>OY728153.1:1602704722-1603954722 GCA_963277665.1 Viscum album | reverse complement strand
ATGTGCTTGCTGAATGCAAGAGAAACAAAGTTTGTGCCTTCTGTAATATCAGAGGGCATGATGAAGGAAATTTCAGAAGAAAGACATCTTCTCAAGTCCCCTCTCATCCTGATGTGCCTGTGAACAAGGACTACCCATAAGTCGCTCTTGTTTGAATTTAGACAAGGAGTGAAAAAGTGGATGTTGAGGGAGAACCCTTGACATCCATTGGTGACAATACTCCTTTTGCTGAGGAGGAGGATGCTCAGATTGGTATGGGATCCTCTTCACAGGACCCCTCTAAACATGATGTGCTAACAAAGGTTGATACTGGTGGAGATACTCAGACTGGACATGATAAGGTTGATGCTAAGTTTATTCATAGTGAATCAATGAAGGAGTGGGTTAATGAACTACCCAGTTTGGTTGATGGCTTTGATCAAGATTCAGTAGGTCTTGATAGGGTAGTACAAGATCCTACCAAGGGGAATGTTGATTTACCCTTGGAAGGGACTCAGTCAATATAGGTAAATGAGGAACCGGTAGGGGAATTCTCTCAGGTCACCCCATCTAAGGCTGCAAGAAGGAAACTACCTGCCACCTTAAAAATTCCCACCAGTTCGGATAACAGGTTCATATCTCTTTCTGATGATGAATCTGGGCCTGACAGGGCTGGAATCTCTCCTACTGGAACACTAGATAAGAATATGGTAGCCTCAGAGAAATGCATAGCAATAAGTTATGTTGGACCTTGTACTAGGTAGAGGTCTCTCAATCAATGAAGATACTTTTGTGGAACTTCCAGGGTCTTGGAGATTCTCCCATGGTCAAAACCCTTAGGCATATTATTATGACCAATAAACCTATGTTACCTGGTATTGCTGAGCTGAGATTGAAGTTTTCAAGATGGATGGATTTCAATTGGAATGCTTTGGGGTACTTCTTGTTTTCCACTAACCAATCTAAGAATGATTTGGAATCTTTATGGGTGTTAAAACACAATAATTTCATGGTTGAATCCTTCCAGAATGATCAACAGTCGGTAACCATGTCCTGCTACTTTCAGTCCAATTTGTTTTGTGTGAATTTTGTGTATGATTTTAATCAATACCTTAGAAGAAGGTCACTCGGGAAGAACTTACTATCCACCTCTGAGCATATTTCTACAAGGTTGATTCTAATTGGTGATTTTAATACCATCTTGAGACCAGAGGAAAAAAATTGGGAGCAACTTTTGTAGAGCCTCAGCCAAGGACTTCTCATCCTGTATTGACCATTGTAGGTTGACTGAAGTTCCTATTTCTGGTGTTGATTTCACCTGGAGCAGATACACCCTAAATGGGAGGAAATCAATAAAATTGGATAGATGCCTGGTGCAGATGGATAAGAGAGGTGATACAGTGGAAGTTTCTGGCATGATTCTCCCCAAGTTCCATTCTGATCATAATCCTATATTGTTTGAACTATGTTTCAGTAGTTTGAGGTCATCTCCTTTACCTTTTAAGTTCAATAATTCATGGTTGGTTGTGCCAAGGTGCAGAGAAATAATTATGGAGGCCTAGAAAATAGTTTTTCTAGGTAGTTCTTTGCACATTATTACTAGCAAGCTGAAACTTGTGAAAGCCAGACCCAAAGAGTGGAGTAAAAAATCTTTTTCCAACCTTGAGCATTATATCAAAGAGGTTGAATCTCATCTGTTTAACTGCCAATAGAGAAATATGCACCAAGATACTCCATCTTAGGAAGATATACAAGATTCCTCAAGGATTGATAATCTCTTGACCCTCAAGGATAACCTTTCTCGAAGCCAGTTCAATGTTAGGTGGTTGAAGGAGGGAGATATAAATTCAAGGTTCTTTCATTATATTCATAGGGAGAAAAGGTAAAGAAAAATATTAAGGATTTAAATATTGATGACAAAATGTTTACTTCTACAAATTACATTTCTAATGTTGTTACATGCTATTTTAAAAAGTTATATTCTGACACTGGGGAGGATACTTCGAGCAAGATAGTCAGATGTGTGGAACCAAGTCTGGATGACATTTAGAACAAAAAACTCGCTGATATTCCTATCTCAAAGAAAATAAATTATGAACTCTTTTATTTAAATATGGATAGTATTGCTGGTCCTGATGGTTTCACCAATAAATTCTTTATGTTATATTGGGATATCATCCACAAGGAGGTGATTATGATGTAAGATAATTTTTTCATCACTCTTCTATTCCATTTGGGATGAACTCTAATTTCATTGCCCTGATTCCAAAGAAAGACAATGAAATGGATATTAAAAACTTTAGGCATGTTTCTATTAGGAATTCCATTCCTAAAGTCATTAGTAAGATCATGGCAATCTGGTTAGGTGAGGTTTCTAGGAATCTTATTTATGTTAACCAGTTTGGATTTGTTCCTGGAAGGAACATTTAGAATTTTCTTTTTCATTGCTTCCGAGTGTGTTAATGTTATGAGAATCAAAGTCAAAAATGGTAATATGGCTCTGAAGGTTGATATATCAAAGTCCTTTGACACAATAAGATAGGATTTCATTTTTACAATTCTGAGTATGCATGGATTTTTAGGAAAATTCATTGGTATGGTATGATCCATTTTGAAAAGTGCTAGTTTATCTATCCTTGTAAATGGATCCCCTAGGGGATTCTTTCAATTTTCTAGAGGAGTCAGGAAAGGTGACCCTTTATCTGGGATTTTGTTCTCTATTGTTGAGGATTTTCTGATTGTATGTCTTAATGATCTTTTCAACATTGTTTTATATCAAAGAATGAGAGCTGGTAGGAACTGATTTGTGCCCTCACACTTGTTCTATGCCGATGACATACTTCTATTTTGAAAAGCTGATAGGAAAACCATATCTTGAATCAAGAATATCTTCTTACATTATAAAGGGTATTAGGTCAAGTCATCAGTTGGAACAAATTGTTTTTTGTCTTTGGAGAAGGAATTCGAACCTTAAAGCAAAACAGGGTTGCTTGTAGGCATGGTGTGAAATCTGGCACATTGCCTTTTAATTATTTGGGGCTTCCTTTGTTTTGGGGCAGGGTGAAACGTGTTCACTTAGAAGGTATTGCTTTGAAAATTATCAATCGGTTGGAAAGTTGGAAAGGTAAGACCATGTCTCAGGCTGGTAGAGTTTGTCTTGTTAACTCTGTCATCACTTCAATGTTTGTGTAATACTTTTCATTATATAAATGGCTAGGATCACTACTTAAGGAATAGAGTGGAATGATACGTAATTTAATTTGGAATAGTTCAACTCATCAGAAGAATCTTTTCACTATTGCATGGAAAGATTGTATAAAGTCGGTGGATATGGGTGAAATGGGAGTTAAAGATATCATAATATTTAATGATTCACTTATTCAAAATTTTACTTGGAGGATCTTATCCAGGCCTAACGTTTCCTTGTAATTTCTTGTAAACATGTTTGTAGACAGGTTGCATAATGGTCATTGCATGTATATGCAATCCTCTATTTGGCCTTTGATCAGGAACACCTATTCTAACATCATGACACACTTCATATGGTTGGTATGTACTGATTCTCATCTAAATTATTGGATCACTCTTTAGTTGTCCTCTATAATTAAGGAATCTATTAATATCCCATTGCCTTGGAGAAATCTATCTATTTCTGACCTAAAGGGGAACATGGATGTTTCTGAAATCCTTCCTAGTAATCTTCATATGGATATCACTAATTATGAATATGTTGATAATGATGTACTGATTTGGAAGCCTGCTCTTGATGGGTCTTTTTCAAGCCAAGAGTATTATAAGTTTCAATATGGTGCATCACCTAGAATACCTTCATGGGTGGAAGGTGTACACATGCCCTTCATATTCCCTAATGATGCTATGATTATATGGAGAATCTAGAAGCAGTGCCATCCAATCCAGTGTGCCCTTCAGTGTACGAGGCTGAGCATTGCCTCGGTATGTCTTCTATGTCTTAATGATGATGAATCGCTCTTGCATTTGTTCATCCACTGCACCTTCACTGTTCGGTTATGGAATTATGTGAAAAAACACCTTTCAATGCTTCATCATTTTCGGTTCTATAGAATCACTGCTTATATCGGCCTTTCAAGAAAAATACAGTGAGCAAGTGAAATCTTTGCTTATTGCTGCCACTGTTTCTATTTTTTCTTATATATGGAAGGTTCATAATAACATCATCTTCAACAACTTCAATCCCTCGTTTCGTGGGGGTGTTCTGCCTATTCATCATAGAATTAAACTTTCTTCGGTGACTCAAACTGGAGTAATGAATAATGATGTTTCAAACTTAGTACTTTTGAGGACTCTTGGTGTTAGTGGCAGGGAAAGAAAGCCCAGATTGGTGAAGTGCATTAGGTGGATCCCACCAATCTATGACTGGCTGAAGGTGAATGTGGATGGGGTGGCCTCTGGTGCACCAGGTCCTGCTGGGTGCGGTGGAGTCTTTCAAACCCATCAAGGCTTCGTTAAGGGTTTTTTCTTCCACTACAATGGGATTGGTCATGCGATTGAAGCAGAGTTGTGGGCCATGATAAAGGCGATCAGGTATGTAGTCTGTTATGGTTGGCGAAAGGTATGGCTAGAGTTAGACTCATTTGTTGCTGTGAAAATTCTGAAAGATCATTCAATAAATGTTCCATAGAGGATGTTATCTACTTGGATTGCTTGTCTTAGTCTTGATGAGTCAATATGCCTTGATTTTTCTCATTTCTACAGAGAATAAAATCAGGTTTCGAACATTCTTTCCAAAAGGGCGATTTTGGAGGTCAGTTCTAGTTGGTCTTTTATTATGCCTATTTGTTGGACTAGTTTGGTCCATAGTGATATTATTGGTGTTTTTAACACAAGACTTTGTAATGATCCCCTTTTTTGAGTTTTTTTATAATTTTTATCTTTTTTATATATTAATTTGTTGGGATCAGGCTTTCTGTCTATCTCTCGGAACATTTGGCTATGATTCTTATTGAGACCATATAGTGTTTGTTAGTAAGTGATACCCTCATATGGTTCGGTGGTGTGTTGATTCTCGATCTTCTTTGATAGTTGGACTAATGCTAAGTTCTATAGAGGATCATCTGATAGTGTTTCCCATAGTGGTAGAATAATACCCTAATATCTTCCTTGTATAGGTTGTAACACAACCCCCTTGATTAGATGTTGATTTTGGGATAGTGTTACAACTAGGTGTTTCTCTTATATTAATTTCTTCATATTAGATAGGCCCTTCAAAGTTTTGGAATCTATAGATTCATGTTGATGATCTCTAATTGATAGGATTAATTTATCCTAGTGTGTAAATTTAAGTAGCTATGGTTCTATTTGTGAATAAAGAAGATGGTAGTTTGTGGTTGTGTGTCAATTATCTCCATTAAAATCAGGTGAAAGTGAAGAACCACTATTATCTACCACAAATTGATGACTTATTTGATTATTAAAATGTTTCTAGGTGTTTCTAAAATATTTTTTTTAATTTTTTTATTATTATATGTGATTTAAATATGTGGATATACTGAATACCACTTTCATATTTTGGTATCGGCATTATGAGTTTGTTGTGATGTCATTTGGAGTTATAAATGCACCAACCATGTTCATGGGAAAAATTAATGTTGTGTTCCATGAAATTTTGGACCAGTTCATGGTGGCCTTTATTTATAACATCCTTATGTTCTATAGGTCATATAAAAAGTATGTTGAGTATCTGTGAGATGTGTTGGAAGTTTTTCAGTTTCATCAATAGTTCAAAAATCTATCAAAGTGTGAGTTTTGGGATCATGAGGTTAATTTCTTGGGTAATTTCATCTCTTATCAAAGAGTAACTATATATCCTTCAAATATTGAGGTGGAGGTTTCCTGGGTATCGCTCAAAAAATATTTTATAGGTGTTGATTTTCCTTGGTATTGATGGTTACTATATTATTTTCATTCCATAATTCTATTAGAGTGTGACTCATATTATATCCTTGTCTAAAAAGAATTAGGCATTCACGTAGATTGACAAGTACTAGGATTATTTCAATTATTTTAAGGATAAACTGGTCATTTCATCAATTAATCATCTTTCTAAGGAGAGATATGTATTCAAGAATATTATAACACTTCATGTCTTGGATTGGGTTGTGTGTTGATGCAATAGAAAGAAGTTATCACTTATGGGTCTCATCAGTTATGGCCTCATGAATGTAACTATTCCACCCATGATCTTGATCTTATTGTGGTGGTGTTTCCTTTGAATTTGTAGAGGCACTATCTTATAAGTGAATGTTTTTTTGGTCTTCATGATTCACAATATTTTGAAATATATATTCTCCTGATTAAACTTTAATTTTTGGCACTGATGGTGGATAGAGTTCTTATAGGATTGTGAATTTTATATTTTCTTTACACCTAGTAAAGATATTTTTCTTGTTGATTCCTTGACCAGGAATTCATGAGGTGGTTTTGTACATGAGTCTAGAGAATAATTAAGAGTGATTACAAGAGTTAGTCATGATAAATATTTAAATAATAGTATTTCATGTAATAGGATTTATTTTTCGTGTTTGAGTTTTTTTTGTGATTATTATGAAGGATGGTTAGAAGACGGGAAACATTGAGTATGGGTTTAAGGGATGATTTTCATTCTTTCAATTGTGGGTGATGTGGTTCTCTAAGAATTCCATAGTTCTCTATTAGAAGTGCATGTTGGTGTAGTGAAGAGGTATCATGATCTAAAAGGATAGTTTTTGTGGTCTATTGTGATGTTATTAGTAATATATTTTGTCTCTCGTTGTTTGGTTTTTCATAGTTTCAAGGCTAAGCATCTTATTCCTAGTGGTTTTCTTCAACCACTTTATTTTCACCAGTATATGTGGGTGGAAATATCAATGGAATATTTCATTGGTTTACTAAGAGATTATGGAGGTTATGATGTAATATGGATGATTACAGACTACCATATTAAGTCAAATAACATCTTACAGATTAAGGAGTTGAGAAAGATGGAAGTTTTGTCAAGACAGTACCTAGAGGAGGTGGTAAGGCTTCATTGGGTTCTGAAGATGATCATATAAAATTATGATCTTCATCTTACCTATATGGTTTTGAGAGGCCTCTAGTATGATTTTGGATCCTATTTATTCCTTATAATAATTTTTCATCCCTAGATAGGTATTCAGATGGATTGGACTATCTAGACTTTAGAGTACATGTTGTACACATTCATTCTAGATTTTAGAGGTTCGTGGGTGAGGCACCTACCCTTGGTGTATTTTTTATAAAATAACAATTATCATTCCACCATTTGTATGGGATCATTTTAAGTACTATATAGTAGACCTTTTCAATCTATGTTGTGTTAGACTATGGCTGGAGAGTCAGTTTTTCTTGGAATGGAATAAGTGTAGAGAAAGATAGAGAAGGTACAAGTGATATATAAGTGAATGAAGGTGGAATAGGATCATCATAAGTCCTATTATGATCAACATAGGAGGATACTAGAGTTTAATATTGGAGATCATGTGTTCTTGAAGGTATCTCCTCATAATGGGCAATAAAGGTTTTTTTGAGGGGTAATATGTTTCTTTTGTTTTTTAGACCTTTTGAGGAGTTGGTACATATTGGATTTATGATGTATCGGTTATCACTACCCCCACATATGTGATGGATTCATGAAATTGTCCATGTATAATAGCTTCATCAATATATTCATGGTGATTCTCCACTTATCTATTAGGGTGATATGGATATTGAAGCTAGTGAAACATTCAAGGAGCATCTTGTTAAGGTTTAGGACCATCAGTAGAGGCTACGACATGGGCATGTTATTCCCTGGTTCATGTTTTGTAGAAATATAGTGGATTGGAATAGAGAACTTGGGAATATTATTTAACATTCATGCATAGTATCCCATATTTTTTTATTCTTTTTTATCATTTTTAAATACTATGTTGACCTTATTCTATTTTATGAGATCATTTCTAATCCTTGATCTAATGCTTGTTTATAGACATGATTTTTTTTAGAGTTGTCTCTATCGGGAGTGTGTTTTTGGTTGGTTATTAATGTTGTATGGTTATGTGATGTGTTCCTTTAGTGATATTTTTTAAGTTCTTGTTATAGAAATATCTTTGATAGGTATCTCATGGGGAGTTTATTTAGGCCCCTTTCAGACTTTATGGGTTGGTTTTAAATTTTTTAAGATGATAGTTTTTTTAGAGGTATTTTATATAAGTTACTAGAATTATAAAACCCTTATCTTTGTGTTTTATATGGATTAGAGGTTTTTGGAGGGTGTTTTGGGTTTTTCCACATTAATTTATAAGTTTTTTGTGCAATCTATTGACTAAAAATGTGGTTTCTTAGTTGTTCATGAGGTCGATCCTTCTTTCTTATGGCCACTTGATTCCTTCATGTGTCCACTTAGTTTTTTTGTACGATTAGTTTATTAACTATGCAATTGATTTTTGTTAATGAAATTTTATGAGTGACAGTGTGGTTAATTGTTTGTTCATGCGGTCGATTGACTGACCATGTGGTTGAAGTTTGTTCGTATAATTTCCTGACTCATTATGTGTCCAATAATTTATTTATATGGTCGATCCTTTGGTCATGCATTCAATTTGTGGTTCTGTAGTATTGGATTTGGTCCTATGGAATAAAATTATGTGTACTTTATGATAACCAATATTTATAATTTTAAATATTATTAAACACCTTATCACATCATGATTTCTCTTCTATATAACATAGTATGTGATAATGTCCTAAGAGTAGTGGTCACACAGAAAGGTCATAGAACTTCCCCGTTATAATGATAACCTATAAGTTCCATGATAGTATTCTTAAATATACATTTTATAGATAGATGATATCATTTAAGGGACACAAATAATACAGACTATCAAGGGTGGAGACTCATAGGACTTTGAGACACCTTCTCATGGTGTAAGCCCTTGGTAATATTTAGTGTGGGATATTATGAGAATGAGACCCTCCAGTAGGAAATCCACATTTTTATGTTTCATTGGATGTTACTATCTTTGAATGTGTGTACTTATCCATAGACATTAATATTATTATTAATGAATATTATAAGTCACATACTTTTATGTATTGATGAAAAATGTGAGGACATATGTTCGTTGTGAGGTAGGATATGTTGGGTGTGTCATGAGTAATATTGCATTAATGAATAATAAAAGAAATAATTTATACCTTTTTTATTTAATAGAAGTTTATATATAATTACATTTAATGGAAATGACACATCCTAAATTGATCCATGGCCATGTTTTCTATAGGAAAGTTCAATTTCCAAAAAGTCAAATAATGTGACATCGAGCATATAGGTTTATAGAACCAACATGAAACCTACCAGATTAGAGAAATCATTTTATAAGAATTATATTACACAATAAGAATCCATATGAGGTGTTATTTTGTTGGGGCATTAACTTCTTTCCTTATGAGTTTCTTGGTGTGTTGCTAGATGTTATCCTTAGACTTTTGGTTGCTCCACCTAATGCTTTTAAGGAGACCGAGAGGGTCACACACAAATTGTATCTAGAATCTTATTTAAATAATTTATTTTATTATTTATTATTTAATAGGTTGAATAAATATTATTCCCAAATGTGTTTTAACAATTATTCATTTTTTATTTCATATATTTCATCCTCAATTATTAGAGAAAATATTATGTGACACATAATATTTAACAAATATTGATTTTCTATTAAATAAATATAATATTTATTTATTTAGTGGAAAATAATACAGTGATATTTATTTAATAAATAAATAGAAATTTTTCATGGATCGATAAATATTATGGAGGAATGTTGGACATAACTTTTAGGTCTAGTGGGAAATAAAATATATTGAATATTTTTTGAATAAATAATATTTAATTTTAATTTACAAGTTAAGATAATGTCAATAAATAGTCATATAATTATTATTTTAGACATGGGGTTCCACAGGGGATTAAAAAATAATAAGGGGCACTTGTGAAATTATTTATTTATAAACCTAGTGATATATAAACCCAATTATATTATTTTTAATGTGAGACAATTTATTTTTTTGGTTGTGTACAAAGAATTCAGATAATCCTCTCGAAGCCCTAGAGATATCCCTTCTCCAAGAATGCTCCCAGGAATGGAGAGTGATCTTCCCCCACCTCCCACTCTTTATTCTTTAGAGATAAAATATAATTATTTAGAAGTGATTATCATGGTGATCAAGGGTGAAAAATTCAAGCAATGGTATCTGTCATGCTAGCACCCGGAGATTCCTATGGTGGTGTTTGGATATTTTTGGAACATGTGCGGATCATTGCTATATGAAATATAATATAGATTCCTTCAACACAACGAAAGTACAACATAGATATACTTTAATATCCATCAATTAAGCATTAATTCTCGTAAGGTAATTCTTAATTAATTAAACTAATTATATATAATATGTTATGATCATGTGATTGGTTCAAGAATTCTATCCCTTGTCTATTTTTATTTGACTCAATTACATTGATCATGACATTTATTGTTGTGTAAATATTTGATTGATCATTGATGATGAAAAAAAAAGTTGGGCATGACCCATCGCACGCTTTTGCTATGCCTAGAACCTACAAGTGGTATCATAGAAGTCACATAATTATTTATAATTATTTAAAAGATCATTGATTGATTGATACATTTTTTATTTAGTTTTGAATTCAAGTTTAATCATTCATTAATATAAATTGTGATATATACTTCTTCCTCTTTCATTTCTCATAAATATAATAAAATTGATTAATTTTATAAATGAAATAAAATATAATATATCATCTAGAGGTGTTGGGGATTCTGGCTGGATAATGAAATAGTACATGCCATGTACCCAGAGGTATATGCCATCTACTAGTGTTCAATGCACCAATAATTAATTTGGAATTTAATTCAAAATATGTGTATTGAATACATGTGGTTCATTTAATTATACACCATGTGTTTCTCAGGTTAGCCTGGTGCACATTCAGATAGAGTACACGTCGTGTAGCCCACATACACGGTGTGTAGTCCTTTAGTCACAGACGGGCCATATATCATCTTACATAGCCTACCTGATTAGTGACCATGTAACTCAGAGACCACATTCCATGGAGCCCATGTACATGCCATGTACTCCAATGTTTTTCTTGGAAAAATTTATACGTCGAGTCCCTAGGATTGTGTTGTGGATAGACTATGTGAAACATACATACCATGTATCTAGCTTGTATACATTGTGTACTTATACCAAATTGTACATAATTAAAATTAATTTATTATACTAAGTAAACCTTATCAACCATTTCTTGTGTGTGGTCATTAAGTTGATATAACACTCTATGTGATGTGTTTTAATATATATATATATGTATACATGTTTAATTAATTTATGCGTAATATATGGATTTACATATCATGTATGAGTTGTATTGTAGTTATTACTCTATGTGAATTGAAGCATTACATGTGACAAAAAAACTATCCAATCTGTGTAATCATTAATTTGATAGTACATTTCCTGAAAGTATGTGATAATTCATCTGTTCCATATATCACAAGAGTAAATAGTATACAAGTATAATACATATTGGGTAGAATTAGATGGGTATTCACTATGTTTCCTCCAAGTTGCATTTTTGCACAGAGTTAATTCTAAATAATTTTATTTAATTTGTTTAAAATTATTATGGATGAGAATCTCAAGGAAATTTGGATGAGAATTAAGAAAAAAATAATTGATTAATTAAAGAAAATAATTAATTGATTTGAGAATGACTTATATTAAATAAGAATGATTATAATTAAATTTTAATTTTGTTAACATGTGTAATTTGTTTCATTCATGTGGATGATCATAAGAATAGACTGGTCCTTTTTATGTAATTTGTTTCCTTTAATTTATTATTAAATTAAATAATTGATCTATGTTTCTTTTCTCCTCTTATTATGTAAGAGAATGCATGCCCATTATTTCATTTATGTAAACCCCTTCTCCTCACCTGCATGTGAGTAAAATCATATGTAATGGATAGAGCTCCCATGATAGTGGAGGCAGTTAATGTTTGGAGCTGAGGTAAAACAGATCCAAGAGAGATGCATTGGTGGATTGGTGGAAAGCTGTAACACAAACCTGAAATGGTTTGAGGTGTTTTTCCCTTAGTTCGATGGTTAGTTTATCATCCTCTAGATAAAATAACCGTTAGTAAAACTCATGATATTACTACTTTATTATTTTATTTCTATCAAGTTTTTTGGTCATTTCATTATGGATGTTTTGTTGCAATCACAAGAATTAATTAATTAACAGGAATGCAAGATAGAACTAAAATAAACCAGCTTATGTGTAAATATTATCTAATACATACACTACTACAAAACATGCCTTTAACGGTGTTGGTAATTATCAGTGCTATAATAAAATATTGATAAATTTCCTATTTATCAGCGCAAAATAAAGCTCTAATAAATTTAACCTTTTATCAGCGCGACTTTTTTAGCACTCATAAAGAAAACCTTTATCAATTCTTTATTTTTAGCATTGATAAAGGTATTCTTTATCAATGCATTATTTTTAGCGCTGATAAAGGGTATCCTTTATTAGATCTTTATTTTTAGCACTGATACAGTGTATCTTTTATCAGCACTTTAATTTTTGCATTGATACAGGGTATCCTTTATCAGTGCTTTATTTTTAGTGCGGATTAATTTTTATATAAATAAAATGAAATAATTAAATAAATAAAAAACGTTTTTATTAAAAAAATATTACAAATTTTATGAATTAAAAAATTATTGATAAAAATGAAAAGATTGATTATAAATTATTAAATATTAAACATTTTATTAATTAAATAATTATGATAATTAATGTTATTAAATTGTATATATTAAATAAATAGATATATATTAATGTATAAAAAATATGATTTATATATTAAAAAATATTTATACGATTTACATTAAATAGTCATATGTTTATTGAATAATGGTTTATAATTTCAAATTAATATGAATTAAAAATATTGACTATAATTGCATAGTACTCGATATATAATTGAATAACATTTGATTTTTCAATTTAATATAGATCAAATGTGTGTTATATTGATTTTAAAAATATGTAATTAATGTATTTTTATATACAATTCATAAACACCAAACTTATCCATTTTTTCAATATTGTTAAAGTGTACTTATTCTTAATTTATTCAGTTTCACTCAATTTTAACATAGTTTCATGCACTTAAAAGGAGGTATTCATTAATAATGTCAAAAATATATTTGTATACAAATATTTAGAAATAAATATATTTATAAATGTACAATCACTATATGCATACAATTATAAATTTATAATTATAAATAAATAAATATTTTTTTAAAATCATTTATATAATTATAAATAAACAGTTATGTATATTTAAATAATAATTAAATTTATAAAAATTTTACTTAAATAATGAATATATTTACTATATTTATATTTATATATATTTATTAAATATATATGTATAATAATATAAATATATATAATGATATAAATAATTTTTTTTGAAATATTTTTATAATTAGAAAAAAAATTATAAAATTATAATTAATATATTTAAAAAGGAAAATATTTACTATATTGATATTTATATATATATATTTAATTATTTATAAATTTTTACAATTTTTTTATTTATATTTATAATTATAAAACTTTTAACAGTGCTTCGTTAATAAGCGTTGATAAAAGAATCTTTATCAGCATGGAAAAAGCGCGGATAAAAATGAGGATTTATCAGTGCTAAATAAATTGCTGATAAAATGAAGATTTATCAATACTCTAATTTTAGCACTGATAAATATTGGTTTTATCATCCTTTTTTTAGAACTAATAAATATTCCTTTTATCAGTGATTATGTTATAAGTGCTTATAAAAGGTCTATTTATCAATGATTATTTATAAGCACTGATAAAAGTGTCTCGATCTATTTTAAAAACCCTAACCATTTGCGAACTCCTCATGAAATTATAATATTTCTGCAGAATCCACCCATTTTCAGCACTCATCATCGGTGAATCGAAGCTTGAATCACACCACTCGATTGTTTCCAGTGTGCCAATTGCACAAAAATCTCATTTGATGTCCAGTTTTCAACTGCGGTTGTGATGCGGGTGGGGTTTCACATCAATTTTCGGTAATTTCTCTTCGTAAGGTAGGTAGTTCCATTCCCTAAAAATTTTAGATAATTTAATTTTATCACTTGGTTAATTTTTTGAAGATCTATAGTTTATTTTGGTTGTGTGAACATGTTTTGGAAATTCTTTGACATGAATTTGTGTTGAAAATAAATTTTTTAAAGATAAATTGTTATGTTTCTATATAGGCCTTATTGTAAAAAATTAGTATAAGTGTTAAATTAATTATTTTAGTAGTGTGAAAGGTTTTTTTGTGGGTGCTTAAGGTGTACATATGTTTAAAAAGGATTTTTGATGGGAAATGGATCATTTTGGATATGTTATTCTTGTTGTGCCCTTTTGAGTATGAGTTGTGAAGTGTTTAAATAATAAAGAATTTGTTTTAGAAATGAAATTTGAGGTGTGGAAATGGTTTATTAAATAGTGTGAGTGATGAAAAATGTGTTTTAAAAGGATTTCGAATGCTTTGTGTTGGGTTTGGGTTTTGTAACGAAAAATGGCTATGTTTTGTGTGTGTGTGTGAGTTTTAGTGTGGTGTTCTGTGGAAGGGTTTTATGAATTTTTTGAATGGTGCAAATCATTTTTTCAAAGGCGTATAATTACAAATACATTTGGAAGTAAGTTATTAAATTAAATTGACATAATATTCCATGTTAAACATGTTGTACCGTTTTTTTAATGTGAATTGTAATTTTTTTAAAGGATGGAAGACATGTTTGAAAATGATTTTGGGTAGTGTAAAAATTTGTAAAAATAGGAATTGCTATGGAATTGGTTGCGAATTGGTGTAAACTCTAGTTTTGTTAATTGGAGGTGTTCTATAAATTAGTTAATAGATTTATTAAATTATATAAGTGTTGAAAATAATGTTTGATGTGGTTATGCGGTTCGTTTGATTTTAAAAGTATCATTTTCTTGTGAACTTGGGTGTGTTTTTTATGTAAAGCATTATGGTGCCTCTAGTGGTAATTTTAGAAAACTTTTTAAATGAATTATTAACATAAACAATAGGTGTGGGGAATGTTTGTGAAATGATTTAGTGTTCATATTCTTTCAAATGGGGTTTGGGTTTGCAATTAGTGGAAAAATATTTGTACTTTATTTGTCGTGACTTATGTTTATAAATGTTATGTGTTAGTGACATGTGAATGTAAAACTTGATCGAGCACAAATAAAATGGAATCCTAGGTAATTTAGTAACTTTTTTGTGTTGTGTTAGGGAATCTTGATGTTTGCACAGTAAAATCATTTCCATATAATTAATGTATTATTTCATATTTATATTTAATTCACTTATTTTTAGTATTAATCACATAATAATTGTTTTATTATATAGGTGGATTATCTTGTTCGAGTTTGGGTTCTAAATCTAACTTTCATGCTTCTTATCCCTTAAAATATTTTCACGCATAAAATAGTGCATTTATCACTTTCTTTCAAGTTACCTCCACTTCCTTTGCAGGAAGAGAAACGACATTGCCTTTGCTCAATCACAGAGGTAATCTTGATGTTTTCACAGTAAAATCATTGTTCATAGAATTAATTTATTGTTTCATATTTATGTTTAATTCATTTATTTTTAGTATTACTCACATAATAATTGTTTTCTTATATAGGTGAATTCTTTTGTTCAATTTGGGGTTCTCTATCCAACTTTCATGCTCCTTCCCCCTTAAAATATTTTCACCCATGCAGTGGTGCATTTATCACTTTCTTTCAATTTACCTCCACTACCATTGAAAGAAGATAAACAAAACTACCTCTACTCAATCATAGAGGTAATCTTGATGTTTACATAGTAAAATCATTATCCATAAAATTAATGTACTGTTTCATATTTATGTTTAATTAATTTCTTTTTAGTATTACTCACATACTAATTTTTTTATTAAACAGGTGGATTATTTTGTTCGAGTTGGAGTGATCTATTCAACTTTAATGCTTCTTCTCCCTTTAAATATTTTCAACCATGCAGTGGTGCATTTATCATTTTCTTTCAAGTTACCTCTACTTCCTTTGCAAGAAGAGAAATGATGCTCTCTCTGATCAATCAGAGAGGTAATCTTGATGTTTTCACAGAAAAATTATTGTCCCTATAATTAATGTATTATTTTATATTTTTGTTTAATTTATTTCTTCTTAGTATTACTCACATAATAATTATTTTCTTATACAGGTGGATTCTTTTGTTTGATTTGATGTGGTTTATTCAAAGCTTCTCATGCAGTGTTGGCAGTTCAACAAAGAAAATAAATAGAAATCATAACATTGATAGTTAGGATTATTTTTTAATGTATGTAATCATTTTCATTTATGTAATTGTACAAAACAATGTTTGAAATGTCATAATATAATTTTTTCTATTATTTTTTTTTGTAAAATTCACTTCATTTAAATTCTATATCCGGACTTTTCTTATTGATATGTCTAGGGTTTTTCTGGTGCTTCTGGTGCTATAGTATGTTGTAACAACACACTGCAATGGTGTTGCAGTGTTTTGTTAAAGCATACTGCAGTATGGATTTTTATCAATGACTTTGAAAGTGATAATAAATAACTCATTTATCAGTGCAACTACAGTGCTGATAAAGAAATATATTAATGGCATTTTAAGAAGCACTAATAAATGTTTTTTTATTATCACTCTCTAAAGCACTAATAAATGTTACATTTATCAGCACTTTTATTGTCTCTGATAAATGTTACATTTATCAATGCCTTTTTAGTACTGATAAAAGTCTTGGGAATTTAACATCACTCACATCATCAATGCTTTTCTATCATTGTTAATGGCCTATTTTGTAGTAGTGATAGTTAATCACTTAAGTAAATCCACTTAATATTAAAAAACAAGTAATAAATATAATAATTATAAATTTAAACATAAAAGATAAAATCCCTCAATTATATATATTAAGTTGGTATATCCTTCCACTATTTAAGTTAAAATAAAACCATTGTTCAAAGTTCTTGACCATCCAAAGTTGAGATGCTTTCAATTATCAATGAATTTTAACTTTAAGTTTTGGGTGGACATAACATAGTTCACATCAAGGGTTGACCACCAAAGTAGTACTTGGTGTAACTAAGAGGAAAGGGTTGAAGAAATCCAACTTAAGGATTTTGGGATTGGGGATTCCACTCAACAGAACATGGAACTATGAGTTTATGCAGTTGGTATTTGGAATACCTACCTAAAACCATCCAAGTTTCTTGACCAAATTTTTTTGGGGGTAATGAGAAGGGGAATATGGATGATTTCCACTATAATGTCCAAGAAATAAGATATTATAAATACAATGGTGAGGTCGATTGGGTTTTGATAAAATAGTGGGAGATTAATAAATATAATATTTATTTATTTGTCAAATTTTTTCAGATAAAGTACTAAAATTATGTTCATATTATTTGTACAAACATCAATAAAATGAAATCAAACAAATATTTGTGATCCATTCTTGAAAAGGAAAACCTTCTCACTCAAAAAAATTTCAAAGAGTGGAAAATCAACTTATACATTATCCTTAATAATGAAGTGAAATTTTATGTGACGGAAGAACCTATTCCTGATGTGTCTGGTAATAATTATAGTGATGAATTGTTAAAACTCTATGATAATTAATTGAATGATTACACAAACATTCAATGTTTCATGATATCATCCATGAACAAAAATGTTTTCAAGAAACATGAGGACATGGATTCATATAACATGATGTATCACCTTTGGGGTCTCTATCAAGATAAGTAAAGATAAGAGAGATACAAGATCTTTAATGATTTTTTTACAACTAATCTTGGAGAGTCTACACCGGCTGGGCCTCATGTAGTCAAGATTATTGGCTACATTTAACACTTAGACATATTTGGGATTAAATTTACTAATGATTTGCACATATATCTCATACTTTCATCACTTCCAAATACCTTATCTAGTTCTATTTTAAATTATAATATGATAAATAATTTCTAAAGTCTTTCGGAACTTCTTACTTTGATTCTCCAAGTAGATAAGGACATGGGGAATGATAAACCTTTGGTCATTATATTTAATAAGAAAATAAGAGAAAGTTTAAGGGGCCCAAGACTCATAACAATTCTAAATCTCTTGAGTATCATCCTTCCAAGATGAGGATGATCTAGAGGTAGTGTAAGGAAAAGGAGGTAGTTTTTTTGCATGTGTAAAGCAAGTTTATTGGAAGAAGAAACGCACCCAGAAGCAAGGGAAAGATAAAGGTTCATTCATTATCAGTGTAATATTTAAATATATACACATTGGGTATTAGATAAAGCTTTTGGTTCTTATATTTGTATCTGAATACATGAACCAAGTTGATTCCAAAAGATTACTAGATGAGAGGTGGATCTGAGAGATACTAATGATGTGAGGCTAACTGCTCTATCCATTGAAGACTACCACCTTAAATTACCGATAAGAATAATTTTGGTTTTAAAAGATTTTTATTATAAGCCAACTATTACTAAGAACATAAAATCTATATCATACCTAGATGCATATGGTTTTATTTTCAAGTTTGGAAATAAGAAATGTTTCTTTTATAAATACAACGTCTGTTATGGTATGGCACATTTAAATAACAATCCTTATGTATTAAATTATGAAAACCAAGTATTAGTAATTCATAATGAATCATATCCAGAAGACTCATATGACACTCAGTTATGGATCAATGTCTTGGTCATGTAAATGATAAGTGTTTTAAAAAAATCTATAAAGATGGTTATTTAGACACTTCTGAGATAAAATCTATTGAAAATTGCATGCTTGTTTACAAGGAAAAATGAACAAATCAATATTCGGTGAACAAGGTAAAATAACCACAGATATTCTAGGATTAGTACACACTAATGTGTGTGGTCCATTTCTAGTATAATATATAGGTGTGTATTCTTACATCATAACTTTTACTGATAACTTAACTAGATATGTCTATGTCTCCTATATGAGGTATAAGTCTGAATCCTTTGAGAAATTCAAATAATTAAATAATGAAGCAGATAATAAACTTAGTAAGAAGATAAAGAATCTTTGATCAGATTGAGGTGGTGAATATCTTAACCAAGAGTTTATTGACTTTCTATGGGAGTCTAGGATTCTATCTCAACTCACTCCACCTTACACACCATAGTGGAATGGTATTAGTGAAAGGGGGACTATGCCTTGTTATACATGGTAAGTTCAATGATGATTTGTGAATATCTTTCACTATCCTTTTGGGAATATTCATTACAAACTATGGCATATGCATTAAATAGAGTACCAACTAAAGAAAAAAATGTAATTCCCTTAGAGTTATGAAGTAAAAAAGAAACTTTTTTTTATTTCATACATGTGTATGAGGTTGTGAGGAGTTTTTGGGACCTTATTAGGAAAAAATCTATCACCCCTAGGCACAAAGTGTATATTTATATGTTATCCCAAAGAAACAAAGGGATAAAGTAAATACCTATAAAGAAAGGCTAGGGGATAAAGGGTTTAAACATAATTATGGTATTAAATATAATAAAACCTTTTCAATAGTTTCCATGTTTAAATCCATCAGAATTATACTTGATATAGAAGCTTACCATGACTATAAAATTTCATAGATGGATTTTAAAATAAATTTCCTTAATGGGAACCTTTATAAAGATTTATACATGACACAACCAAAAGGTTTTTTGACTCCAAGTAATAAAGAAATAATTTTTAAGTTGCATAGATCCATTTTTTGATTAAATAAAGCATCTAGGCCATGGAACATTTGATTCGATGAAGTTATAAAAGAATTTGGTTTCATTAAGAATGAATGTGAGACATTAGTTTACAGAGGTTTAATGGGAATGTGTTCATTATGCTAGTAGTATATGTTGATGACATATTACTTATTGAAAATGATATACCAGTCTTATATTATCTTAAGGACTAGTTGAACAAGTGTTTCTCCATGAAGAACTTGGGTGAAGCAGCCTATATTCTAGGGATCAAGATCTGTTGTGATAGATCCAAGAGAGTTCTTGGACTATGTAAAAGTACATAAATTGACTAGATACTAAATATATTTAGTATAGAACAATCTAATAGAGGATTGGTTATAGTGTCACATGGTATACGTCTTTCTAAGAAAATGTGTTCTCAGACACAAGAGGATAAAGAGAGAATGAGTAATTTCAAACATGCTTAAATGATAGTATCAATCATATATGACATGTTATTTACTATACTTGATGTTTTTTATTCATTGATCATGGTAGAAAGATATCAATAAGATCCAGGAGAACATCATCCATATGTTGTTAAAGCAATTCTTAAGTATCAGAGAAGAACTGAGGATATTTTTCTAGTGCATGTAGTAGATGAGGATCTATTAATTAAAGGTTATAATAATGCTAGTTTTCAAATAGATCAGAATGATTTGACGTCGCATTAGAGAAATGTTTTCAATCTCAATGGAGGATTTGTGTGATAGAATAGTTACAAATAGCTAATTATCACTGATTCTATAGTGGATTCCGAGTATATAGTGGATTCTAATGTTTCCAAGGAATTTGTTTAGATGAGTATATTTTTTCAGGATCTTGATGTGGTACCTAGTAGTAAATACCCTATCACATTATATTGTGATAATAATGTAGTAGTGGATCTTGAAAAAGATCCAAGGTCACACAAACTGGAAAATCACATACTCTAGATGTATCACCCCTTGAGAGATTTTTATCAAAAGTGTGAAGTTACAGTAAATAGATTTCCAATGGAATAAATCATGGTGGACCCTAGTATAAAGGCCTATCTCAACAGAATCATGAGTATCATGTGAGATCTACTGGACTGAAAGTTGTTAGCAGTTTGCTCTAGTGAAATTGGGAGTCTGTTGGAGTTGGTGTTATAGAACCAACATATGTGTAATTTATGATAACCCATATTCATATTTTTGAATATTAATAAACTCATTATCACATCATGGTTGTTCTTATTTGTAAAATAGTATTTGATAATGTCCTAAGAGTAGATTTCGCATTGAAAGGTCATATCAATTCTCTTCTATGATGAGAACCTAGAAGTGACATGAAATTATTCTTAAATATATGTTCTATAGATAGATGATATCATTTTAGGGACACAAATGAAATAGGATATCACGTATGGAGACTCATAGTACATTTAATCACATTCTTATGGTGCACACCCTTGCTAAAATCTAGTGTAGGATATTATGAGAATGAGACCCTCTAGAAGGAAATCTACATTTATATGTGTCATTATATTTTCATATCTATGAATGTGTTTATTGATCCTTATAATTTATTATTATTATTAATTAATATTATAAATAATGTACTTTGATGTATCAATGAAAACCATGATGATATATGTTTGTGGAGAAGAAGGATGTGTTAGGTGAATTATGAGTAATATTTCATTAATGAATAATGTGAGAAAGGATTTTCCCTTTATGTTACTTAAAGGAAGTTGATATCTTAGGACCTTTTAAGTAAATTATATAGCCAAAATAAATCCTTTTCTATTATGTTCTATAGGTAAGTTATATTTCCATAAAGTCAAAGAAAGAGATATCGAGTACATTGGTGGATGGCATCACCATGCAGCCTACTTGATAAGAAATATTGTGACAAAAGAATTATATTACACAATAAGCATATGTATGAGGTATTATGTCATTGAGGAATTAACTTCCTTCTATATGGGTTCCTTGGTGTGTTTATAGAGTCTAAATTTGGATTTTAGGCTTCTCTGCCTAATTCTACTGAGAAAAATACCTAGAGGGTCACACATTAAGTGCATCTAGAATCTTAGTTAAATAATATATTATTATTATTTAATATTTAATAGTTTGAATAAATATTATCCCCACATGGGTTTTAATAATTACTCATGTTTTCTTGATCACATGTATTCTATCATCAGTTATTCAATAGAATATTATATGATGTAGAATATTAAAAAAATATTTATTTGTTATTTACTAAATATAATATTTATTTATTGGAGAATAATTCAGTGATATTTATTTAATAAATTAATAAAAATTATTTAAGGCTTGATAAATATTGTAGAGGAATGTTGGACCAATTTTTTAGGTACCGTGAGAAATAATATATATTGAATATTATTTGAATACATAATATTTAATTTTAAATTTAAATTTAAGTGCATGTTGAGAAATAATTTTATTATTATTATTTTATACATGGGGTTCTTCAAGGGGTTAAATAAATAATAAAGTGAAATTGTGAGATTATTTATTTCTAACCCTAGGGATAGATAAACCCAATTATATTATTTTTCATGAGAGCCAGTTCATTTGTTTAGTTGTGCATAATGAACCTGGAGAATCCTCTCGAAGCCCTAGAGAGTTCCCTTCTCCAAGAACGCTCCCAATAATGAAGAGTGATCTTCCTCCACCTCCCACTCTCAAGTATAAAGATATCAAGAAGGACTATTTGGAATTGATTATCATGGTTATCAAAGTAAAATGATGAAAGTGATAGGATCTGATGTGTTAGCACCTGAAGATTCCTACGGTGGCATTTCAATATTTTTGGAACATGTATGGATAACCACTAAAGGGAATCAGATATTGATTCATTCAACATAATGATATTAAAATGTAAATATGTTGTCTGATCCATCAATAAAGAAATAATTCCCACAAAGTAATTATTAATTAAATAAATTAATTATAAATAATATGTGATGATCCTATACTTGGTTCCAGTGTTATATCCATTGTCTATTTTTCTTTGATTCAATTATATTGATTATGAAATTTATCTTTATGTAAATATAATATTTATCATTTTTCATTAAAAATATCAAAGTTGGGAATGACCCATCGCACACATCCCCTGCACCCTGAACTTATAAGCAGTCAGTCTTTTTCTTGTTGTGAGTGATCTTTCCCTTAGGTGTTCGATCGATCCATGGGGTGTGGTCGATCTATGTGGTCATTCATTTTTTTCATGTGATCAATCCATGTTTCATAGTAGATTTTCATGGTTTATGTTTGTTCATGGAGTCGATCCATGTTGTCTTGCACATGATAAGTCATCCCCTTGTTGCTAAAAATCCCAGTTTTTTCTAGTTCTTCCCAGAATGGCATAAAATACCTTTTTAACATAAATAAGGGAATTAAAGAAAAATTCATGGGATTAAATTCAGATATAATAGTGATAATTATATATTTTAATTCCTTAATAATAGGGGTCTTAAATGATTTTTTGTGGGGGGGATAAATGGTATTAAATAGAAAACAAATTAATGATGAATTAAAATGAATGATTGAAAGGGTTTTTAGAAACACCCAAAAGCTTCATATATTTTAATCTAAAAGGAGATTTATTTACACTCATTTAATCTTATTATTTACACTTAAGTATAGATGATCCAAAATCACTCACTTGGAGTCATTTACCACTTCTGAAATCACTCAAAGTTCTTCCTATGAGTTTCCCAACCTGTTAAAACTTATTTCCTTCCTCTATTATTGGTGTATTGAAATTATAAAAACATATCATGAGGTAGTGGATCTTATTATTCTATTTTATTTATGACTAAGTGTGATCATATTTTAATTTATTTTCCTTTATTTAAGAGAATTTCATAAACCATAATCATATAATAATCTGGATGGAATTCAATTAAGAATGATTAATTAACAATCAAGAAATATATAAAAGAAAATGAAGAATATTATTGCATACATATAATTAATTTATTTTGTTGAAAATAAATCATATGTTAAAGAATGAAAATATCTTTTTGGGAAATATCATGTTGAAATATATTATATCATTTTTTTAAATATTTTTTCAGGGATGTAAAATTAAGTAATTTACATTTTGTAGATTAAATTATTAATCTTTAATAATTTGAAAAATTATTAAAGAAATAAAAAAGGTTGTTTTCAAGGTATTTTTTTATTATTGATATTCTATTATATGTATATTAAATAAAAGTTTGGTACCCTATGATCACATGTGTTTTATAATTTTTTTTATATTTCCACTTGTTAGTTAGTAGATAGTGTGTAATCTGTTTGGAATAATTTTATTGTTTTTTAGTGTATTTTAATTATTTGAAATGAATAAACATAAAGTTAGTAATATTAAGAAAACTATGATGAGGCATGATAAATTTTCATCTTACCTCATGGAAACTTTATAAATATAGAAGTATTTCTTATAGATTTTTAATGTTTTTTTCTCAATATTGTTATTTGTTGCCTTTAGGTTTCTTAATATGGAAAAACTATGAGAAATAAACCATTAAATTCAACATGGTAATTAAAATGGTTCTATGGTAAATATAAATGTTTGGGGATGGATGATCCCATTTCTATTTGTGGAAGGTTGCACTGCCTTGAAGCTACAACCTTAGTTTCCTTGAAATTGTGTTTTGAACATAATATTTCCATATATCTATGATCTAGGGTGATTAAATCCTTGTTGTGACTTTATGTGATTATTTTTTAATCTTGGTATGGTTGGGAGTCTTAGAACAGCAATGAGATGGGGGCCTGAGGATACAGTGATGGTTGATGTTAGTGATGGAAGAAGGATTATATTATACACAATGGCATGGGATTGACACTAGGGTGGCCATAATGAGTTCATATCAGGATTTTATCATCAATATAATTCTTTATTAATTCATTTTTGATGTCTAATTGGATGTATATCCTTCATTATGGTTTTAAATGCTTAACGTGGTTTAAATCTATATAATGTACGTGCATATTTGATGTGTTAGATTGGGTTGAGTCCTATAGTACCAAGATAATTTGTGAATTGATAAATGAATTAATAAAATAATGGGGTTGGTTCTTGGTTAAACAGAATATAACGATATACTTAAGAATATAAGTAGTACTTTTGTTTTGAAGTCACTAGGATTATAAGATTAAAGTGTTAATCTTAAAAATGAGTATTGAGTAATATTAATTAATTAAGGGTCCTTTAATAATTAATGATAAATTTTGATGTTATTTTTCTTGTTGAAAACTTGTCCTTAGTGGTGGTAATCGAGTTTCTTATGTAACAATAGCGGTAAATGATTCTAAGGATAATTAATTTTCTTTAGTGTAGTTGTGTGAAATATATTCTATATTTTCTAATTTCATATGCTTCACCACCTATATCAGTAGATAAACTAACACCTAATTATTTTGGGGTTGTTTTATTCAACATCTAGTATGGAAAGGTAATGTATGGTTAACTTTTCCCTATCCCCCACTCTCCCGGTTTTTATATTTATTAGTAGGTGTATCCATGGATATAATAACTTATAGAATAGGGTATGTTCCAACTTAGGTTGTGATGGTTCTCAATTCCACCATACATTTATTTGTAGTATTTAATGTCATGAGGTATAGCACATACTTGTATCTGATAATGTTGGATATATCATCCCATGGGTGTACAAGAAAGGTTTGTGATGGATTGGTCTACAGTACACTTACATAGGTTGTAGTAGCTTCCAGACAAACAATTAGTTATTATTATAGAGGATGGTGATGAAGTGTCTAGTTTCATAAGATGTAAAATGGTTATGATATTATTAAATGAACTATAGGATCACTTATATAAGGGATGATCTTAAGATGTGTGGAATTGTGGTGTGAGAGAAAAAAAACTAATGGGGAAGAATAAGTGAGGTACCTTCATTTATGTATATTCTTTCGATATGGAATGATTTACTTTTAGGAATTAATTGGTCAGTATGACATGGTAATGATGGGAAAAATAGTATTACATGTTTAGGAGATGAGTTAGTTCCATTTGTTTATTGACTCATTTTAATTATGATTCTATTACATGTTTTATGATATGTTTCAAGGAGGATCCTATTGTGTATACATGTTACCCACCCTACCTATATATAAACTATTTTTTAGGTCTAAAAGGATTGGTTGATGATTGATTCGGGTGATACTAGAATAAGGATTTGTTCAAGAGTTTTTGGAACATTGTGGTCATTTTCAATGATTTAAGTTTGTTCCTTGAGGTTTTCTTTTTTATTTTTATCAATTTATATATGATATTACATGTAATGGTATTACTTCTTTACTTATTCATGGTGTTGTTCAATGGTTTCGCATCATATATCTTACTCATTAAATATATATATATATATATATGGAAATACCTCCCATTTGTATGATTTATGTACCCTTAATGAAAATCACTGACTCTTAGACTATTGGAGGTGAGCTTTACGGGTCTTTATATTTCTTTCTTCATTAATGGTCTCAGAGGCATACCTTTGGAGGGAAGGGGCATGGAAATTTTCATGGATTCCATTATCATGAACCATACCCATACCTTCCATAAAATGATCATGGGAATGAATAAATCATTGTAACATAATTATTCCACTACCTTGACTAATCTTGGAATAATAAAATTATTATCAATAGATGAGGATCGACATCACCATTATAAATCATGTATAAAGAAATAAAATTACTTAAATCAAATGATGAAAATAGAAAATAAATTACAATATGTCTGTAATTAATGAATGAATATTGTAAAAGGTAGTAGATATGAATGAGGTTCTTATATAAGTAATTAATATGGTCATTATTATTATATATGGGGTTAAATCATTTTCATTGAAGTCTGAAGTAAAGGTAAGGGTTTTCTCATCTTAATTTTCTATCATTGAGATATGTTTTATATTCATAAAATTATTTATTTATATGGTGTATATACTTACCATGAATTTTTTTACCATACTTTCATAAAAATCAAGGTATTTTCAAATACATCTAAAGTTACCTCTTTCAAGTACTTTTGATTCAAAATTTTCCAAATGTAAGGGATCATTTTTCAATCTCACTTTGAAAATGAGAATTTTCATGTTTAAACTTACATTGGGGGAAATTGAATGTCATTATTACTAAAATTACACATATTTTATTCACATATGGATATTTTTAGGTTTTATATTTATTCTTACGGTTTCACCTCCCTTTGGTTCAAAATTTAACCAAAATAATACTCATAAATTAGATTGGCCTTATCTTTTCTTTTCATCCATTAATATTTCTCCTCCATGTACATATTAATTATATTTATTTTATAAATTATTTCCATTATCATTTTACAAAGTAATTTTTATTTCCATTATTTTATAAATTGTTATCTTTTAGAATAAATGTTATAAAAAGTAAAGGATATTTATTTTTATTTTTAAAATAAATTTTTTAATGCTCGTATAAATGTGTTTTTCAACTATTCAAACATCCTTTAATTTTTTTATGCTTTACTAGTGATGTGCTCTAAGAATACCATCCACCTTCTTTCTTTGGATGGGTTATGATAATATCTTATGGATTTTTTCATGAAGCCCATTTATTTCTCGTGGGTTAATCAAGATATGGTGGTATTATGAGTTTTTTCATATTAAAATGGAACAAATATGTATGGTTTATCATTATATGATGGTTGGGTTAAATATATCCCTCCAATTAATTGGGTAAATCTTGATATCTCATGATTTAATAATGTTATACATGGGACTTATTGATATGTTCACAATTACATGAGTGGATATTATTGATTTTTTTATAACTCTTTGCATCAACATTATTGATATGCTCAAAACTCTGTGAATGGAACTTATTGATTTATTTTATAATTATATATATAGACCTAACTAATATATTCGCAAATATATGTATGTACCTAATTTTTTTAGCTATTTTCATAAAGTTGTGGTTTACCTATGTTTGTGTTTAGGTATAATGACTATGTTATTATCCATGAATCATGATTATTGTCTCATGTCTTCTCATACTTATTCCATGGTATATGTAGGATTTCATGATGATCCTTACAAGTTTATATGTCCTTATATCATTCCATATGAACAACTATTAGGATTCCATGTTATTTTTAATCAAATATTTCTACCATGTTAATATCTTCTCACGTGATTATGGTTTATCCCATTATGACTCATTGATAAAAAATTTCATTACTAAGCATTTGAGATCATCCCTTTCTTATGCTTCCATTCCTTTGGTAATGAACAAAAATTTTAAGTATGATGTGTCTAGAAGTATATCATATGAAAATTTTATTTGAGTGATATGTGGAACAAATAATGTGAAATAACACATTTATGTATCCAGTCTCAAATGACACTAAAATTTTGGGCTCTAGGAATGTGTATTTATTAGTAATATGCAATGAATATTCATGTAAAATGATGTAAATATATACATGTTATGTTGGATTCATTTTACTTAGTAACAAAAAATATATGTAATTTTTTTATTTTAAAATATGATATATGAGTGCGAGCATGGGGAATATCACTTCTATTTTTAGGATAACCATGGAAGATGTGATCAACTCCTTTTTTCTCAAAATTATAAAGATTAATTCCTTTCACTTTGATTATGTATGGTAAACCAAACACCCTCAAATATTTCAAACTTGGGGACTTCTTATAATACATATCACATAGTGACATGTCTAAATTTTATGTTTTTAGATATTATTTTTGAATGTAAATTGTTGCACCAATTTCTTGTCTCTTTAAATATTAAGAAGTATAATGCTCTATTTACATAGTCAGATCCATCTCAACCAAACTTCTATTCTTATATTCCTAAAAACTACTTTTGTGTGGTGTATATAGTGCACTGGGTATATGGTGAATACCATGTTTCTCAATAGTTCCTTTAGATATTTTGTTATTATATTTTTTACTATTGTATTTTCTAATATTCTTCAAGTAGAAACCACACTTTTTTATCACTATATCTATGCCTATTAAATATTTTCAAATCCTCTAACGTGTGATTCATAAACATATCAAAATTGATACAATAAATTCATCAATAAAGGAAATAAAATACTTATCTCCACTTATTGATTTCTTCCTCATAGGCCCAAAAATGTCAAAATTTATGATCTCTAATGGATGTTATGTCTGAATTTCAAAATTATTATATGGAGAATTTGCAATCTTCTCCTTTTGATATGAAAATAATGTCTAGTTTATCCCTATTTGTAACATAGGTATATCCAAAAAATTATCATCTTAGGTAATATTTCTCATGTTTTTTTCCAAGATGAACAAGACTTAAATTACATAATTGATTCTCATAATTAAAGATTAAATAGAATGAATTTTCAACATTACCAACCAGAAACAAGTTTCACTTTGTTCATTTTACTCTTATCAATACACATACACATTAAAAACTCTTTACCAAGAATCTATATTTTTGTAAAACCACTTCACTAACTCCATCACATAGTTGACATTAACATACCACATTTTTTTTCATCCCATCAATATATAAAGTTCTCTTGGATTTCAACTTTTCTTTTCCAATAACTACTTATCTGAATCATTCAATTTTAAGTGAACCAAAATTTTCCAAATTTCATATATACTTCTTTTTTATTTTCAATATATTTTAATTGATTTAGATTTATTATTATATATGAATAATATACATTATCTAAAATTTTGAAATAGTGGGTGCCCTAGACCCAACTATGTCATACTTTTGATTACCATATCATGTATACAGTTAATTATACATGATGTCATCTTTCCATTATAGTGTTGACTTTTCTGCATCCACTATTGAAATGGTAATGTCCAAAGATTAATTTTCGTGTTGAAAGGTTATAGCAGATCACATGTTATAATGAGAACCTCAAGATACAATGACATTAATCTTAAATAAATGTTATATAGTCTAGATACATATTACTGATCAGACATAGTAGATGTTTGACTATCAGTTTCTGGGGGTTATAAGCATTGAGACCGCTTCTCCTGAAGTTCTCACTTAGTGATATCTAGTAGTGAGATCATAATGATAGACTTTATAATAGGAACACCACATGTTTTGGGTGTCATTGGTTGTTCCTATATACGAAAACGTGTATTGGTCTCCTAACAAGAGATCATTACTGGTGTGTACCATTTGATTGTGTACTTTGATGCAATGCAAAAACCATGGTATTGAAATCATGGTGAGGTAGCTTGTTTCGGGTGCATAATTGGTGGTATGACATTGGTTGAATGGTCAAGAAAGGATTTGTCACTTCTAAGTTTAGGAAGTTGTATATATCAGACCTGGTTGATTAGGATGGTGCTACCTTCAGAAGACTTTGGCCAATGTAGTAGAAAGGTAAATCCATTTGTATAGATCAGAAAATAATAAAGCAAAGAAAGGATGATGACACAAGTGTGTTTCCTTCTTTATGAGATATTTAATTACAAATAGATTATAGTATAGAGTCAGTGATCGTAGGTTGGTTGTCATTGCTATAACAATCCTTATCTCTTTAGAGGTCATGCTGGGTTTCCAGACTCCGCTCTTGGTCTGTGCATTTTATTCACTGCTATTGAGATAAGGGCCTAGAGGGTCACACACAATAGTATATTCAGTAAGTCACCTTATTCTCTTGAATAGTTATATGGACATGGTAGGCCAAAACATAGGGTCCAAGTGTTGTCCAAATTATAGATCACCAATAATTGAATAAATTCATTATTATTCAAATTATGAGTAATTAGGTTGAATTTATTTAACATATTTACAAGTTAAGTAAATATGAGAAAATATTAAATTAATGAATATTATTTTAATATTTAAGGTTCGTTTAATATTAAGCGGGATTGGGAGTTGATTTAAATGGCTTGGTTTTTAGAATTTAGTATATTTTATATATATTACAAGTATGTGATAAAATAATAAATAATATTGGCACAGTTTAGTTCATCAAAATTAATTATTTAGTGTTCCTTGTAATAAATGTGGGATTGGGAACCCAACCATGAATTTAGAAACACAATTATAAATAAAGTAGGAGGCTCTCTCTCAAGGAATGATTTATTCATTCGTTTATGGAATGAAAAACCAAAGTGTCTCTCTCCTCCCACTCTCTAGGGATAGAGACTCTCGATCCAAGAGCTCAGATCCATATCTCTCTCAAACATCAGAGGCATCTCGATGTAGTGATCTTTAGGATGTTTAAGATATTGTCGGATCGTCATGCTAGCACCCGAAATTTGACGATCAATAATCTAGTAGATTTTTGAAGCATGTGTGGACGATCTAGATGGTTCCTGCTATTGATCCTTCAAGTAATAATCGTCGGCGATGATTTGCAGTCAACTACAGATTAAAATCTAAAATGGGAATCTTTTCAGTTTATTTTTTTGCTCTTTATAATATACTTAAGATCCTCGGACCTTACTAGGGCTCAGATCATTTGCGATGACAAGTTCTGCCTTCCCGTAGATGAAAATTTTAAAATCCCTGGCCCACCGACTTCCACTGCAGGCCCTATAATCTTTCAGTGGTATCATAGGGATCGCATAGATTTTTTTATCCAAATAAAATTAATTTTCATAAAACTATGTATAGGGTTTGAAATCGATCACAACGTTTCAAACCGTATGTCGATCCGATGTCGAATGACTGAGTTATGGTCATTTTAAATTTTCGGATTGGATCGAATTTGTGGTTTGATTTCGGGTATTAAATTTTATTCATTTTAAAGGACCGATCAAGTTTAGATTAGTTCATCAGATATAATTACAATTATATACAAAATTATAAATTTTAAAATTTAATAATTTGCATAATAATTTTATTTTTATAATAATATTTATTTTATTATTATAATAATATAATAATAATAATAAATTATTATTATTAAAATAATAAATTAGTATTGTTATATTTAAAGGTTATTTAGCCTTTGGGTAATTAAAGGATGGTTTAATTCACCTAGAAAATAAAAATAAAGGGAGGAGGATACTTTTAAAAAAAAGGTTGAATTTCACAATTCCACAAAAAAAAGGGAGGAGACTTTAAAAATAAAAAGTATAATACTTCTTTAAAAAAGAGAATATATTTTTAAAATTAAAAAAATTTGGGGTTGTGCCCCCCCCCCCTCCCCCCTCATGGTCATCCCCTACCTCCTACCCGTGCAGCCGGCCACCGCCCACTCCAAACATCGGCGCACCCACAGCAGGCCACCCAGTCGCTACCCCGGCTAGATCTCGGTCACCACCCTCACCCGTGGTCGCCATGATACCCTTCCAACCTCTTCTCAGATCAGGTCATGCTGGCCAGACCCCACTGTTTCATCCTGATCGTCTCCTCCGCCACTCATGGACACACCCTCACAATGGCTGCCCTGCTCCTGCATCAACTGGTGACCCACGTGAAACCCTACCACCCGGCGTGCCTCGCCTTCGATCGGATTCGCATGCTAGTACCGACATCATCCCGTCGTTCCCTGGTCATTGTCCGCTCAACTAGTCGCAGCCGCTCCTCCCATCACCTCCTCCCTGGTTGCGGCACTTCCTAGACTGAGGTTCACCGACCAGACCCCACCCAGCCATCCAAGTTGCAGCACCGCCTAGCGGCCACCCTTCCCTGCCATTCCAACTAGTGATAAGGCTGTCTCTAGGACCTCCAAAACCTGGGGTATAGGTAACCCATTATGATTACATTGTTTTCCTTGAAATAGGACCATATGGGTCTTCCCAACCAAGTATGGGTCAGTGTAGACCTGTCTGGCTCAAATTAGCCCAGTATAGGCTTTACTCAGGTTGTTATGAGTCTGTGCAGGTTCGACATGATCCACAACAAGCCAGAGTAGGTGTTTCAGGGACCAGTTAGTTTAAAATTAATCATAATTAATTAATTTAATTTTAGTATCTAAATTAAATTAATTAAAATTAATTTTGGTTAATTAATTTAATACTCAGGGATTAAAAAATAATTTAATTTTAAAATTAAATTAATTAATGAACCGAATAATAATTAAATTATTAAATTCATTTAATTTAATTAAATAACCCTCGTACTTAATTAATTAAATTTAATTTTATCGTGCATTTTTACCCACGTATTAGTCTTGAGCACCGACCCGTGTATGTTACGTTTATTTAATTAATTATTTAACAATGTGCAGTGTTTGTAATTAATTAAATAACGGTCTGCGCATCATCTTAATTTTTTTTGTTAAAATGTATAAGGGAATTTGTGCCCAATTTTATTTGGTGTACATTTATATCCTTAGTTCCCCTTGCTTGTGCGCGAGAATCTTTGTACTTTGGATGAAGACGGAGAACAACATGGACCCCACCAAGATAAGGTGGTGTACATTGATCAAGATGGTGCAAGATGACACGTGGATCCCGCCAAGATGAGGCGGTACTCCAAGACATGATGTGGACCCTTCCAAGACAAGGTGATACTCTAGATTACAAGAGGACATACATGACAGGGTGGTCTTCATCAAGAGTCAAGCTTCAACTCAGGTATGATGCCCCTAGGTCGTTTAGATGCTCAAGACCAGTCAGGTAGTTGTTTACCTTTATGCATTTATTTATTGTTTTATGCATTTTAAACTGTGAAAAAATACATAAAATAATAAATAATAAAATGCATAAAGAAGTGACGTATGTTTTTCTATTAATGTTTAGTTGTGATCACAAAAACATAGATGAACAAGATTAATAGAAATAGATTACATTATTCAAGAGAAAAACACAAAACCCTCATAGAAATATTAAGTTCTTACCACCTTTAACTATTCAAGTTTGATCAAAAACCAGGTGTTTGGGGTGTCAGTCATGCCATAGCTAATGGTGCATCTTACTACCGGGGAGTTCTTATGAGAGTGGGGGTTGACTTAAATAAAGTGGTAGTGAGGTTTATCCATAGCTAACTTGCTATTATTTTAGATGTAAGCATTAAGTAAATAAATTTAATATTTCTGAAGCTGGGAATTCACTCAACAGATCAAGTAACCGCGAGTTAATGTGGTTGTCCAGAAAAAAGTCTACCTTGAACCCTCTGAATAGTGGCATAGCCATATACTGTATACTATGAGGGAGGTTTAGGGATATTTTCCACTAGAATACTCAAATTATAGAGTATTGTGATTCTAGTACATAGGATTCCTATAATTTGATAAATTAGTAGGAGACACTTAATGATTAAATTAATTGGTATTATCACATTCAATAATCAGCATAAAAATACTAATATTCTAAAATTTATTTTGTAAAAATAGTAATTAATACTAAAATAAAACTGTGATGAATAGTGGACAAAGTTAAATTACAAACTATCAAGAATTTCAAATATAGTACAGACTCTTGTGCATAATATTACTATATCGAAAATTCAAGGTGCTTGTGTCTCAACCTGTTAATCCACCTTAGTAAGTGAGAGTGTAAAATTGCTTATAAGAGACTCATTAATTAATAATATGATGGTTTTATCATAATTTTATAATCAAAGTATGATGTTATTTGTGGTCTCTACATCACGACATGGATGATATTACAAGAAGTCTTATCTCTAAGATCCTTGTGAGGAGAAAGTGAAGCAAGTTTTGAATGTGATAATTACGCTGGCTTTGTATAAACATGAAATGAAAACTATGATCTTTCATGATATCTCATTATTACACTATATTACTCTAGTTTTTTTTAAGAGTACAAACAAACAAGATATAATAGATTCTTCATTACCTTTTAGGTATGGTTCTCCAAGTAATAAGAAAATTAAATAAAGTACCATCTTTTATTCTTATGATAAATCAATTGGAAGACAACATGAAAAGGCCAATGATAATTTATGTCAAAAGAACCTTCATACTATTCTTCGAATAAGATAGGTTGTTTATTAAATGATAGGTTATTTTCATCTCATATAATGAAATAAATTTATGGAAGTTTAACAATACAATGAACTGAAATACAATAAGCAAGTACCCGCTTCTCGTTCATGTATATTCTTCAATATAAATTAATGTTTCTAACATACTTATTGGTTATTGAATACATTATGAAAATAAAATATGTGTATTTAAATACAGTAGCCAAGTAAGTATAGGAAAATTATAAGAAGTAAAGTGTCTTCTCCAAGTAGCTGAGAAAGGATGATTCCTAAGTCAGCAGTGAGTAACACATAACTTCTTATTGCAAATTGAATGATTTTAGTTGAAAAGGTTGTTAAGTATAACCAAAACATTTATCTAACATGACCTTTTGGTCATAATCAGACATTATTCCAAGTTTAGGAATGAATATTGTTTTTGGTGTGATATACTCAACAAATAGTTCAGACATACTTGAATCAAAGGCAATAAATGATGAATTCAAAATGTAAGACTTGCCCAGTTGTGGAAAGATAGATCTTTGTTAAGTAAAACTAAAAGTGGAAATTAACAATATAACCAGTATAATATTTAGTCTCAGCACAGATAAACACCTTTGGTATTATTGACGTCTTTATTTTAGACAAAGAAACCTTTAAAATTAAAGGTATGCCACAAATCTTTTGGAGTTAGTTCAACAAGTGAGCATGAACTATTGCAAAGGAAAGATATAGGTAAAGATACTTCATAATATTACTTTAAATTATTAAGTAATATTATAGTAAAGTATGGTCATGGTTACAAGATATAAGGAGCTTCGGATCAGGATTCCAAAGAATATCTTGACCAAGCATTCATTGATCATGATAATCTAGTGTGGAGTAATTCCTAAATTCACATTAATTTATCTACATCACAGTATTGATGTTCATAAGGAGGATCGATGATAAAGTCTTACATGTCAGCATAGATCCACAAAATCTAGCATGGAGTAATTCCTAAATGCACATTTTATACAATAGAGTTATGATGTATAGAGTATTAATGTTGCAACTTGTAGAAACTTCCCTTATATTTCATGACATTATTTACCAATAATAGTGAAATCCCATAACCAATATTCTAACTAATAAATGATAAATGGATATCATATGAGTCATGGTATGATGAAAATCCATTATGTCATAGGGCATGTGTTTAGATGCAAAGATTTTGTTAGGATTTAAACAAACATGAATTAAGTTAAACACATTGTGCATCTAAGGTGATAATCCTAACAGTTTATTAGGATATTACATAAATCCCTAAGATATAAAATTTTTTAGTCAAGTGATAAACTACATTTCTATAAAGATGGTACACATCTCTTCTTGAGATAGTGGGAGATGAATTGACTTGGACTCAGTCAATGCTCAAGATGCACAAATTTTTGGCATAGGAATAAGTTCCATAGGTGTACATAGAACAAGAATGTTTTAGAGACACATACTACGTAGGAAGGATAAAACCATTGTGATGGTTTTGAGTTCACCGCGGATGATGATATATTATTAATTGAGAATAATAATTCCTACAAGAAGTATATGACAATTATCTAAGATTGACAAGACAAATTAAAATTTAATAATGGATTACATGTATCAAATTGAAAAGGGACTTTTAAATTGAATACTGCGGTGGGTATTCAAATGAGTTGATACATGGATGGTACAAGCCTAATACCAATAAGTATCGATTGGTTATACCAAGTCGGTATGCCTAAATCCATTAGAATTTTACTTGTCATAGCTAACTTCTAAGATCATTATTTTGGTCACTGTATGTCAAGATCATATTTCGTGGAAGGTGTCTATATGATGCAAATATAAAGGGGTGATGACACCATCAAATGCCTATGTAGGTTGCAAGTTATTGAAATACAGTTTAGGATTCATGTAAGAAATAAGATCTTAGAGCATTCATTTCGAATGAATATGTTCCTTGTGTCTACAAAGGTTAGTGGGAGCACCAATGTTTTCCAAGAAAAATATGTTTGGAAACATATGGAAAACAAATCCTAGTCTTACAGTTAGAAAAGATCAGGTTAAAAGTAATTTTCCAGTGATTGATTTAAAGTAGCAGCCTAAGTTCTAGGGAACTGGATCTATCGAAGTAGATCTAACAGTTTATTAGACTTATTCAATCATACATATTGTGACATTGTATTGAAAAATAAAAGTTGGAACAATTAAAGTTCAGAATTATTGTCAATGTCACATAGCTTAATCTCTCTAGGTTGTCATATTCAGAACATTAGAGGAGATTAAATTTGTCAGTTGAGTTCCATACGCTTCAGAAATGGATCAATCTTGTATGCCATGATATATAAAATAATTGATACTACCAGGATATACTTTATATTAGGAATATATCAATTATATACAGGAGCACGGCAAGTGAAGCATTCATAACTATCATCTTGTACTTCAGAAAGTACAAATGATATGTACCTGGTATATATACAAGAAGGTATACTAGTTTTTGTGGGACACAAACAAGTAATCCTTAGATAAATTTGATATAGTATCTTAGTTAGGTAAAGGTGATGAGTGAGTCATGCTCATAAAAGCCATTGGTATCCATACTAACAAATACTAGGTATGTTGCAGCTTCTAAGGCAGCTAAGAAGTAGTTTAATGCAATGATTTGTACTAGTTCTTGGAATCACACCTAGTAAATAAAGTATTATAATAATGTAAATTATGATATTCTTACTAGCCAAGATTTCAAGTTATGAAAATGGAAAAAATGGATATACTTGGGGATACTATATCTTGAGAAGTTTTACTCAAGGAGATGAGGTCGCATACAGTAGATATGCCATGTGGATAAAATGTGGTAGTCCTAGCAGTTAAAGTCATTACTCAACAGAAGCATGTTCTTTATCATGTGAGTAGCTAACAAGTTTGGTTAGCAAGTTAGCTCTAGTGCAAGTGGGAGTGTTTAAATAGTGTGATCCCTAGACCCAACTATGTCGTACTTCTGATTACCATATCATGTATACAGTTATTTATACATGATGTCATCTTACCATTATAGTCTATACTTTTTTGCATCCACTATTGAAATGGTAATGTCCAAATATTAATTTTTGTTTCTAAAGGTTATAGAAGATCACAGGCTATAATGAGAACCTCTAGATACAATGACATTAATCTTAAATATATGTTCTATAGTCTAGATACATCTTATTGATCAGACATAGTAGATATTTGACTATCAAGTGATGGGGGCTCATAAGAATTGAGACTTCTTCTCATGAAGTTTTCACTTGGTGATATCTAGTAGTGAGATCATGTGGAAAGACCTGCTAATAGGAACACCACATTTTTTGGGTGTCATTAGTTGTTCCTATATATGGAGATTTGTATTGGTCTCATAACTTGATATCATTACCAGTGTGTACCATTTGATTGTGTACTTTGATGTAAGGAAAAACCCATGGTATTGAAATTGTGGTCAGTTAGCATGTGTCGAGTGCACCATTGGTGGTATGACATTGGTTGAATGGTTAAGAAAGGATTTTTTTGTTTCCAAGTTTAGGAAGTTGTATGTATCAGGCCTGGTTGATTAGGATGGTGCTTCCTTTATAAGTCTTCGGACAAAGCAGTAGAAAGGTAAATCTATCCAGATTGATCAACAAATAATAAATCAAAGAAAGGATTATAACACAAGTGTGCATCCTAATTTATGAGATATTTAATAACAAAGAGATTGTAGTTTACAGTCAGTGTTCATAGGTTGGTTGTCATTGCTATGACAATCCTTATCTCTTTAGGGGCCTTGATGACTTACTGGACTCCGCTCTAGGTCTGTGGATTTTATTCACTGCTATTGAGATAAGAGACTAGAGGGTCTCACACAATATCATATTCAAGAATCCACCCTATTCGTTTAAATAGGTATATGGACATGGAGGGCCCAACCATGGGGTCCGAGTGTTGTCCGAGTTATCGATCACCGATAATTAAATAAATTCATTATTATTCAAATTATAATTAATTAGATTAAATTTATTTAATGTATTTACAATTTAAGTAAATATGAAAAAATATTAAATGAAAAAATATTATTTTAATATTTAAGGTTCGTTTAATATTAAGAAGGATTGGGAGTCGAGTTAAATGTCTTGGTTTTCATCACGTAGTATATTTTATATATATTACAAGTATGTGATAAAATAATAAATAATATTTATGTAGTTTAATTCAACAAAATTATTTATTTAGTGAATGTTGAAATAAACAGGGGCTGGAGAACCCAACCAGTTATTTAGCAACACCGCTATAAATAAAGAATGAGGCTCTCTCTCAAGGAATGATTCATTCATTCATTTATGGAATGAAAAACTAGATCCTCTCTCTCCTCCCTATCTCTAGAGGGAGACTCACGATCCAAGATCTCTGATCAATATCTCTCTCAAACATCGAAGTAATCTCAACGTAGTGTTCTTCCAAACGTCGAAGATATCATCGAATCACCGCACTAGCACCCAGAATTCGACGATTGACGCTCCAGTGGATTTTTAAAGCATGTGTGGATGATCTAGAGGGTTCTTGTTATGGATACTTCAAGCAGTGATCACTGGTGATGAGTTTCAGTCAACTACAGCTTCATATCTGAAATAGGTATATTTTCAGTTCATTTTTTGTTCTATTTATAATTTACGGGAGATACTTGGACCTTATCGGGGCTCAGATTGTTGTCTCTAACAAGTTCCATCATCCTGTCAATAAAAATTTTAAAATATCCAGCCCACCGGCTTCTACTACAGGCCCCATAATCTTTCATAAAATATATGGGTATTCAATTTTTGAGACGTTAATTGAAACTACAATAAAATCCTTTTTCTTACCTATGTTCTAATTATTTTGAGTCTATAGATTATTTTTCTTCATGCTTAATTGGACTTTTAATATATTGAGAAAACCTTTATAAAATTGAATTTCTTAGTCACATCTTCCACAAACTTCTTAAATGGAAAAAAATATTCTAAACTTTCAGTCCACATTTTTTAGATTGCTTCAAAATTTTAGTTTTTTGAGTGGGATGAATCTCCCTTAAAAATTTTCTCATAGACCTTCTATAATCATATTAATATTGGTAATTAAACCAAAAATTTATTCCCATGTTCCCAAAGCCTAAAATGTTCCAACAATATCTATAAAACCCACAATTCCCTCAATAAATAACATGTTTTCTATATGTTGACACCTACGCTTCTTCCTTCTTTTGATGAAAAATAATGGATCATATTTTTGTACCAAAATTTGGGTAGAAACCCAACATCTTCTTATTTGATCTAGGAATCATTTTATACTTTTCATAATCTCTATTTGTATAAGTTTTTTCTTTTAATTCAATAATCCCATAATTTCTAGATTCTAGGGAATCATTTTTTTTGTCCCAAATTTTACTTTATTCACCCCTGTCTTCAACTCAGGTTGTCTACTGATACTTATAGGATATCGTTCACCCTCTATGTGTGATATTTTCTAATAAATTTAATTCTTATAATTTTTTAAATCTTTGGTACCTTTTATAACCTTCTTATTTTATATTTCTAAAACTTTTTCAATAGAATTATAGAAGTTTAATTTATATTTTTCTAATTTATTTTTAGTATTATTAAAATTTATTGGATAGTATCAATCTAATTTTACTTTACTTTGACTCTTTCTTTTATCTTAACTTCTAAAATATTCTATTCAGAAAGAAACTTCTTTAAACTATGAATCTCATTAAGAAATATTGATTCTTATTTAACATGATTAAAATATTCTCTATGAGAAGATAATTTTTATTTCTTTAAATTTTTTATCTCTTTTTCCAACATTGACATATTTGAAAGACACTATTATAGTTCCCATTTAAAAATAAAATCTATTATTTTTCTTCATCATTATCATAAACACTACTTTTATCAATAGGGATATGTTCTTCATTCACTTTATCGACCCATATTTTTTATTCATCACCATCATGAGAAGACTTAACTTTAGCTTTATCTTCACAATAACCATTATCATAAATTTTTAATAATAAATTTCTATTTTTTGATTTAGATAAATTATTACCCTTCCATTTTAAAGAAAACATTGATTTATCATATTTTTTCTTCATTATTTTAGGAACTTCTTATCCTTTCATCCTCATCATCACTAACTTCCACTTCTTTCAAATTTGGAAAATTTTATATAAAATGTACAATGGATCATCACTTGAAAATTTATAGAGGAATATTACCCTTAATATTTCCTTTTACTCTTATTGTAATTAAATATATGTGTGATATGATTTTTTAAAATTTATATTCATTATCTTCTTCTTTATTAGGATATTTATCTTCTAAAATTGCTTCATTATTACACCTAACTTCTTTTGATGATTTAAAATAAATTCCATTTTCTAATTTACCCTCATTTTTTAAGTCACTTACCTTCAAAATATTATAATAAATAGGGATATTATTTAATAAATACAAAGAAAAATTACCTGGATCATGTTCTTTAAGTTTTTATGATTTAGTATCAAACCTGTCTATTGGAATGTATATCATCTTCTCCATAACCACTATATTCTCTAGTTTTTCACCAAAACCTTAATATTTCTAACTATTTAATTAAATTGGGTGAATAATACATCTATTATTTCATCATCCATGACTTTAGGCCTTAATACGTAAACCTATGAACCTATAGTTTGAATTTCTCTAACTTGTAATTTCATTCATAAATATTTTATAGCTTATCTCATATGCCATTTTATGTCAAAGTTTATTTTTCCATTAAAAAATCCTTCTATAAAATAGAATACATAGTGTAATTTTGAGCATCACCGTCATTTTAAAAACTATTAATATTAGTTACTTTCATAAAAACACCTTCAACATGAGGAATAAATACACTAGTAAAATCATTCAGAATATCAAAACTAATTGATAATATATTAGGAAACATATGATATTTCCATATGTAGAAATTTTTTCATCAAAAGTGGGAATTTTCTTAATATTAACTAAATTGAGACTTTCCTTATTTACAATAGAAATTAAGTGACCAAATCTTTGAACAAATAGGAAACTTTTTTCCCTAAATATAAAATCATCAATGAATTTAACTGAGCTCTAATACCACTTGAAAAGCACCCAAAATATTAGTGATAATTTATTGATAGAGGGGGTGGATCAGTGAATTTGCTTCTTTTTTATGTATATTTTTCTTAAAAAACCTTTTACATCAGTTAAAGTGAAACCTATGATCACTATCACACACACCAACACACAATCATAATAGTCATGGAATATTTTTACAAGGTTCATTACTCAAAATGGGTAGCTAGTCCTTGGCATGATTTAGATTTTATTGAGACCATATAGTCCACTAATTTCATCAAGTGGATTGAAAACAAGTATTTTTTATTCTCTACTAGAATTAAACATATGTCTCCCAATTTTGTATAGTGATCTCACATAATCAAAAAATAATAAATTATTTTTCAATAATAGGAGAGTCTCTAACCATATAAGACTTCTATTGTGGTGTCATGTGATTATATTTCATATTCTCCTTCCTCTCACTTTCTATCTTTTTAATAATCTTAAAATTATTACATAATATATGATACACTTGAAATATATTTTCTTATTTTGTATGCACAATACAAGTTTTAATAATGAATGAAATATCATATTATTATGTAACATGGAAAGAAGTAATATTTTCATTAAAATTCAAATTTTAAATTAAAATTCAAATTTCTAACTACCTTTAACAATTTCTTCAGCTTACCTTATTTTTCTATCTAATTTATTTTTCATTTGTTTCATTCATTGGATCTATCCAAGAGCACTCTAACCTAAAATATAGATTAATTTTTTGCAATTTGGAATGTAAGATCAATTATCCTAAAACTAAAACTTCATTCATAGTGGAACATCATCTCCGTAGTGAAAACTATCTTCCTTATAATTCTTAAATCATAAACTCACTTTGTTATATTTAAAATTTGATAGATCATTTTTATAAACGTATGATTTAATTCTTGTAAATTATATTTTAATTTTTATAAAATAATTCTTTATAAAAAAATCCTTTGATAATTCCAAAAAACAATCTCTTTAAACTATCATAAATAAAAAAAATCAAGTTAAAAATCATATGAATCCACATAAATATATTATGTATCACATAATATATATAATTTCTTAAACATTATTTATAACTTCTTTTACAAGACCTAACTTTTTCATTTTTCATCTTCAAGCTTCAGAGGAGTGTACTACATATACTGGGAGATGGGCTCATGCCTTTTTTAATTTTATGATCTAAGGAAAATATATATATATTATTATGATCTAGAGTTCGTATTATATATATAGAGTAACTCATTTTCCAAATTTCTAATTCTAATAAATAAATTATGTATTGAACATAAAAACTTAAATATTAAATAATTTTATGACTTTAGTAGGCCATGGTAAAATATACTACATATACATCAAGGGTATTATTTATCACCTTGTGGCTTCATCTATTACCATTTTTATTCTCATAAATAAAACTTATTCACTGAATATAAAAACATGTGTATCATAGTATGTTTTTCCATTTTCAAATTTATCAACCCATCTCTATAAAAAACATTTTGTGTGATAGAATTAAGAAGATTTTAGAAACAATTTATCTTAACTCAAAACACCTCTAGAATAACTCCAAATAATTAAAAATATCTAAAAAATACTTCCAAACTCCTAAATATCATTCACCGTGAATAAAAACCAAATTTTATGTGATTTTGAAAATGATTTATGTATTAAAAAAACAATAAACATATCCACACCAAATCTTCTTCCTTATACAAACACCACATGACTAAGGGTAAATTCTTCAAACTAGATCTCAAAATATTCTACATGCCTCTCAACAATCTCCCCAGTGTCTCAAAATCTTCCAAAACATCTCTTAGGCTTAGAAATATCCCCATTAATTTTTTTTTGGTATCCAATATAAATTAATTTAAAACTTGGTATACTAAGAAATGAATCATAATTAAATATTTATATGCCTTTGTGAGTAAACTCTATGTCGGTAATAAGAACATTGAACAATAATATCATATCGTCTATAAACTAGTGACTAACATACACTTATTTTTAGCTCTTGATCTTATAGATACCAATTGAAAAATCGTGTTTTCTTATCCCTTTATTCCACTTTAGATAAACCTCAACTTCTTTTTCCATATCTCAAAACTATTCTTTAAACTTATAAACAATAACATCCGAAAAACATGCTCCCCAAACATTTTAGAATAGTTAACAAATAATAAAAAAACACACCCATATTATAAACTCATTGATATGCCCTTTAAATAACTCTATAAATTAATTATCTCCCAAAAAAAGAGATATCTCCCCCATTATGTTAAATAAATATCTTTGGATTCTTACCCTGTTTATTTTTCTCCCTACTTTTAAATACCTTAAGGGATTAAACAAAATGAAATTTATGTTTTATTTCACCCATATTAGACAACATTATCCAAAGAAAAAGTGAGAGAGGGGATAGAGTCACCATACCTTAACCTTATAAGGAATCATACTGAGCACCCAACATTGACCTCAACCATTAAAATGCATTTTTTGTGGTTTAGTGAAAACATCAGTTATTTTCTCTTTTGTTGGAAAAAAATATAGATTCAACACATTATTCTCCAAATGAACTTTGATGAAGTAATATTTGATACCAATGTGTTTTGGTCTTGACTGATGAAATTTATTTCTTGATAAATAGATTGAACTTTGATTATCATAGCTTACAAGTAGTGGAAGCTTTACTTCCACTATGAAATCATCTAATTGTGTTCTCATCAACATCAGTTGGGTTGTATTTTGATTTTCATCCACATATATTGCTTCAGTGGTACTCAAGGTCATAAAAAGTTTCTTCTTTTCCTTCAAATATACATACATTTCTCCTAAAAAAGAAAAATCCACTAGATATAGACCTTCTATAATCAATATTTCCATTCCAATCATCATATATATAGCCAAATAAATCAAGTATTCCACTATTGTCATATTTAAATCCATAGTCTATTGTGTCTTTTATATAACTAAGAATTATCTTTATAACTATTAAATGAGACTCCTTTGGGTAAATTTTATACTAGGAATATGATGTAATAACATATATAATATCTAGTCTTGAATATTCTAATTTAAATAAACATCTAATAATCTTTCTAATTTTATTTAGGTTAACTTTTTTGTTTTACTATCCTTATATAGTTTGGTTCTAGGTGAGATAAGTCTAGAAATTAGTTTTTAATCCTCCATTAAAAACTTATTTAAAAGTTCCCAAGTATACTTCTATTGAGATAAAAAGATATAGTCTTCCTCTTGAGAAATTGGTATACACCTAAAATATCACATTTCTCTAACAATTGCAATTTTAAACAACTTTTCTATTTATAAATACAACTCTTCAAATAATTTTTGTTAATTTCTATCAAAAATGGAATCATATACATAAATAATAAAAATAATTGATACCTTTATGTCATCTTTAATGTATATATTTTTTTCACTCTTCCTTTTTTGAATTTCAACTACTTTAAGCAAGAATCTAACTTGGATTACTATGCTCTTGGGGATTATTTTGTCCTATATAGGGCCATATTTATCCTAAAAATAGAAAATTCGACTTTATCAAGAAAGAAACCACTATATTTCTCAATGTGTACTTCCTCTTCATACTATCCATTACGGATGGTAAATTTGACATACATTTGAAAAATCTTATATTGCTTTTGTGCTGAAATAAAAAGGAATATCTTAATGGTCTCTAGTATAGAAATTTTTGAGAAGGACTCTTTAAGATAAATTACTTAAACTTATGATTAACCTTTTCACACAAGTCTTAACTTATTTTTGAGAAGTTCTCCCTATTTATTTAGATTTTTTCAAAACACCCACTTTGTTCTGATAACATTCTTATTTTCAAGAATGGGTTCCCACTACTAATTTTTATTCTTCTCTCTCTAATATAATTCTTAATTCAGAGAATCAACCCACTATTGAAACTCTAATTACTCATTAATATCTCTTGGATAAACATGAAAAAATAATAAGGTATGTGTCATTATCCTTAATGATATTTTAGTATGAACCTATTTTCCTTGTTCTATAATGATATTTTGGATCTCCACTCAATTTCTCAACCTTGTATGAGTTGATGATGGTTGTTTGTTATCACTTTAAATGTTTTAATCATCATTTTCAATCTGTAAAACCTCATAATTATTGTTATTTTATAAAACTTCATCTATATTCTCAATAAAAATTTCTTCATTATCATCACTTTTGGAACATTATTCTTTATATGTAGTATTATTATTTCAATATCCCAACACCCATCATCTATTTCTATAATATTATTTGTTTCCTTATTATAACAGTGGTATACTCTTCCATTTGGAGTATAACCAAGGAATATTCCATAGACTCATTTTTTCTCAAACTTCCAAATATTTTATCCTTTCACTTTGAATATAAAATTGAGACACCCTAAGAAACATATGTGAAGATCTGATGCTAAAAACATATTCATTACCTACTGGATTTGATACTAACTAAAGAAACCTAATTATAACCATCCATAATTATAATGTAAATATCTAACATTAATTCACTTTCATACCCAATACCTTTTAGTTTTATAATCTCTTAGAATTAGGAAAAAACATTAAGGTAAGAAAACTCATGTCTTTCTCATCAAATGGTTATTTTTATTATTATACCTGTATTTTAATATTCCATAAAAAAATCAACAACTCCCATAAAATTCCCCACACATGATACTTTTCTATAAATATCTTAAATAATATCATTCTTTATAACCTGGGGAAATGGAAACATAAAAAAATAGTGATCATGGATGCTCAGTAAGGGTAAACATGGGAGATATCAATTGATGATCATATATAATATTGAGATAAGTATAAGTGTATAAATCATGTCATAACTTAAAAAATCCATACCAAATCGGCCAAAGATCAATAATTAGGATTCAATAATCAATCACGAGTTAAGAGGAAATATCATAAGCAAAATCCGTAATTTTTTGGAATACACATAATCATAGAAAATCATTTTCTTAGTTAAGGATCAAAACTAAGACTATAATAATAGATATATTCCCATAGTTTACTATGTTCACCCTCTATTCCATTATTTCCTTAGTCAAGGATCACTACCAAGACTATTGTAGTGAACAGAGTCCCTTATTGAACTAGGTTTACTTCCCATTTCAGTTTATATTATAGCATGAAATATCAAAATTTATATAATGTATTTTAGAGATATATAATTCTAGGTCCATCCATCACATAATAAAAACCATAAATATGCGTGCCTCAATATCATTAAAATATTCATTATTTCACTATAACATAATTAACACATGGGAAAGAAATAGGTTTCATAAAGATTTCATAATAATATAATTAACCCATAGGAAATTAATCAGTTTCATATAATCATTCAAAAAACATCAACATTATAATATATCTATATAAATAAATTGGGAGGTATAATAATATCATATTCTCATTGAATCATAACAATCCTTAAAATATGTTGACATAGATGAAAAATCACTTTTATAAAAGCATTTAAAATGCACTTTTAAAATCAAAATAAAACACCTCTTTTCTTTTAGTAAATTTTAAAACATAAAATTTATAAAATGATGGAAACATATTTTTAATTTGAAACCCTTTAAAACTTATAATGGAAAGAAATTATGTCATAAAAATTAATTAATTCTATATATGTTAAAAAATAACATTTTTTCAAACTTTAGGATAAAGTAAAAACCGAGTCATACAGAAAAACTTTGAAATGATTACTTTTAATAATTTGTAAATAATTTCAAATTTATTAAAAATAACCTTTCTAAAACATTTTTTAAGAACATATACATTAAGTAGAAATATTCCTAACACAAAAAAGAAGAAATAAGGTTAGTTTTTCTTATAACAAAATTTTCAATCATTTTGAGTATTAGAGAGAGGTAAATGGTACTAGTACTATAAAATTATATAAATATACAAATTAAAATAAAATAAATTGGTTTTAAAGGATAATTATTATATAATTTCCCTAAATAGAAATTTAACAAAGACAACCCTGAAAATAAATGAGATTGTAACATAACGGATACCGCTTTTGTAACTTTTGAATCATAATCCCCTTGAAATAAATAAATTAAAATAAAACTATTAATACTATTAATATAAATATATTCATGATATAATATATTAAAGGGTAATTATATACACCATATATACACAAATAGTTTCATAACATGAAACATGTCTCAATAAAACAATATTGAGATGAAGAACCCTTATAGTTTTGGTAATCTCTAAATAAAAACCTCATGAAAGTGATAACATTAGATGAATTTATTAATCCACATAATTTTCATTAAAATAGTCATAAAATAAATTCATGTGAATTATATACATCACATAAAAGTGGTGAATATTTCATGTATCTCATAGAAATAAATGTGAGATGATAAACTCAGACCTCAGGTCCTAAATTACTTTGTACACACTCTTAACCACTTTTATAATAAATTTAAATTTATTAAAAAAATTAAAAGATCTATATTCAATATTATATTACCATATATGATTCACTTTCAATTTATAATTACACCTTTATTGATAATTCTTCCTTAAAATCATCATTCTAGGTGTTCACTATTCTATTTTTCATACATGTTTCAATTCGGAATTTCTGGTCCATGCACCTTGGTGAGGGTTTAATAATCTCCAAGATTTTATTCATGTAACATGTATCATATTTATTTTATATATAAACTTTTATAACCATTCATATAATATGGTTATGAAAAAATTAATTACATCACTTCACGGATATGGTAGTTCGGACATATACATGAGTGATTTTTTCATTTTCCAATGAATGGAAAGAAAGAAAATTAAATAATTTCAAGGGACACCTCACAAGTGGCTTGGTATTTATAGGGAAAGTGAGGTGATACTTTAATAATTTCAAGGGACACCTCACAAGTGGTTTTCTCAAAACCATGGGCTCTCCCATGGTATTTCCCATGGAGTTAGGCCACATGGGGCCCTCAATACAATAATTCATCAACTTTGGTTGTCCAACCCTTAAAATATCTCATGAAATCATCATGAAACAGTTATGATGTCATTAAACATAGCGAAACCCTAAAACTGCATTTTTACTATTCATCAAAAATTCATATTTCTCAGAAAAATATCAAAATTTCACCTTAACCAAATATCAATGCTCTGATTACAAATATGGAATCCATTTTATAAAAATAATTTTCTAAATATTTTTAATTTAATTTTTTAAATAAAACACTATTCACCGAAAATTCATTTTTTCAGAAAAATCCCCAAAAATTACCATAACATAGTATCGATGCTCTGAGTTCAAAAATAAAGTCCATTTTATAAAAATAATTTTCTAAATATTTTCAATTTCATTTTTAATTAAAAAAACATTATTCACCCGAAAAAACTAATACTTGACTAATAATTTATGAAATCATTATTTACCCGTTTTATTTAATCACATTACTTAATCAAGGTGTCTAAATTATATTAAAACTTTCTTTAAGTGAGATTACTAATCCATTTGGTCATATTACTAATCCTAAGCGTAAAATCACTATTCATAATTTATTATTCATCAAAAATTAAGTTGATCTTATTAGACTCCAAATTATTTACTGAACACTTTTGCAGGAGACCATTTTTTGAAAATCATTACACATCATTAATTATTTAAGGTTTACATAAATATTTTAAAATATCATTTTTTCAAAATTCATCTATAAAATACATCCTAAAATTATCCGGACATTTGAAATTTCACAAACTTCACTAAAGGAAGAAATATCAATTTATTCATCCTAAAGGATTACACAAAGAAGTTACGGTCTCGTCACATAGCCCCTTATAACACCAGCATATGACCTAAGTGTAAGGTGTGTTATGGTGAGAGAATCTGAGAGAGGATCAGATAACATTACCCTAGTAGTAATCTCTACTAACTTGAACTTCTCCCGCATGTGTTTCCGTTCAAGATTGACACGCTAGAGTTTGGCTTGGGTTTGGTCCAAAGCAAAGCCCAAAGATGCCACCTCCTTCCCAAGCTCTGATAAGTGGGCTTCATAAGGTTCGATTCTACTGGATGAAGCCATCGACTCCTCTTTCTGCATTAACCATTAACATCTCTTTTAAATCATTAAGAGTAAGTTAATATACTATTCAAAAAGTTTGGGTCGTTACATTCTTCCCCCCTTAAGAAATTTCATCCCCGAAATTTTATACTTGAGGCCTAGTCGAAAAGGTGAGGGTACTTTTGCTTCATTGTTTCCTCAGGCTCCCAAGTCGCTTCTTCACACTTATGATTCCTCCACAACACTTTCACAAGGTGGGTATTCTTGTTTCATAGAACCTTGTCTCTACGGTCTAAGATCTCCACTGGCTGCCCCTCATAAGAGAGGTCATATTCCAGTTGTACCACCTCTGGGTTCAGTACATGAAAAGGGTCAGGTATGTACTTCCTCAAGAGAGATACATGGAAGACATCATAAACTTGAGCTATGTTCGGTGGAAGTGATAGACGATAGGCCACTTCTCCTATGCAATCAAGGATTTAATAGGGGCCAATGTACCTAGGGATGAGCTTCCCTTTCTTCCCAAACCGCATTACTCTCTTCTATGTAGAAATTCAAAGGAAGAATTTGTCGCCAACACCAAACTCCAAGTCCCTTCGATGGTTGTCAGCATAGCTCTTCTGTCAACTCTGAGCAGCCTTTATGTGTTGTTGGATGGAATGAACTTGTTTTGTCATCTCTTGCACAAGATCAGGCCCAAGAAGCTTTCTATCACCAGTTTCATCCCAACAAGTAGGAGTTCTACATCGCTTTCCATACAGAGCTTCATAGGTTTCCATCTGAATACTCGAATGGAAGTTGTTGTTATAGGAGAACTCAACTAATGGGAGGTGTTGATCCCGTCCACCTTTAAATTCTAATGAGCATAATCTCAGCATGTCTTCGAGTGTCTGAATAGTCCTTTAAGATTTTCCATCAGTTTGAGGATGATAGGTCGTACTAAAATTCAATTCAATATTCAGAGAATGTTGAAGACTTCTCCAGAATTTTGAGGTGAATCTTGGATCACGATCAGACACGATGGATAGTGGTACCCCATGCATCCTTAACACTTCCTTTACGTATATCTTGGCAAGTTTATCCATAGAGAAATCTTTTCGAATAGAGATAAAATGGGTGGTCTTGGTGAGACGGTCCACAATAACCCATATCGCATTGTTTCCTTTGGATGTTTTTGGGAGACCAGTTACAAAGTCCATAGTGATATTATCCCACTTCCATACTGGTATGGGTAGCAGTTGTAATACCCCCCCTTAAAAAGTTGTCGTTCTTCCTTTACTTGTTGACACATCAGACACCTTGTAGTGTAATCAGCAATCTCCCTCTTCATGTTATCCCACCAAAAATGATCACGAAGGTCTCTATATATTTTAGTGCTTCCCGGGTGTATAGAGAAAGTAGAGCTATAAGCTTCATCCATCAGTTCTTTCTTTATCTCTGGAATAGATGGAACACATAATCTTGTACGGAATTTCAATACACCTTCTTTATTAGTATTGAAATCAGGGAACTTCCCATCCTTTACAGCCTCAAACTTCTCCTGTAGCAAAGGATCTTCCTTTTGAGCCTTCTTGATCTTCTCTAGTAATGAAGGTTGAGAAATCATTAGGGATAAGGTTGATGATGTCCCTTACCTTACAATTCCCATCTCCATTTTTACTAGATCTTTAATCAAGGGATCTCCTAGGATCCTCATTGTTTCCAGAACAACAGGTTCTTTCCTGCTTAACGCATCCGCGACTTTTTTTGCTCTTCCAGGGTGATAATGAATTAAACAATCATAGTCTTTAATAAGCTCCAACCATCTCCTTTGTCTCATGTTCAATTATTTCTGCGTAAAAATATACTTTAAACTTTGGTGGTCAGTGTATATATCACATTTATCCCCATAAAGATAGTGCATCTATATCTTTAGAGCAAAAACAACCACCGCTAACTCTAGGTCATGCGTAGGATAATTCTGTTCATGAATCTTCAACTGTCAAGATGCATAAGAAATTACCTTGTCATTTTGCATGAGGACCCACCCAAGCCATTTCAGAGATGCATCGCTAAAAATAACGAATCCTTCTCTGATAGACGGTAGTGTTAACAAAGGTTCAGTAACCAATATCTTCTTCAGCTCTTGGAAACTTTCCTCGCATTCCTTTGTCCAGATGAACTTAAACCCTTTTCGATCCAACTTGGTTAGTGGATTAGAAAGCCGTGAAAAGTTTTTCACAAACCTCCTAAAATATCCTGCTAAACCAAGGAAACTACGAATCTCAGTTACTGTTGTGGGTTGAGGCCACTCCTCCACAACCATTGTCTTTGCAGGGTCAACTGAGATTCCTTCATTGGTTACGATGTGTCCCAAGAAAGCCACTTGTTGTAACCAAAACTCACACTTGTTGAACTTTCCAAAGAGTCTCTCCTTCCGTGGAGTTTTTAAAATAACCCTCAGATGATCTTCATGCTTCTCACGACTTTTTGAATATACCAAAATATCATCAATAAAAACTACCAAAAAGTTATCAAGGTAGTCCTTAAAGACTCTATTCATCAAATCCATCAAAATAACAGGAGCATTAGTCAAGATGAAGGGCATAACAGTAAACTCATAATGCCCATATCTTGATCAGAAGGTAGTCTTTGGAATATCTTCCTTCTTCACCCTCAGTTGATGATAACCAGATCGAAGGTAAATCTTGGAGAAGAATTGATCCCCACGAAGTTGGTCAAATAAATCATCAATTCTTGGAAGATGGTATTTGTTCTTCACTGTGATCCCGTTCAGTTCTCTATAATCAATGCATAGCCGCATTGATCCATCCTTCTTCTTCACAAAGAGAACTGGTGCTCCCCAAGGAGACACACTCGGTCGGATAAACCCCTTCTACAACAAGTCTTGGAGTTGTTTCTTTAACTCTTCTAGCTCTACATTTTTCATTCTATATAGGGTCTTTGATATCGGTTGAGATCCAGGTACGAGTTCAATGGAGAAATCTACCTCTCTTTATGGGGGAGGTCCAGGTAACTCCTCAGGAAATACATCAATGTATTCCTAAACAATCGGAACATCTTCTATTTGTATACTCCCTTTTCCTTCTTCATCGTCACTGATTAACTCCATAAAGAAAGCTATAGGAGGTGCTTCTAGATGGGGATCAGTTTGAGATATCTCTCCTTGAAGATAATTGTAGGTCGTTCATTCAAGACTACTGAGATTTCCTAACTTCTGCATTTGATCTTAGCATTATACTTTGAGAGCCAGTCCATACCTAGTATAACATCGAATTCCAACATGGTAATGACTACTAGATTTTCGATAATATTTTGCTCACTAAGTTAAACACTAGAGTCTCTTAACACTGTTGATGCATGGATAATTCCACTTGGAGTCTTGACTGATAACTCTACCTCAAGAAGTTTGGGGATTGATTCTAAATTCTTTGCAAACTTGGAGGAAATAAAGGAATGCGTAGAACCAGAATCAAACAAAGTACTTGCTAGTTTTGAGAGGACAACAAGAGTACCTGCTACCACGTCATTCAGAGCTTCAACTTCAGTTGTTATGATAGAAAAAGCACGACCTTGCTTCTCTGGACTTTGCTGAGGTTGATGGTGATTCCCCTCCACTGCCCTTGGATTTGGACAGTGATTAGCAAAGTGCCCAAGCTATCCACACTTGAATCAATGGAATTCGGGTAGGGCCAGAACCATCTTTCCTCTGTCGTTAGTGTTGGGGAGTTGATTCTTCACCTCACTACGACAATTCCGAGCAATATGGCCTCCTCTTCCACACTTGTAGCACTTGCCACTTCTGATCAAGCAGTACCCCGGATGTTTCTTCCCATATTTATTGCATGTGGTAAGTTTCATTTGCTTTCCTCCTCTTCCCTGATCAAAATTCTTCCCTAAACTGGGCTCCAACAATCTCTTCTTTTCATTTTATTTATGAGACCACTGTGTCTCACCAAACTCTAGATCGACTTTCATTGCACTCCGCACTATTTCCTCATAGCTATTGTAGTCCCGGTTGGCTAGATTCTTCCGCAGATGAGGTCTTAGTCCACCGAAAAATCTATCAACCTTCCCACTTGGATCCATGAAAAAGATAGAGGTATATCGTGAAAGTCGGGTGAAGTTCATCTCATAGCTTCCGACAGATTCTTTCTCCTTCTTCTTAATCTCGAGAAACTCTTTCTTCATTCTCGTTCTCATGGAACGAGGGAAATACTTATTAAATAATATTACCCGGAACTCTTCCCACTCCATAGCTTCCATCTCTCCTCTAGGCTTCTTGTTTTTGACCAGTGACCACCACTGATCAGCTTCTCCCTCTAGGCGGTAAACAGCAAGGGTGACTTTTTCTTGTTCCAAACAAAGGAGTACAGAAAATATCGTTTCAATGGAGCTTATCCATTGTTCTGCAACCAATGGGTCAGTAGATCCACTGAATGTTGGTGGTCGTTGATGCATGAAGGACTCAACAGAGTGTTGTTCCCTTTGTGGTGAGATCGTCCTATCAGCTTGATTCAAGTTATTACTCATAACTTGAGTCAGTTGGTTCATCATTCGCATGAATGTTTCCATTCCGACTTCCATCGGAGGGTAGTCAGCACATGGTGCATTGCGGTCACTATCTGCATGGTTCCTCCTATTGCCCACCATTTTCTAAAAGAATAAAACCTTAGTGAGAAACTTATTTCATTTCTGAATCTTTTAACTAAGACTTCATTCTTAGACAATTACATTTCTCTATAATTCCTTCATAATGATTCATAAAAATCTTGTGATTAACCAAACATATCCCCTGGGAGTGTCTTAACCAAGAGTGCAGCAAGGCCCGTTATCGTGCACCAATTACCGTTAAAATCTAGCTCAAAGCGGTTTTTTTAGGTTTTACCCCTATGTACATCTGTGCCAGAGCCGCTTCTACCTGCTCGTATCCAGATAGGTATGCATTTGTTTGATAAACCACTTACTCAATACTTACCAAAATACCAGGAAGTTTTCCTATATTTAAACTTTTCCATAGGGTTCTTCCTAAAGTTTTTATATCCTAATTTCCACAAATAACTAAACCATCCTTTGATACCAACTGTGGCATCCCGCCTTTTATAACATAAACTTTCAATACATTACACAAAATTGAGGATCTTTAAGGTTTAGTGTCTTGGAAACTAGGAAAATAATGCATGAAAACAACATAAAAAATTCTTCTTAAACACTTGAAAGGCTTCTCCTTAAGTTCATCATAGGTTCATTACTACATATCATTACCTGGGGACATACATCAAAAGAAAGGGTGAGCAGAAGGCCCAGTAAGGGAAAAAAAGAGAAGCATTTTACATGTGAACTTGAGATACTTCAATAAGGTCATGAAAATAACTTTAAGGCATGACAAATAAATCATGTGGCATATCATAATAAAAATAACTTTTTTTATAACTTGAAGGTGTGGCTACAACATTTAACATAGACAATCATTTCCGTTTCACCAAGGTCCATCCCCAAGGTGTCATTAAAATTACCAAGGTTATTCACCAAGGTGTCGTTAAAAATGGTCATCTCTAGAGATTAAGTCTTTACCCAATGCATTGGAGCGCTATCAGGGCGCAACCTTAAATTTGTCTTTATCATCATGTGATCAATATATATCATCATCAATAATTTCATAAACAACCCATATAGAATAAAAGAAATGGGTTTCATTTCATAATCATAACGTTTTAAAAACTGCTTTAAAGACATGATCTCTATGTCACTTTAAACCCACGGAAAGGGAGAGCGGGTCTCATGTATGTAAATCCCAGAATTTAAAATAAAACAACTTAGTATATACGTGAATACCCCTATATAAGAGAGATCTTTGAGTATCCACTTAATAAAATAAAATAACTTTAGAAAAAGAGAGGGACATTTTGAGACGGAAATTATGCAGCATAACGGCTATGTTTCAGGGTTTTAGAAAACATTGAAAAGAGAGGGGACATGGGTCAAACATTCATAAATGACCCATAAAACAGTAGAGGGACAGAATATGAAGGATATATGAACATGGTAATGAAATTTGAAGGACATACCATTTTAAATGAAAAACATGGAAGGAAGACAAAAATTAGATTTCTCTTATGAAAATTTGGCAGCCTAACGGCGTCACTTAAACTTCAACAAAAATGAATTGACGAGATCAAATAGGGTCTCTCATAATATGAACATAAAAGTTCAGTATGATAGATATAGATATCATACCCCAATATAATAAAAAGGAACTTGAAAGACTTGACATGAAAGTAGTACTTCGAAAAATGAGAAAGGTGAAAGAATCCCTTAAAATTTTGCCAGCCTAACGGAGCCACTTAAACATTCTTAAAATGAATTGATGAGAGAAAGACAGGTTATCTTATAATATGAACATGAAAAGGGAAGTAAGAGGAATATAAAAGAACATCCTCCAACATAAGATCATGGAGCATAAAAGAAATGACATAAAAGAGATTACTGGAAAAGAAAGAGAGTGGTAGGATCCCTTACCTTAAACGTAACTCTTAAAACTCAAAGGTTGGGATGGTGAGAGGCTTGAGGGCACCTTGGGAGGATTAATTGGGAGGTAAGGAGACCATAAATTCATTTAGAATGATTTTGGAGTCGAAAGGATGAGAGAATGACTTGGTATTTATAGGGAGAGTGAGGTGATACTTTAATAATTTCCAGGGACACCTCACAAGTGGTTTTCTCAAAACCATGGGCTCTCCAATGGTATTTCCCATGGAGTTAGGCCACATGGGGCCCCTAATACAATAATTCATCACCTTTGGTCGGAAAACCCTTAAAATATCTCATGAAATCATCATGACACAGTTATGATGTCATTAAACATACTGAAACCCTAAAACTGCATTTTTACTATTCACTGAAAATTCATCTTGCTCAAAAAAATATCAAAATTTCACCTTAACCAAATATCGATGCTCTGATTACAAATATGAACTCCATTTTATAAAAATAATTTTCAAAATATTTTTAATTTAATTTTTTAAATAAAAACACTATTCACTGAAAATTTATTTTTTTAGAAAAACCCCAAAAATTACCATAACATAATATTGATGATCCGAGTTTAAAAATAAAGTCTATTTTATAAAAATAATTTTATAAATATTTTTAATTTAATTTTTAATTAAAAAACACTATTCAGCTAAAAGAACTAATACTTGACTAATAATTTATAAAATCGTTATTTACCCATTTTATTGAATCACATTACTTAATCAAGGTGTCTAAATTATATTAAAACTTTCTTTAAGTGAGATTACTAATCCATTTGGTCATATTACTAATCCTAAGCATAAAATCACTATTCATAATTTACTATTCATCAAAAATTAAGTTGATCTTATTAGACTCCAAATTCCTTACTGAACACTTTTGCAAAAGACCATTTTCTGAAAATCATTACACATCATTAATTATTTAAGGTTTACATAAATATTTTAAAATATCCTTTTTTTTAAATTCATCTATAAAATACATCCTAAAATTATCCGGACATTTGAAATTTCACAAACTTCACTAAAGGAATAAATCTTAATTTATTCATCCCAAAGGATTACACAAAGAAGCTACGATCTCATCACATAGCCCCTTATAACACCAGCATATGACCTAAGTGTAAGGTGTGTTATGGTGAGAGAATATGAGGGAGGCTCAGATAACATTTCCCTAGTAGTAATCTCTACTAACTTGAACTTCTCCTGCAGGCATTTCCGTTCAAGCTTGACACACTGGAGTTCGGTTTGGGCTTGGTCCAAAGCGAAGCCCAAAGATGCCACCTCCTTCTCAAGCTCTGATAAGTGGGCTTCATAAGGTTCGAGTCTACTGGATGAAGCCATTGACTCCTCTTTTTGCATTAACCATTAACATCACTATTAAATCGTTAAGAGTAAGTTAATATACTATTCAAAAAGTTTGGTTTGTTATAATGCCCCCCCCCACCCCCGGGACATCCCCTCACACCCCTAGACACCCCCCCCCACCCTCCTAGACACCCCCCACCCCCTGGACAGCACTCCCCCACCCCTGGATATCCCTCCCACACCCCTAGAACCCCCCCCCCCCCCCCCCACCCTCCTGGACGCCCCCCACCCCACTGGAAAGTACTCCCCTGGACAGCCCTCTCACACCCCTAAAACCCCACCCCACTAGACTGCCCCCCCCCACATCTTTGGACATCCCCCCACTGTCCTGGACATCCCTCCCACCCTCCTGGACACCCTCCCACCCCACTGGACATCCCCCATCACACCCCTGGACACCCCCCCCCCCACCTCACTAGACACACCCAGACCAAAAATAGACCAAAACCCGACCAAAATCAGACCAACCCCCCCCCCCCACCCCACCCCACCGGACAGCCCCCACCACACCCATGGACACCCCCCCCCCACACACACACCCCTGGACTGCCCCCCCCCCCCTCCTGGACACCCCCCACTCCCTGGACAGCACTCCCACACCCCTGAACAGCCCTCCAACACCCCTAACCCCCCCCCCTCCCCCACCCCACTAGACAGCCCCCACCACACCCTTGGACACCCCCCCACACCCATGGATAGCCCCCACCCCCGGGAAAGCCCCCTAAACCTCTGGACAACCCCCCCCCCCCCCCCACACACACACCCTCCTGGACACCCCCCACCCTACCCCCTGGACAGCACTCCCACACCCCTGGACAGCCCTCCCACACCCCTAGAAACCCCCCATCCCCACCCCACCCTCCTAGACACCCCCCACCCCACTGGACAGCACTCCCCTGGACAGCCCTCCCACACCACTAGACCCCCCCCCCCACCCCACCCCACTGGAATCCCCCCCCCCACACACCCATAGACACCCCTTGGACATCCCCCCACTCGCTTGGACATCCCTACCACCCTCCTGGACACTCTCCCACCATCCCACCCCACTTTACAACCCCCACCACACCCCTGGACACCCCCCCCCCACCTCATTGGACACCCCCAGACCAAAACCGGACCAGAACCCCCCCCCCCCCCCCCCCACTAGACATCCCCCCACACCCCTAGACAACCCACCCACCCTCCTAGACCCCCCCCCCCCCCCACCACCCCCTAGACAGCACTCCCACACCCCTGGACAGCCCTCCCACACCCCTAGAACCCCCCCCCCCCACCCACCCACCCACCCTCCTGGATACCCCCCCACCCCACTGGACAACACTCCCCTGGAAATCCCTCCCACACCCCTAGAACCCCCACCCCCACCCCACTGGACTCCCCCCCCCCCACACCCCTGGACATCCCCCACTAGCCTGGATATCCCTCCCACCCTCCTGGACACCCTCCCACCCCACCAGACAGCCCCCACCACACCCCTGGACACCCCCCCCCCACCTCATTGGACACCCCCAGACCAAAAATAGACCAAAACTCGACTAAAACCAGACCAGACCCCCCCCCCCCCCCCCCACCACCACCACCACCAACCCACCCACCCCACTGGACAGACCCCACCACACCCCTAGACCCCCCCCCCCTCTCACCCCTAGACTGCCCCCCACCCCACCCCCTGGACAACCCCCCACACCCCTGGACAACCCCCCCCCCCCCACACACACACACACACACACTCCTGGACACCCCCCACCCCCTGGACAGCACTTCCACACCCCTGGAAAGCCCTCCCACACCACTAGAAACCCCCCACCCTCCTAGAAACCCCCCACCCCACTGGACAGCACTCTCCTGGATAGCCCTCCCACACCCCTAGAAACCCCCCACCCCACTACACTCCCCCCCCCCCACACACACACACCCCTGGACACCCCTTGGACATCCCCCCACTCACCTGTACATCCCTCCCACCCTCCTAGACACCCTCCCACCCCACTGGACAACCCCCACCACACCACTAGACACCCCCCCCCCCACCTCACTGGACACCCCAAACCAAAAATAGACCAAAACCTGACCAAAACTAGACCAGAACCCACCACCACATTACACAGTCCCCACCACACCCCTGGACACCCCCCCCCCCCACACCCCCTAGATATCCCCTGGATAGCTGGTGTTGGGAGAGGAGGTTCCGCCATCCCTCGGGGGGATGAACGCCGTTGGAAGGTACTCATCACTCTCACATGAAAATCTTGAGCTCTCAAAATGTTTCACCAATGCTTTTCCCCCCTGTAAACATCAACCATTCTATCAATTTGATTCCAGTATAACCAGGTGAAACGTCGTCATGTGTGACTAAAATACCTAGATCTTGGCGGTGGCAATCTCCTGAATCTTGTGGGACTAGAAATGATGCTCCCAAGGCTGCCCATGAGACACCTGAAATGACATTAATAGAAATCCCGACGGTGGGAAGAGGGCACCAGTTCAGTTGGTGGAGAGGGACGTAGAGAAGACGACTGTGATGATCTGAAATATACCCAACAAGTACACATAAGTGACTATTTAGTTTCCCAAATTAGATGATTGAACAAATATAGGGTTGTTTGTGTGTGTTTTTTTGTGACAGACGGGATATGATGGTAATGTTCCTGGACAAACATTGCATGGAGGAGACCAAAAAACACACAAACAACCCTATATTTGTTCAAGCATCTAATTTGGGAAACTAAACAGTCACTTACGTGTACTTGTTGGGTATATTTCGAATTATCGTAGTCGTCTTCTCTACGTCCCTCTCCACCAACTAAACCAGCGCCCTATTCTAACCATTGGACTTTTTGTTAACATTGTTTTAGGCATCTCATGGGCAGCCTTGGGAGCAACATTTCTAGTCCCGTAAGATCCGGGAGATTTCCACTGCCGAAATCCAGGTATTTTAGTCACACATGATGGCATTTCCCCCTAGTTATACTGGAATCAAAGTGATATAATGAATGATTTTTAAAGGGGAATAAAGCATTGGTGAAACATTTTGAGAGCTCAATCTTTTCATGTGAGAGTGATGAGTACCTTCCAATGGCGTTCAGCCCCCTGAGGGATGGCGGTGCCTCCTCTCCCACCCCCTGGACTGCCCCCCATCCCCATGCACACCCTGGACACCCCCCACCCCACTGGATAGCCATCCCACACCCCCAGAAACCCCCCTCACCCCACAAGACACCCCCACACCCCTGGACACCCCCTGGATAGCCCCCCACTCCCCTGGACAGCCCTCCCACCCTCCTGGAAACGCTCTCACCCCCTAGACTGCCCCCCCCCCCCCCCCCCCGCTCTCATGGACACCCAGGACACCCCCCACCCCACTGGACAGCCCTCCCACACCCCTGGATACCCCCCCCCCACCCCACTGGACACCCCCCTCCCCCGCACACCCTTGGAACCCCTCCCCCCCAGACCAGAATCCATATCATAAAAACCATCATAAGTAGACCAAAACTAGAAGTATAGAAAAATTAAACATTCACATATATAACATTCAAAACATAAAAATTCAACTTAAAAAAACTCAATCCAACCTAAATGACTACCAAATACACAATTACAATGACAATATTCAAAATTATATTTTACACTACAAAAAACTAAAATTCAATCAAACTTATAAAATAATTTGACCATTCCACTTGTAAGTGTTTGTCGTCTTGAGAACTATAGGGTTGAGGGTCATCAAATAGATAAAAATTAAAAGGATAGTATTTAATGTGTATAATGAATAAATCAAATGAAATATTATAGAAAAGTTTAAAAGGAAATATTACCAGGTCAAAGTTCACAAATGTTCCAGTTGTTATTATTTCATACATAAATCTTAACATATAATATCTGCATTTGATGATGCCTTGTTGTTCATGAAAATTCTGTTTGAATGAGTGTAAATTCAATATATTATTTTTATGTAATAAATCAAAAACTAAAAAATTATAAATGGATATTTACCTTTACATTTACATATTTGATCTTCACACTCCTTTTCTTTGTGTTTTTTCGAAAGTAGACCCATCCCCTGTTAGAAAATAATAAGAATGGGATAAATTTTAAATTCATTATAATATATAAAACTATTGATAAACTAAAACTTACTTTTCCAACATTTTATTAAAACTTTCCCGCACATCGCCATGGATAGAGCATATCCAATAAAGTGTTTTCTCCCTTGGGAAAAAAACACCTAACATTAAATGATCACTGATAAAAGAAAATTAAAGTTTAGTGGTTTTTTATGTTAAAAGATAATGAAATCTTTGAGAGAGATGTGTTTCATACCTCTCACAAAAAGGCATCATCCAACATTGTGTGACTATATTCTGTTTAAGTCTTTTAGCAATATAAAGCATTCTTTGTTCCTTATCAAATTCACGTGCTTCAGGGGAAATCAAATGTGGGTCCATTAATCCATATACATCTATCTTCTCATTCTTCTCACAAATGTTATAAATATACCTAATACAAAACAGACATAAGTATACATTCTTAATAATTATAACACAGGGAAAAGGTGTTAAGACTTACAAGGAAAAAATTTGTACCACCTTGATGCCCAACTTATCTCCAGTAACAAGTTCCATGATATCATTTTTCACAATCCCCACAGTTATTGCACGTCCACAAACATGAGCTTCCATTGTAAACTCATAATGATCCGCCAAAAAAATTTGAATATCTTGACAATATTTCAAGACTACTAGAATCTATATCTAATGTCATAGCCATTTTTTTGTGTTGTTGTCTATACAGTATTTCTTTACCTTTGAAGTATTCCTGTAAAAATAAATATAAAAATATATATAGTTTTTAAAATGATAAAAAAACTTTAATAAAAAATAAAATAGAATATATAACATACATACCTCTATGGTAATGAGTCGCAGAAGTCTAGATGGAAAAATTAAAAAATGGACGATATTATGTCCAACTATCGTCACCTCATCTGTAGGTAATGGTACTCGAGCTGATCTATCTATAATATCATGTACAGTGACCCTATGATTCTCTACCTCTAATTATTGATGATGAACGGTATCTCCTATAAAATATACCATCCTATATGCAACTATATCATGTTGAGGATCATCAACATACAACTCACAATAAGTAGGAAGTTGTGGCGGAGGAGTAGGATAAAGAATGAGGTCCGCAGGCTGAGGTGGGGGAGTGGGAGCTACTGGTGGAGGTGGAGGATAAATAATGGGGTCTGCAGGGGGAGGTGGAGTGGGAGCTATAGTTTGAAATTGTCTTTGCATGTCTACAAACATAGACTATACTAAAACATTAATCTTTTCCTCCATCGTCGCATTAATATTATGAACTTCAGCCTCCAAGGATTATATTTTTTTATAAACACCCTCAACTTAAGAAGTTAGAGAACATGGAAACACTTTTCTTACCAATACACCTACCAGATATCCTTGTACACAACCAGGATGTTCGGGCTTTCCCAATACTGCAGATAAAATATCTTGCCTCCCAGCAGCTGTAAATACCCCCTGTGAGCTCTGCTCCTCAAGAGAATCCTATATTAATTAATTGAACATTTCTGTAATGATTGATATTATATGAATAAAATAGTTAACTTAAATAAATAAAATAGATATCTTACAATCCTCTCAGTTACGGTTCTTGAATCTTCCAAAAGATATTGCATTTTTTCCCATCTGATCTCTCTTCCATTTTTCATGTCTAGATGGAGGGGATGGAGGGGCCACCTCTCTAGAGCTTGAAGACTCAACTCTTAGTTTTTCTAATTTTTCCTCCATTATTTTTTCTTACAATAATGTATACCCTCCTCGAGATAAACTATGAGGGTATACATTTTTAGATTGGATATACTAATGAAATTTCCTTGTTTGCTGTAAATTAAGAATAAGAAATCATTAACAAAACATTAATAAGATCATTTATATAATAAGGCTTATAAAAGTTTACATTTCCCTTACCAAAAATGAATCTTTTCTTCTACTTTCAACAAACGTTCTCCATGTGTCTTCATCTATGAAATTATATATACGACATGGATTTTCATGACTCCTATGACCAAAAATGAAATCAGATGAGAGGGTTTATTTGAAATCCCTCCATCTCCTGGAAGCCATCGATAAGCATTTCTTCCTGACTCCTCCAGTGTCAGGAATATCAAATGTCATCTAATAAAGAAGATTTTAAACATATTATATATACTAGAAACATTTAAAGAATAAGAAAACAATAGCAAAAGATCTTACTAAAATCGTCTCCCACAACTGATAGATTATCTCTTTGTCCACACTTCTCCAGTCATCATACAAGATGCTTACTTTGCTCTTACCCTAAGTTGAAAAAAAAAACTCTTAAAATATTTTTCATTTGGACCTCTAGTAATATCATTCTCATCAAACTCAACGAGTATCCTCTGATCCTGCGTATGAGCAAGTGATAATTTTGGTAAACGTGTGCACCCACGTTTACCAACTCTTGAACTCTTTTTCATAATGGGATCACATGAGGAAGATTGGGGAACATCAAGAGAAGCATGTGAATGTTCCTCCCCAGAGGTATGTCCAATATTCTCATCTCTAGAATCAGGTGGTTGATCAACAATTGATCTATCATTATCCTTAAAATCAAAAAACAAACATTAGTTCACAAATATAAAAATTCAAATATTACAATACTAATGTAAACAGAAAATAGAAAATTGTACAAAGTTACATAATAGAAAACATGGTTAATATGGTGAGCATGTTAAACAATGGTAAAGATGGTAAAGATGGTAAATATGGTAAACATAGTAAACATGGTAAACCTGTTAAACATGGTAAACATGGTAAATTAATTTTCATTGAACAAAAATAATAGATATATAATTTATGTAATGGTAAACATGATAAAGTAAACTAAACAAAATTAAAAAAATAGAGACTTATACTTATTTGTTTTAATACGTGTTTTAATAAAAAAACTTAAAATATCTAACATTTTATGAAAATAATAAATGTAAACAACAAATAAACAAATGTTACCTGTAATTTTAGGAATGTACAAATGGGTTGTTTTCCCAAATTCCTTCGTCGTGATCGTTCCTTATGGCACAAACCATGTCTTCAACATGCTCATCATTATGTTCTATTAATATTTCCATATAAGTAGGGATCTCACATAAATCAACATCTTCATCAAGTTCATCCTCACCAATATATTGTTTTTTCCCTTGTAAAACAACAGCCCACTGCATATCTAATTGATCTACTACATAGAAATTGTTTTTCTACATGTGTTGACATTATAAAATAATCAGTTGTGTCTTCCAATCTATTCAGATTAACAACTGTCATTCCAAATTCATCATGTCTAAAACTATTGTTACCGATAAACCATTTACAGTTAAATACAGAAACTTTAATTTTAAAGTAATCAACCTCCCATATTTCTTCAATCACTCCATAATATACACTTGATTAATAAATTGGGTTTTTTTCTTTAGCACTCGAAAAATGCATTGCTTCTGCAAACACCAATACACCACTATTCTGAACCACACTTCTATTGTCCTGAGCTTTCGTATGAAATGTATAGGCATTAATGTCATAACCCTACCATGTTATCACATTTAAACATGGACCACCCACTACCCATTTTAATGTCTCTGATACATCTGATCTACCAATAAAGATCTTTTTAAACCATAACAAAAATATTTTGTTGTGCTCATTCAAAATCCACATTCCTTTCTTCTTTGGATGACATTGTTTCAACTCATTAATATGCAATGTAATATACAGTTGAGCATCATCTATGTTATTCAAGATGTATAATTCTAACTTCTTTATCTGTTCAGCTGACAAATATTTGACTTTCAAGCCATGAATCCCCTTTACCTCATTATTAATTCATTCATGGCGAGATAGAGTCAAACCTATGTGTTGCGTTGCAGCCATGTAGCTTGTACAAAACTCTGAAACCTCCTCCGAAATATAATTTTCAATAATGGAGGCTTCAGGTCGATATGGATTCTTAACATACCCCTTCAATATTTTCATATACCTTGCAAAAGGATACATCCAACAAAGATATACAGGTCCACAAAGCTTTATTTATCGAACCAAATGAATCATTAAATGCACCATTATATCAAAAAAAGTTGGAAGAAAATACATTTCCAATTGACAAAGTATACAAATTGTATCCTTTTCTAAAATGTTCAAATCATTCACATAAATCACCTTATTAAAAATTGAATTGAAAAAATAACACAACTTTATTATAGTCTTTCTGACACAGATGGGAAATATTCCACACAATGAAACTGGTATAATTTGTTGCATCATGACGTGAAAATCATGAGATTTCATACCTATCAACTTCAAGTCCTTCAATAAGACAAAATTTTTTACATTTTAAGAATAACCTTGAGGCACTTTTATATCATGAAGACACTGAAAAAATCTAATTTTCTCCCTCTTGGATAATGTATGACAATCCGAGGGAAGAAATGTTCATCTTCCATTAGGAGTGGTAGCTAAATCCAAACGTATTCCCATTGATAGTAAGTCTAATCTTGCATTCAACCCATATTTTTTCTTTCCTTTAATATCTATCAATGTTCCAATCATACTATCACAGATATTCTTCTCCATATGCATGACATCAATATTATGTTTAACTTCATGATATCTCCAATATGGTAGCTCAAAAAATATTGACCTTTTCTTACAAATATGTCTATCATTACCATATTTCTGTGTCATTCCCAATGTCACATCAAGGTTTTCCACCCTCTCAAAATACAGGTTAGGGGATAATGGTTTTGGAGAAATATCAAATTCTTGTGATCTATTGAATTCCTTTTTTATTATTCTATAAGAGTGATCCATAGGCAAAAACTTTTGATGACCCATGTACATTGTTTTCCTCCCATGATGAAATTGACAATATGAAGTCTGTTGTTCGCAAATTGAACATGCTTTATGCCCTTTAACACTGTATCCAGACAAATTTCCATATGTTGGAAGTCATTTATAGTGAACATAAGAATTGCATGCAGTTGAAAATATTCCATTTTATAAGAATCATACACCCTAATACCATCCTCCCATAAAAGTTTCAAATCATCAATCAATGGTGACAAGAAAATATCAATATCATTTCCAGGTTGCTTCGGACCAGATATCATTATACTCAACATGAAATATTTGTGCTTCATACAAAATTCAGGAGAGAGGTTGTAAATTACCAATAAAACAGGCCACGAACTATGTGTGCTACTAAGGGTTTGGTATGGATTCATTCAATCTGTGCACAACCATAGTCTGAGATTTCTAATTTCATTTCCAAATATAGGATACTACTCATCAATTTTCTTCCATTGTGGAAAATCAACTGGATGAAGTATTTTTCTATCACATATCCACTCATCAGCATTCCATCTTAACCTTTTTGCATCACGTGAATTAGAAAATAAATGTTTCAAATGATGGATTATAGGAAGATATCAAAATACCTTGGAAGGGATCTTTGTAATCTCTACATCATCCTGTGATTTTTCTTTCACCTTATACTGTGATGTCCCACATTTAGGACACTCTGACAGAAATTCATATTCCTTTATATATGTCATATTGTCATTCGGACAGGCATGTATTTTCTTGTATCCCAATCCCATTGGGAATAATATTTTCTTGGCCTTATGATGTGAATCTGGAAGATCATTATCTTTTGGAATAATGTCTTTCATCAATTGTAGCATCTCTGTAAAACTTCTGTCACTCCATCCATGTTTCGCCTTCAGGTTAATCAATCTTAACACCGCCAAAAAAACTATAAAATTTGTACAACTAGTATACAATTGTTTTTCGGCATCACCATATAGACACGCAATTGTCAGTTCTATCTCAATTTTTTATGCTGCAATATCATGAATCATTTCTTCAATTCCATCGGATTTACCATCTTGCAAATCATCATCATTAGTAGATCTGACATTTCGTCCAGTTTCACCATGCCAAATCCAAGGGCTGTAACTCGGATTAAAAACATGACAAATCATATGATCTTTTATCTCTCTACTTTCCAAATTCTTCATATTCAAACATTTCAGGCATGGATAGAAAAAAATGTCACTGCTTGGAACATTTCGTTTGGAAAATTCCAAAAAGGCATCAACACCTTTCTCATATTCATTACTCATTCGATGTGTCGTAATCCAACTTCGACTCATTATTACCTATAACAAATATCAAAATTATACATCTTTTTAAGATAAGACAATTATGTGTTTATATGAAAAATATCATAATTTGAATGTAAAAAAAATTGAAATATAAAACAATTCTATGTGTATTTAAAAAAATATGCATGAAAATGATTTTAAAAAGAAAATATAGTTATATATAACAGTTTTAAATTCATCTTGGATCCTTTCTTCTTAAGGTTCGCAAAGAATACATCCCGGTGCAACTGGATACCAAATTCACTCTTCCGTAAAAAAGAAATATGAAGTATAAATATTAAAATATGTATACATTCACTATTGAAAATTACATAGATCTTAACGATTTGAAACCACTGGACACCCCCCCCCCCTCTAGACAGCCCCCCCCCCCCCCCCACCACCCTGGACACCACCCCCACCCCCTTGGACACCACCCCCCACCCCCTTGGACACCCTCCCCCACCCCCTTGGACACCCCCTAGACACCACCACCCCCTTAGATAGCCCCCCACCCCCTGGACACCACCCCCACCCCCTTGGACACCCCCTAGACACCACCACCCGCTTAGACATCCCCCACCCCTCTGGATAGTCCCCCCCACCCCCTAGACAACCCCCCACCCCTCTAGATAGCCCCACCACCCCCCCCCCAACCCCACCCCCTTGGACACCCCCCACCCCCTACCCCCTTGGACACCACCCTGGACACCCCCAACCCCTTGGACACCCCCACCCCATTGGACACCACCCCCCCCCCCCCCTCCCCACCCCCTTGGACACCCCCTGGACACCACCACCCCCTTGGACACCCCCCACCCATCCACTGCCTGAACACCACCCCCACCCCCTTGGACACCCCCTGGACACCCCCCCCCACTCCTTGGATGCCCCCCCCACCCCTCTGGACAGCCCCCCCCCCCCACCCCCCACCCCCACCCCCTAGACAGCCCCCCACCCCTCTAGACACCCCCCCCCCCCACCCCCTTGGACACCCCCCACCCCCTACCCCCTTGGACACTCCAAACCCTCTGGATAGCCCCCCCCCCCCCCCCGGACAACCCCCCAAACCCTCTGGACAGGCCCCCCACCCCCTTGGACACCCCCCCCCCACCCACCCACCCCCTTGGACATCCCCCCAACCCCTTCGACAACCCCACCCCCTTAGACCCCCCCCCCCCCACACACACACACACCCTGGACTGCCCCCCCCCCCCCCACACACACACACACCTCCATGGACACCCTGGACACCCCCCAACCCTCCGGACAGCCCCCCCGAACCCTCTGGACAGCCCCCCACCCCTCTGGACAGCCCCCCCCCCCCACCCCACCCCCCTAGACACCCCATACCCCCTTAGACAGCCCACTCACATCCCTGTACACCCCCCCCCCCCTGGACACCCCTATTCCCTTGGACAGCCCCTCACCCCCTTGGACACCCCCCCCACCCCCTTAGACATCCCCAACCCCCATGGACAGCCCTCGTACCCCCTGGACACCACCCCCTTTGACACCCCCCTCACCCCCTTGGACACCCTCAACCCCCTTGGACGGCCCCTGCACCCCCTGGACACCACCCCCACCCCTACCCCCTTGGACACCCCCAAACCCTATGGACAACCCCCCCCCCCCGGACAACCCCCCAAACCCTCTGGACAGGCCCCCCACCCCCTTGGACACCCCCCCTGGACAGCCCCCCACCCCCTTGGACACCCCCACCCCCTTGGACCCCCCCCCCCCCACACACACACACACACACCTCCATGAACACCCCAGACACCCCCCCAACCCTCTAGGAATCCCCCCAAACCCTCTGGATAGCCCCCCACCCCCTGGACACCCCCTACCCCCTTGGACAGCCCACTCACCTCCCTGGCCACCACCCCCCACCCCTGGACACCCCTATCCCCTTGGACAGCCCCCTCACCCCCTGGAAAACACCCCCCCTGGACACCCCCAACCCCCTTGGACATCCCCCGCACCCCCTGGACACCACCCCAATCCCCCACCCCCTTTGGCATCCCCCACACCCCCTTGGACACCCCCAACCCCCTTGTACAACCCCCTCACCCCCCCTGAACACCACCCCACACCCTTTGACACCCCCTGGACACCCCCACCCACTTGCACAGCCCCCCACCCCCTTGGAAACCCCCTTTACGCGCGCACACACATGATAGAACACACAAAAATCATAAACTTGCATGATATAACTTCAATAGGTTTATTTTACCAGAAAATAATTTATCGTGGTATATATGAACACTATGAAACTTACCATGATAGCAAGAACAAAGAAAAATAACATCTCAAAAAATTAGTTTAGGGCATCGCGGAAAATAAAAACTGAAAAGGAGTCGTGTGAGGCTTACTTGAGTGTTGTGAGTCGACCTGATAGATCTGATGATAATAAATATGAATAATGATGTTGGAAAAATGAGGCTGGAGGGAATGACTTTGAAGAATCGTTTCTAGGTTTTTCGCGCAAGAGAGACGAGTCACAGGTCGCCCGATCGAAGAAAACAGAATGACTGAATACAGGGTGTGATAAATCATTTAAAATATTTATCACATCAGTTATTTAATAACCAAAATGGTAAACCATTTTTTTAATTTTTATAATGTCGTTTATTTAATTACCGATGTAGAAAACAATTTATCACATCGTTTATAAAATAACCGACGTGATATATGTCGCTTTATCACGTTGGTTCTTTTGATAACCGACGTGATAAATTGTTGAGATTAGCTTTATCATGTCGGTTTTTTTATAACCGATGTGATGAATTTCCGAGCTTTCCTTTATCACGTCAGTTATTTTATAACTAATGTGATAAAGCGTTCCAGATTCGATTTTCACGTCGGTTATACAATAAATGATGTAAAAAAGTTAATCTCTGTATATTTTACGTCGGTTATAAAATAACCGATGTAAAAAATGGATCCTGATCGATATATCATGTCGGTTATAAAATAACCGATGTGATATATCGATTATTAAAGATTTTCACGACGATTATATAGAACCAATGTGAAAAATGCCGACGTGTTAAACATTTTTTCCACTAGTGTGTCATTCAATTAATAACATGTGTTCAAATTACATCCATGGATAATATCAACATAGTAATCACATAGATAATGAAAACTAGATTATCAATAAAGGAAATGAATAAATCTAGGCATTCAAGATCTTACCATCAAGTCCTCATCCATGATATTATGAATCATACCATAAATGCCTTCTCTAAGATACTTTCGTTAAATGGTAATGCATACACTAATTACCCAATTATGATAACATGATCTTATATTCTTAGCCTATACATCATGAAAATTTGTTTTATCTCATGATACTTTTTGATGCATCATGGGGATATCTATAATCAGACCCCACCATCCACTATCACATCTAATTAATTCCTCTTATATTGAATTATTAATAAAATTCATTCTCAGATTCATTATAAATAAAAAATTATCCATATTGAATCAAGAATATGGAACATCAATATTTATTTTTAAATTAAATAACTATCTTAATAATATTACTTAAACATATATTATATATAGAAATGGTATAGAATTAAGATAATATCATAGTAGTGGAAATTATCCATGATACTAAAAATATGGGTTGGGGGAATATAATATCTAAGGGTATGTGATCATGAGGAAGTTAATGATCACAAAACCATAAATTAGTTAAGGATTAAAGATTGCCATAAATTCATCATAAATTAAGGTTTTTTAGTAAAATAATCCTTTGGGAAATATAAAATAAAATAAAATAAAAAATTTAAAAATAAATTCATTCCAGCTTTGTATAAGAACAAAGTTATAAATCAATTTCAAAACTCTTTTCATTCATATGAGAAAATAATACCCATTTCCATCAATAATTTTGAAAACAAAATCCCAAAATATTGTGAAAAATATTTTTTTTTTAAACCATTGAAACTTATAATGAAATATTCAAATCAAAGAACAATAATTTTAGCGGGAAAATTCCTTTGTACCAAATATGTTAAAAGAGAACATTATTTTCACATTTTTCTAAAAACTAAAAAATTTCCTATTGGGTTTACTTTTTAAAATATTAATTTTAAAAAATTGTAAATAAATTCAAAGGTATGGTTAATTAAATTTTAAAAAATATAATTTATAGTTAAAAACATCCATAAAAAAATTTAATAACATGTATATAGAAGACAAATATTCTGAACCGAAAATAAGAAATAAGGTTGGAATCCTTTACATGTGAATTACTTATTGATTATTGGTAAAACAATAAAAGAAATTAAACATAAACATATAAACCCAAAAAATAACTATAGGTTATGAAAAGATATGGGTTTTAAATTATTAAGATAATATAATTTTCCTATAGAAAATCTAAACATGAGAATCCTGAAATAAAATGAGATTGTAACAAAAATCTCTTACCTCAAGTCCAACTTTCTTTGTATATGTTCTTAAACTCTATTATAATAAATTTATACTTATTATAAATATATAAAAAACAATATTCATGTTTATCATGCCATATATTATTCGCTTATATTATTTTATCAGCCGTTTATTAAAAATTATTTTTTAACATCATCACCATGTGTGTTAACTATTTCATTTTTCATACAAGTTTTAGTTTGGTAGTTTTGGTCCTTGTATATTAGTCATGGCTTCATAATAAAAATAATATTAATCATGAAATAATTATTATTTTTATAAATTAAATAAAAATTTAAAATTATTCAGGAAGTAACGACATGAAAAATGAATCACCTAACTTCATGGAGGGGGTAGTCCACACATACGCATGAATGACGTTATCATTTTTCAGTAGATATAAGAGTAAAAAGGTAAGTGGTATATTATATTTTAAGAATCATAATTATATAATTAATGTCATATATATTAATTATATCCATCATAATAACCATATTTGTGAGGTGATGATAAAAAACACATTGCTTCGTGGGGGTGGTAGTCCACACGTACGCGTGAGCGATGTTTTTATTTCTTATAGGATGTAAAGTGACATGAATAAGGGTTTTTTCATAAAAATAATAAAATTTTAAGTATATGTAATAGGATTATGTTATTATTTCATAATTTTTAGGATATTATTTTAGGATATATGAGGAGAAATAAAATGAAATAACTCAATTAAGAGCTATATCTCTTCTTTGGAAATCTTCCTTTGGCTTACACCTTAAGAATTATTAAGATATTATTACAGAAAGAAAAGAATCTTTATGGTCTGGATATGGAAGTTTAGAAGATATTTTTTATTTATTTTTCAATCTAATTATCTCAAATTTTTTGAATAATAGTGGAGAAGAGGTTCCCTTTTATAAGTGAGGTGGGTGGAAAACTTCTAGATACTCAAGATATTAATATATAATGTGTGTCTAACTCATGTAAAATTGATCAAAAATGATTTAGATGAAAATATAAGGAGGATAATGTCTTAATATAACTAACTAATAAATTTTATACAAGTTTAGGTGTCATTTTAAACTATATATTTTGTTTTAGCCCGTTGTTACTTCTGTTTAACCTTAACCGTTATAACAGATTTTTCACTTTTTATGAGTCATGAAAATAATTTTAAAAATATAAAGTGTAAAATAAATGAACATTGAATTGTAAGATATAAAATTTCTCATAAACGTGATTTAATATAGGGTTTTTTTAATTTTTTAATTATTTAAAAATAATTTGTAAACATTAAATACCATTTAAGGTCACTTTCAGGACTATTCACATATCTTTACTTTAAAGGCATCAAGATAAAAATATAATTATAATATAAACTATTTAAAAAATATATACATTATTATTATCCATGAAATTATTTGGTAACCATAATTCATCCAAAAATATATTATTTTTATGTTTTTAAAATCATTTAATTGATTTTTATATTGATTGCACAAACACTACATCGGCATCATGTAAGAGTTCAAGGAAATTATCCTACAAATAAAAATTAAAAATAAATTAATATCATAAAACAATTATTCATATTAAAAATAACTATTTATAATAGTTAATATCTTCTTTTTATCCCAATGATAACATATTAGAGATATTAAAATAAAGAGAGTGGTATTTGATAATTTTTCATAACTTAAAATAATATAATGGTTATAGTCAAAATAAAGTGGCACAAAAATTTCCTATTTTCAAAGTTGGGATGGTTATGGTAGAATTAATCTCATAAAGTGAAATAAAATCAAGTTTTGGGTTGATTTTGAGACCTTATCACATAGTTTTAACCTTAATTAACCTGTTTTACCCATTACTACTATGATAAACTTTTATAATGATTATTATTTGTTATGACTAAAAAATAAATTGACCTATTTACCAAATTTAAACCTCTATATTCTAAATATAAAATAAATCTTTTTGTATTAAATTCCTATAATTTTTATGAATTTTATTTTAATATAAGTATGCAAAATGCATTGAAAAGAGTTTCAAGAAAATGTGTTTTTAAGCATAAAAATGAACATATAAAAAAATCAAATATAATAGTGAATCCTATGGAATTAATTAGATTATTTTTAATAAAATATCTCATATTTTACTTTGAAACAAAATCTAAAAACAACATGTTAAATTTAAATTATTTTATTTAAAGAAAAGAAATAATGGTTTTCAAAAATCTGCATTTTTCACTATTCACTCGAAAATCAATATTTTAAAAAAATTAAAAAAAACACTATAAGATAATTTTTACATTATGATTTAAAAAATTATGTTAATTTTTTAAAATAAAATTTCTAAAAGTGTAAAAAATTAATTCTAACTAACTGTATATAATATTCCTAAAACCTATTTTAAGAAGAAAAGTAATTTTGAAGCATAAAGTGAATTTATTCTTATTATTTTTCTAAAAAATATTAGATTAATGTTGAATTTATTGATTGAATTAATTGTTTTTATTAAGTAAAACTTCTCTTAAAAATAATTTATAATTTGGATATTCATGTTCATACATGCCAACCCAACAGCTAGGTTATAATAGTCACGTTTAAATAATATTATTATATAGTTCATTTAAGATTGGGGTTGTGTGTGGTGTATAATATCAAATATAGTATTATTTTAAAATAATATATAAACTAAAATATCAGGGTATTATATTGTCCCCTCCATATATAAATTACATCCTCATAATTTAAATTCTTCTTTTCTAAACTAAATATATCATAACATAGTAATAAAAATAGATATAGATTTTATCATGAACTTTAATTTCTAGGTTATGACCATGAAACTTATTATGAATGTACCTATATAAGAATAATACTTGGAAATTATTTTATTAAAACATACCTTGGTAGATTATTTTTACTTTCCACATAAGAAACAATAGATTTATCTTTAGTTTTCTTGATTTTGAGAAATTTATTTACCATTGGGTTGGAAAATATGATAAAATTTAATTACTTATTTAATCCCATTATATATGAATAATTCCATCATTTTATGTGAATAATCATGATCATGATGAATTTTACATTCCTTAAATACTAAAATAAACTTTTAATCAACCATAAGATCCATAAAATTATGAAAATTTATTATTCCTATCTAAAACTAAAATAGTTAACTCAAGCTAAAGTAATAACTATTATTCAACTTAAAACACCTCAAATATTATTAATTAAATTTGAGCCTAAAAAATATAAAGTTTTGATCAATTATTGTTAATTTTATCTCCAAATAACTTCTATCACTTATACATTCACATACTCTAGTATGTATATTCCCTGATAACATATTCCAAAATATAACTTTTCCCAAATAACCTGAATCGTCGTGATATAAACTAAAAAAAATATAGTAAACTTAACTAATTATAATATTTTCATATTATAGAATTACTTTAAAGGTAATTTATGAATTCTTTTAAAAATATAACATTTTTATAAAAATTATTTTTCATGGTGATTGATATCATTCAACATATATTTCAAAAATAAAAAATTTATAAATTTTCTATACAACTAAATTTTATTGTAAAAACCCTTTGATATTTTCTATTAATACTCATACTAAAATAACTTTGATAAATAATACTACATGACAATAATATATTATCCAAATTAACTATAATAACCTATAATTAAAATCCTTAAAGGTTACATTCATCTGTGGGGGGGTATTATTTTATTAGTTTTTATCTTATAAAGATCAATTGATATTCCATCTATGGAGACAATATTTATAAGAAAAGAAACTTCCTAAAATTAACATTAACACTTACCAAATTCTCATATAACACATTTTCATCAAGAATAATTCTCAAGTGACTCTCATGATCTTTATAATCCTTATATTATTTCAAGATATCATTAATAAATACCATAATAAAATTATTAGGTCCATACTTGATGAATGGGACATTGGTTTTCATAATCTCACATGTCCTTACAGTTAAATCATCAAACATTAGTAGATTATTTCATGTCTTTACAATTATTATCATGATGGTTTTTCTCTCCACACTTTTAACAAACTATTATTCCCTTTATGCATTTACCCAAGTGATGTTTCTCACATTCTTGATACATAGGGTGTTGAATATTTTTCCTTCCATGGTATTTATCACCTTAACATCCATGAAGCTCTATTTTTATCTCATTTCATGCATTAGGAAGTTCAATTAGTTTTATGTTATTTTTCATAAATCGATAAAGATAGTTATTCATAATTATAAGATCCTTCACTCTAGTTTCTATTTTGTTTGATTTATCCATACTAAGAAGGATGTTAATCATTAATTGAGTCATTTTACATAATATTTACATGATCTACTTTTCTTCAACACTCATTTAATTTAAATGCTCTACAGGGTAATCCCTAATTTGATCATGGGTGTTGATTTCCTTCATTGAGGTGTCATCCATAAATAGTGTCACTTACTTATTTATTCCATATTCATCATGAATATTGATACATGGAATAAAAATCTCTAAAAATATCTCAAATAATCTAATATAGTATAATAATGGTCATTTTAACTATGTTAATCTAAAATCTAGTTCCCAAGGTTCCTACCAAAGCTCCCTCTAATAGCAATTGAATTATCCCTAACTCAAGTAATACATAGTTGGTGCCTATTTATTACATTGGTTCAAGATACAAGGGAGAGCACCATAATGGATCAGTTAGTTTAGTAGTATTGGAAAACTATCTACACACGTGAATTCTATATTACAATATAAATTATAAACATAGCATGAAAAAAATCATCCTTGAAAACCCTCCAAATATTTTTTGTTCTATATTGGGGAAAGGGAAAAAATAAAGGGTAATCTAAAATTCTCGGTAAGGGTGATGTAAAATGGAGTATATCATGAATAAATAAATCATAATAAATATGGTATGGTGAGTAAACAAAACAAATTTCATCCAATCAATAAATTAATTTCAATGTAGATATGTGGTTAATATCAATATAGCAATCACATGGATAATGAATACTGAATTCTCAATAAATGAAATGCATAGATCTATAAATTCATGATCTTACCATCAAGACATTAGCTAAGATATCATGAATCTTACCATAAAGTTCTTTTCCAAGATACTTTCATTGAATGGGTAGGTATACACCAATTACTGAACTATTATGATATGATCTTATATCCTTATCCTATACATCATGCCGGATTGTTTTTCTTTGTGATACATGTCAATACATAGAGGGGATATCTATAATCGGGCCCCAACATCTACTTACATTTACAATGCATTCTTCATATATTTAATGATTCATACAATTAATTTTAAAATTCCTTATAAATCAACAATTATCTGTATTGAATCAAGAATAAAAAACATCAATATTTCCCAGTAAATAAATAAATCTCTTAATAAGATTCCTTCAACTAATACCATATATAGAAATATTATGCGGTTAATATAATATCATAGTATTTTAAATGATCCATGATACCTAAAATATGGATATATAGAATAAAATAATGTCTAATGTAATGTAATCATGGGGAAGTTAATGACCACGAAACAATAAATTAGTAACGGATAAAAGAAGACCATGAATTTCTCAAAAATGATGGTTTTTTAGTACAAAAATCCTTTCAGAAATAGAAAATAAAATATAATAAAGATATTAAAAATAAAATTCTTCTGACTTTGTTTAATAATGAATTTATAAATCACATTTAAAATTTTGTTTATTGTTTTAAGAAAATAATACAATTTTCCTTCAGTATCTTTAAATACTAAAAAATCATAGAATATTGAGAAAATGTTTTCTTTAAAAATAACCATGGATACTTTTAAATGAATATTCAAATCAAATAATGCTCTTGGATGTAGTAAAATTCCTTCTTACTATATATGTTAAAATAGAATATTCTTTTCACACTTTTTTAAAATGTTAAAAATAACATATTCTGAAAAATTTTTAAAAATATTCCTTTTAAACTATTGTAAATAATTTTAAAGGTGGTGAAAATTAACTTTTAAAAATATTTAATTTATATTTAAAAACTTTTATAAAATAATTTTAGTAACATATATATATAATAAAATGATTCCTGGCCAAAAATAAGAAATAAGGTTGGTACCCCTTATATTTAACTTACTTGTTGATTCTAGATCCAATGAGAGAAGAAATGGAAAATAAGAAGTTAAACCCAAAAAATAAATATAAGAGATGAAAATATATGGGTTTTAAGATATTAGTATCATATAATTTTCTTAAAGTCAATATAAACATAACAATATCTAAATAAAATGACATTGTAAAAGAAATATCTTACCTCAAGTCTAACTTGATTCATATGCACTCTTAAAATCTTTTATAATAAATTTAGATTTATTATAAATCTATAATATAATAATATTAATAGTTATAATTCCATATATTATTCACTTATATAATTTTATCATTTATTTATTAATAATTCATTATTAACATCATTATCTTGTGTGTTAACAGTTCTATTTTTCATACAAGTTTCATTTCGGTAGTTCTAGTCCTTGAATATTGGTCATGGTTTCATTATATATATAATATTAATCACTAAATAATTATAATTTTTATAAATTTAATACAAATTTATAATTATTCATTAAATTCAGATATAAAAAATAAATATTATCGCTTCATAGAGGTGGTATTCCACACATACGCATGAACGACGTTGCCATTTTAAAATGGATGAAAGCGTAAAAAGGTAAGTAATATCTTATCTTCTCAAAATAATAATTATTTCATGAATATAATATATATTAATTAAATCCATCATAATAAGTATTCTTGTGAGGTGGTGATGAAAAATGAAACACATCACTTTGTGGAGGTGGTAGTCCACACATATACAGTAGCTATGTTTTCATTTACCATAGGATAGAAAATAATATAAATAAGGGTTATTCCATAAACATAATAAGATTTAATTATATTAAATATAATTATATGATTATATGATCATGGTTAGGATATAATTTAATTAAATATAATATGGGATAAAATGAAAGAACTTGGTTAAGAGTTATACATCCTTAGAGGTCCTCCTTTAGCTAAGACCTTAAGCCTTCATAGGATTGTATTAGGGAAAGAAATGAAGATATTGGATGTAGATAAGGAATCTATTGAGGTATTTTTTAGGTATTTGATGAGATAAGTGTATTATTTTTTTGATTAATAGTGGGGATGATGTACCCTTTTATAAGTGAGGTGGGTGGAAAACTTGTAAATACTTAAAATATTAAAATATAATATATTTCTAACTCATATAAAATGGAACCAAAATATCTTATCATAGAATATAATGATGTAAAGTTTGAAATTAATTTAACCAAAAAAATATACAAGTATAGGTGTCATTTTAGGCCTTGTATTTTGGTTTAACCCCTAATTAACCCTATTTAGCCTTAACCATCGTTAAAAAACTTTCAATATTTAAGAGTCATGAAAGTAATTTAAAAAAAAAATTGGAACATAAATGAACCATAAATGGTATTATCTAAAATTTCTCATCCACTTGATTCAAGATAAGATTTTTTTAAATTTATAATGATTTAAAAATAATTTTTAAACATTAAATACCATTTATAGTCATTTTCGATACTATTCACATATCTTGACTTTAAAGGAATCAATATAATAATGGAATTAGAATATAAACTCGTTAACCATCACTTATAAATTATTATTATCCTATAAATTCTTTTTAATAGATAATTTATCCAAAATAGGTTACTTTTAATGTTTTCAAAATCATTTAATTGATTTTTCTACTACTTGCACAAGCGCTGCATTGATGTTGCATAAGCGTTCAAGGTAATTATACTAAATCTAAAAATTAAAAATAAATTAATATTATAAAAAAATTATTAAAATTAAAAATAACCATTTTTAACCATTAATATATTCTTCTTATCCCTATGAAAACATATTAAATATATTAAAATAAATAGAGTGACAGTTTGTAATTTTTCTTATCTTAAAGTCATATAAAGGCCATCATCAAAGGAAAGTGGCACAAAAATTCCAAATATTTTAAGTTATGATATTTTTTGTTAAATTAATATCATAAAATGAAATAAATTAAAGTTTTGGGTTGATTTTGAGATCTTATATCATAGTTTGAATCTTAGTTAACTTCATTTACCCATTAGTGTGGTGATAAAATTTTGTTATGGTTACTATTCATTATGAATAAAAATTAAATTGTCATTTTTAAAAATATGAACCTCATAATTATAAATTTGAAACACATTTTTAAAGATATAATTTTTATAATTGGAAGTAAATTATTTTAATATATGTATGCAGAATTCATTGAAAACAGTTTCTAGAAAAATGTGTTTTTAAGTATAAAAATGAACTTAAACCAAAATAAAATATAATATTGATTATCGTGAAATTAAATAGATTATTATTAATCCAAGTGATCTTATTTTACTTTAAAACCAAATCCAGAACACCATGTAAATTTTAAATTACCTTATTTATAGAAAATAGATGATAGTTTTACAAAAATCAGAATTTTTCACTATTCACTCAAAATCAATATTTTCAAAAAAAAAATCAAAAAAATCACTATAATATAATTTTTACATACTTATTTAAAAAATTATTTTCATTTCATAAAATAATATTTCAAAATTAGAATAAATTAATTCTAATTACCCATGTTTAAATTTCTTAAAACAATTTTTAGAATAAAAGTAATTTTAAAGCCTAAAATGAATTTATTCTTATTCTTTTCCTAATAACAGAAAATTGATGAATGTTAAATTTCATGATTTAATTCATTATTTTAATTATGGAAAAATTATATTACATATGCTATATAATTTGGTTATTCATATTCATACCCTTCAACCCAATAGATAGATTATAACATTCATATTTAAATAATATTATTTTGGTTCTCATTTAAGATTAAGGTTGTATGTGCTGTATACTATCAAACATGGTGCTGTTTTAAAATATAATTTGAAATAAAATCTCATGGTATTATATATATTCCATATATGTATATATTTCATGCTAAAGTTGTTGATTATACGGTATTATTTTATTATTATTTTTTCTTTCCCTATTACTCATGTTTTGTTTCTATATGATTGCTTACACTGCATAATACTCTTACTGAGCATTTGATATCACCCTTTTCATGTTTCCATTTAGCCAGGTTATGAAAAATATTAATGAGAGTGATATTTCTAGAATAGTATTATTCATGGATTGTTTTTTTTTTTGATATGTTAAAAACTTTTTATGAAATAATAAATTCTTGGTATAATGGAAATAATGCCCATTTGGATGGAAAGACATGGATTTTTTTGAATAAAGGGTTTTTTTATAACTCTCTAAAACTCTAAACCTAAATTTTATTTTGTATGAAAGTGTATCAATATTATTCTTTGGTATTTTAATTTTGGATGGTTAAATTTTGGTATCATTAGTCAGCATCAAGCCAGTATGTGAAGATCACATTTTTAGAACCAGATCTGGGTGTATGGGTATTGGGCATATTATATTGAAAAGTATCATGCTCTTTCAATGTGGTATGAACCATGTTCACAAAAATTTTGTTCTACCATTCATAAAAACCATTTTTTGTATATATGGTGTAATTATCTCATGATTAATACTATGATTCTCATGATATACTTTAAATCTTCTATTATTATATTTTGAACCATTGTCTACCGATATATTTTTCATGGAGAAACCAAAATAATTCTGAAACTTTTGAGCATTTTTACAGTCCATGTCTCATGTTTCAAAAACATAACACATTTGATATGATTAAAATCATTAATTAATTAAATAAAATAATTATCTAATCTTTTTTATTACTTTATTATAGGCCTAAAAATTTCATAATGAATATTATCTAATAGATATGAACAATACTTCAATGTCACAATTTATTTTATTCCATCAAGATTAAGTGGTGTGAATTTTTAGCATCACCAACCTAAAATAAGTTTCACCTTATTTTATTTTCTATTTTCAATACACATAAATATTTTAAACTCTTTTCCAAGATTCTATATTTCCATAAAATTACTTCATTACCTTTATCACATAGTTTAGATACACTTAATAGATTGTGTTTTAATCCATTAACATATAAATTGTTCTTGTATTTCAAATTTTATTTTCCAAAAACTATAGATCTAACTCATTTTATTTTGAGTGATCCATCATTTCAAAATTTCATATATCCTTTCTTAACTTTTCATCATCCTTTAATAACTTTAAATATCTTTTCATATGTGAATAACATCCAATATAAATAATCCATGTGTATTCTCTTTTTGATGCTTTAAGTGAAACTTTAAAAATGAAATTCTTTTCATTACCTTTTTTCTTATTCTTCTTTTAATTTTTATTTTTTAATTTATACTCAATTATGTTTGTATGATGGTGATAAAATATTTAGGAAAGTTACTTGGTTGGTCACATCTCCCATGAACTTCTTCCAATGGTTAAACTTTATTCTCAACATTCAGTTTATATTTTTTAGGTTGATTGTGAATTTTCCTTCTTTGAGTGGGTTTAATACCCCTAAAAGTTTTTCTCCTAAAGATTCTATTATCATAGATATATTGGTAATTAAAAAAATCCAACATTTTGTCTAAATCCTTCATATTTCCAAAAATACTCATAAAATGAATACTTTACTCTATAAATAGATTTTAGTTGAGAACTATCATGCTCTATCAATATAGTCCGAACCATATCTAAAAACATTATATTCTTTCATTCATAAAAATAATTTTTTTATTGTATACAGATCACTAATTTCAAGTCGAATACCATACTTATTAATATGTGATTCAAATATTTCATTATTATATTCTGTACCATTTTTATCTATATATTTTTCATGAAAATCCCATACTTCTTTTCAGCACTCCTAAAACTTTCAAACATTTTTAGAGCCTCTAACTTATGATTCATAAATATAACACATGTGATATGTTTAAAGTTATTAATAAATTAAAAAAAAATTATCTTCACTTATTTATTACATCCTCATGGGCCCAAAAATTCCATAATAAATGTGCTCCAATTAATGTGATGTATGGATTTTAACTTTCTTGTGAATAGAATTTACTATATTTTCCTTTTTACATGTAGATAATATATAATTTATCTCTCTTTTTATAATATTCATATCACATACATTCTTGAATCAGGTAATCTTACTTGTTTTATTTTAGCCAAGATGATCAAGCCTTCAATTCCATAATTTTTCTTCTTCTTTTAAGATTTAGTAGCATGAATTTTCTGGATCACTAACCTGAAATAAGTTTCCCCACTTCAAATATCCTCTTATCAATACATATCCTTCTATAAAACTATTTACCAAGAATACATAATTCTAGAAAACCACTTAACTAACTTTATCACATAGTTGATATATACTTAATAGATTATGTTCAACACCATAATCATATAATTTTTTCTTGAATTTCAACTTTTATTTTATGATACTTATTGACTTAACACCTTTGATTTTGAGTGACCCATCATATCCAAAGGTCACATAGCCTTAATTTTACTTTTAAAAATACTTTAATAGCATTGAATCTCTTATTATGTGTGAATAATACACACTATCTAGAATCCTTGGACATTCTGTTTTGGGTGATTTATGTGAAACATAACAAATAAAACAATGCTTTTTACCTTTTTTATTTTTCTTCTGAGACTTTTGAGTATTTTAATTCATACTCAATTGGGTTAGTAGTATGGTGAGACAATATTAAGTAATGAGACCCAACTGGTCACATCTTCCACAAACTTCTTCCAATGGTTGAAATTCATTCTCAACATTTAGTCCAAACTTTTCATATTGCTTCTAAATTTTCATTCATTAAGTGGGTTGACCCCCCCCCCCCCCAATGTTTTCTTACAAACCATTTAGGACATATAAATATTGATAATTAAAATAATAATTTATTTCCATGTAACCAAATATTCCATGGGTCCAATAGTATCTATAAAATGCATACATCATATTGAACCCATTTAAAGATTATATTTTATTTATTATAAAAACATGATGATGATATGAATGAAGTTTTATGGGGTAAAGATAATTTTTTTGAGTTTAGTAAGTATAATATCATTGAAATATTCTAAGGATTATTTCCATTATATATTAATCTTTAAAATTATTAAGTTAATTATTGAATGAGATTTTAAATCATTCCAAAGTGTTTTAAATTATATGAGAAGGCAAGAGGAAGTTCTAAGTTAATCTATAAAGGTTTTTTAATTATTAAGTGGAGACAAAAATTTGGAAAATATAACTTCATAAGGTTCACTTTTAATTTTCATAATTCTAATCTTGTGACTTTGTAAGGTTAACTTGGGAGTGAAAAAAATGGAAAAGAAAAAACTTCAAAAATTTGATTTCCAACTTCATAAGTTCTTTTCTAGATACAAATAAAATCATGTAAGGTTCATTGGAAAGTATATAAGGTGAATTTAAAACTTTATAAGGTTCATTATATAGGTAAATAAAATCATGTAAGTTTATATAAAATTTTATATGGTTCATGGACTGTAGGACTTTATAGGGTTGTCCATAGTATTTCATATGGTGCACAAAACTTCATAGGGTTCACAAAATTTCATATGGTACACTAAAATCTCATAAGGTTCTACTTTATATGGTTCATTTAAACTTACAAAATAAATAAAGTCCTAGAAATTCATAAAGTCAGTATCTTACACTAAGAATAAATGGGACTTAGTAAGGTCCATTTACTTTGTGAAATATCAAAGAAGGTGATGTTATAAAAGATTCATGAAAATATAAATTCAAATGATGTTATATTGTTATAAAGTGTTCAAAACAACATATAAATACAATTAATAAATAATTAAAAATTATATTCATATATAATTATTTTTCTTTATGAAATGGGATGTCACATTATGATTTTTTTTTGAATAAAAAGGAGTCTTCCCTTGCATCGTGAAGAGAGGAGTTGCACCATGAGGTTCAGTAAATGTCAGTGTGGGATAATTTTCATAAAAGACCGATGATTTTTTAAATATGATAAAGTTAATGATAAATAAAATATCACATGGAGAATAATATCCCACTTTTCTTAAAAATTTTAATAGATATATTTTATTTGGATTTAAATAAGAATTATGGCTGAGAAATTTTTCTACCCTAAATCAAGGAATAATTTCCTTATTTGAATTTAAAAATTTTCTCACATGGCTCAATATATAAAAAAATAGGAGAGGTGGAGAAATTTGTTTTAGTTTATCTCATTTATACCATATATAATTTTTAGAAACTAACATATAATGAAGAGTGTTGTAGAGAGAAGAAGAATAAGATCCATAATTTTTGAGTCCATATCTGGCTTATGCTTCTACTAGATATATATATTTATAAGATTTAAATTTTTCTATATCATTAAGTAGGTGTTTTTATTTCTCTGGTTAGTTCTAGAGTCTTATAATTTCTACAAGTACATATTATTGTCTATAGATATCTCTTAATAATTAAATAATAGTTGTGTGTACATAGGATAAAAACCACCACACGTCAAAGGATATAGTCATCCTTAAGGGAGGTGAACCTCCTTAACAAATATTCCATGTTTCTTATTTTATTTTTCATTGAGGTGAGTGAAATAGATCCGATATGAATAAGTTAAAGGGCCTTTGAGAATTTAAAAAAAAAACTAATAAAATTGACTCACTGCCTCCCCACTTAGTGTTATCGATTTCTTATGTGATCATTTTAATTGGTATTATATCTAGGCAATTCCTTGAAGATATCTTGTTTGGTTTACAATATACCATCACAACTCATTTAATCATAAATAAGTTCCAACTTTTTATGGTAAAGGTTTTCAATTATGGAAGGGTGGAATAGTGTCTTATCTTATATCTCTATGGTTTTATATTCTTATTTTTTTACTTCTATGATTCACTGTACCAAAGGAGACTTCAATATGGTCTTAGTATGGTAGGAAGAATGTTGAAAATTACAAAAAGTCTATAAATTTACTACTCTCTTCTTTATCTAGGAAATAATTAACTAAAGTCATGGGATTATAAACTAACAATGTGATTTAGGAAAAACTACATATAATTTATAAATAAAATAAGATGGTGAAGGAAGAAAAACAACAAATTTGTGGAAAACATTTTGAAGATATAATAATTATAGAATACATATGTGTAGATGAGTTTTTCACAAGATTTAATGATATTGTAATTATTATTATTGTAGGATGTGGATAGAATCTCGAATATCTTACTATGGTGAAGAAGTTTAGGAGAATAATTTCTAAAAAAAATATGCCATGATCATAGAAATGGAATATTTAGATCATGATGATTTTACTATTGATAAAATGTTCAACACTATCATTAATTAATAGATAATAAGTGGATCTAATCTTAAGAAAAAAATCAAAAGGAGAAGGAAATTTAATTCAAATTTTTCATGGAATTTAAAAATTGAAGAATAAAATATCTTTTCAAATTAAGAAGAGAACATGGTAGAATATATTAAGATTATTTTATCATGATAAGGAACATCACTAGATGGAAAGGTAAGTATAGAGGGAATTTACCTTTTAAATGCTTTAACTATGGGAAAGTTTTTCATTTTTTCTTCCAATTTTCCCTCAAAGATAAAAATAATGGTGAAGGTGATGAAATTGATAAATTTCCATCCTTTAAAATAGATTTATAGAATAAAATAAAATATCTATTAAATTTTAAAAAGATGTCATCAAAATATTTCAGAAGAAACTTTTTATCAAGTGATTAAGGGGTTTCTAGTAGTGATGAAAGCAATTATGGTGAGTATAAACATAAGGAATATTCTCAAAAGGTCCTCATAGATTAAGATATGGAAGAACGTGACTCATGATATGATGAATTATAGGTTAACAATGTGTATTATTCTAAGGAAGGAGAAATAACCAAGGAATACAATATGAGGATTGAAATCAACATGTGTTTAAAAGATATTGGAAGGTTGAGAGATGAAAATTTATACCTCAAGAAAAGATCGAACAAGCATAAAAAGTTCAAAGTGAGAAAGAAATTATTTTTACAGAATTAGAGAGAATAAAACAATAGAATACTAAGAAGAAGACAATTATTGATGATATGATCTCCACCATTATACTTGGGGATAAATAGGTTGACATATTGAAATAGAAATAAATTTAGGTTAAGAATCAGAAATAAACAGACAAATATGATTATGAAAAATTTGTTGCGGGTTGAGTTGATTGTTCCAGAAATTAACCATCTAGAATCTATAACGATCAAGATGATGAATATAAAGTAATAAATTGGATTTAATTTTACCTTAAAGAGAATCTAATTCTTCACAAGAATCCAATGAGAAACAACAATATGTTTCAACCATAATGTTAAAAGAAAATTGAAAACCTTCTCATGTATGTAAAGAGAAAAATCATGAAAAAAAATTAAACCAATGTCAAATGTCCAAAGAAGAGACTCACAATAGGATCTGGTGAAAACAACACAAAATGGGTAAAAATATAAATATAGATATAAATATTTTAAAACATAGAATTTATATCAAAGAATAAGGTTTTAGGGTTATTATTGGTGTTGTAGTATTATTTGAAAAATAATCCTAAATTTTTAGTATAACATGTCTTTACCCAGGTTAGGGAAAGATAATTAATTAATAGGGATACAGTAGTAGAAAAAAAATAATAGTTACAAGAATTAACAGCCATATAATAAAATTGATTTGAAGAATAATTTTGAATGTCTATAAGAAATGTGTGGGAGATATGATCAAGAAGGACACATATCAAATTAATTTATAACATTCACACAAACTCAATTAAATCATCATCAGAAATATAGAAATATTTAGGATCAAAATAAATAAGATAATGTGTTGAAAGTTTCATTTAAAGCATGAAAAGGTGAGAATCCATATATATTGGACAATTGTTGTTATTCCAAAATGAATAGAGATTTAATAAATTTGAAGAATTTTGATAAGTATGAATGGGTATTAGTTACATTTTTAAATGAAATTTTCTTAAAAATTAAATCTTTTTAAATGGGTAAAATTTGAAAAATCATATCTTTAATAATAATGATCTATTTTTTGATGGGATAAATCATAACTTGTTGAGCAGTTCAAAACTATGTGATAATGGAAATGAAGTAATTATTCTAAATAACTAATTCCTAGTGAAAAGGTTGAAATATAGAGTAGTTATCGAAAAGGGTTGAGTGCCTAAAGTAATCTATTTCATGTTAGAGAAGCCATGATAGATTATTATTTGATCTTGAAAGCTAATAATGATTTATATCATAGAAGGATTTATTATCTTTTCCAAAATAAAATTTCAAAGTTAATTAGAGAAGAAGCAGTGAGAAATATTCATATTATAAAATAAAACATTGTTACTATTTTCAAAACATGTAATAAAGGAAAAATGGTGAACATAAACCAAAAATTAATTCACCTTCAAATAAATAAACCATTCGATCTTATACACTTTGATGTGTGTAGACCCATGATAAAGAATTAAAAAAGTGGAGAATGATATTTCATCACTTTAATTGATGACTTAATTATAATTACATGTATCATGTTCATGTATGTTTCTAAAGTAGTTCCAATCTAAAAATATTTTTTATTTAATGGGTACTTACTTTCCAAAGGCCGACAATAATTGGGAAATACTAGTGACACTTTTGAATGTGTATTGGTCAAGAAGATGGGAGGTCAATATCATATCACCCTTTAGGGGGAATTATTTCATGCTCCTGGATCTCTTATATATTTAAGATATTTTAATTAACCCTTCCCAAATCCTAATGAAAGATTGGTTACCACCATGCACATTATCAATCGGAATCACATATTGATGTGAAAATCTATATATATCAAGGTTTTATCAAATTTATCTTATTAATTAATGATTTTATATTTTAAAGAAACATAATTGGGATCTCTATAATTCATCATCATCCAGGGAGTTGTTAGGTTTTATGGAGTTGGAATCAGACCCATGAAAGTTACTTCCTACATACCCATATAAAGGGAATGAGAACCCACAATGTTCAGTGTCATTTACCAAGATATGTCACACCTTTACAATCATGTGACAAAGATAAATATGATTCCTTTTAAGTTAATCTATCTATGACCTATGATATTGGGATTGAACCTCATAGAGGCATTATATTTTCCTAGTTTTACATGAATGAAATCCCATGTATTTTGTGTTTTCATATTTTAAGGTCATGTGATAGGACCAAACCATGAAGTTTAATTTCATGTGGTTATAATGTATGAAATGAATATTAAATTCATGTATCTAAGACTTATGGATATTGGGAATAAACCCCATGGAGGTGCTCTATGTATCTTAGTTTTATAATAATCATAGCCCATGTTTTTTGAGTTTCATAATTTAAGGTCTTGTGATTGGACTAGTCCATGCAGTTTAAAATACTATGGTGAGGATTTCTACATCATAAATAGGAAAAATAAAAGATTGAGTGGGTATTATTTTTGTGGGTGTTTTAGGTAGATTTCTGGTTTACACCTAGTATGAATCCATGGCCTTACATATGACCATGAAGGATACATACAGGGCTTACATACATATTTCTTAAAGGTTCCAGACCTGGTTGGTAACTCAGATAAAGGCATGATGAGTTGGTTCTTACATCTAGTAGGATTCCCTTTGAGGTGGATTTGGGTATTACACCTGGTATAATTCTCGAATATAGTTGTCTACCCCCAATCTATTCGTAACTAGATAAGGAAGGAAGACTAGAAAGGTTAGGGAATAAACATGGTAGGAGGCCTATGTATAGTGATGTTGGTGATTACACCTTATAGGAGGCCCATATGTGGCAATATACCCCCTGTATGATGGTAAAAAGATGGGTAAGGATGGTTTGAAAGGTTGATTCTTACACTTAGTTAGGGGGCCATGTGTATAGGATCCTAGGTAGGTGACCCAAATGAATGAGGTGGCTAGGAAGGTGGCCTATGGTGATGTGGGTTCCCTAGTTATGGGACTAGGGTGATGTGGAATCCTAGTAGGGACTAGAGAAAAGTGTCACCCTATTTGGGTGGTTTGGGTAAAGTGTCTCTCTAGTTCTGTGGCATAGACGAAGTATCACTTGGGTAGATTGGTGATTGATTAGGTACTTGACATCGTGGTTTACGTTCTCTGGTGGTGGAACCTAGGTTCAGGTGCTCGAGTGGTGGAACCTAGGTTTGAGCACTAATGTTAACGCACTTAGGCGGTATGGGGACCAATCCATAAGGATTGGATATGGACTTTTTATTCCATCTACTTAGTTTTTTTATTTTAAACACACTTTAAAGAGGGTTTTGGGTAAGACTTGGGTGGGTGGGATAGAGATTCATTCACTCAAGTACGTCATCATAACTTCTATTTAAAAAATTAGAGGCAATTGAAACTCTGAACTTGGGGGGCCAATAATAGAGGAAACTACCTCGATCACCCATCTATTTATCTAGGAATGGATGGCTATATTTGGGTGTGTTGAGAGTGGTGTGCATGGTATTTAACATGATGATGAGAGGAATATGAAGTGTACATGTTTATGGAATGCATGTATATGCATTAAAGTTTGAGAACAAGAGGTAGGTAATGTGAATGAGGTGCATGTGGGGATGTATATAGGGCTTAGCATGAGATGAAAGGCACACACGGAGTTGTGCACAAGGCTGAGTGTAAGATAAGAATCCAAAAAACTCCATCTAACTTCAAATGACCATAACTTTTTATTATTATATCTTTTTAAGATCCGTGATTTTTTAAATTGAATATTATAAAACAAACTATGGCCCTACCTATTGGTTTACCCCAGATAAAGTGTTTTTTAATGACAAAAGGTGCCTAGAAATCCCTCAAAATGGGCCTTATGGTTTCAAAAACAATAAATAAAATACATTTCCTACTCCTAGTGGGATTTTCTCCCCACTAATCCACTGGACTTGAAAAAAAAATTAGGAATCTCCATCCCTTGGTTTTTTAAAAATTATACAACACATAAAGATCCCATTTTCATCTTATTCATGCAAAAAGATACTTTAATGCCCGCATGTGACTTGCATTGTCAGAATGAGTACTGTATAATGTATTCTATATAAAGTTGTGTGGCACACATTTTTTGGTACCAACAATGTCTCTCAAGTATCAATACAAAGATAGATACAAAATATTTAGAATTATTACGGGAAAAAATAGGTTTTCCCATAAAGTGGTTGAGATTTAATAATGGTATTGAATATGAAAACATAAAGTTCTTAGAATATATAAATAATAATGTCATTAACTGTGAGATCAGTTCTCCATACACTCCTCCAACAAAATGAAGTAGATTGAAGGAAAAAAATAGAATAATTTTTAATATTCCTATAACTATGCTTGTTTATCATGATAGTTCAAGATTCTTCTGGCTAAAAACTATTATTATAGCTAGGATTTTAAAAAATAGGAATTACTTGAGACCAAAAACAGACATGATTCCTTATGAAATGTGGTTTAAGAATAAATCAATTGTAAAACACTTAAGATTTATTGGGATTTCATGATTGATCAAGAGGGAGAGAAGGAGTGGTGGCAAGTTTGATGAAAATGTTGATGATGGAATATTCCTTGGTTATACACCAAATGGAAGTTCTTACATGTGCCAAAATAAAATCTCAAAGAATATTGTGGCATGTGATGATGTGATAGTTCATGAAAATAAAGAATATATCAAAAACTCTATCATGTTGGATAATAAGGATGATGTTGTTAATTATGAACCTACAGAATAAAATGAAGAAATCATAAAGATTCAAGAAGAAGATATAGATTCTAAAAACATGAATGATTATGGTAAAAACTATAAGTCAATAGGAAAAAATCCAAGGTAAATAAATCATGTGGATACTAAAAATAGCATTGGGGACCAAAATATAGGATTAAAAACAATAAGAAGGGTCATGGAAACCAGTCACCCTAGTATTTTTCCAAGATTTAACTATAAAATGTTGATTATTATTTTGAACACAAGGAGTGTATCCAAATTATGAATGAAGATATGTATCAAATTAAGAAAAATGAAACATGGGAACTTGATCCAAGCCCTAAGGATAAAATCCTTATTGGAACAAAACAGGGTTTTAGGAATAAATTAAATGATAAATGAGAAGTTTCAAGGAATAAGGTTTAAATTGTGTGTAAATGGTATTCTCAAATATAAGGAATTAATTTTTATGAAAAAAATTCCATAGTTACCAAATTTGAAACTATTAGTATTTTTCTTGAAATTTTTTCCCAAATAAATTTCCAAATTTCTCAAATGGATGTAAAATCTATATTTCTCAATGGTGAAATAAATAAAGAAATATATATATAGAATCCTAGGATTTTTCTACTTTACAATGATGGTGGTAGAGTTTTCATATTAAAAAATATCACTTTATATACTGATGTAGGCTTTGAGAGCTTAGTATTTCAAGTTGGATAAGTACTTAAAAATCATATAGTTCAAAAAAAATCTATTTGATAATATCTATACATAAATAAGACTAAACCAAATCACTTATAGTGATTGTATATGTTAATGATATTATATTTTATATTAATTAGTAGAAACTATGTGAATACCTTTCTATACAAATGAAGAATAAATTTGAAATTTGTCTACTTAGAGAAATGAAGTTTTTCATTGGTTTGCGAATTACCCAAACTGCTAGACATGTATTCATTTCATAAGAAAAATAATTCAAAAAGTTGTTAAAATTTTTTGGCATGATGGAATAAAGGGGAGTGTCTTCCCCCTTTCAATTAGGAACAAAACTCAATGAGGATAATGAAGGGAAAGTTGTGAATAATAAAGAATGCAGGCATCCTGATGGAATTCTCTTGTATTTGAATACTTCTAGGATATATGAAATTTATTTTGTAACCCTTTGTACGAGGTTTCAATCTAATATAAAGGCATGTCACCTTCTAATTTCCATGATAATTTTGAGATACATCTCAAATACTTCTAACTATGGTTTTCTTTACAAACTGAAAAGGGAGATGGACCTGAAGGGGCTTACAGATGTTGACTATGCAGGTGTTATTGATGAAATGAAATCAACCTCAGATAAAAAAAATATAGGTGAAAAATGTGTTACATTGAGTTAAAATAATAAATTATCAGTCACTTTGAGCTCAGCTGAAGATGAATAAGTGGTTACATTATAGGCATCTACACAAATGATGTGGATAAAGACTCAACTTGAGTACTTGAATATTCAAACTGGATACCCATTTATTATTAGATATGATAATCAAAGTTCCATAAATCCATCTAAACTTATAGTGCATAATTATAGGTTAAAACATATTTATGTAAATTAACATTTTCTAAAGGGGAAGTTGGTTGAAGGAATCTTGAAACTGGAGTTTGTTTCATACAAGAAACAAGTTTTTGACATTCTCACAAAGCCTAATCCTACTGAGTCTTAATAATTTGAGGTTGCAAATGGGAGTTCATCCCACTACCCAACACTAAGGTATGTTATTTCTTGTTATTGATCCTATCTTTCATTATGTTTAAAATATTTACATAAAGAGGATAAGTAATCAATATATTAGAATCCTAACCTTTTTGTTTTGATCCATTTTAATATGTTTTTTGAGTGAGTGTAGGATAATACTTAAATATTCATTTCACATTTCTTAGATAATGCTTTTGATTTGGTTTCACTTGCTGAATATTTTTTTAAAAGGATGAAATTTATATCTAGGACAATTACACTTGTTTTTTTCACTAAATTTGGATCAATTATAATTATATTTAATTAGTTTTTGAATCACTACTTTTAATATTTTGATACCATATCTTTCACATTCTCTTTGTCTTTATTGTAAATAATGGAGAGAAAAGACAATTCAAATTTCACTTACTTTGATTGAGGTGGATTAGTTGTTAGATATGGATTTAAAACTAAAATGAATGATCTGTTATTGAAAAAAAATCCAAATGGATAGATTGTTGAACCAACTTGAGTATTCAGTTTCATTTTTTTGAATACATATTAATTATATGTTTGAATTTGTCTAAAGTTTTGAGAATTGTTTTGAGTTGAGGTAGTGGAATATAATTGAAACATTCTAAGGAATATATATGTGTTTCATTAATATTTGTAATTATTGTGGTAATAATTGAAGAAGATTTTAAATCATTCCAAAGTGTTTTAATGAACATGAGAAGTCAGGAAGAATTTATGAGTTAGTCTACAATGTTTTAAGAATTATAGAGTAGAGATATAAATTTGGAAAGGTGAATTTCATAAGGTTCACTTTGAATCTTTATAATTTTTATAATTAAACATCATTAGATTCATTCTAGAGAAAAATGGAACTTATTATGGTTAATATTATGAATTCTTAAGGTTAAATAAGATATAGAAAAATGGAAAAAGAAAAAAATCATAATGTTGATTTAAAACTTTGTAAGCTTCATTCATGATTTAGTTGAAATCATGTAAGGTTCATTGGAAATTTCATAAGATTGTGTTCAAACTTTGTAAGTTTCATTCTAGAGGCAAAGTAATTTGTATAAGTTTCCTTCAAAGATCATAAGGTTCATGGACTTTATAAGGTTGTTCATGGGACTTCATAAGTTTTTCTATGATACTTTGTAAGGTACACAGATCATTGTAAGGTTCACAGAACTTCCTAAGTCACACTAAAATATTGTAGGGTTTAAATTAATAAGGATTATTTAACCTTATCAAATAGATGTAGGCTTGAGAATCCACATAGGAATTATCTCACACTGAGAATACAAGGGGATTCATAAGTTTCATGTTCTTTTTAAAATATAATTGAATTTAATGTTTTAGAAGATACTTCCAAAGATCAATTTAGATTATGTTTTGTTATTCTAAATTGTTCCAAACAATATTAACTTACAATTAATCCATGATTCAAGATTAGAATCATAGAGAATGATCTCATGATGTGAATAGGGATATCATCCAATGATTATTCTATATTGAAGACAAAAAGATACTTCCCCTACACTATTAAGTGTGTAGTTTCACCATAGGCTTCAATGTGTAACGTCCCGGTTTCAGGATCCACCCAGAGGTGACCTGTACCCAGTTGGTCACATGGCCTCAAACGAATTTCCCTAAATGCCAGAGGCTTATGACTAGCAGTGAGGGACTTGGGTGTGATAGTGGGGAAACTATTCCCTCATTGGTAGAGTTACACAGTGTAAATAATAGAGAACAATAGTGGAAGAAGTAATAACATACAAGAAGTAAACAGAGAAAGTAATAAACAAATGGAGAACACATATATAAATGATGCATCATACTTATGTATAGGAAAAAATCCAAACAAGTAACAATTCTGAAATACAGTACTAAACCAAATTAAAAAAGAAAATAGATAAACTCTAGTAGCATCACAAGCCTCAGCTTGGTCTCATGCTCTCCGGCTCCTTAGCAATCAAGTACCTGAAGTAGAATGGAACTTGCCCTTATCTAGACCTACAATAATATAATATGTTTGGGACCAAAAGCATGACCTAAACAGGGTGTGAGATGAATCCTAGTAGGCAACCACCCAAAGATCTATGCATAACAGTCAGTGAATATATATGGCAGGAAATAAAAAAAGTAACAGTAAACAAGGAAGTACTCAAAAGTAAACAATCCTACAGTTTCAATTGCATTCATTTTCACATATCAAGTAAGCATCTAAACACAAACAGGTAACCCTATGGGAAGTACTCACAGCTTAACCCCTCTAGTTCAACCAAATAACACAAGAAATCCTCTGGGAAGTACACACAGTTTAACCCCTCTGGTTCAACTTTAGCAAAGACTCTTTGAGAAATCGCTCACCATCAACTCCCCTTGTAGTCTCGTATCGGTAACTATAGACACTCTAGTAAAGCACTCAACATCAAATTCCCCCTTTGGTCTCTCAACTTGGAATAATAGAAACTATTTGGGAGCACTTACATCCATCCCCCCTGTGGTCTTGAAACATAAAAGTAAACAGACACACTAGAGAAGCCCTCAACATCCATTCTCCATATGGTCTACTAAAACAGGTTCCCACAACCCCGTATAAGTCAATCATGCACAAACGGTGTATGAAGTCCAAATTAAACCTCAAGAACTACTTGGATAAACGATCTACAGTATATCATAGCATGTAATATAACAATCACTCCATCCTAACAATACTGGGCATGAAAAGCAAAGCATCCTAACAAGCAAAGCCAGACTAAATTGATAGAATCAAGAAAGCATGGTAAAACACATCCATAGTATGTAAAATAACCCTATTTATAGTCATAGATCATCTACTCAAGCACACAAGGCATATTAGGAAATAACAGGGCTAACAACCATAAACACGCAATACCTTGAACAAGGGTATTGGGCACTTTTGCACATATAACTCAAAGAATAACTACGAAAAGGCACAAATCACCTACCTCATCATTATAAGGATGATATTCGTGAACCTCGGGCTTTGAATTTCCCTAGAACATTGTAGATATATAAAAATGTTAAAAACATTCAACCGAGGATATCTCATGAAAAAGGAGAAATTAGGAAACAAGGCTCTAGAAGAAGGAAGAGCTTACCGTGGAAATTCCAACGCAATTGACGTCAGTCGATTCGGAGAACGGATAGTGAGTCGGGGGCTCGGAGAAGATTTGTGTTCGTACAGATGCTCCTAGATGAGATAGGTCGAGAAGAAGATGGTTATGTCCATTAGATGCACCCTCGGCCCGTTTAATGAAATAAAAATAAAGTACACGGCATGTTCTTCAAGGGTGCATGACATGTAATTACTTTAACCAGCCTCCATTTTAGGCAGTCTCTAGGTCACCCCACATGGCCATGTGCTTGGTCATTACATGGCCAGCACACAGCTACCCGCGACAATCGAGTAGACGGTGTGTGCTCATAAGTACACGGCGTGTACTCCTGAAATTTCCAGAAACTCCTCTTTTTCTCAAAAACAACTAGAAATGAAAGACATACCTAAAAAGAAGATCTGAGTTCTTACAAAATTCCACCCTTAAATAAACTTGTCCCTAAATTTCCCTATCAAGGCATCATAGAAGAAGAATCCTCGAACAACTTCAACCACTGTGATCATACATCAGATTCCCCCTCCCAGGTCTCGTCCTGCACTCGCCTGTGCTGCCATAGAACTCGTACCAAAGGAACAGACCGGACAAAGAGAACCCTCGCACTTCGATCAAAAATTCAGATAAGATGCTCCTCGAACGAGTCATCCAACTCTAAATTAGCCTCCTAGGGTTGGAAAACACGATACGGGTCTGAGAAGTAATGTCGGAGCTGAGAAACATGGAAGGCATCATGCATAGCCCGATACCTCTGAGGTTACTTCAACCGATAGGCAACCGGACCGACTCTCTCCAACACCTCAAACGGTTAGATGTACCTTAGTGAAAGCTTACCCTGCCTCTTAATCCTCTTATTTCCCAACCTCGTTGTGACACGTAGGAAAACCTAATCTCCGACCTCGAATTCCAAAGGTCATCTCTGTCAATCAGCATAAGACTTCTTTCTTGACTGAGCAGTAGCCATCCTCTTCCGAATCAACTATATCTGCTCTGTGGTCTCCTAGACAAGATGAGGTCCTGGAATAGCTACCTCTCCTGCCTCCATCCAGCATAAAGGTGATCAGTATGGCCTACCGTACAAGGCCTCATAAGGTTCCATTTGAATAGTTTCTTGAAAACTATTATTGTAAGAAAACTCTACAAGAGGTATCTGTTTCTCCCAAGAACCTCAAAAATCAAGGACGCATGCTCTCAGCATGTCCTCCAGCACCTGAATTGTACGCTCAGACTATCCATCCATCTAGGGATAGTAAGCTATAATCAGAAGTACCTATGTACCCAAATCCCTCTATAAACCCTTCCAGACCTGAAAATTAAAACATGTGTCCATGTCTGAAACAATGGAGTGTGGTAGCCAATGTAGACATACAATCTTCCGGATATACAGCCTTCCCAACTCATCAAAACTTAAGGTCTCCTTGATAGGTAATAAGTGAGCAACCTTCGTGAGTCTGTTAATGACAACCCATGCAACATCATTCCCTCGAGGCGACCTCGGAAAACCTATCACGAAATCCATCATGACATCATTCTACTTACACTTGGGAATGGATAAATACTACAAAATCCTTGTTGGTCGCTAATGCTCCACCTTCACCTGCTGATAGGTAGAACACCTCATGACGAAACCAACAACATCTCTCTTCATACCTATCCACCAATACTGATGGTGTAGATCAAGATACATCTTGGTGACACCAGGATGAACTTCCAAAACTGAGGAATGAAAATCCCACATCATCTCCCCGCGTATGTCTGCTGATACCCACATACTCCCATGAAAACACCAGATCTCATCCTCTCCTATGGTCCATACAGGAATAGTATCTTCTTCTAACATCTCTACTATAGGACTAGGCCTTTAGAATCTAATAACTACCTCATTCTCACTTGATCAAGAAGAGTAGAGGTAACAATAACAGAAGAAAGAAACATATGCCCCTGCCTGTCATGCACCTCCAAATGCTTCTCAGAGAACATAGTCATAAGCCCACTCAATGATGGCCTCCTGAACTGCATGTAATTTCGTCCTCCTACTCAATGCATCAGCCACAACATTTTCTTTCCCATGCATGTAGTCCAGTTCAAAGTCAAAGGACCAAAGGTACTCAACCCACCTTCGTTGTATGGGATTCAGATCACGCTGAGTGAAGATATACTTGAGACTTTTGTGGTCGGTGAAAACCACAAAATGATCTCCTAGAAAATAATGTCTCCTACAGCATAAAGCATGAAAAACTGCAACCAACTAGAGATATTTTGTCAGGTAATTCATCTCATGTGGCATCAACTGCCAAGACCCGTACGCAACGACTCCTTCTCCCTGCATAAGTACTGCTCCTAGCCCGATACCTGATGCATCATAGTACACCATATATTTCTTTCCTAGATCCGGTAATACAAGTATTGTTGCTGAAGTCAACCTCCCTTTTAGCTTCTGAAAGGATGACTCACAAGAATTTGACTACAAGTACTTCTCACCCTTCTTATTCAGGCCCGTTAGTGGTGCAGATAAACATGAGAAGTCTTGTATGAAAAATCTGTAGTAACCATACATCCCTAGAAAACTTCTCACCTCAAAGATTTTCTTCAGCTGCTCCCAGGAAACTACTGCCCTCACTTTCTTTGGGTCTACTGATACTTCTGTCCTTGAGATAACATGACCCAAGAAGTGAATTTGTTCCATCCAAAAGTTTCATTTTGAGAGATTAGAATATAAATAATACTCTCTTAGTGTACTCAAAATGATCTCAAGATGTGTGGCATGGTCGTGTCGAGTGTGAGAGTACACCAAGATATCGTCCATGAAGACTACCACAAAAGAATCTAGGTATGAATGGAACACTCGGTTCATCAGTGCCATGAAAACTACAGGTGCATTCATGAGACAGAACCACATAACCACATACTCATATAGACCATACCTACTCTGAAAGGTTGTAATAGGTATATCTGATAGTCTAACACGCAATTGGTGATAATCGGATCTCAATTCAATCTTAGAGAACACTCAGCCTCCTAGAAGTTGATCAAAGAGATCATCAATCCTTAGCAAGGGATATCGGTTCTTGACCATCAACTGGTTCAGCTTCCGATAATCCAAAAAAAGTTTAAGGGTACCATCCACCTTATTAGCAAACATGACAGGCAAACCCCCAAGGAGAAGTATTGGTTCAGATGAACCTCTTTGCCTGCAACTCCTCCAAATGCTTCTTGAGCTCCTGTAACTCTGGTGTAGCCATCCTATAAGGAGTAATGGACATTGGTCCTGCTCTTGACACAATCTTAATAGAAAATTCTACCTATCGCTCTGGAGGCAAACCCAAAAATTTTCTAGAAATAAATCCCTGAAACGATCCACCACTGGAGGAAAGTCCATCTATGAAGTCCCCTAGTCATCCAGATATAGACTAGCAATATGGTCTATAACTCTTCCCAACCCATGATGCATGGGTCCTTATCTGCTCGCCTAGACATCCCATTCACCCTTATGAAGAAACGATCTACCCTCTGGTGATGTGAAACTCACCCTATAGCGATAGCAGTCGACAACAGCCTAGAATGGAACTAACAATTCCAATCTAAGAATGACATCATATCATGTCATCTCTAAGACATAGAGGTCCCATAAGAAGTGACACCCACCAACCTCAAGAGGTAACTCCTTGCACTGACGTACACTAACCTTTCTTGTCCCCAATAAAGTGTCTAGCGTCAAGAAATCAGAAGTAAAGATACAGAGCTCAAGGCTCTCCACAAAATACATAGATATAAAACTATGGGAAGCCCATGTTACCTATTTCTGGTGAGAAAAACTAATAGAAATGCTGAAGGTTCCCCATATTTCCAATGATCGGCACTCCACTGGGTCTCTCGGGCAATGTGACCTTGTATGCCTACTCTTCCCACACTGGTAGCACACCACCTAGCCACCAGAATAAGTATCCCACCTACTATGATCTCCTTGTGTAGACTCCATGTGGCACTTCATGCTGTAAAAAAGAGGGGTACCAACTCTGGATGCTGAACTTCCCTGGATCACAGCTCTAGAATCCCTCGAATTTCACTCCGTGATCAGCACCTGGTTGACTATATAAGTAATGGAAGTCAACCTAAAGATGTTCACCTGAGATCAGATGTCGTGCCTGAGACCATCCTCAAACTTCCTCGACAGAAATAACTCATCTCATCCTAGGATGGGTGTGAATCATTTTAGATCTGTGAAATGAGAAGAGTACTCCATGACTGAGAGAGTTCCCTGCTCCAGACTCGTGAACTCTCAGTATCGATCGGCCCTCAAAGTATTGGGGTAGAAGTAATCATAGAAGGAATGCTGGAACTCATCCCAAGCCATAACCTATTGGCCTCCCGCCTATGATATTACATCCCACCATCTCTTGGAGGAGTCCCGTAGCATGTACGTAGAGAGCTTCACCCTCCTCTCTGGAGGCGTCTCCAAATGCTCAAAGATAGAAATCATGGATTTGAGCCATGACTCTACAGCCTGAGGTCCTCCTTCCCCTGTGAAAGTGGGAGGATGCTGCTACTAAAAGACCCGTGTCAATTCTTCCATCGATGGGGCAGGAGGTGGTACTCCTTGGAAGGTCTGCATGAAACTCATAAAGCCCTCTGGTAACTTTGTGTCAACACGTGTGTCCAGAATAACAGTTGGTGCCAAGATTGGCACAACTGGAGGATCTGTTGGTAGTCCCTGATCAGCCATGTCTGGTGTCTGATCATTGCTTTGTAACTGGGGTACAACCGGAGGACATCTCAATGGAATGAATCTATAAGGTCAAGTGCACACCTTAGATAAACATTATCAAGGATTGAAAACTATAAGTGTAAGAAGGGAACAAGAGAAAGAAATAATTCAAGTTTTTTAAAACATGGATACACGGTGTGTTCCCTTATGTCTTCACATGGGCATGTACTTTTTCAAACCTAGGTCTTGTAACACCACATCCACATGTCATGTTGTCCTAACATATAGTGTGCACTTGAATCCTCTTCCACTGGTTGAGTTCTTCTACACAGCTATGCCACACAGTTTCCTTAGAACAGCACTACACGGCGTGTTTGTGCCAGACATGGCGTGTAATAAAAAAACTTCACCGACTCATGTTGTTAGTCACACATCCAGTTACACATCTCACTCTACACGGCATTTATAATTCCTACACGGCACGTACTTCCAGATTTTCATCCACCCATGTCGTTAGTCACACGGCCGGATACATAGTCTAAACAACACAACGTGTATGTCCAGTATACGGCGCATTCCACCAAATCTTTCTCAACCCCATGTCTCTTCCCACACAGCCTGTGACACGGTTAGAGACTACACGGTATGTACCTAAAGTACACATCATGTACTTGAAAAAAATAGTTCCTTCCTAAAAAAAAGGACACACGGCGTTTATTCATCGCTACACGCCATGTATTCTGGGTTTTACCTGACAGTAAGCCTCAGAAACTACTCTAAAACCCCAGAAAAACACTGAAACAACATTAGAGTGCCAAATTCTGATCCGTGAGGTCCCATACTCCCCGTTAATCAAAGCTTGGTATCTTATACATGTCATATATATGGAAAAAATGAAATGATCCACCAAATTCTGATCCATGAGGGGCCATAACACCTTAAGAACCAAAGTTTGGCGTTCATTCAAATAAAACCTTACTCAATTCAATACCCTATCAAAATCAGTTATTCTATCATGGTATCTATCACAACAGCATGAATATATAGCACAACATCTATCAAAACAACATGAAATCACTAATGCACACTAAATGGCATGGTAGGAATGAATGACATGTGATTTATAACAAGTGCCTATATGATGCATGAGATGGAAAACTCTCATCTCATCGGGTTTCAATATAAATAGAACCTAAATTCTATCAACGATAATAGCACAAAGCATGTGAATCACCCAACAGTGAAATCAAATCAACTGTAAAATTGAAAAACCAGAAAAATTTCAATAACTAAGGTAAATTGGATTTTCCCTGTACACGGGTTAGCTACTCCCAGGAACAGCTTATTACCAACTACCTATTCTTTCCTATCCCTGGCTATAGGATCCAAACAGTAAGTTAAGAAGAAAAGGATTCCTCTTATACCACTTTGTAATGTCCCAGCTCTGGGAGCCACCCAGAGGTTCCCCGTACCCAGTTTCTCACATGGAATCAAGGGCATTTCCCCAAATTCTAGAGGTTGCTGACTAGCAGTGAGGACCTTGGGTGTGATAGTGGGGAAACTATTCCCTCATTGGCAGAGTAACACAGTGGAAATAACATATAACAATAGTAGAAGCAGTAATAACATGAAAGAAGTAAACAACAGAAGTAATAAGCAACTGGTGAACACATATATAAATGATGCATGATACATATGTCTAGGAAAATAGCCAAACAAGTCACAATGCTAAAATACAGTACTAAACCAAAGTAAAAAAACAAAACAGATAAACTTCAGCAGCATCGCAAGCCTCATCTTGGTCCCATGCTCTCCAGCTCCTCAGCAATCAAGTACCAGAAGAAGAAGGGCGCTTTCCCTTATCTAGACCTGCAACAATATAATCTGTTTAGGCCCAAAAGCATGACCCAAACAGGATGTGAGTTGAATCCTAGTAGGAAACCACCCAATGATCTATGCCTAGTAGTCAGCGAATATATATAGAAGTCAATAAACAAAAGTAGCAGTAAACAAGGAAGTACTCAAAAGTAAACAATCCTACAGTTTCAATTTCATTCATTTTCACATATCAAGTAAGCATCTAATCACAAACAGGTAACCATATAGGAAGTGATCACAGCCTAACCCCTCTGGTTCAACCAAACAACACAAGAAACTATCTAGTAAGTACACACAGTCTAACCCCTCATGTTCAACTTTAGCAAAGACTCTCTGAGGAAGTACTCACTGTCAATTCCCTATGTCGTCTTGTATCGGTAACTATAGACACTCTAGGGAAGCACTCAACATACAATTCCCTCTATGTTCTCACAACATGGAACTAAATACACTCTGAGGGAGCACTTACATCCATCCCCCTTATGTTTTTGCAACGTAAAAGTAAACATACACTCTAGAGAATCCCTCAGCGTCCATTCTCCCTATAGTCTACTACACTAGGTTCCCACAACCCTGTGTATTTCAATCGTGCAAAAACAGTGTGTGACATCCAAATTAAAGCTCAAGAACTACTTGTCTAAATAGTATACAATATATCATATCATGTAAGATAACAATCACTTCATCCTAACAATACTATGCATGAAAAGCAAAGCAGCCTAACAGGAAAAGCTAGACCAAATGGACAGAATCAAGAAGGCATGGGAAAACACATCCATATCATGGAAAATAACCATATTTACAATCATAAATCATCTACTCAAGCACATAAGGTATAGAAGGAAATAACATGGTTAACAACCATAAACATGCAATACCCCAAACAAGGGTATTTGGAACTTTTGCACATATAACTCAAAGACTAACTACGGAAAGGCACAAACCACCTACCTCGGTGTTGTACGGGTGATATTCGTGAACCTCAGGCCTTGAATTTACCTATAACTCCATAGATCTACAAAAACTTTAAAAACGTTCAACTGACAATATCTCATGAAAGATGAGAAATCAAGAAACCATGATCTAGAAGAAGGAAGAGCTTATTGTGGCGATTCCAACGAAATCAACAGCAGTAGATTCATAGAACAGACAGTGAGTCAGGGGATCAGAGATGATTCATGGTCGTATGGATGCTCCTGGATGAGATAGGTTGAGAAGAATATGGTTCTGTCCATTAGACGTGATCCCGGTCTGTTTAATGAAATAAAAAGAAATTACACGGTGTGTTCTTCAAGGGTACACAGTGTGTACTTACTTTAACTATCCTATACTTTAGGCAGTCTCTAGGTCACCCACACATCCATGTGCTTGGCTGTTACACGGCTAGCACATAGCTACCCATGGCAACCGAGTACATAGCGTGTACTCATAAGTACACAGCGTGTACTCCTGAAATTTCAAAAAACTCCTCTTTTTCTCAAAAACAATCATAAACGAAAGACATACATGAAAAGAAGATATGGGTTCTTACACATTATATGTGAACATGCATTCCATAGTGAACGAAACTTTTTAAAAGACTATTTATTTTGTGGAGATGATAAATATCAAGATAATTCTAATATCGTATGGAGAATAATATTCATATTTTCTTGGAAGTTTGAAGGGATATATTTGAACAGAATTTGGATGAGAGTTATGGTTGAGAAATTTTGTTTTCATAAATCAAGGAAGGATTTACTTATTTGATATTGGAAACTTACTTACATGGATCGAGATATAAAAAGAAAATGGGATAGAAATAGAAAGTTGTTCTAGATTGTTACATCTATGCTATAGAAAAATTTTGAGACAATCATAGTTAGTAAAGAGTGTTGTGGAGAGAATAAAAAGAAGGTATAGACTTATCAAGTCCATAGTCAGCTTGTGATTTCACTAGTGATTTGTCTTTATAAAATTTAAACTATTTTTTTATCATAAATATTGTGTTTGTATTTAATTGGTTGGTACTAACATCTTATAATTTGTACAATTCCATACCCTTTCATGTATCTATCTCTTGATAATAAAATAATAGTTGTGTTTGGGGAGGATGAAAACCACCATGCACTAGGGATTTAGTCACCCTTCATGGAGGAGAACCTCGTTAACAAACTATTATGTTCATTATTTTATTCTTCACTAAGGTGATTGAAAGAGATCTAAGCTAAATAAGCTTAAAGGACTTTGGTAATTTCAAGAAAAAAATATAATAACACTGATTCATCCCCTCCCCCTAGTGTTATTTATTTTCCATTTGATCCATTCATGTCCATTTATAAATATCTTGTTTTCTGGATGTTGTCACCTTCACATATCCCTTTTTCCATCAATCTTGGCTCCTTTTGTAAACCAAATTTTGGTAGATTCACAACATCTTATTCTTTGATCTAGGATTCTTTCCAGCCTTTCTAAATCACCATTTGTAACAAATTTTTCTTTTAAGTTAGTACTCCTAGAATTTCTAGATTTTTTAGGATTTTTTTTAAATAAATTTTACTTTATTCCCTTATGTATTCAATTCATATTTTCAACAAAAACATTTAGGATATTTTTCAACCTTTTTAGGTGGTCTTTCCTGATAAACTTGATTTTTATCATTCTATAAATATTCAACACCTTTCACAACCTTCTTACTTGATCTTTATCCAACTTTTTGAATATAATTATAGAAGATGAATTTATATTTTTATAATTACTTATTAACATTAGTAAAATTCAATTTGATATCCTCAAGATCCTTCTCCTTTACTTTGACTCTTTATTCTATCTTAACTTTTAAAGTTTTCTTTTCAACAAGAAACATATTCAAACTAACAATATATTTTGGTAATATTGATTGTTCCTTAGCATTATTGGAATATTTTTTATATAATATTGAATATATTTATTAAAAAAATATCTCCTTTTTCCAACATTAAGATATTTAAAAGACACTCATTTGGTTTTTATTTCAGCATAAACTCCATTTTTGTTTCTTTATCACACCCAGCATCACTACTTTCTTCACTAGTGATTCTTCCTCATTCACTTTAGTAATCAATATTTTTTTCTCAATATCACCACCATAATTCTCTACTTCCTCTTCATATTTACTATAATCTCTATCTTTAAATTTTGATAAAAAAATCTCTTTTTTATTTTTGATAAATACTTTCCCTTGACTTTTAAAGAAAACATTGATTTTTCATATTTTTTCTTTCATCTTTGAGTTTATCCTTAACCTATCATATTCATTATCACTGAATTCTTCTTATTTTAACATTGGACAATTTACTAAAAAATTTCCAATGACCCTACACTTGAAACACTTCAGTTAAATCTTCCCATTAAACTTTTTTCCACTTATTATACATTTATAGATTAGTTAAATGAATTTTTCAAACATCTATTTAATATGTTCTTCTTAATTAGAATATTCATATTCTAAAAATATTTCCTTCTTACACATCACTTGTTTTAAGGCTTTAATAGAAATTTATTTGTCAACTATGCCCTTATTTTTGAAGAAAATTCCCTTTTTCATCTCATATGTAATAAACATTTTGTGTGAGCCATTTATAGAAAGTGTACATAGATCATGGTCTTTAAGTGTTGAAACATTAGAATCAAACCTCTCTGGAGAAATGCATAGTACCTTATCTACAACCATTGTGTCCTATAACTTTTCATCAATATAGTTAATAATTTTCATTATTTCATTAACTCAAGTGAATAAGTCATCTATTATTTCATATTTTGTCATCTCGAGGACTTCATAATTCAACCTTTAAACTTGTAGTTTGGCTTACTTCACCTTGGAGTTTCCTTCATAAATGTTTTCCAACTAATCTCATATGCCCTTTGTTGTCTTAATCCCTTTTACGTTCATAAAATCCTATGAAAGAGAAGATATAATGGTATTTAGTGCATGAAAATAATTTTTCAAATTATTCCTATGAATTTTTTTCATGGAAACACCTTCAACGCAGGTAAAATATCCATTAGTAGAAGCCTCCAAAACATACAAACTAATTGATAATAAATAAAGAAACATATGATCTTTCCATATGTAGTAATTTTTCCCATTGAAAGTGTAAATCCTATTTTTGTTCACTAAATTTAAGTTTTTCATATTTACAACATAAATCCAGTGAATAAATCTCTAAAAAAAAGATGAACACTTTATCTCCAAATAGAAGATCATCAATGAAGGGAACTGGGTTCTGATAACACATGAAATGAACACAAAAGATCTGTGGGAATTTAATGAGTGAGAAGTGAATTAGTGAATTCACTTCCTTTTTAATTTAATTTTATGAAACAAAATTTTCTACCTATTATCATTTTCACAAACACCAACACACAATCATAGTAGGCATGACATAATTTTACAATGTTCACTAGTCATAATGATTATATAGTCCTTGGTATGATCTAAATTCACTCAAGACCATACAATATACTATTTTTATAATGTAGATACCAAAAAAGTAGGTTTTATCCTTGAACTCCTATTACACATAAGTCTCCCAATTGTGTGTAGTTCTCCTGCATAATCAAAAATTATGAAATGATTTTCAACAAAATGAGAGTCTTCAACTAGATAATACATATATCATGTTTTCATTTTGTTGCTTCTTATCCCTATATCCTTTTTCCTTTTGAATAATCTCTGTGATTATTCCATCTTGTATGCTTCACTTGAAATATTTTTTTTGTTTTATGGGCACCAAACATGTACCTATCATGAATTTAAGACACTGTTCATATTTATCTTACACATCATCAATATTCTCATTCAAATTTCAATTTCAATTTAAAATTAAAATAATCAACTATTTTAAATTGTACTTAAATTTATCTTCTTATTCATTCTTATCTATTATTCTTTTGTTTCAGTTGTTGGATATCTACATGTGGACTCTAACAGGAAACACATTGCAATTGTATGAAATGTGGTATATAAGATTTGTTATCCAAAAATTAAAACTCCCTTCACAACATAACATCATCTCCACAATGTGAACCATCTTCTTTCTACTTATTGAATCACAAGATCCATTTGTGATATTTAAAAATTGATAGACCATCTTCAACATCTCTTAATTTAGTTCTTATTAATTCTCTTGTAATTTACAAAAAAAATATTCTTCAAAAAACTCCTCTGATAATTCCCAAAAAATATCTCTGTTAACTCTCAGAAATTAAAATTTTGGCCAAGTAAAAAATACTATGTATCCTCATAAATATATTATGATCACGTAATATATATATATATATATAAACTTACATATAAACCATGTTCCTGAAAAAGTTTAAACTTTTATGATCACTGATAAGTTGAATTTATATATACATATTAGATACATTTAATAATGGATTACTCATGTTTTATTTGATAATTCACTGGGTTTTGGTATATTTTTGTAGGAATTAGGAATTCTATAATTAAAGGTAAAATGCTGAAAATGTTCCAAAAACAAGATTTACACATCGTGTACCACATACATGACATGCAGACCTCATTTATAGCATGCTTGCAAGGCCACCAACCATCCCATAAAGCACTTTCATGACTTGAATCTAGTACATGATGTGTACACTCATTACATGATGTGCGGATTTCAAATATTGGAAACCCGCCAAAAGTTGATCACAAACATGATGTGTAGAGATTTCATGGTGTGAAAAGTTTGAAGGCTCACTTGGTCAAAGATATAATCCGATTATTCAACAAGAAATGTGGACCCCAATTACAAGACGTGTGTTTCTGACGCTTTCGTCGGGGTGTGCGCGCATCCGTCATACAAGGGAGGATGCGCGGCTTGTGGCCCTACATTCCCTCTTTCCAAAGGTGGGTGGCATCTGTTCCTTATTCAGGGACGTCTCCTCCTTGATTGAAATCGGGATGATGGGATGTCAGTTCTTCCTTCTGTGGATTCCTCCTCAGAGCTCGTCACCTAGTTCGGGTCTCCCTCATAAATTTAAGACATATTCGTGAATCTCGTTCCCGGTGCCATATCTTCATGGACACCAGTTAATTACGCTTCTTCCGTCGAGACTCTCCAAGGGGTCTGGTCGGGGCAGCAACCTTCGGTTAGGAGAGTGTTCATGCTGAGGCGTCATTACGTGTCTTGACGCTGGGGGATTGGCATGTCTGTCTTCTGTCTCTTATTATAGGGCTTCTCGAGGGTGTGGAAGCCTGAGGCATCCCACATCGAACGCGAGGAATTTTATGCCATAGGCATGTATCTGAGGTTTTCCTCAGCTTCCCATGTTTAACACGGGGTATGCCGCAATTTTAACGTCCAGTGGAGACGGATCGGACTAATCGGAACACTGAGAGTGGATCAGATTGAAGGACCCCCTGGAGGGAACACCGATGTTGGGGCTAGCATGTGGGTGGATTCCTGGATACTGTGAAGTGGAATGAGGTGACATGATCCCAATGGGATGTGGCAGCCCGGGTAAGAATCAGGATGGGTGATGAAGTGAAGGGGCTTGAACCTCGTGGAGGCTTCCTACGTATCCTCGTGGCAGGGAATCAAAGTCCACGTAGTTCGATGATACAGTGGGACACCTGAAAAGGTGACCCGTGAGAATGAACGCATGGATGGGACCCAGAGGGAGTAAGGCCTTTGGGCTAGGGAATGAGCTTCCTGAGGCGCATGGGCTCGAGGGAGAGGTCATGATGAAACATGGATGTTGGATATGAGGCTTACGCTCTGAGGTGGCCCAAGGTGGATACGGGGCTTAAGCTTTGAGTTGGCCCACAATGGTGGATATGGGGCTTATGCACTGAGGCGGCCCACAATGATGGATATGGGGCTTATGCTCTGAGGCGTCCCATGATGGTTGGTGAACCAATCCGAAGGGGTCGGAATAACCGGGTGATGGGATTGAACCTCATCGAGGCTTCCTACGTATCCTCATGGAAGGGAATCAAAGTACACATAGTTTGGGTGGTGCAGTTTAAATGTCATGCGGGACAGAGGCATATAGTTTAACGTCGTGTTGGATGGGGCATACAGTTTAACGTTGTGCTAGACGGGGCATACATTTTAACGTCGTTCTGGAAGGGGCATACAGTTTAACGTCGTGTTGGATGGGGGATACAGTTTAACGTCGTGCTGGATGGGGCATACAGTTTAACGTCGTGCTGGACGGGGCATACAGTTTAACGTCGTGCTGGACGGGGCATACAGTTTAACCTCATGCTGGAAGGGGCATACAGTTTAACATCATGCTAGACGGGTGACTCTGGTGCTTACACTCTGAGGTAGCCCATAATGGTGGGGCTTGAACCTCATAGAGGCTTCCTACATACCATGCCTTAGCACGGATCAAAGTCCCCGTAGTTAGGGTAGGAATGGGGCTTACGCTCTGAGGTGGCCCAAGGTGTTGGCGAACCTATGTGAAGGGGTCGGAACGACCGGATGGAGGGCTTGAACCTCATGGAGGCTTCCTACGTACCATGTCTTGGAACAGATCAAAGTCCTCGTAGTTCACTGGAGGTGGGGGTCAGGGTCATTGCTCACTCTAAGCTCATGTGAGTCATTCTCGATGTGAGAAACAAGTGGTTGCAGGGACCTGACAATCACGTCGCAAAGGGTGCATCTGTGAGAAGCTAAGAGGGGATTACGCATTGAGCAGCCCATGGTGTCGGGACTTACTCCAGGATGGAGGGACAAAGTGCGACAAAGTGCAGAGGGAGAGGTATTTGGGACCGAACAAAGGATATGTCTCATTCCCTATCACGCCCTCCACTAGCCTTGGCATTGGGGAAGTACGAAGGTGCATGGGTGCTACCTTTCGCAAGAGAGGCTAGGGGATTACACCAAGGTGGTTTCCCTTCCCATGTGGACAAAATCCACTCCAAGAGGGAGGATATCATCCCATGTGAGGGGTGATTCCATCCCCATGGAGATGAGCAGCGTAAAGAATGTCCGAGCCGGGGGGACCCTGCGTGCGAGGCACGGGGCCGGATCACAGTTTAACGTCATGTGTTGAAGATGAGGTGCTTGGAAGTTTAACATCCTACAGCTCGGACGAGGTAGGTTCTCTCCACACCCCTAGGGCTTACATGACTGTTACCCTCTACCCCTTAGGGGAGGGAAGGCATTGGCAAGGCCGTAATGAAGGGGGGTCACAGAGCGAACCATCGAGGGGTCCACGTTAGCGTGGCTATGCGAAGAAGCAATAGCCTTTAGCGTGCCTATGCGAAGAAACATGAGGCAAATCAACACAATGGGAAACACCGCCCAAGGGACCTTGAGGTTACTTCCTATGATCTTGGAAGGCCACACGGGAAAACAGCACATGGTGTGTATGCCTGGTGTGTATGCCTGGGGCATACAAAAGGAGGACATCGGGCGCCTACCTGGGGGTGTCAAGGTGAGGGTTATTGAAGTTTGCGTGCAAAGAAAGGGTTTGCGTGCAAAACACGGGGATAGCGTGTAATTGGGGCAGAGGGATTGCGTGCGGCTGGGAGGATCGTGCGCAAAAAATGTGAATTGCGCGCGAGTGGCAAAGGCCGCACCCAAAGGCAAGGCCACACCCAGTGAAGGTATTACGCGCAATTGGACCCTTTTTCACACAAAGGAAGGAATTGAATGCAAGGGAGGAACCCTAAAGGGTTTGGAATTCTGTTTAAGCTAGTGGGATTGCGCACAAAGGCAGATCCTGGGGCGAGGTGGCACGAAAAGGACCAGTACCTGAAGGTCATATGGCACGTGCGGAATTCCTATTTCACGCACGAGAGCCGGTTCAAATTCAAAAACCTAGAAATAGAAGGGGTATCCTTCTATTTATAGGCCTCCGGCATCGCAGAATCTAGGCGGTGCATGAAATTTTTTGCACCAGAGAGGGCGGCGCTGAATGTTAGCCACGCGGGCATGGGCGCGCAATTATTTCATGCCTGTACTGGGGAACCTTCGTGAATCCCAGACCCCTATCATGCGGCACACATTTTTTTCACGCGCATTCTCCTATATTTCACGCAATACTTCCGGGCCCTCCGGACCAGGCTTCTGGATCCGAATATGACTTTGATTCGTCATTTCGAAACTTCCTTTAGTAATTACAGACTTTTCGGCATCTACAAATGCCCCCCCCCCTCAGAATTGGATTGGTGAGCGTTCACAGTGATCAGATTCCAATGGAAACGCTGAAGTGTTGGACTTCGTGGTCCCTTTACGCACAAAAAATGTTGCGGTGCACAAAACTCCGGTTCGGCACAAAATCCACTTTCCACGTGGCGCGGAACCCCGGATTTTCCTATAAAAGGGGCCATGGGTCCGCTGATCCGTACGCAACCTTCTCGCATGATAAGCCCCAAGATCTTGTGTGTGAAATTTCCTCTACACCTGTGCATAAAACACACTTTGATAGTGGCAATTTCTTTGAGTTTTGGCCAAATTTACACGCCAACCTGGGATATTCCGCGTCGACTGCTTCGATTTCGCACCCAACGTTCGAATTTCGCGCAACACACCCAGATTCCGCGCAACTCATCCAGACTCCATGAAACTCATCCATATTCTGTGCAACTCATCCAGATTCCGCGCAACACTCTCGAAGCACTTGGCCTGGAAGAAGATGGCCGCAAACCAAGTCGATGAGGGGGAAGCTGCCGCTCGTAGAGCTGAAATGGCGGTGAACAAGGAGGCTTATGGAGCCAAGGTAGTTGTTTCCAACAACCATACCTTGTTCAACCTACTAACCCCTGTCCATAAGGAGTATCCTCTATCCAAAAACCTTCCTCTATGGAACTTTGTCATTTTGGAGGAGGTTCTGCTACCGGGCTTTGAGGTTGATACACCGCAGTCATCGGTGACCCGGGAGGATGACCTTCCCCTATACAATATTACCAACAAAGGACGTCCTGCTAGAGAGACCAGGCACATGGATGTATATGTTCTGAACCCGAGGACTAGGACCATTGCTGGGGGTGATCCTGTTGTAGAGAGTTCTCCAGCACTCTATGAAAGCACGTTACGTCAGAGCATCATGGACGACACTAAGGGTTGGATGCAAGATTGGGATCTGTGGTCCGGAGGCAAATTCACCATTGAGTGGGCCTAGGCATATTGGGTTCGCCATACATGAGACCAATTCGAGGTTGAGCTATGACACATTGGTCTGTTCGAGGCGGTGTGGACATCGCAGTTCCACTTCTACCATCAACCTGAACTCGGGCTGAATCTGTTCACCCGGTGGTCCCCTGACACCAATACATTCCATCTTCACCATGGGGAAGTCAGTATCAGTCTCTAGGACATCCACTGGATCGGAGGTATCCCCCTAGAGGGATATCAATACGACGAGTTCCTTCCCCCAATGAACACCTGGGAGGACAGATCACGGACCCCCATGCTGACAGGGCACCTGCTGGAGCTGGACAAAGAGAGGCTGGAGGTCAAGGACTTCCTGAAGGACATCGCCTACAAGGACTGGTTCAGCCTGTTCCTGGAGAAGGACTCGGCGGTCAAGATGCCGGGACGGGGAAAACGGTTCCCACCCGTGGCTCAAAGGAGCAATAACGGATTGTACTAGAGGATCTTGGAGGCGGGGCAACACCAATCATGGGGCTACCGCGTTATTAAGGCCTGGAACCCGAATGTATGATATGCCAGGTTCCTCGCCACATTCCTGAGAAGGTGGCTCCTACAGGTGCGGGACACAAGGATGGGAGTCCATCTAGCAACTCTGGTGATGGCGGGCACCATGGCCGCCAATAAAAGGTTTAATCTGGGGGTCCCCATACTGGCGAGTCGATACGCCATTATGGGATGTATCTCAAGAGGGGGGTCGCCTCTGAGGGTGTGTGGCCCTTTCCAGATATTCCATGGCTGGGTGTCAGCTCATCTTGGTGGGTACACTTTCCCAAACGCCATTCGCCCGCCGGGAAATGGCCTGCAACCATCTCTGTTGAACATTGTCAGGGTCGCGCCGATGATGCTTAATGAGGAGGGAGCAAGGATCAAAATTGGTAACCATGCCAACTTAAACTTTAGCCCATTCCCCACCCCAGTCGGTCAAATGGTAGACAAAGGGCAGGCCTCACTGGATTAGTAGGAATACTTCTAGAGCATCCTAGGCGGGGTGCTTGCGGCTCAGATTAACGGGAAGATCGTCTGTTAGCCTTACGTTCCATCCCAATTCACCAGGCAGTTTGAGTGCCTCCAGCGAATTCCGAAGAGGTTATTCACAGATTTCTGGGAGGAGAGGAATCTTTGCATCCTTCTCCATATGTGGTTAATGTTCACAACTTATGGCTTTGGCAATGTCATTACCCTTCCTCCCACCGGGGCCGATGTTGTCCTATCAACCTAGTATGCCGAACATTGGGCTATAGCGTACCCTGAGGGGATTTTGTGCAAGAGATTTCGGCAACTCGAGAATACCCACGTGGAAACTGGGCAAAGAGAGAGCAGGAAAGGTGCCGCTAGAAGAGGGACCAGGGGCACGCCAGGCAGTGAGGCCTACGCAGACCGGGACCTCAGCGGTGGGGAAATCACGCAGTGGGACCAATGAACTTCCTGAGAATCAGATAAGTTATCTTCTTCAACCTTCCCAGGACGCAATCTTCCTAGTGCCATGGTCAGCCTGGTTAACCCTATGGCAGTTGATGAGCATCGAAGCCCTCTAGTAAAAGATAATTCAGGATGGTATCCAACTGCCGGAAGTCGGGCTCATTTGGGTTACTAACAGAGTAAACTTCCATCGGCGGAACGCATATCTAACGGCCATGGACACATATGTGTGCCAACGGGGTCGGCATGTGGAGCCACCTTTCCTGGTGAAAGTGATACTTGTCCAAGAGCATGATCTAGAAGTGATGTCGCCAGGAGAAGGCGACAGTGATGACGAGTCAGAGGGAGAGGAGGAAATAGAAGAAGATGGGGGATCTCAGGGAGGGTCATGCCAAGTGATACTACAGGAGAGTGGCGAGATATTCATATCTGGAATAGACATAACCGAGCTTCTTGAGGTCTGTCTCTATCCTTATTTATCCTCCTTATTTATCCATTCTCTTCTGCAATTTCTAATCCATTTCTCTATCTCACTCAGGATCATATAGGCACTGATCAGGCGTCCCCAATAGAGGAAGGAGAAGAGGCGCTGGTGGGACAGGGTGGGGCTCCGATGCCCATCATCGAACTGATAAGCGCTGAGGAGTCTCCTTCCACGATAGATCCTGTAGCGTCCGAAACAATGGAGGCTGATGCTCTGGGTTCCTATAAGTCCCTTTCTTCGCTAACTGGTGTTTACTGTCAGAGAACTCTACTAATCAGGATGCTCCCTGTACAGTGATATTGGCATTGGAGGCTCATCGAGCTACTGATCCCGGGCCATCCGTAAGTGAATTAGTGGCGGACATACCACCTCCTCCAGAACATACCTCCCAAACTGAGTCGGCCCCAGAAATTGGTGAGCAGGGGGCGGCAGACATCAGTGGTGATGACATTGGAGTGAGGCCGGAAGCTGATGAAGGCACCGCCACTGTTAGGGAAAGAGAGGAAGGCCTCCTGGACGTCGAGGATCCTATTCCTCGAGAAGGCATCCCTAAGGCAGATCATGCTACTGAGCTGCTGGTTGTCTTCCCTATATACCGGCCCACTGATCCCGATGAGATAGACGATTCAGACTCGGAAGTGGCTGAGGAGATCCGGATGACACGGTGCAAAGGGTGGAAGTGGATCCAGCGTTTTCTCAGGCAGCCTCAGACGGATTGGCTGAGGCGGATGGGATCACTCCAGACCTGGCTTCGTTTCCTGTGCGCCAGAGGGGCTGATGCTCAACGCCTTCACCTGACGATCTGTGATTACATGGATGAGAAGATACGTGAGAGAAGCCGGTGCATCGATGTTTCCCAATGTCGGGAAGAATTGGTGAGCACCCGAGCGTTCCTGAGGGTAGAGCAGAAAGTCCGATGCCTCGAAGAGTAGGCGACAGAGAAGGAGGAATTTATCGCAACATACTCTGAGCTCCTGGAGAAACTGACAGCCCAGCTGGCTGACGCCCAAGAACAACTGATGGAGGCGAGTCACCAGATGACTGTACTCCAAACTGAATGGGCGCAGGCCCAATCTAGGATTGGTGAACTACGCTCTGTGGCTGCTGATGAAGAGAGAGTCTTCAGGGAGCGAGAAGTAGTCCTGGAGGCCACCAGCCAAAGGTTAGCGGCGTTGGAAAGATCAATCCAAAACACTGATCCTTAAGGGCCCTATTTTGGCCATCTCGTGAACTTTTTGATTTTACTGCTCACCATCTCGAACCAATGTATGGAAGAATCTATTTATCTATACCTTTGGTTTAATACGCTCAACCATAATCCTGAAATAAATAACAATTCTCCCCTAAGCTCGTGTGGGTCGTACCCAATGTGAAAAACAAAGGATGTTCGTATTATCATTTCGTTCGATCGTGGGGCATCAACCAATCTTCGAGCATCCGACATCGAGCCCAGATTCCTAAGGAGAAGAGGGAGACCCAGCCGAAGGGGGGGGACCTCAGACCGATCGATGTATTGTCTCCTCAATGTGCTCTAACGCATGAGCGGGGTAATTCTAGGGGCATTGAAATCAATTCGAACATAGGGAGATGAAAAGGGTGAATCATGTTACCCAAATTCGGAACACTGTGGGAGGGGTGTAACGATGGAGAATATCTATTAACCATGGCGGAAATGCAACATCCATATCGTATTGGCCTGAAATGGGGACAACAAATGAGGGATGACCGCTGACCATGTTCGCAACACGGGGCCTAACTCAAATATCATCGATCAGTCTTCTGGAACATTGGCCCAGGACAAAAGGCGGACCATAGGTCGAGAATCCATACTGTTAGGGTGTCCCATCAAACATGACCAGTATTCCAGAACATTGGGCCAGGATAGCAGGTGGACCATAGGTCGAACATCCATACTGTTAGGGGGTCCCATAAAACATGACCAGTCTTCCAGAACGTTGGCCCAGGACAGTAGGTGGACCATAGGTCGAGCATCCATACTATTAGGGGGTCCCATCAAACATGACCAGTCTTCTGGAACGTTGTACAAGGATAGCAGGCAGACCATAGGTCGAGCATCCATACTGTTAGGGGGTCCCATCAAATATGACCAGTCTTCCATAACGTTGGCCCAGGACAGCAGTAAGACCATAGGTCGAGCATCCATACTGTTAGGGGGTCCCATAAAACATGAAATAGGATGAAGATATGAATAAAGGGGCATGCAAAGCATGAAAAGTGGAGTGGTAGTTTGTTCAAACAGAATCCAACACTCCCAAAATTACACCACTGTGATGAAGGAATATTAGGAAGACGTATTAATCTGGTCACGGATCATCCCTACTTTTAGACAGGACCTCTCTGGTGAGGGAACTGTCGCTTCCCAACATCACCATGGGGCATCCCGAACTTATTAGGGGCTAATGCTGTAATTACACAACTTCCCAAGAAGTTAGGCCAAGGGGTCGATAGTGACGAGGGATGAGATTTGGTTATCCCTAGGGATGGACCCAAGACGAAATGTCTGGGCGTTCCTATGTATATCATAAGGATGAGAATCAATCCATATATAGTTCTAGAAAGGGGTCTTATTTTAAGGTCTTAGAACTCGGACCAAGGATTGGTAAGGAGGGAGGGAGACACATGGTATGGTGATTTACGAAGCCCGACGTGAATGAGGACGAGGTCATGCTTACCATGTGTCCCTTGGAAAAGTGTTTCGATCAAGGGACCAAACGTGAAATTCAGGTTGGGCCCGTGGGGAAGCACCCGGGCACTCCTACTTATCCCATAAGGATGGGAATCAAGCCATACGTAGTTCTTGGGAGTGCCTTTTAACGTCTTTTAGGACAGGAAACAGGAGGGATAATTCTTATAACAGGGTGCACGCGGGGTGCCTATTGCAAACCCGATGTGAATGAGGACATAATCCCATACCATGTCACGTGGTCCCATAGTCAAGGTCCCAAAGGCGGGACAGACACAATGAATTAGCAGACCTCAAGTTGGACCCAAAGACAGGAGGTCTAGGTGTTCCTACGTATCCCATGAGGATGGGAATCAAGCCATACGTAGTTCTGGAAGGTGTCATGGCACGGAAAGGTACCTGTTCCAAGGATTAAAGGGGCGTGTGGGTCTAGTCCTCACACCAAAAGAAGCGACATTTGATGTATCTTGTTTGTCCTTGAAGGTGAATGGTTTTTCTTTTGTGGAGCTACCGGACTAGGGTAGAAATCCATGGCATCTCCACAATAATCAAGCCGTATGCAGTCGTTGACAAATGGCATGGTAAATGACCAATGCCTAACGTGATTCCCTCTACAGAGAGGTCATCACAATGCAGTTCCGTTTTTCATCGTGCGGTCGGGATGATATCATCACAGTTTATGGTCATGTGGTAGGACCAACCAGCACAGTTTAAGGTCATATGGATTGGACCTGGGGGAATGCACACGATGTGACAAATCATACCTGATGCGGATGAGGACATAATCCCATACCATCACCGTGTTCGATTTCGGGAGAGGAGCCTCGGGCCAAGGGGTCGGTGAGGGGTTAAAAATCAAGGGGCAGGAGACACTATCCTCTAGCTGAGCTGGGCCCGAAACGCAATGTTTGGGTGACCCCTCATTTCCCGTAGGGATGAGGGTCAAGCTGTGCATGGTTCTTAGAGAAAACCCAAGCCTATAATATAAGCGCTCGGATCGCGGGATCCCCGAGAGACATCGTAACGTAGCTTTGTCTGCCTGACATGTGGGAGTGCACTGAGGGTTAGTGCAACGAGTTCCAAGATTCCACCTTGACACGATGGGGTGGAACATAATGTGAATCATGAAACCAACATTCAGGGCCTGAAGGAGTCGGTGTGACGATGGAGGACTACTTCTGACCATGTTTGCAACACAACATCATGTCGTGTTAGCCTGAAACAGGGAAAAACAAATGAGCATTAACCGCTGACCATGTTCACAATGTGGGATTTGTATCAATTTGTTGTTTGAAACCCTCTGGGGCGTTGGCCCGTGATGGTAGGAGAGCCCTTAGGCATTGTATCCAGGCTGTTCATGGGAGTCCCTCCAGGTGTAAAGGATAATGGGGGCCCGAATGAATGGGAGCACGAAGCTTGACAAGTGGATGAAACTTGCCTAAGTTGAATCTGACACTCTAGGTCCTAGACCATAGTACTTTGAACACATTAGCGGACCACTGAAAACGGTCTAAGGGCTCAGTTTGAGAGTGGCCAAAAGATGGAGGATTCTCGGGAGAAGGGGGAATGGTTCCAAAAACCTTGTACCACACCTATATATCTCCCTTGTAGAGATGGACATGCCAAGAGGCCACAGTGACTAGGAGACCGTGGGATCTCTTGAGAGACGGGGCTGGACCTGAAATCTAGGTGTTCATGTGGTCCTACATATCCCATAAGGATGGGAATAAAGCCATATGTAGTTCTAAAAGCACAGTTTAATGTCATGTAGGATGATTAGAGGCATTTCATCTGGGAATGTGTACAACACAGAAAGTATCCCAATGTGTATGAGGACATAATCCCACACCACACCATACAATCCCACAGGAGGGAGCCTGGGTCGGGGGCCTGAGGCTGGGCCTCAGTCAGGAAGGTTTGACCGGTTTGCAGTTTAATATCTTGCAGTGGGGACAGGAAGAGGAGGAGGACACATCAAATAAGGGCAGTATATGGTGTGGCGACTAACCCGTCATGAATGAAGACATAACCCCACGCCACACCATACTCTCCAGGTAAGAACTTGGGCTAAGGCCTAGAAATTCCAAGGGGCCTAAGGCTGGGCCTCAGTCAGGAAGGCCGGACCAGCTTGCAGTTTAACGTCATGTGGGACGAACGAGCAGTTTAAGGTCATGCGGGACCATACAGTTTAAGGTCGTGTAGGACAAAAGGGACCCAGGTATTGGACTAAATTCAGTTTAAGGTCATGCAGGACCTGATGCAGTTTAGGGTCATGCGGGACCGGGAAAGGATCTTAGTTTAAGGTCTTAGAACTCAAACCAAGGATTCAGGAAAAATACTTTTTGAGGAACCTGGCGTTGGTGGGAGGAGTTATACGCTCACCATCCATGGTCACCAGGGAGTATGCACCATTGGGATAGAGCTTATGGACAATGAAAGGTCCCTCCCATTTGGGCTCCTACATGGGTGGTTTCATGCCGGGGATCACTGGCGCCCTGAGGGCCAAGACCAAATCACCTTGCAGGAAAGAGCGGAGGTGAACCTTCTTATTGAAATCTCGAGCCATCCTGCTCTGATGCCTTTCCATGTTGTGAAAATCACAAAGCCTATTCTCGTCCAGTGCTTCCAATTCAGCTAGACGGATTTCGACAACTCTATCTGGTACTTGTTGGTCATAGACCGCTGTGCGCAATGAGGGAAATTGAACCTCGCCGGGCAGGACGGCCTTAGTTCCGTACACCAGGGAGTACGGGGTCACCTGGGTGGAATTATGAGTCGTCTTCCAATAAGCCCAGAGGGCGTTGGGGATCTTATCTGGCCAACTCTTCTTGTTCTGACCAACCATCTTTTTCATAATGTTAGAGAGGGTCTTGTTAAACGCCTCGATCTATCCATTTTCCTACGCATGATAGTGGTAGGTATGGTTAGAGCGAATGTTGTACTTTGCGTACAATCTCTTCAGCTCGGCTGCTCGGAAGTTGGTGTCGTTATCAGTGAGGATAGCGTGAGGTACTCCAAACTGATAGATTATATTAGAACCCACGAAGTTGGCGATAGATCGGGCTTTGACTTCCTTGAGCAGAATTGCCTCTGCCCACTTGGAAAAGAAATCTGTTGCGGTCAGAATAAACCGGCATTGGCGGGCCGTTTCTGGTGGGTAAGGTCCTATGACATCCAACCCCCAGACTACAAAGGGCCAAGAATACTTGGTAGTTTGGAGGGGCTCTGGTGGCCGATGTACGAAGTTATCATGAACTTGGCACGCATGGCACCTCTTGGCGAACTCGATGCAGTCATGGATCATAGAGGGCCAAAAGTATCCCAGTCTCCGTATATGGTGAGACAACTTTGACCCAACCTGATGGGTACCACAGGAACCAGCATGAACCTCTTGCATGACCTGTGGAATCTCGACTCCTTGAAGGCAATGGAGGAGAACACCATCAAACTCACGCTTATAAAGTATATGCTCAAGGCTGGGACCGTTCTGAAGGGTAAACTGTAGCGTGCGGCATCGGATTCGCTCGTGCTCTGCCCAATCTGACGGAAGATTACCATGTTGGAGGTATTCAACCTAGGGTTTCCTCCAATCAGGAACTATTTCGATCACCACATCCGAAGTACCCGGAGCTCCCGACGTAGGGGAACCAGTGGTAAGATGGTTTACCCGTGGGCCGCGATCATTCTCCGGGGTAATGGGAGCAATGACTCTCCGGTGGGCCACATGGATGATCAGGTTGTCCTGTTCGGGCTCTGCGAGTGATGCATCCAAACTGGCCAAAGCATCTACTCGATCGTTCTGTGGCCGAGGGATGTAAATAACCTCCGGCCGAGAAGGGAACCAGACCATTAGATGGAGGGTGCACTCCAACAACGGCATGAGTTCTGGATTTCTGACAACATAGTCACTATTGACCTGCTTGATGACCAGCTTGGAATCCCCTTTCACATGTAGATGGGGCACGTCGATCTCAAGGGGCAGCTCGAGGCCAGTAATGAGGGCATGATACTCTACCTCGTTGTTGGTGAAGCCCTCTGTCAATAGGAATGAGTATGGCAGAACGGCTTGCTCTGGGGTGATGAAGACGATACCCAGGCCCACTCTGTTGAGCCTAGGATCATTGAGTCTCCTACCATTGGGGCTCCGGGAGGCACTGTCAAAGTACATTTGCCAACATGGGATGGTACGATCGACTAAGAGGATTGCCTTATCAGAAAAACCTAGGCCTAGCGGCTGATCCGCGGAGGTTGGGTGGGAATCTAGAAATTATGTCAATGCCTATCCTTTGATAGCCTTTTAAGGCACAAACCTGATGTCAAACTGTTAGAGGATCACCTCCCACCGCGCTAGTCATCCAGTCAACATAGGTCAGTTCAGGATATAATTCAATGGGTATACCCGAGAGACTAGTTGTACCTCGTGGTGCTGCAAGTAGTGCCGCAATTTTTTTATGGAAAATACAAGTGCCAGACATCTCTTCTCGATGGGAGAATATATGAATTCTGTGTCTAGGAGCATGCGGATGAGGTAGTAGAGGTTTTTCTCTATTCCCTCATTGTTATTCTGGTTGAGAAGTGCGCCGAGGGACCATTCCAGGGCGGTCACATAAAGGACCAGCGGCTTCTCAGAGATGGGTGGAATCAAGACCAGAGGTTAGAGCAGATACTGCTTGATTTCCTCGAAGGAGGTCTGACACTCTTCATCCCATTCATAGGTGGCTCCTTTCTTCATGATCCAGGAAAAGGGCTTACACTTGCTAGCCAGATTCGCAATGAATCGGCGTATGTAGGCTAAGTGGCCTTGGAGACCTCGAAGCTCCCGAATATTTCTCAGGGGAGGCATCTGGATGATGGTATTGATCTTCTCTGGGTCTATATCAATGCCTCGGTACCTGACGACAAAGCCAAGAAACTTTCCGGAGGTAACCCCGAAAGCACACTTCAACGGGTTCATCTTTAGGTGGAGGGAATGGAGGAAACCAAACACTTTCTCGAGGTCCTTGAGATGGTCCTGGAACTGGAAAAATTTGACCACCAGATCATCCATGTAGCATTCCACCAGAATTCCTAGAATCGGCTTGAATATGCGATACATGTCCCGTTGATAGGTGGCACCAGCATTCTTCAGGCCGAAGGGCATGACCCGGTAACAGAAAGTACCTTGGGGTGCCCTGAAAGATTTGGACTCCTCGTCCTCGTGGGCCATCTGGATCTAGTTGTACCCGGAATACCCATCCATGAAGAAGAGGTCTTGGAACCCGGCCATTGAATAAATCAATAGCTCTGTCACTGGAAGGGGAAAATCATCCTTCGGACAGTGGCGATTGAGATCGCGGAAGTCGATACAGACCCTGATTTTTCTGTTCTTCTTCTTGGTTGGAACAATTTTGTCTAGCCACCTGGGGTACTGAACTTATTTGATGAATTTGGACTTGATGAGCTTATCAACCTCGACCTCGACCATGGAACCATGAGAAGGGTGCATCTTTCTGGGAGACTACTTAAACCCGCGATGGTTTTTCGGGAGACCAAGGCGGTGGAAGGCTACCTGAAGATCTAGTCCTGGCATCTCGTCGTAACTCCAAGCGAACACATCATGGTGCCATTTGAGGAATTCCACATACTGTTGCTGCTCCTCATGGGGCATGGTGGCACTGAACAATGTGGGTCTCGGGTCCGCCTCGCTACCGAGGTTCACCTGTACCAACTTGTTGACCGTGGTGGAGACGCCTTCCTCAAAGGCCGGGGGAGCATCCTCTATATCCCCTTCTCCACTTGTGGAGGGATCCTCTGCGGGTAAAGTTGATTCCGAGCCACTAGGATCCGATGGGAGGCTGGTGACGGCTCGTGCAGTAGTGGTCATCATATCAGGAGATTCAGGCACCACTGAGACCATAGCGATGAAGGCAGTCGATCCAATCTCATCTGCCCTTCGGCCCAAGGGGCCACGCTTGATGACATCAAAGCAGTAGTGGCACATCGACTTGATCCGGTTAATTCCAGCCCGGTGGAAGAGACATGGATGACATACCACCATTGCCATGATCATGACATCCCGATACCATACAGGGGTAGGAGGCTCTGGGATCACCCGAGCCTGGTTGGTGTAGTAGTATGAGGTGATTTTCCACCGTCACTTGGACCTGGGAATATGCCTTCCTCTTGTACCCGAAACGACAAATCATTGCCCCATATTGGGGGTCGTGGCCTCCAACCAATGGATTGGGAATATGTAAGTGTCATCCAGACCTGCCCAGGGATCACTTGTGACTGGGGCAAGTTCACCCTCACTTTCCAGAATCTGCTTATCCTTGCTCTTGTAATAGTTGGCATCCAAATAATGGGCTTCACAAGAGGAAAAAGGAGACACATCTCCTTGGAGCACGCCTACTCAACCATTAAGGGAGTATTTAAGGCATTGGTGATACGATGAGGGGATCACTGCATGTAGGTGGAGCCATGGCCTTCCCATCAATGCATTTTATGCAGTGTCCTGGGAGACAACCATGAATTCAGTACTGGAAATTAGGCCACCGAACTGGGTCTTCAAGTGGATCTTTCCAACTGGAGTTTGCTCAGTCCTGTGGTATCCCTAGATTCTGAGGTCGGAGGGAGTTAAATCATCCTCAGACAAACCCAGCTTCCACAGTGTTCGAGTCGGGATTAGGTTAATCCTAGAAACCGTGTCGACAAGACAGCGACGGACTTCCACGCCATTGAAATGAACAGTGATTTACAATGGTAAAATGTGCCCTTGTATGGGAGGGTCTTCGTCTTCACCGGAGAATGAGATAACTACCTGGCATTCGGTGTTCTCAATTGCCTCAGCGTGGAAGGCTTCTGTAGCTTCTACCTCCGTCTCGAACTGGAGGGGGCTCCTTAGGGACTCAGCAAGCACCTCATGCATTTTAGACGACAAGCAAAGAGCCTCAAGGATATAAAGCCTCGCTGGAATGCCGGTGAGGTGCTTCATAGCATCATACTTCCGTGCCAAACGCGAGCCTCTTCTTACAGGAGGCCGCTCTGCAATTGGAGGCACGACGGGCCCTACCGGCTGGACCGGCGGCTGACTGGTACTAGGCATATCTCGTTGTTCACTAGTCGAAGCCCGGAGAGTGGCCGCCGAATAAGGACCGGAAGGCTGGGGTTGGATGGTAGCAGGGAGAATTTGGTCACGGCACGACGAATGTGGTTCTGCCTGATCCAACAACAGAAATGGTGGGGGAGGCGAACCTTTCGACACCGGATGAAGGGGTCGTGTGTGCTGAGCTCTGCATTGGGCCTGCTTTCTGGTCTCAGCAGCGTGCACGGCCTGGCTGGAGGTGCCAACTATCATGCCCCAACGATTCATGTAACCATGGTTCCGACAACGTTGACGATGGCTAGGGACATTGGGAAGGTCTAACTGGCATTCCCCATCATTGGGAGTCAAATAGAGATTTACCAACTCTACGGTGTTAACCGAAGAGTACCCCTGACTGTCACTTGAGGAGTCATCTACTACTGGGCAGAGTCTTGGAGGGATCCCCATTTCTGGGGGCATAAATTCACCAAGATTTCAAGACGATGACGGCATTGGCAGGGCATGTTCTTTCTTCTTGCGCCGCCACTGCTTGCTCTTCTGGGAAGAGGCTGGCTGAGACGAAGATGCTGAAGTAGTAACTGCAACTTCTAAGGGCTCTGGCTGATTTAGGCATGAACGGATGATTCCGTGGGCATGGGAGACCGTCTTGCAGGCCATCCAGTTGTTATACTTCTGGGACCCACAGTCAAGAACCTGCTGCCATTCACCTTCATCACCACTACTTCCATCTGATCTCACAAAGACACCTGCCAATTGTGTCGGGGCTGGGCCCAACCTGACTATATTGTTTTCAATTTGGTCTTGGATCCAGTCCTTGAACACATAACATCACTTGATAGTATACCCCAGGGTCCGGTTATAAGGGCAGTAGTTGGGGTGATCAGTGAGATGTGCCTCTTCTGGATTTCGGCACTCAGGCAGCCGCACGATTCTCTGCTCCAAGGCACTGCGGAAGTAACCGGGGACCTGAGCCTCATAAAACGAGTAGGTCTGATTCCTTCTGTCCAGAAAAGGGGATCTAGGAGGCTGACCCTAACGGGGGGTCGGAGGAGCATGCCAAGAAGGTGGAACCTGATTATCTCATCTATGTAGTGGCAGAGCATTACGTGGAGGCACATGCCAATTCTGAGGCAGTCGCTGCTGGGCTAGAAGTTGTGCCTGTGGAGGTGGACCCCTATAGGGCTGCGGAGCTAGCCTCACTAGTAGCAATTCTAGCTGCCCGGGGGCCTCTATCTGGGCCACAGTAGCGGGCTCGGCTCTGGAATCTCCCCTTGCCGGGATTACAAGAGGCAGCGGGTATGCTTGAATCGCCTATTGTAGGGATTCTTCGAGGCGTTGAGCCTTGTCTGAGAAGTCCTTGAACCCTCTGGGGTAATTCTGAGTGATCAGAGAAGGAACCAGCTCTGCCTTGACGTTCCCTACGCACATTGTCAGTAATTTCTCCTGAGTTAGTGTCATGTAAAAAGAGTATGTGAGTCCTTTCCACCGGGCGATGAAGTTCGCGACTCGCTCATCGGGCCCTTACTTGCACCTGAAGAGGTCTCTAATGTTCATCTTCTGGGTTGTGGAACTGAACTGGTAGATGAATTGCCTGCGAAGTTCCTCCCAGCTAGTCACGGGTCCGACAGGGAGCTGGCTATGCCAAACGAATGCCAACCCCTCCAGTGTCTGAAAAAAGCAACGGATATTGGCGGCCTCCTTCTGTGCTAGAGTCCCTAACATAGGCCCACACCTTGAGTTGAAGTGGGCCAGGTGCTATGGCGGGTCTCCTGTCCCATTAAAGGGGGCAAAATTGGGGTTCCCAAATCTCGTAGGTGCTGGCATATCATCCACCCATGATGGGTACGGCTTGTCGTCCGGTGGGATCACCACCTTCTAAGTTTCCAAAGCCTCTAAGCGGGCGATGAGTGCTGCCATTGGATCGTCTGGACGCGGTTTCCTATCCTGATGAGGATCCCTAACCACAAACACATTTTCGGGATCTTCAATTCGGTAGACAATCTCATCAACTCGTGGATCAGCTGGTGGAGTGACCCTTGGTGTGGAGTGAGGAACCCAGGTGGGGTCTCTTGGGTGATCACGCCGCTCAGGAGGGTTTGGCAAAACGTATCGCGCCCTCTTGACATGAGCTCCGGCCACTCCTTTGTCAGCGAACACGACATGATCGAGGTTTCCTGGGAGAATCTCGTTGAGGGGTAGTTGTTCCTGCCCCTGCTTCCCCAGCCTTGGATCACCGTAATTGGGTTGCCGCTCTGCAATGCGTTCATCCAGAAGCTCATCGACCAACCTCTTCTGCTCAGTAAGCTGCTGGCGTAGTGTGGCTTTCTTAGAATCTTCCTCTGCCTTCTACACTGAGGTAGATGGGTTGGAGAGCTTGATATCCCCAATGTGCTCTTTACCCTTGATGATATTCTGGCTCAGTGTTAACGCCTCAGTGGATGCGGGGAGACCTAGGAGGTTCCTCTGTTGATGAGTAATCCTCCATGATGGGTCCAGTAGCTACTTGTCCCTAGGGGGTGAGTCCCCATCAAGAAATTCCAGACCATTCCCCTCTCCCGACAGATCGGCCATGTTGACCGCCGCTGCCCTTGGGGGCATGCCCTCAGAGCCACCTGGTGATTCAAGCTGTCGTAGAATCACACAGAAGAGAATGGAAGCGTACTGCCCCCATCCACGAACATGCGCATGGGGGGTGGCCTTCTGATAACCTTGCGGAGTACTTGAAAGCTCTGAACGCATTATTGTTGGAGGGTCCTGTGGTGGCCAAGTGATTTGGGGTGCCAAACCGCGGGGAGCATGTCCAGGTCGACCCGACGACATTGCTCGCCAATATCCTCAAGGTGTGTTTGGCTCACGGGATAAGGCACTTGCTGATAGTGAAGACGAGATTGAGTCACCCAGAGGGTCTAGCGGAAACATTCAAACTCTCCCAGGGTGAGCGATTTTGGTGTATCAAAATCCGACCCTTCGACCGGCCAAAACTTCTTAAGGAAGTTTCCTACTGCGAGGATGGTCCAGAAGCTCCACGACTCAGGTTCAGGATTCGTCCCTTGATGGCCCTGCACATCAACTGGGAGTGGCTGGGGAACCGACAGTGGTGCCGAAGCAGGCTGTTGGGCCAGTGGGCTGGCCGGCGGAGAATACGACGAGCAGGCCGATTGGCCGCCGAATCCTAAGTCACGCTCCAAGGGTTGCAGTGTCCTAGATGCCACGTCACAATAGGATGGGCCGGCGAATGGGCCTCCTGTCATAGTGTCAGTGCTTGCTGGGGGTGTGCTATGCCGCGGCTCTTCTGCCATCGACCCCCAAAAAGGGTCTCCGTCATCTCTGGCCGAGGTGGAAGGTGCTCCCGGAGAGGCCGATGGTGACTGCAAGTTTGATCCCTGGGGTACGCCAAGTCCTCGTCCTCCTGGATATACCTTTGGATGGAGGCGGGGATTGTATGGATCTCGCACTCGGGGAGTATGAGGTTGACACACTGCATCCTTATCCCAGCCCTTGACTCAAAGGACTGAGGGGATGGCTCCATCGTCGAGTTGTACTCCACCTCAGAGTCTAAGAAATAGACTAGTCTGATTTCTGTCTGTCCTTCTCTGGCATTTCTCTTACGGCAATGACATCCTGCTTTCCTGCCCCTGGGTGGCTCCTCGGGGTAAGGTTGATTTCCGTCACGGAGTCCTCTAGCCGCACTAGTGATGATGCAGAGAGGAATGAAGGCTGGGATGCAAGTAGCACCAGGTAAAATGTCTAAAGGGACACAGGGAGGACCTCCATGCAGGCGAGTGACCGAATATACAATGGCTCCATACTCGCGGTCTGCGGTAGGGGAAGTGACCCCATACCCTGTGTAGTGAGTGCGGGAGAGATCCCCACCCGGAGTGTTGCTGTCACGGGAAAGCCCCTTACCTGCGGTGAGGGTGGCGCCAGGCAAGCCTCCGGGCCGAGGTGGAAGGAGGTATGACCCATACCTGCCAAAACGGTGGCACGGAGTAGGCCTTCACGCTGGATGGCACTACTGTGAATTGGTCCGCAGCGGCCATTGCCTATGTCGACGACCGGGAGAGTCGACCCAACCTGCTCGTGGGGAGTTCGGGGCCTCGATCCGGATTGGGCATATAACTTCCCCTGGTCAACGTGTGTGGGGGTTCGATGATAGGAGTCAGCAGTGGATCAGCCCACAGTGGTTGCTGACGTTGATGCCCCGGGGTGAGCATCCTCTTCCGCTCATGCCCGATGCTAGCGTCGGGTCAGCTGGGTTGGAGCCGGTGGTGCGGGAACATGGATTGCCTACTCCTCGGCTCGGGGAGCCAGGCGGCGGCGTCAACGCGGCCTGGCGGGGTCCCTGACCATGAACCCTTGAGGCGGGTCTCCGAGTGGGCCAACCCGGACATCCCCTACCTCGTCGGCATAGGGGAGATGGGTGTCAAGGCGTTCTGGGGATAAACTCCCAAAATGGTTGAACGTCGGGGTGGGGAGCAACGGCTCCCTGTGCAGCCCTCGAGGGCGGCGTTGGCAGTGAGGCACAACTGCCTCAAGGTCTAAACAGGCCATGTCCCTTGTGGGTATGATCCCTTTCTCCTTGTAACTACGCACAAGGTCGTTGATCACCCTTCGTTGGATAATCTCTGACGAGGAGAGGGGGCATGAGCGCCCAGCTGTCGTGGCGGTCGGAGTAGCTGTGGAAGAGGTGGAACTGCACGGGGTGGCCGCGTCGGTACTGCCCTTGCCCCTGCGCTGGTGGGCAGGTGGCGATCGAGCTCTGGATACAACGATCTAATTCCTGAAAGCAGGGAGATGAACCCATTAATACTAATAGGAAAAGAAATCGACAACCAATAGCCCAACTTCATTCTGTTTTCCATGGTCGGTAAGAGGGATCCATGATGACAACGTCGCAGAACGGAGTGCTCAACGTCCTGACTGCCCCAACCCCTTGCGAGTTTCACGTCCTAGTGTTGGGTGCCCGGACATGGTGACATGCTAATCTTCTGAATCCCCAAACGCTACCAGTCTCCATATTGAGGAGAAGAGATTTCATGTCGGTTTCACCATTTTCTATTTCTGACACTTTCACTGGGGCGCGCACGCATCTGTCACGCAGGGGAGGATGCGCGGCTTGTGGCCCCGCATTCCCTCTTTCCAAAGGCGAGCGGCATCTGTTCCCTATTCAGGGATGTATTCTCCTTGATCGAAACCGGGATGATGGGATGTCAGTTTTTTCTTCCATGGATTCCTCCTCGGATTTCGTCACCTAGTCAGGGTCTCCCTCATAGATTTAAGATGTATTCGTGAATATCGTTCTCGGTGCCATATCTTTATGGACACCAGTTAATTACGCTGCTTCCGTCGAGACGCTCCAAGGGGTCTGGTCGGGGCAGCAACATTCGATTAGAAGAGTGGTCACGCTGAGGCATCGTTGGCATGTATTGACACTGGGGGATTGGCATGTCTATCTTTTGTCCCTTATTATAGGGCTTCTCGAGGGCGCGGAAGGCCGAGGCATCCCACATCGAACGCGGGGAATTGTATGCCATAGGCATGTATCTAAGGTTTTCCTCAACTTCCCATGTTTAACACGGGGTATGACGCAATTTTAACGTCTATCGGAGATAGATCAAACTGATCGAAACACTGAGAGTGGATCAGATTGAAGGACCCCCTGGAGGGAACACCGATGTTGGGGCCAGCACGTGGGCGGCTTCCCGGATACTGTGAAGTGGAATGAGGTGGCATGATCCCACCAGGATGTGGCGGCCTGGGAAAGAATCAGGATGGGTGATGAAGTGAAGGGGCTTGAACCTCGTGGAGGCTTCCTACATATTCCCGTGGCAGGGAATCAAAGTTCGTGTAGTTCGATGATACGGTGGGACACCTGGAAAGGCGACCCGTGAGAAACAACGCATGGATGGGACCCAGAGGGAGTAAGGCCTTTGGGCTAGGGAATGAGCTTCCCGAGGCTCATGGACTCGAGGGAGATGTCATGATGGATCATGGATGTTGGATATGAGGCTTATGCTCTGAGGCAGCCCAAGGTGGATACGGGGCTTACACTTTGAGGCGGCCCACAATGGTGGATATAGGGCTTACGCTCTGAGGTGGCCCACAATGTTGGATATGGGGCTTACGCTCTGAGGTAGCTCATGATGGTTGGTGAACCAACACGAAGGGGTCGGAATGACCAGGTGATGGGATTGAACCTCATGGAGGCTTCCTACGTATCCTCATGGAAGGGAATCAAAGTCCACATAGTTTGGGTGGTGTAGTTTAATGTCATGCGGGATAGAGGAATATAGTTTAACGTCATGCTGGATAGGGCATACAGTTTAACGTTGTGCTGGACGGGGCATAGATTTTAACGTCGTGATGGACGGGGAATACAGTTTAACATTGTGCAGGATGGGGAATACAGTTTAACGTCGTGCTGGACGGGGCATACAGTTTAACGTCGTGCTGGAAGGGGCATACAGTTTAACATTATGCTGGACGGGGGAATCTGGTGCGTATGCTCTGAGGTAGCCCATAATGGTGGGGCTTGAACCTCGTGGAGGCTTCTTATGTACTAGGCCTTATCACGGATCAAAGTCCCCGTAGTTCAGGTTGGAATGGGGCTTACGCTCTGAGGTGGCCCAAGGTGTTGGCGAACTGATGTGAAGGGGTCGGAACGACTGGATGGAGGGCTTGAACCTCGTGGAGGCTTCCTACGTACCATGCCTTGGAACGGATCAAAGTCCTTGTAGTTCGCTGGAGGTGGGGGTCAGGGTCATTTCTCACTCTAATCTCACGTGAGTCATGCTTGGTGTGAGAAACAAGTGGTTGTAGGGACCTAACGATCACGTCGCAAAGGGTGCGTTCGTGAGAAGATAAGAGGGGCTTACGCGTTGAGCGGCCCATGGTGTCGGGACTTACTCCAGGATAGAGGGTCGAAGTGCGACAAAGTGCAGAGGGAGAGGGATTTGGGACTGAACAAAGGAGATGTCTCGTTCCCTATCATGCCCTCCACTGGCCTTGGCGGTGGGGAAGTACGAAGGTGCATGGGTGCTACCTTCCGCAAGAGAGGCTAGGGGCTTACACCAAGGTGGTTTCCCTTCCCATGTGGACAAAAGCCACTCCAAGAGGGAGGATATCATCCCATGTGAGGGGTGATTCTGTCCCCAAGGAGACAAGCAGCGTAAAGAATGTCTGAGTCGGGGGGACCCTGCATGCGAGGCACGGGGCCGGATCACAGTTTAACGTCATGTGTTGAGGACGAGGTGCTTGGCAGTTTAACGTCATGTAGCTCAGACGAGGTGGGTTCTCTCCACACCCCTAGGGCTTACCTGACTGTTACCCTCTGCCCCTTGGGGGAGGGAAGGCATCGGCAAGGCTGTAATGAAGGGGGTCACAGAGGGAACCATCGAGGGGTCCACATTAGCGTGGCTATGTGAAGAAGCAATAGCCATTAGCATGCCTATGCGAAGAATCATGAGGCAAAGCAACGTAACGGGAAACACCATCCAAGGGACCTTGAGGTTACTTCCTACGAGCCTGGAAGGCCGCATGGGAAAACAGCGCATGGTGTGTATGCCTGGTGTGTATGCCTGGGGCATACAAAAGGAGGACATCAGGCGCCTACCCGGGGGGCTTCAAGGTGAGGGTTCCTGAGGTTTGCATGAAAAGAAAGGGTTTGTGTGAAAAACACTGGGATGGCACGTAATTGGGGTAGAGAGATTGCGTGTGGCTAGGATGATCACATGCAAAGGATGTGAATTGCGCGTGAGTGGCAAAGGTTGCACCCAAAATCAAGGCCACACCCAGCGAAGGGATTGCGCGCAATTGGACCCTTTTATGCACAAAGTAAGGAATTGCGTGCAAGGGAGGAACCCCGAAGGGTTTGGAATTCTGTTTAAGCTAGTGGGATTACGCGCAAAGGCGGATCTTGGGGCGAGGTGGAACTAAAAGGACCAGTACCTGAAGGTCATCTTGCACGCGCGGAATTCTTATTTCGCGCACGAGAGCCTGTTCAAATTCCGCAACCCAGAAATGGAAGGGGTATCCTTCTATTTATAGGCCTCTGGCATTGTGGAATCCAGGTGGCGCATGAAATTTTATACGCCAGAGAGGGCGGCGCGGAATGTTAGCCATGCGGGCATGGGCACGCAATTATTTCATGCCTGTGTTGGGGAACCTTCGCGAATCCCGGACCCCTATCACGCGGCACACATTTTTTTTTCACGCATTCTCCTTTATTTCACGCAACACTTCTGGGCCCTCCATACCAGGCTTCTGGGTCCGAATATGACTTTGTTTCGTCATTTCAAAACTTCCTTTAGTAATTACGGACTTTTCGGCATCTACAAATGCCCCCCCCCCTCGGAATTGGATCGGTGAGTGGTCGCAATGATCGGATTCCAAGGGAAATGCTGAAGTGTTAGATTTCATGGGCCCTTTGCGCACAAAAAATGTTGCGGCGCACAAAACTCTGGTTCGGCGCGAAATCCTCTTTCCACGCGACGCGGAACCCCGGCTTTGCCTATAAAATTGTCCATGGGTCCGTTGATCTGTACGCAACCTTCTCACGCGATAAGCCCCAAGATCTCGTGTGCGAAATTACCTCTGCACCTGTGCGTAAAACACACTTTGACAGTGGCAATTTCTCCGAGTTTTATCCAAAGTTACACACCAACCTGGGATATTCCACGCAGACTGCTCCGATTTCGCGCCCAACATTCGAATTTCACGCAAAACACCCATATTCCGCGCAACTCATCCAGACTCCACGCAACTCATCCAGATTCTGTGCAACTCATCCAGATTCCGCGCAACACTCTCGAAGCACTTGGCCTGGAAGAAGATGTCTGCAAACCAAGTCGATGAGGGGGAAGTCGCCGCTCGTAGAGCTGAAATGGCGGTGAACAAGGTGGCTTATGGCGCCATGGTATTTGTTTCCAACAACCATACCTTGTTCAACCTGCTAACCCCTGCCTAGAAGGAGTATCCTCTGTCCAACAACCTTCCGCTATGGAACTTCGGAATTTTGGAGGAGGTTCCACTGCCGGGCTTTGAGGTTGATACACCGCGGTCATCGGTGACCCGGGAGGATAACCTTCCCCGATGCAATATCGCCAAAAATGGACGTCCTACTAGAGAGACAAGTCTCATGGATGTATATGTCCTGAACCCAAGGACTAGGACCATTTCTGGGGGTGATCTTGTTGCAGAGAGTTCTCCAGCACTCTATGCAAGCACGTTCCGTCAGAGCATCATGGAATACACTAAGGGATGGCTACAAGATTGGGATCTGTGGTCCGAAGGCAACTTCACCAGTGAGTGGGCCTGGGCATACTGGGTTCTCCATACATGAGACCAATTCAGGGCTGAGTTGCGTCACATTGGTCTGTTCGAGGCGGTGTGGACATCGCAGTTCCACTTCTACCATCAACCTGAACTCGGGCTGAATCTGTTCACCCAGTGGTCCCCTGACACCAATACATTCCATCTTCACCATGGGGAAGTCGGTATCAGTCTTTGGGACATCCACTGCATCGGAGGTATACCCCTGGAGGGATATCAATACGACGAGTTCCTTCCCCCAATGAACACCTGGGAGGACAGATCACAGACCCCCATGCTGGCATGGCACCTACTGGAGCTGGCCAAAGAGAGGCTGGAGGTCAAGGACTTCCTGAAGGACATCGCCTACAAGGACTGGTTCAGCTTGTTCCTGGAGAAGGACCCGGTGGTCAAGATGCTGGGACGGGGAAAACGGTGCCCAACCGCGGCTCAAAGGAGCAAGAATGGATCGTACTGGAGGATCCTGGAGGTGGGGCAACACCAATCATGGGGCTACCGTGTTATTAAGGCCCAGAACCCGAATGTATGATATGCCAGGTTCCTCGCCACATTCCTGAGCGGGTGGCTCCTACCGGTGTGGGACGCAAGGATGGGCGTCCGTCTAGCAACTCTGGTGATGGCAGGCACCATGGCCGGCACAAAAGGTTTAATCTGGGGGTCCCCATACTGGTGAGTCTATACGCCATTTTAGGATGCATCTCAAGAGGGGGGTCGCCTCGGAGGGTGTGCGGCCCTTTCCAGATCTTCCATGGCTGGGTGGCGGCTCATCTTGGTGGGTACACTTTCCCAAACGCCATTCGTCCGCTGGGAAACGGCCTGCAACCATCTCTGTTGAACATTTTCAGGGTCGCGCCGATGATTCTTAATGAGGAGGGAGCAAGGATCAAAATTGGTAACCATGCCAACTTCAACTTCAGCCCATTCCCCACCTTGGTCGGTCAAATGGTAGACAACGGGCAGGCCTTGATGGAGCATTAGTAATACTTCCAGAGCATCCGAGGCAGGGTGCTTGCGGCTCAGATTGACGGGAAGATCATCTGCGAGCCTTACGTGCCATCCCAATTCACCAGGTAGTTCGGGTGCCTCCAGCGAATGCTGAAAAGGGTATTCACGGATGTCTGGGAGGAGAGGAATCCATGCGTTCTTTTCCAGATGTGGTTAATGTTCACAACCTATGGCTCTGGCAACGTCATTACCCTTCCTCCCACTGGGGCCGATGCTGGCCTATCAACCGTGTATGCCGAACACTAGGCTATAGCGTACCCTGAGGGGATTTTGTGCAAGCGATTTCGGCAACTCGAGAATACCCACGTGGAAACTGGGTGACGAGAGAGCAGGCAAGGTGCCGCTATAAGGGGGGACTAGGGGCATGCCAGGCAGCGAGGCCTGCATAGGCCGGGACCTCAGCGGTGGGGAAATCACGTGGTGGGACCAAAAAACTTTCTGTAAATCATATAAGGTATCTTTTTCAACCTTCCTAGGATGCAATCTTACCAGTTCCATGGTCAGCCTGGTTAACCCTGCGGCAGTTGATGAGCATCGAAGCCCTCTGGAAAAAGATAATGCAGGATGGGATCCAGCTGCCAGAAGTCGGGCTCATTCGGGTTACTGACAGAGTAAACTTCCATCGGAGGCACCCATATCTAACAGCCATGGACACATATGTGCGCCAACGGGGTCAGTGTTTGGGGCCACCTTTCCTGGTGAAAGTGATACTTGGCCAAGAGCATGATCTGGAAATGATGCTGCCAGGAGAAGGCGACAGTCATGACGAGTCAGAGGGAGAAGAGGAAACAGAAGAAGATGGGGGATCTCAGGGAGGGTCATGCCAAGTGATCCTGCAGGAGAGTGGTGAGATCGTCAGATCTAGAATAGGCATAACTGAGCTTCTCTAGGTCTGTCTCCATCCTTATTTATCCTCCTTATTTATCCATTCTCTTCTGCAATTTCTAATCCATTTCTCTCTCTCACTCAGGAGCATATAGGCACTGATCAGGCGTCCCCAATAGAGGAAGGAGAAGAGGCGTTGGTGGGACAGGGTGGGGCTCCGATGCCCATCATCGAACTGACAAGCATTGAGAAGTCTCCTGCTACGACAGATCCTGTAGCGGCCGAAACACTGGAGGCTGACGCTCTGGGTTTCTGTAAGTCCCTTTCTTCACTACTGGTGTTTACTTTCGAAGAACTCTACTAATCAGGATGCTCCCTGTACAGTGATCTCGGCGTTGGAGGCTCATCAGGCTGCTGAGCCCAGTCCATCTGTAAGTGAATTAGTGGCGGACGCACCGCCTCCTCCAGAACATACCTCCCAAACTGAGATGGCCCCAGAAATTGGTGAGCAGGGGGCGGCGAACATCAGTGGTGCTAACATTGGAGTGAGGTCGGAAGCTGACTAAGGCACCGCCACTGTCAAGGCAAGAGAGGAAGGATGCCTGGACGTCGAGGATCCTATTCCTCGGGAAGGCATCCCTGAGGCAGATCCTGCTACTGAGCTGCTGGTTGTCTTCCCTATATACCGACCCGTTGATCCCGAGGAAGGCCTCATGGGAAAATAGCGCATGGTGTGTATGCCTGGTGTGTATGCCCGGGGCATACAAAAGGAGGATATCGGGCGCCTACCTGGGGGGCGTCGAGGTGAGGGTTCCCGGGGTTTGCACGCAAAGAAAGGGTTCGCGCACAAAACACTAGGATGGCGCATAATTGGGGCATTAGATTGTGTGCGTCTAGGAGGATCGCGCACAAAGGATGTGAATTGCGCGTGAGTGGAAAAGGCCGCACCCAAAGTCAAGGCAACACCCAACGAAGGGATTGCAAGCAATTGGACCCTTTTTCATGCAACGAAAATAATTGCACACAAGGGAGGAACCTTGAAGGGTTTGGAATTCTATTTAAGCCAGTGGGATTGCGCACAAAGGCAGATCCTGGGGCGAGGTGGCGTGAAAAGGACCAGTACATGAAGGTCATCTTGCGTGCGTGGAAGTCCTATTTTGTGCACGAGAGCCGGTTCAAATACTGTAACCCAAAAATAGAAGGGTTCTTCTTTTATTTATAGTCCTCCGGCATCGCAGAATCCAGGCGGCGCATGAAATTTTATGTGCCAGAGACGGCGGCGCGGAATGTTAGCCGCACGGGCATGGGCGCGCAATTATTTTGTGCCTACGCCGGGGACCCTTCGTGAATCCCGAACCCCTATTGCGCGGCACACATTTTTTTTTCACGCATTCCCCTTTATTTCATACAACACTTCTGGGCCCTCCGGACCGGGATTTCGGGTCCGAATATGACTTCGCTTCATCATTTCGAAAATTCCTTTAGTAATTACGTACTTTTCGGCATCTACAACGTGCAACCAACTTACATGACATGAAGATGTGAGGAAAAAAGTCACTTAATCCATTACATGACATGCATGACTAACATTTCATGTACTTCTTGGGCCTATTGATATTTTTAATGCCCTACGCATACAAATGTTTGGGCCACTTTAGTTTTCTCTCATTTTTCTTCCATTGTTTCTTCTATTTTTTGTCTATTTTCATTCTAAACTAGATTCCATTAATTTTTTTGCATTATTTTATTGAATAATTTTTAGTTATTAATCATTATACTCCTATTATTAAATCATTGAAATTATTTTTCCATTCTCGACACCCATTTCAACACTCCCTCCATTCTTTATCAACACTTGCATCAGTATTCAATGTTTCTTCATTCACAATGAGTTTTTCATTGTTTCAAACTTGTTTTAATTCTATATTTCTCATTATTCATCATTTCATCATGAGAAGTTAATTTGTAATTATATTTACATTTTCTTTCAATTTGTTATCATTGATTATTTCCTATTTTAATCCTAGATTTCTTCTTTATCAAATTTTTCATGATTATTCGTAGCATTTTTAGTATTTCCTTTCTTTTGATCATCACTGCCATGTGTATCTAATCCAATTAGGGTTAGGGGTTAAGAGTATGGGTGTTTTTTAGCCTAATGAATCTATATATTTAGCCTTGGTATTCCTATGTAAATTAATCAGGTTAATAATAATTGTTTATCACATTCTTTTTCACAACCATGACCATGGAAAGTTCAATTGAACAAACCTAACCTAATTGGAGTTAAGCAGGACTATGACCATTAGCCTGTGACACTTTCTATATAGAATCCAAGTATAATTCACCTAAGATTATAGTTATAACTTGACCATGGTATAGTTGCAGCATAGGTAGATCCAATTGGTTTGACCAAAACCAATTGGTGACCTTTACACCACTTCACAGCCTAATCCATAGGACTATCCAAAGATAAATCTAGGATTATCTTCTTTCAGGTTCCTTGAATTTAACCCTGGTCCCTTCCTTTATTATTTGAATTAAACTAAAAACTACTTAGTTTTAGTTAAAGATAAACTTGAAGAGTGAATGTGAGGAATCTTTTTTCAAGGGTTTTGTTTGATTGACTGTTGACCTACCAGTAGTCCTTATGGTTTCAACCCCACGGTTCCACTTTACTACACCCTTATAGTAAGTTTAGTTTGATACTATTAATATCTAATCTGGCCACTACCTGTATGAATTCAACAACGTGCATGGGAATGTAAAATTTTGGCATCATTTTTGGGGATTGTTGTTTCTTAGGTATAGTGACCTTCAAATCAAACCCCAAATTAACTCACCCCCTCCTTTAGGTTCACTTGGGTCCTCTTTCTCTCTCTCTCTTTATCTATCTCTCTATATCTCCCTCTCTCTCTCTCTTCTTCTTCTTCTCAACTAGTGCATATGCTAGGGACCCTTAACTCACTCAAGAATCCTGGACACACAAGAACAACTTCTCTATGATACCGAGATCGATTGATCAATTACTGCATTTCGTAACTTAACAATGGTTCAACGCAACAATCTTACATCACCACACCTTCAAGACCCCTAATATATGCCAACTAACAATTAGAGTGAGCGACCAGTGCTATAGGAGTGAACTATAATGGACTACATATTTTCATCCATTAGTGGTGATGTGATCGTCATTATGTGCCTACCTAATCAGACAGACACTTTTGTGATTAATCCTAGACCCATTCACATGATCCAGAATATGGGGTAGTTTAGTGGACTTCAAAGTGAAGTCACCCATGAATGTGTCTCCAATATTCTTGAGGTTTACGATACCTTTATCAACTAAGTAATATCATCAGGAACCATTTGGTTAAAGTCACCCATGAATGTGTCTCCAATTTTCTTGAAAACCTTATCACTACCTTCATGCAAAAATCAGATCAAATTATGATGACGAAGCGTTGTCGTACACGCTCTCAAAAATATTTATAGCTAAGTGCAACACAGGGGCTGACCTAGGTCGATCTCTTGAGGAGCTGTTGTGGTCAATCACTCACTACTTCTAATTAACTTATATAAATATATAATAAAATGTTCAGAAATGAATATTGAGAATTGAAAATTAAATACTAAAATTAAACATGCAATGCAATGCAAACAGAATGAATGCAAATAGAATGATGTTAGAAAGAAAGCAGATATTCCCGAGAGAATCACCCAGATTAAACCTTCATCATATCATTATTAGTTTCAAATTTAATTAATAAACACACTCCATCATATGTGTGAATATCCTCTTTTATATTTGGTTGTGAATATACAGTGCTCTCAATGATCGCCGAGAGACCGCACATCCACCTCCTCGATCGAGGGAAAATATTATAAAAGAGAAAGTTAAGTCTCTGGTGGCAAGTGGAGACACAAAGGCGCCTTACCCACTAAGATCCCCCTAGACCTAACTCTAATTAAATAATAAACAATTAATATGAATGTTCAAATACTTGGGTTCAACCTTGGATTGATCCCCCGGGAAGTTACATGGGTTAGCTACTCATGATCACAAGTAGAAGAGATCACGGTGGAGAAGAATGGGGTGGAAGGACAAAAGATAAAAAAAATGAGAATGAGTTGAAGAAGAGAAAAATATATTAAAAATGCATAATACTATTACAATGGAAGGAAACTATAAAACAATGAAAAATGGCCACACATAAGTTCCAATGCCTTGAGAAGAGGTGATGATACATATTTATAGGGAGATGAGGTGAAAGAATCCTCTCCAAAATAATTCTTCTAATGATTCCGTGTGGATATCCCATTAAATGGAAGAATTTGTAACATCTTTATTCATAAAATATGTTACATAATGTATCCTCCGTTCACCCTCCAAATATGATATTTATTGTCTCTCGGATGTAGGAGTTATGGCCGATTTAATGAGAGCCATTTAATCTGTCTATTTGACCCGCTGAATTTTCAATTCTTCAACTTCTTGTGACATTATTTCCCTCCAAACCTTCTATTTACGCGTTTCTTCCTTCACATAAGTTGTTCCCCATATAATTTCTCGTCTCTACACAAAATATGAGCCATTTTGGATGAAGTTTCGCGATTCTATGAATTTATTACCCAATTTAACTGTTTCTTCCAGGTGAGACGTTTCGTCTTCCACATATTGTGAGCATTCCCATAATGCCTTAATGAGGGTATTTTGACTTGAACATCATCATGTACACGAATTTTTGAATCCTTTTTCCTTTCCAGCTAGAATCAATGCATTTGGAGGTGTGTGCGCCGAGTTATGCTTCCATTACTTTGGTGGGTCCCATTCTGTCCGCCCAGAAACTTTTCAACTTCATTGAATTTTTACGACCACTAGATGATCGATTCAGCCTCTGGTACAGAAGACAAAAATGAAGAAAATTAAATATAGATTCTAAAAAAAGTAATCATAAATTTTTTACATATATTTAATGCGAAATGACCAAAATACCCCTATGATAACAATCTGTTAAAATTGTAGAATTAGACCATTTTTGCATTTAAGCTCAAATTACCACTATAACCTAAAAATGTGACAATTACTCATACAATAACACTATGGTGGGATTATAAACAATGATTTATAGTATAAAATATATGAAAATTTTAGCTTCATCACTCCCCCACACTTAAACATTGCACTCATGGGCAATCATCTTACATCCAAAACAATTTCCACACAACAATTAAAAATGAAAAAATATCAATGATCTTATTCAAAATAGAATTCCATCATGTATCATATATGAAAAACAAACCTCTCCCATTTTCATTTCAATCATTAAAATTTGTTCAACCTCATAAATCAATCCATGGTCCAATCACAACCTACCTCACATTGAATTTTATGTCACTCTTCACTCAAGAGAAATTGAATCTAGAGTTATACTCATACTTGAAAATCGCACGTATCGCCATAGGTTTGTGAAAATTCTAATTTCTCCACAGTTTGAAACATGAAAATGAATTTAATCATTAGGGATTTAATTAAAGGTTCAAATGATTATGTGGCTTAGGGTTGGTGGGAAAATGATTGAAAATGTTTCAAGCTAGAAAGAGGAGGTTGGACTTTTAAGTAAAATGCATGATTAAATCAAGGGAAAACACAGGTAATTCCTCTCTCAATCCCACTTTAAAATGTGAAAAAACTTCACCACACCCTTTTATGACATGGTACATGGGCCAATAAGTGCTTATAATGAATGATATTATCTATGTTCTCCCTCTTTTTTTTTCAAATCTCTAGAAAGGCACAGCTTTATTTTCTTTTTATTTTTTTTCATGGAGGATGAGCTGAAAATTGAATACAATGAATGAATGACAATTCATGCCCTTGATTTTTGGGAGGTACATGAGTAATAATAGAATGTACAATGAGGAATTCAAACTCATCTCCATTTTTTTCTTTTTCTTTTTTGAAGGAGAAATGGATGAAACAAATAAAGCACAATAAAATGACGACACATGCCCAATTATCTTATTATCCACAGCCCAAAATATTGACACACACTCCGCACTACCCATAAATGATACACATCCAAATGAACGCACATGAAAGACCCTTCCCCCACACTCAAACTTGAAATATCCATGCAAAAATACTAAAAGTGCGGGTAGGTGAGGAAAAATTGGCTTGTAATATGGCTTAAACCTATAAGGCAATTAATGGAATCTAAGGGATTATGAAGGATAAATGTTAAGGTGGGTATCAAGATAAAATTTGGCTAGCCAAAGAGATATCTCAATCATTTTAAATACATTCCATGAAATCTAAAGCTTCAAAAGAGAATATTCACAAATTCTGGTTCTGACACAAAATTCAAGTTTCCCTCAATAAAGTGTGGGTATTAGGAAGAATATATAAAAGTGGCTTAGAATACCTCACAAGATTGGAAAATTATTTTGAGTCAGTGTTTCATGGGCATGGATTTCAAAAATCAGTCAAACTCATAAAAATGATTTATAATCCAATTCAAGAGAAATGTTTTCACATCAACAATCATTTAAAATCCATTATTTCAAAAATCATTTCAACTCTTTCAAAATCAATTGATGTGTGAAAAGTGATAAGAATATTCATTAAATCTCAAAAATCCTAAAAATATAATAAACCAAAATGAAAAGCACACAAGAAGAACTAAGCAGGTTGACACTCCCCCACACTTAAATTTAACTACCCCTTATTTCAACTCAACAAAATATAAATATAAAGGTAGAAAATCAAAGGGAAGGAAAGATAAAACCTGACATTATTTTAGAAGTGGATGTCTTTAGTTAAGCTCCTAGAAGCAGCCACTTTAAGACTACAAGAAAGTAATGAAAATAAATAAGAAAAATAAATAAAAAGAATGAGAAAAGGAAAAGAAAAGAGATAATTCTTGGTTTAGATCCCCAAGCGGGTGCTAGGTTTTTACTGCCCCTAGTCAGGCAGTTTCAGTAGATTATCCTCAATGAGAAGGTGGGTGTGGTTTCTTTGAGATAAACCACCACATGTGAGTTTTCCCAATATGCATGATTAAACACTGAAATTATAGAACCCCAAATAAGATAAGAATGTTCCCAACCCCAGAGAAAGAATAAAGAAGAAATTTGAGTTTCGAAGTGGGAGGGAATAAAAGATAAGGGTGATCCCTGTTAACTTTGGTGGTGTCCTCCTCCATGTGATATTAAAGTTTATGTAGAAGAGGTAGTCGCACCACCTCCAGCTTCTCCGGCTCTTCTTCCTTGATTACCACCACTTTTGTGGTCTTATCATCAACATCCAAGGCCCGATCCATTTGTGCTATATCCAAAATTTCAGGAAAGGAGAAGTCATAAAACAATTCAGTTTGAATAAAATTAAAACATGACGAATCAATAAAGAAATATTCCCTTTCAAGTAAGTCAGCTTGGAAATTTATTTCTTCTGATAGGACCATTGGCAACTTCATCTCAGCAGGTGCATCTTATTCTTCATATTCCAAAGTAAGAGTGAGGTCAAAAGGTACTGATTGTTCAATATCAATCATGGGAAGATCATGTTTCAAGTTATCTTCAACAAAGTTATTCCAAGATTCTTCCAAAAAATGTTGACCTCCCATTAGTGCATCAGTTGGAATGTATACTTCTGGGACCTCCTTGAGAAATGGTTGAGTGCGGTATAATGTTATAAGTTCCTTTAGAAGTTCTTTCTCACCTGCCTCAGGTTCTTTAACATAAAATGTGATTGGTGAAATCTCTTCAACCACTCGTTCTGGTTCAGGTTCCAGCTCTGGTTCCGGCTCAGGTTCGGGTTTTTCCTGGGATGTGCGTACATATTCTACAATAAATTCTATTTGGATCTCCAGGTTTTGCACTTTATCGCTAATCCTATGAAACTGAGCATCAAGTTTATTGTAAAAATTTTCTTGCACTTGAGATTGGTCAGTCCATGCATAATAATCATAATTTGAATACATCATGAACGAAGAAGATTGTTTTAGTTTTTGAAATTTATGATTTTTTTGTTGTTTTTTTAAATGAAAGGAAAATTATTTACAAAAATTGAATAAAAATAGTGAATTAAAACCACTTGGCTCCCCAACAACAGCGCCAATTTGATGAAGCATTGTCGTACACGCTCTCAAAAATATTTATAGCTAAGTGCAGCACAGGGGCTGACCTAGGTCGATCTCTTGAGGAGCTTTCGTGGTCAATCACTCACTACTTCTAATTCACTTATATAAATATATAATAAAATTTTTAGAAATGAATATTGAGAATTGAAAATAAAATATGAAAATTAAACATGCAATGCAATGCAAACAGAATGAATGCAAACAGAATGATGTTAGAAAGAAAGCAGATATTCCCGAGAGAATCACCCAGATTAAACCATCATCGTCTCATTATTAGTTTCAAATTTAATTAATAAACACAATCCATCGTATATCTGAATATCCTCTTTTATATGTGATTTTGAATATACAGTGCTCTCAACGATCACCGAGAGACCGCACATCCACCTCCTCGATCGAGGGAAAATATTATAAAAGAGAAATTTAAGTCTCGGGTGGCAAGTGGATACACAAAGGCTCCTTACCCACTAAGATCCCCCTTGACCTAAATATAATTAAATAATAAACAATTAATATGAATGTGCAAAGACTTCGTTTCAACCTTGGATTGATCCCCTGGGAAGTTCCACGGGTTAGCTACTCATGATCACAAGTAGAAGAGATCACGGTGGAGAAGAATGGGGTGGAAGAACAAAAGATAAAAAAATGAGAATGAGTTGAAGAAGAGAAAAATATATTAAAAATGCATAATACTATTATAATTGAAGGAAACTACAAAACAATGAAAAATGGCCACACAGAAGTGTCAATGCCTTGAGAAGAGGTGAGGATACATATTTATAGGGAGATGAGGTGAAAGAATCCTCTCCAAAATAATCCTTCTAATTATTCCACGTGGATGTCCCATTAAATGGCCGAATTTGTAACAGATTTTTTCATAAAATATGTTCCATAATGTCTCCTCCGTGAACCCTCCAAATATGAGATTTATTGGCTCTCGGATGTAGGAGTTATGGCCGATTTAATGAGAGTCATTTAATCTATCTATTTGACCCGCCGAATTTTCAATTCTTCAACTTCCTATGACATTATTGTCTTCCAAAACTTCGATTTACGCGTTTCTCCCTTCACAGAAGTTATTTCCCATGTAATTTCGCGTCTCTCCACAAAATATGAGCCATTTTGGATGACTTTTCACGATTATATGAATTTATTACCCAATTGAACCGTTTCTGCCAGGTGAGACGTTTCATCTTTCACATATTGTGAGTGTTCCCATAATGCCTTAATGAGGTTATTTTGACTTGAACTTCATCATGGACACGACTTGTTGAATCATATTTCCTTTCCAGCTATAATCAATGCATTTGGAGATGTGTGCGCCGAGTTATTCTTCCGTTACTTTGGTGGGTCTCATTCTGTCCGCCCGGAAACTTTTCAACTTCATTGAATTTTTACAACCACTAGATGATCGATTCAGCTCCTGGTCCAGAATAAAAAAATGAAGAAAATTAAATATATATTCTAAAAAAAATTAATCATAAAATTTGGACATATATTTAAGGCTAAATGACCAAAATACCCCTATGATAACAATCTGTTAAAATTGCATAATTAGGCCATTTTTGCATTTAAGCTCAAATTACCATTATAACCTAAAAATGTGACAATTACCCATACAATAACACTATGGTGGGATTATAAACAATGATTTATAGTATAAAATATATGAAAATTTGAGCTTCATCAGATGACAACCCAATAAACTGAGATACAAAACCATAAGGCTACACTACGAAGACTGAAGAATAAAATAGGTTAGATCTATAAGTCTTTATCTGATCAGCTACCGAGTACTTTTCTTGATAATACCAAATCTCATCCGATGGAAGAGGCTAAAGTTATAGTTGTTAGAAATTAAAATGTGTTGGATCTTCAGCAACCATGTAGAGTTGAGAAAAATCGGTTAAAATAATGTAATAAAGATATTCAGGGTAATAACTGAGATATAAAACCATCTAAGAAATCTCCAGTTGAGGAATATCCTAAAAATGGTGATGAATACATAGAACAACCACCATATAAGACTCCTCTATCATTTCCTTAACAGATTCAACAAGGAAAAAAAGAGGGGAAATATAAAAAATTCCTGGAGATGTTTAAACAATCCCATATCAATATTCCCTTTGGATGGGCAATTTCTCAAGTACCCACATGTGCAATATTCTTTAAAGAATTGATTTCAATAAAAAAATAAAAATTAATACTTAGGAGTCATCTCTCTAAATTAAGGGTTATTCATAGTTTCTCAATGGAAGCTACCTCCGAAAATGAGATACCTCGGAAGTTTCTTAATCACTTAAACTATCGGGACATGTACCTTTGGAAAATACTTATACAATCTAGGTGAAAGTATAAAACTAATTCCCATGAGTTTTTACAAGAATCTACGACATGTAAAATTGAAACCAACTAGGTTGGCACTCCCACTTGCTGACTGCTCGGTCAAGCATCCTCAAGGATTGGTTGAGGGAGTTCTAGTAAAAGTCAAAAAATACATTTGTGTTGTTGATTTATGGATATAGAAGAGGAATGTGATATTACCCTCATTCTAGGAAGACCATTTATTTCAAATGGAATGGCGTTTATGGATGTTAACCTATGGAGATTAATTTTTATAGATGGTGAAGAACAAGCTGTATTCGATTTGGAAGAGGCGGCTAATAAAAGCAATGAGCCATTGAATTGTCAAAACATCTCTCTTACTAATAATATAGATGATCATGTTACCAATGAGGATGAAAATAATAAATTACCTCCAGTTGATAAGGGATCCATTATTAACAAGAATAAAAATTTCACCGCACCTTTGACAAGGGAGGTCGTCCCACCTTTCATCCCCTCAGTTTTCAAGAATCATTCTATAAGGTGTATCAACTCAAAGTTGAAGTCTTCTATATTGAAAAATGTATAGATCTAGAAAATAAATAAAGTTATAAGTGTAAGGAATCCCATTGTAGGTTGGATAGGTTATGATAGGTTATTTTAGTCTTTAGGTTGATTAAGGGTTACTATGATTGTGTTGGGAGGACCTAGTCCAAAATAGGGCACAACCATTAGAATACATGTCGTGTAAGCAATACATAATGTGTAAAAGTAGAGTGATTAAAAAATAATTTGAATTAAAGATTTTCATGTTGTGTATGAAATACATGGTGTGTAAATATTGGGGAAGTTTTTTAAAAATTGTGAACCCTAGGTTCATAGACCTTCCCCACCCCCACCCCCCTCGGTTTTCTTTCATGTGTGACGTCTCCCCTCCCCCAATCTCCCATGCCCAAATCTACACCTCCCCTTATTATTCTTCCTTACCTCACCCACATTGTACCTCCTCTTATCCATCCATAATGTTCCATAATGTATAGAACCAAGACGGTTGACACCCCACCCACCAACCGTGCACCCGAGTGCATGGATACACCTCCGCCGCCCAAAGGGCGAAAGGATGCACCTCCTCCACCACCTGTAGATCCATCCTCCTCAAACTTTTATTCTGCCACTACATCTGATTTTGACTCTAGGGACTCTGTTAGGACCAAAAGGGTCCTAGATACCCTATGAGGGGGGTGAATCAGGGTATGGATATTCTATTGAAACTTATTCTTTCCCCACTGGATCTTGACCTCTATATTATAAGGGTCACTTTGTTTGCACTTATGTGTTTATGTTGATCACTTATTTTTATCTTTATCTGATGGTTATGCATTAGATACAATACAGGGAAGCAACCAAGGAGACACAAAGATTTTTACTTGGTTCACCCTCACTGGGATACGACTAAGGAGCATACAACGGCGATGTGCCACTATACCAAATCCACTAAAGCTCACTGCCAATAATGTTCGGGATAGATCACTTATATGCCTAGGATCACTGTCTTTACAATGTTTAGGGTTAGATCACTACTTTCCCAAGGTTCACTCCCTATTTTTCTCTCTCTGGTTCACTACCGGTAGAAAGGATAACCTTTTTCCTCTTCTTTTTCTCACTGCACTCGGAAGGGATCCACTCACAGTTTATAGAGTTTTAGGTATCTTCATTTTCATTAATACATGAATCCTCAACTATTGATAGATGCTCTGTTAAATTCTCACTTTCATCCACTGATGAATACCCCTTTGCCCCTGAACACTGGGTAATTCCTTTGGAAATACCTTCGCAAAGCACCCTACTTTGTGAGGCTCCCAATTTCGCAAAGCTCAAACAAGCCTTCGTGAAGTCCATGCCTTTTCGCTAAGCACACACCTTCGCAGAGCTCCTACCTCATGGAGCACACTACTTTCGAGGAGCTAAATTAGCTTCCATGAAGCTCCTTCCTTTTGAGAAGCACACTACCTTCGCGAAGCACACTGCCTTCGCGAAGCACACTGCCTTCGTGAAGCACACTGCCTTCGCGAAGCACACTGCCTTCACGAGCCGAGAGCAAAATACTTTCTTTAGAAACTCTCTCTTTCTCTCTACTTCGCTCAAGGGGGTCAAGGTCTATTTATAGGCGATTCCACCGACCCTCGAACTTTCCACATGAAGTCAATTCCACGTCAGCTCATATCGCGAAGCTCCCAATTTCCTGCCAAAATTCTCTCAAAATCACGAAGCACCACGGCAATTTTCTGATTGTGGAGCTCGTCTTAATCACGGAGCATCACCGTCAATTCCTTCGTGCCTTCACCAAGAAGCTCCAATCTCAATTCCCTTCACCGCAAATCTCTACTCGCAATTACCTTCATCTCTGCAATGCTCTTGGATGCTTCTATTCGCGAAGCATCACCGTCAACATTTTTCATATCTTCCTGAAATCCAATTCATGAATCCCGTCTTCACAAAAATCATGCCTTTTCCATATTTTTATGAGATCTTCAAGGATATCCACTTTTTATGATGCTCACCAAACTCCAAATTTTGGACCCCAAAAATTTGGCAAACACTGGAAAACGGCGCCACCTTGTATCTGTTCTTTTATACCGCCTCTAGATCGTCCATTACTTTTTCACGGTTCTTTTTCAACATGGATTGTAAACAACATATTTGGAACTGTAAAATTCACCATAGAAACCTGCTTTGTCAAAAAACACAATCAACCCAAAAATGCTACAATGTTACCTTGAGGGATTTTTTCCCAACAGACTCAAATTCATCTTCTGACAGATCATGTGGCCCTTCCCACCCTCGCCTTCATCCTTGCCACCACTTTTCTAACCATGTGTACCAAGCCTGGTTGGGTCATCTCTGGGCCAAGCCGATGCAGACCAATAAGATTCTAGATCTTGAAGTCCTAGATTGCATCCACATACACCAAGAGTTCCTTGACCTCATCAAGTATCTTCACCTGACCATGATCACCTAGGTGTGTTAGGATAAATTCATGAATATCTTCCTTGAGTTACTAGAAACCTTCGAGTTTCCAATTGATTCTGTTCACATCTAACTCAGAGGTCAGCCATGGAAGCTCACCCTCAAAGAGCTTGGCATCGGTCTCAGTATCTACTCAGCTGAGTATGTCACCTCCCCTATCTTCCCAAAATTATAGATCGATCCTAACAAGTTCAAGGCTACATGACTTTGGGCTAGGATCACTAGAGACCTTCATAGCATATATGATCCTCACACCACGAAGAGCACCATGCTCTGAGGTTCTACCCACTAGATCCTGCATAGGGCCTTAGCTCATGCTTGTTTGGCCCATGATGATGCCCATAGAGGGGTGATCCAAATTGAGGTCCTTATTCTTGCTTCATCCATGGGTGGCACAACCATCAACATGGATATTAAGTTCAAAGAGTTCTACAAAAACTTGGAAAAGATGACTCGCGGTATATTGGTGTGAAGTTCATTCATTACTCATTTAGCCAAGCATCTTGGTGCCTTTGAGGCTTCCCAACGCCACACCTCCCTCAGCCCTATGGAGGGCATCGGCCTGCTACTGCTCCATAAAATGGGGTTGCTCAAAAATTATGGCATCATATACTGATGGGTACCAGCGTATATGGTGGATGTAGATAAGACCCTACTCAGCATGCGGTTAACCCAACCATGCCAGCCTCCCCTTCTCATGCATGTGCTACCACCACCTCCATCACAGCCTCCACCCCTACCACCTATTCTATACCACCAACCACTATTCCCCCTATCCCTATTTTTACCACCCATACTATTACATTTTCCACACCACCACCCAATCCATACTACCCTGCAAACCTATAGACCATGCACCAGTATATTCTGGAGAACCTGCATCAGATTTGTCATTGCCTGAACATCCAATTTCACGCACCACCACTATTTACCATCCCTACACCACCACTAGCCACCACAGCTTCCCACACACCACCACCGATAGGCCCTTCATCCACATCCACCCCTCACCATATCTCACCCAGACCCCTCTTCCCTCTGAGCTGACATACCCTGTGGCCTAGCAGGAGTATTTAGCAGATCAAGCTCGGTAGGGAAAGGGCCCAACCATCCCACCATCTACTGAGGTTCCATTCATCGACCCTACTTCCAAACACATGACCACCATCAGGATCAACACCTCACCTCCACCATCCACTGAGATTGCTGCCAGTATCATGATGCCATCAACAGCCATCGATGATACTATATATGTTTCCATAGAGGACATAGATATGGAGGGCCAGATCGAGGGACCCACTATTCAGAAGGGTAATTTAGATGCAGCAGCCATAGGGAGTTCTCCTGAGTCTTAGTTTCCATTATAGCCCTCCCTCATTTTTGTATTATGTTTGGATGAAATTTGGTTATACATCTTGTATTCCATTTCTCACTGATGTATCATTTCTCTATTTATATGTGGGATAAAAAAAATCTTCACTGCTAGTTGGTTTATTTTAATTTTATTACTGAATTACTTTAGACATGTCTACCTCTTCTACCTCATCTATGGTCATTGACGTGCCTTTCCCGCCACCATATTCCCTCTTACTTAGAATGACCCAGCATCTAGAATATGTTGAGCACCAGCTATAGGATCTCTCACTGGATATTCATTCTCAATAGGGATCCCCACCAAGACGAGCACAAATTCTATTCTTATCAAACAAGATTCATGATAAGTATGCTCCTGAGATGGTAAATCCTGCCAAGTTTCCTTGTGAGCTTGATGACATAGCCACCAATTCTTGTAGGAGGCATAGGACCTTTGACCCGATGGATGACACTGCCTGATCCCTTTGTCCATCTATCTAGATAATGATGTTTTTTTTAGCATTTTATGGGAGGCAACCCATATTTTTTTCTTTTATTTCAATTTAGTGCATAGGATTTTTATTCTTTTAGTATCATTATTTTTCTTAGTATATTCCTGGACTTCACTGTACTCACCTATTTTTATTTATATAAGTTGTTTTTTTCTTTACTATTCATTATGTTCACCTACCAATTTCACTGATTTCATCCTATTTAAACCCTGTGGAATAATTTTTTATCTAGTTCAGGTTATGTCTTTCTAACAAATTATGCAGTTATCCTAATTTGAAATCACCATCCAATAAGTTTTCCCATGGAAATTACACTCATCATAGGGAGATCTCGATTCCCTAAATTCAATTTCAAATTTCCATCTCATTTTTCTATGCTATATATGTGATATCTCTACCATAATACTTTCTAGGATAGCATGGAAACTATCATGTTTTAAGTGTAGGGGAGTATTTCTTGGGATTTATTGTCGATACACTTGGATTATTGCCTATTTTCATTTATCTGCACATGAGCTTCAGCCTGATTGGTGTGGACTCTCCAAGTGCATCCATGAGACCCAGGTTCAATTCCAGGAAGAGGCATAATTCTAGTTACTATAAGAGTAATGTAGCAGTCATTGTAGTAGGTAATGTTTGGTACTATAGTAGTCGAAACTATTCACCTTTGGGCCACTGGTTTGGGCCTGGAGTATTTAAGGCCTTTGGGCCACCCAGGCCTTCAGGTCAGTAAGGCTTTCAGGCCACCTTAAGGCCTTTGGGCCACCTCAAGTCCTTTAGAACACCTGATGTGAAGATGATACCAGAAAAATTCTACAAGGAAAAGCCCCAAAAGTGGATTCATATCAAGGAGTATTCACCAGAGCATAGCTAATGAATTTGAAAGAATGATAGGGTATTCCATTTTCCTTCGGTACCAGGCCTATGCACCTCTACATAGGACAACTATTCGTACAAACATGCAAAGATGGAGAGCTGATCATGATGCAGATGCTAGGGAGGGGTAGTTTCAAGTAGTCATAGTCTGTAATTAATGAATTCCTAAAGACCTTCGGGTCCTGTAATGTCAAGGGTTCTCCTTTAACCCTTAAAAGGGGGATTATCAAAAATGAATAAAAAATGAAGGCCTTCGGGCCATTCAGGGCTATTTTCATTTAGATAGGAGACATTTTTCACTGAAAGGATACTTTAAACCTAAAAACTCATTACACCCATTTAAATAAAATACAGTGTTAGGTTATAAATTTTTGAAATCCATGTTTTACTCCAGTTTAGATTTTTAGCAAGATTACTGAGTTTAGTAATTTAATTAAAATTCAAAATTTTTAAATTTCTTTTGATTGAATTTTTACTTGATATTATACACTGATTAATTGCCAGTTATTTTTCTATACTCTCATTATCGAGAGGATTTTAGACTCATAATTTCATATTCTTTTCTGAGTATATTTCTTGAGAGACACGTGGGGCATGCAAACCTATCATAACTTGGATTGATATCTTATTGAGGATACGGATGAATAGATAAATTTTTAATATGATTAAGGAAATATTTTTTTAGAAAGTTTCTTCTAAGTCCCACCTTACATTTTTCTTTATTTATACCATGGTATCCATGAATAACCTTTTTAGGATGGATCTGTTTTAAGCCAATTATCCCTTCATACCCAGCTCTTGGTATTATGCATGATTATACTCTAAACAAGTGTGGGGGAATTTTCACTACTGATGGACATTGGATGTTGTTATTAAGGATATGTACTATGGAATTTTCACCATACTAATATGATGTTTTCCATGATTTATTTTTTCATTTTCTACACCTACCTTGTTCCTTTGAAAAAATATTGAAAGGAAAATAAAAAAGAAATATTGGGTTGTGTATTAAAAAGGTCAAAAATCACCATTTCCATATCAATGAATCCTCTGATGGATCATATGTGGTTAGGGGATGGATGTGAGACCTAGCATGAACATGACATTCAAAAAATAAAAAAAATAAAAAATAAGAAAAGGAATGAAGTATATTTTTTATACTTACTTGATATACTCATGGATCCACTTTGAGACATTCGGAGCATGGACACCATTTGATCCTAGAGTAGTTACTTCATTGCACTATTTACATTTATCATGCATTATAATTTACAGATTACCCTCCTTTTGAGCTTTATTTTCACTTTCTTCCAACCTTCCCTTAGCCTCAGATTCATTTGAACCCTTTTTGTTGAAGCCCTCATGATTGATTTTGTATTTTTATTTACGAAGTGGAGATGATAGAACCAATGAAAGTTTATGGTTAGGAACATGTATTCAGGGTATGAACATAACCCCAGTTACATTTTACCTTGAGTGATGAGAGAAAATTCATTGTGTGATAAATTTCAAAATGGGATAGAACTTAAAGAACAGTTATGAAATTGTAATTAAAAGAATAAAGAATATGGATAAAGAACTAAACTATGAGTCATGACTGGTTTTCTTTGTAGGATTGATTCTGACGAATTGACTATTTCTGGTTACACTTAGTTTTATCTTCCTTGTTGTAATGCAAGTTTCTTGTTTTAAAAAAAATTGTTTCTTTTGGAATCCCTATGGTGATGCTTTTTTCTTCATGACAATCAATTATTCAAGTGTGGGGGAATTTGATAAGATGAATTCTTATATATATATATATATTAGATACATTTAATAACATATTTCTCATGTTTTATTCAATAATTCACTGGGTTTTGGGTTTTTTTGCAGGAATTAGGAATTATGGACTTAAAGGAAGAAACGTTGAAAAAGTGCCAAAAATAGGATTTACACATTGTTTAGTTCATACAAAACATGTAGGTCTCATTCACGGAATGTCTGCAAGGCCACAAACCAGCCTGTGAAGCACTTGCATGGCGTGAGGCCAGTACACGACGTGTACACTCATTACATGATATGATAATTTCAAAGATCAAAATCCCACCAAAATTTGATCACGTTCACATCATGTAAAGATTACATGACGTGAAAAGTTTGAAGGCTCACCCAATCAACGATACAATTTGATTCTTCGGTAAGAAATTTGGATCTCAATTACACGGTGTGAAACCAATTTATATAAAGTGTAGATAATGGGATAGAATTTACTTAATCCAGCACATGAAGTTTACGACTTACATGTCGTGTACTTCTCAGGCCTATTAATATTTTGAGTGCCCTCCCCATATAGTTTTTCAGACCACTTTAATTTTATCTAATTTTTCTTCCATCGTTTCTTCTTGTTTTTTATCTATTTTTCATTATGAACTGGGTCTCATTCATTCCTTTCATTGTTTTCTTGAATACTTTTGAGTTATTAATCATTCTATGTTTATTATTCATCTATTATAATCTTGTTTCCATTCTCAATGTTCGTTTCAACATTGCTCTCCATTCGTCATCAACGCTTGCATTATTATTCAACGTTTCTTCATTCGTAGTAGTTTTTTGATTGTTTTTTACTTGTTTTGATTCAGGATTTCTTGCTCTTCATTTTTTTCATCATGCGATGTTAGTTTCTGGTTATATTTACATTTTATTTCAATTTTTTAACATTTATTCTTGCTTGTTTTAATCCCGGATTGCATCTTTATGAACAGTTTCATGATTATGAATAGCATGTTTAGTATTTTATTACTTTTGATCATCACTTCTATGCACAGATAATCCACATAGGGTTAGGGGTCAAGAGTAGGGGTGTTTTTGAGCCTAATGAATCTATATATTGAACTATGGTAACCCTATGGCTAGTGATTAGGTTAATAATAATTTCTCATCATATTCTTTTGAACAATTGTGACCATGGGAAGTTAAATTGAACAAACCTAACCTAATTGAAGTTAAGCAGGACATGACCATTAGCCTGTGACAATTTCTGCATAAAATTCAAGTGTAATGCACCTAGGTTTCCAGCTATACCCTGGCCATGGGATAGTTCACTACCGCAAAACAGGGTTTCCGCAGCGCCACCCTTTAACAGTGCTAAAAAAACACTGATAAAGGGGGTTCTTTTATCAACGCTGATAAATGGAACTTTTAACAGTGCTAAAAAAGCGTTGTTAAAAGTGAACCTTTATCAGATATTTTTTTAGCACTGATAAAGGCACCCCTTTTATTAGTGCTTTTTTTAGCACTATTAAAGGGGACCCCTTTATCGGCTCTTTTTTTAGTAGCGCTGATAAAGGGGGGCTTTATCAGTGCTTTTTCCTAGCACTGATAAAGTTTATATTTCAAAAATAATAATTTTTCATGAAAAATAATATATTGATATATAAGTATATTTATATTGATATAAATATAATATATATTTTTAAATATGTTTTAGATAAGTATAAATAGACTATTACATTTAATATAAAAAAAAATTTAGTGAAAATGGCTTCAAAATATTTTAAAAATTAATATTAATTTATAATTTTCTAATTATCATCGACTAATAATCATTTAATAACAATTTAAAGACACAAAAAATCAAAAAAAAAAGATCTAAAATAAGTTGAAAATGTAACTCAAACTTCAAACGACCATAACTTTTGATTCGGGTGTCCGTTTGAGCACTAAATCATTTCAAAGTGAAGATTGTGATGAGCTCTATGCACTAATGACCTAAGAGAACATTTTTTTCACATTTTTAAAGGCCAAAAAAGGCTCAGAAGGCCTCCAAAATTGATTTTTTAGTCGAGATACCCTGATTTTTTTACATTCAAACAGCTATAACTTCTGATTCAGATGTCTGCTAGGATTTTACCACATATCATATCGAAGATTGTTTCATTTTATTCAATTTTACTAGTTGTGTAGTTGAAACAGACTTATGGATTAGAAGTTATGGTCATTTTAACATTCTATGGCTTTTTAGATACACATATATATGTATTTATTCGTAAATGTGTGTGTGTGTGTGTGTCTATGTCTGTGTGTGTGTGTGTGTTATATATGTATGTATGTATGTATTTATTTATTTATAAACACACATAAAAAAACATTTTATAAATGTATTTAAAACGAATCTTATAAATATATATTAATATACAAATAAATATACGGATAAAAAATTATAACTAAAAATATATATATAAATAGATATAAATATATATTAATATATGAATAAATATATATGTATTAATATAACTAAATATATTTATATTAATATGAATCTATATTAATATATGAATAAATATAACTATATATATAAATAAATAGATATATCATTAAATGGAGAAAAAAAACTAAATGGCTTAGTGGTAAAGGTGGAGGCGTGCAAGGGGGGAGGTCTCGGGTTTGAGTTATGGTAGAAGCAAGGGTGCGCGGGCAAGTGGTAGGGGTTTGCGCGGGCAAGGGCAACGTGCAGTGAGAGGGAGGGGGCTCCGCCTAGCGCTGATAAAAGGGGGGTCAAGCGTTGTTAAAAGCTCTCCCTGCATTATATATTCTTTTTAATTTTTTTTAATTTTTTTGACTTTTATCGGTGCTAAAAAAAATCACTGATAAAAGGGACCCCCTTTATCTTCGCCTCGATTAACAGTGTTTTTCTAGCACTGTTAATTCCCTTTTCTAACACTGATAATGGCCATATTTGCAATAGTGGTTACAGCATAGGTAGATCTAATTGATTCGACCAAAACCAATTGGTGACCTTTTCGATGCTTCGCAGCCTAAGTTGTAGGACTATCTCAAGCTAAATATTAGATTATCTTCTATCAAGAGACCTGGAATTGACTCTAATCCCTTCCTTTATTATCTGAATTAAACTCCAAACTACCTAGATTTAGTTAAAACTAAACCTAAATAGTGAACGTGATGAATCATTTTCCAAGGGTTTTGTTTGATTGGTTGATGACCTGCCAGTATTCCTCAAGGGTTCAACCCTACACTGCCACTTTACTATGTCTTTGTAGTAAGTGTAGTTTGGTACTATAAATATCTAATTTGACGGCCACCCGCACTAATTCAACAACGCGTGTAGGCACGTCAATCACCAAAAAATATCTTACATAAGATCTCACAAATATATTATATATCACAGAATATATATATATATATATATATATATATATATATATATGTATGTATGTATGTATGTATGTATGTAATATCTTATGTACTACTTCTTAACTTCATACGCAAGACCTTCCTTTGTTGTTTTTCAACGTCAAACTTCATATGAGTATACTGCATATACAGGGAGATGCACTCTTTCCTTTTTCAATTTTATGATATGAGGTAGATTCATATATTACATATGATCCAGAATGCATCATATATATACAGGGTGAATTCTAGCTTTATCACATTTCTGATCCTAAGAAATATGTTATGTATTGAACATGAAAAATTATGTGTTCAGGACCTTGTTGATTTTCAATGGACCTTCGAAAAACAATATTATGTATGCATCAAGGATATTATGTATTACCATGTGGCTTTATCCTTTACCATTTTTTTCTCATAGGAAAAAACTTATGCACTGAATATAAAAACTTACGTATCAGGGTAACGTTTTTTCCTTTTCCAAATTCTTTATCTCCTCTCCATACAAAACCCTTATGCATGAAAGACTTGGATAGATTTTAGAAAAAATCAAGCTTTACTCTAAAAACCTCTAGAATAACCCCAAACAATTTCAAATCTCTTTAAAACACTTCAAAACTCCTGAACAACATTCACCTAAAATTATAAACTTATTTTGTGTGACTTTGAATATGATTTATGTATTGACAACAAAAGCCAACACAATAAACATATCCACTCCAAATTTTATTCCCTAGACAAACACCACAAGCTAGGGGTAGCTTCTTCAAACCATATCTCAAAAAATACTACATTGGTCTCAAAAATCTCCCCAAGGTCTCAACATCTCCTAAAACATCTCTTGGGATCAATAATAATACCCTCCTTTAAGACCTAAGGAATCATCATTAACAAATTATAATCGTAGAAACAAAAGAATCGGACAATCTACCAAAGCCCTGGAAGTGAAAACACTTACCAAAGAGCTATAAGATTAAAGTGGTGTCTCTATACAGGTGAAGATGACACATAGAGGGAATTATTACTCCCAAGAGAAAAATACCTATGAGTTTCGGGTGATTTACCTTGACATGGAGAAACCCCCAGTCCACATAACCCTAGATTTAGAGATGGCATGAGAAAGAGGAGAAAGAGAAGAGGAAGAGGACGAGGAGGAAGATGAGGAGTTATACCTTTGATTCCCATATAGATTGGTGGAGAAAGATCTAGAAGGATAAGAGAGGAAAAGAAGAGAAACTTCCCTCCCCCTTGGGTGGCATCATGCGAGTGGGAGAAGAGGAGGGGGTATTCCCCACTTTTACATAGCATATTAAATAATATAATATCATAATTATAATGTAAAAGTGTGATTCTAAAAAAAACCTCTAAATCAAATAACATCACATCTCATTCCACACTTTATTTTCCCAAAATAATAACACTAATATTATTCTCCATGTTAATGAGAATCCACATAAATATTCTTATAATAATATTATTAACAAATAAAAATATAAATCATTCTTGATCATTTTTTTAAAAGAAAACACAAGTTTTGGTAGTCCAAATATGAAATTTGAATGTTTTGGTATCCCTTGAGGTGTTATATAAATAATTAATATACTTAAAGGTGAGGGTGTCACATTCGCCTTTTTTTAGGAAAAGAAAAGATATATTACTGATCAAGCAAACCAGGCCTACAAAGCCAATCAGGAAACAAATTCACCCAACAATGATCACCCCATGATTTCCCAAAATGAGCCAAGTGATGGGCTTTCGTATTCCCATCCCTTTTGACAAAAGAAAATGTGCAAGCATTGAAACCATCAGTCAGGGACCAGATCTTCCTCAAGATGAGGCCATAAGGTTGAGATTCATCTTCCTTTGATGAGAGAGCGTTCACCATTGCGAGGCAGTCGGATTCCACCAAGACCTTGGGCCAATTTTCGTATAACATTCATGCGCTCGCTTCATTTTTTTTGTCTTGATTCCAAAATAAATATATCATTATTGAATGATTCCATAATTTAAGACATCATCGATTAATTGCATGAATACATTAAACACTTAAAAATAATATCCTAACAATCTAATAATTAATTATGACACATCATGGGTAGTCCAAATATGAAATTTGAAAGTTTGGGTATCCCTTGAGATGTTATATAAATAATTAATATACTTAAATATTAATGGTGAGGATGTCACATTCGTCCTCTCGTATAACATTCATGCGCTTGCATCATTTTTTATATTGATTCCAAAATAAATATCATTATTGAATGATTCCACAATTTAAATTAATAGAAATCCCTCCAAAATCACATTTTCAATATCTTCACGAATCTTGAGTTTGACTTAATTTATCATGCTTTTGAAATCTCCCCAAAGAATAATTGTCATTGACCACACATATGAAAACAATATATTTCCATATTTAAAACATTAAAAATCTCGACCAATATCACTAATTAAAACTCCCTCATTTAAATATTCTAAAATCTCGACTAGATATGTACAATAAAATTGCCACATGAAATATTCATGCAATCCCGAAATGATAATCGAGTATTGACCAAGATTTGGAAATAAAATTATCTCATTTAAATCACCTTTGACTTTGGTCAAACAATCTTTGAAAAATTCTCAAGATTAAAAGTCATCATCTTTAAATTTCATCATCCATTTTTTTAGAAATATCATTGGAATGTGAAATGTCACGAAAGCAGAGTATCATTGTCGACAAAATGGAATTTTAATATTGAATATGTAATTTCTCATTCACAGTCACCTTAAGTGTTCTTCACGGTCACTTGACCTCCCTCATGATCACCTATATTGTTCTATATGGCCACTTTACTTCATTCAAGATCACTTCATACTTAGTCAAGTTTTCAGTCATGATCACTTGATTTATTTTACACGGCCACCTTGAGGTGCTCTTCATGGTCGATCGTGTCTCATGCATTTGCCAACTTTTCTGTTTATTACAAATTTATTCCAAAACACCACAAAATCCAGATAGTCTTCTTCTAAACATCTTCAATCAATTTAGTAACATAAAGAAACTTGGAAAACATCTCATCTACATATATTTAGTGGAGTCTTCACTAGTGTTTGGTCACCCTTCTATTAGAACAAATGTTGGCAATCACATAATCGTAACTCTGAGTAACTTAATGTCTTTTGAGAGAATCAAGAATTGATCAAACTGTATGAGGACATGTATAATGGCTACCTGTTTCGACATATTGTATCGACTTTTCACTATGTAGAATCCCCGGACAATATGACAATTTGTTCCCAAATTCATTGCAATATATGTGCGCCTCACAAGCTATTAGAAATTTACAATTCTTTATAAGTATAGATTCAACATTGAATTCTGCATTGACTTCATCAAAGATATGTAGACAACAAATATAATACAATGAATCAATGATAATTTCAATCACATCCTCGATCCATGTCTCCCACTAAAACCATGGGTTCTTATAAAAGGAGTACATACTTTGGCACAATATACCACAAGTTCTTGGAAAACCCCCTTAGTCAAACATTGTCCATCACTTCTCCCATTTTTTATGAGATGTTAGTGCATCATGAGTGGAGACACATCCTTCAAATTTGATCTGAGGTGCACATAATTGGTGGATCGCCTTAGGGGACACAAGTATGTCGGTTATTACTTGTAGTTTTAATCAAACATAAAAGAGAAGAAGTCATCAAAAGTAAATTGTATGTTGTTACAAAATTTATTTCATTTTGATTAACTATTTATATTCTCGGTGATCTTGGGTGAGTTTTTGTTGTTTGTTTCCACCGCAATTCGATTGTGTTATATTCTCACAAAACATAACATCAACATGTTCCCACCTTTTTTGTAACCTCTTCATTATTTCTGAGCGTTTGAAGTGCATATTTCAAATAATGTGATGTGTACTTACTATTATTTTCTTAAAGATGTCGAGCACACCTTACAATGATAATCAAAGCCTAACATCTTTATCATCCAAACAATGTGTTGCTTGGTTTCCACAAAATGAAGCTACAAAAAAGTTTCACCCAAAATCATAGCATGGGAGGAGCACTAAGTTTAGCCATCACATTATATATTACTAGTGGTGTTTATGGGATAAAAGGGATAAAGTCCTACTAACAAACGTCTTGCCAATTCTCATTTCTTTAACATAGGAAATCATGTGTTTGTTGGCTTCCATCATAGCTTATCTTGTCAATGAGCACATTTGGTCAACTTTTTTGATGTCATGAACTTCGTGATCATCTCATGCTCCAAGCCTCAGTCTACGTTCATCATGTTCGATTGCGATGAGTTCATCCCAAGAGCCATCGATAAGTCCTCTACTACAAAACTATTTCACAACAATGGTCATTGCATCTTTGAATTCTACCACAGTATTTGTCACTGTCACCCACTCATTATGAAACTCTGGATCATCTTCAATTCATTACATATTACATAAAATAGATCATAATAAAATATTTTTTGGAGTTCAATTTCACTCACAGTTCTTCAAAACATTTGAGATACGAATAACAATCTGAGATGTTAGTTCATCTTAACATTAATTGGAGATGTCAAGTGTTATCATTCACTATATTTTAGATACATCTCTCAAAAATTTATTTATGGTATTTGATAAGGAGCATCGCAAGTTAGTTACCCAACACATCATCATGTGTTGGCTTGTGTCATTTCCTCTTTGTAATCAAAAGATAAAACAGAAATGAAATGGCGTGGTTAAAGATTACCCCTTTAGCATGATTCTTACAAGTCACCCCCATCTATTGACATCAGGCCTTTCTCCCTTTCAATCATCTCATACTACAAAATCAAAGCAAGAGCAGCAGAAAAATCTCTAGCCACTTCATTTGAGCAATCATTATTTTAGCTTTTGAACAATGACAACCAGCAACCAAAATTGTAGGTTTATTCCAATGAAAGACTAAACTTGTTATCTTTTTCTCTTTTGTCACAGATTTAGAACAGGACTGATCCGCAAAATTCGGATCGTGCACATATACATTAGTCATCTGATCTCCATGCAATTGCAATTGCAATTGGAAGTTGCAGACAAACTTTATAATTATACTAAGATTTTGATACTGTTGAACTTCACAGAGGGAAGCGTATACAATAAAATCTCAAGGAATAATTCAACGGTTTGCACTTACAACTCATGCCGTCTTGCAGATAAGGCACAATGCAGACACAGCCCATCAAAGGAATTCGTTTATTTAATGAAATCACAGATACATGAGCTCACCCGGTCTCACATATGACAATGCAGCCAGAGACTTTGGACCATAATTTGTCATATCACTGTAGGCCATTAGAAGCATAGCTAAAAGACCCGTCATTTAAAAATGAGAACGAATTTTCCGAATCATCAAAAGGGGGTCGCGGAAACTCATGAAACCCACCAAAATTGCACGTATCAAAGTTCAGTGGAGACAAACAGCCAGCAGCTTCATCAAAGTTCAATCCCATGTCCGGAACTGTGTTCATGGCATCATCACTTTCACCATGCTCAGATGGCCCGCCAGCTCCCTTGGCTTCATCAAGGGTAACGGCAGGAGCATGGCCTTGGAAAAGAGCGATATGTCCAAAGAGTTTATCTTTTCTTGAGAACGTAGTTCCACAGGAGCAAAGCCATTTATCCCTACCACAATGCTTTTCATGAGTTTTCAGATCTGCAAGGACTGAGAATTTCTTAGAGTTGCATCGACTGCAGGTGTAGCTTTTGTCGCAGTGGGTTCTCTTGTAATGGTTCTTCACGCACAAGATAGTCTTCAGAGGCTGGAATTTAGCGTGATCCTTGTTCCTCTTGCAGCCAGCATAAGGACAGGAGTATCTCTTGATAAGCAACGGCTCGGAGCCGGATTCTTTGGTTGGTTTTGCGAGTGCAGCGGGAGTTTTGTACTCATCCCCATGACCTCTCATATGCATCCGTAAGTTTGCATCTCTCTTGAACCCTTTCCCACATATCACGCAGAAATGCGTGTGAGGTGCCAGGATCTCTTCTCTTTCTATTTGCAAGATTTCATAAGAGCCTGGGGGCAGATTCTCTCCTTCAACATCATCTTCATCCTTGGATTCCTGTTCTTCAGCGGCATTTCCCTTCAAATCATCAGTCAATTGATCCCTGCCACTCTGCAGCTGAACGCCACCATCTGAATTCCCAAAAAATGGATTTAGCAGTCCATCAGAAGGATCAGTGTTCTTCACGGAAGGGAGAAGACTACCAGCAGCAGAGATCAACTGAACAATTATGGAAGTGAGGTCAGCATTTATAAGCTGATGATGCTGAGCCACAATCCTGTTTGGTCGACCTAAAGCTTGTACCCTCCGACTACCTATCAGATGCACTAAATCTTGCAGCTGATGAATCTTCTGTTCAAGGAAGGCAAGATTAGAGAGAGTTGACCTTGGATCCCACAATTCATTAATCTGATCATCTTCTCTATCAGAAGCTTCAGTCTGACTGTTAAAAGGGTTGTAAGATCCAGAAAACTGATTGAATTCTGGAAATCTAGGTTCAGTCCTAATACCATAGTCTAGAACAGAAGCATCTTCCTGTTTCTGGGTTTGCTGCAGGGCATTAAGATTGGCAAAAGGTTGACCACTGGGGGCAGCTTCTGCAGACTCCATCCATGGATCTGGGCATCGCATTTCTTTAAGATCCATCTTCAAACACAGGCTAAGCAGGAGAAAAAACAGACAAGAATTACCATCGCCATTAAACTAAAATAACAAGGCATCATGAAACGCCATAAATTTGAGTTCCAATGAGTTCACTCATGACAACAGAAGCCTCGCAACTCAACAAGCATCCGTCAATGTCATCGAGACTCAAATCATTCAGGTACAATCCATCAAGAGACTCGAGATCGGTTAAAATTGGAATCGACGATAAAACAACCGCAGCCCCCAGACAAAGAATACCCTAACCCATATTTGAGATTTTGTTTTAAGATAGAAACAGCACAGAATTAAGAGCAAACTCAGAGCACGTAGAAGACGAGCATGGAGACGAAGTGAATCAGTAAGAATCCCAGCAGCTTGGATAGGGAGAGCTCACCGGGCACGATAATGGAATGAATCTCCGTGTCGGAATAGAGAGCGGCGGGCGACTGAATTAATCCATCCAAATAGTAGAACATCGAAGACGAACGAGGAAGGAGACGGGTACGAGCAACAGTTCACCAATGGTGGTGGGACCGCAGAGAGTCAACTCCATGGATCAGGGCCCTCGTCGCTTGGCCAAAGTCCCATCAATCTTCAATGAAGTTGGGAAACAAGATAATGTCGATGATGGTGATGAAAATGATTTAATATGAATTGAGAGTGATGGATCTTGAATTTAACAGAAAAAGGAGTGGTGTGGAACTTGGGAAGGGGCTGCTGGGTGAGCATATTGCCACTCCAATTCAAAGGGACATGGAACACCACAGACAAAACCCTCTCTTTGGATGTGTTCTGGCGGCAGCTCCTTCTCGGAGGGAGGCTGTGCTTCCGGGTCACCCCCACTAAGGTTAAAAAAATCGTTTCTTTTATGAAAAGTAAAAAAAGAAAATGAGGAGAAATTGCATTTCCCCTCCTATTCGAATGCAAACGAATGTTCAGATTGCAGAAACGAGGATAGAATCATTTTGATGGAAAAGAAATGGAATAAGGAAATGGAAAACGAATGGAAGAAAATGGAAAAAGCTATAAAAAGGAAAAAGGAAAATGAATGGAATGAAATGTAAAAATCATGTTTTATGTGATGGAGAATTTAATGGAGTGCTCTTATTATATTAATATAAAGAAATTAAATATTAATAGAGTAAAAAAAATCCCATGCTCATCCTCAATGCCCACCAATGGGGCACCATGCACCCCCTTATCGCTATCGATGCATCGCACCCCCTTACTGATGTCAAAGCCCCCTTATCATTGTTAAAGCCCCTTATCATTGTCAAAGTCCCTTGTCGATGTCGAAGTCCCTCGCCCTAACCTTGTTGTACCTCTCGTACCCCTCGTGGTTTAATTTTCATGATCACAATCACTCTCTTCTTTATCTAATATTGTTTTAAGTGTTTTTGGATGATAGGCATGATTTCAGGTTGCCAAAGAATTGGGCCAAGAAAGCAAGGACCAAAAGTGGACTGATTTCAGTCCCACCGACCAACCGGTGGAAGACCACCGGCCAGCCGATGGAGGCCTGGACAGAAGGCATCCCTCTGTCTCGACCACCGGCCAACCGGTGTCCCACCACCGGCCAGCCGGTGGACCCAGACAGAATAGTGTCAGTCACTGCCTCAGCACCGGCCAACCGGTGGCCTCCTCACCGACCAGCCGGTGGTGCCTGAGCCCGAGCCCTCTCCCTTTTTCAAAGCACCGATCAACCGGTGGCCTAGCACCGGTCAGCCGGTGGAGCCAGTCAAACTAGCCGTTGGGCTTTGATCAGGCTTGTCCACTTAACTCCCAACGGCTCCGAAGGCCTCTCCAACGGCTCCGAAGACCCCCAAAGGCCATTTGAGGGTTCCCCCTCTATAAATAAAGGACTAGGAAGCCCCAGAAACCTAACCAAGCCATAAGGAAGCCCACGTGACACATTTTGATCATTTGGCGAACCTCCGACGCATTCCTCCAAGGAACTCCCAATTGCTCCAACTCAATTCCACAACCAAGGAGCACCACCATAGAAGCTTGGGAGCGCTCTTCATCAACTCCATCAATCCTTTGGCGCCCAAGACTTCTCCCATTACGGTTTTTCTTGTTTTATTTATTTTGAGAATCAAATTGGGTTTGTGCCTACAAACCCCCATCTCTTTCTCTCATCCCCTCTTTTGAGTTTTCACACCACCTTCAAGGTGTGAAGAGGTTAGTCAAGCCTTCCCTTTTAAAAGGCTTGAATCAAAGGTGAGCTAGCCTTCACCTGTAAGAAGGCTAGTGGGTTCTTGCTCAACCATTGAAAGCAAGTGGGTTCTTGCATAACCATTAAAAGCAAGCTGTAATAGGTTCTAGACTACCTTAAAGTCTAGTGGGTTTCTTGCTAAAACCATTAAAAAGCAAGCGGTAGTAAATCTCTCAACGGTTGAGTTGGGAGCGGAGACGTAGGCTTGGGTTTAAGCCGAACTCCGTTATCAAGTTGCATGTCTTGCCTCTTTTATTTCCGCTGCACTTTTACTTTGATTTTAAATTGTTAATTATTTTTTAAAAGGCAATTCACCCCCCCTCTTGCCATCACTTCTCCGCCCAACAATTGGTATCAGAGGCAAAATTTGAGTAATAGCCTAACCGGTTTCAAATTCAAGATCCTTTTTTTTGATGGCTTCAACCTCTTTCGCCCCCGAAGGCTATTCTTTGGGTCGTGCTCCATTCTTTGATGGAACCGACTATACATATTGGAAAACCCACATGACCACTTTTCTTAGAAGTACAGGTTATCCTATTTATAAAATTGTCATGCATGGTTATTCTCTCTCCTCTCCCGATGAATCCAAATGGACCCAAGCCGATATTAAAAATTTCAAGCTTGATGGCAAAGCCATGAACGCTCTACATTGCGGCCTTGATCGTAAGGAATTCAATCGAGTTTCCACATGCACCTCATCACATGAAATCTGGAAACTTTTGGAAGTTACCCATGAGGGGACCAACAAAGTTAAGGATACTCGATTGGATATGTACCGTCAAGATTTTGAGTCTTTTACCATGCATCCATCCGAATCAATTTCTGAAATGTTTACTCGTTTTACTGACGTTTGCAATGGTAGAAAATCTCTTGGAGATAATATTTCTGCAGAAACGATGGTCAAGAAGATCCTTTGGATCCTACCAAGCTCATGGGCACCAAAGGTAACGGCAATCCAAGAAGCAAAAGACATCAAGAACATGCCGGTCGAAGAACTCATCGGATCCCTCATGACCTATGAGATCACCATGAGGAGGCAAGCTGAAAAGGAAGGCAAACCAATCAAAGTTCCAAAGAACATCGCATTCAAAGTTCAACAAGAAGAAAGCTCCTCCTCCTCATCATCTTCCTCTTCAAGCGGCGATTCAGAAATGGAGAATCTTGCCCACAAGATGCACAAATTCATGAAGAAGAACAAAAAGAAGAAATCCCGCAAGGCTCGAAAGGAAAAACACGACGAAAAATCCGAGCCCGAGGTAACATGTTACGGGTGTGGCAAGAAAGACCATTACAAGCCCGATTGTCCACTCAATAAGAAAAAGGCCAAGAAAAAGGAAAAGAAGAAGGCTTTCAAGGCCACATGGAGTGATAGCTCCACATCCTCCTCCTCCTCCTCCTCAAGTGACAACGGTAAAAAATGCCTAATGGCATTCCATGAGGTAACATCTTCCGACTCCTCATCCTCTTGTTCTTCAAATTCATTTAATCATTTATCTTATGAGGATCTCCAACATGCTAGAGATCAATTGGAGGAAGGTTTTCACGAACTTTCTTCCAAATTTGTTGCTTTAAAAAAGAATTTCAAAAAACTCTCTTCCGAAAAGGAACAACTTCTCAAAGAAAAGGAGTAGTTGTCCCTCAAAGTCCAAAACCTTCCCGATGTTGATTCTATGGAATCAACAATCAAAGATTTAAGGGAATCTCTTGCCAAGTTCACCCAAGGTGAACAAAATTTGACCAAATTGCTAGGTTCCCAACGCATATCTAGAACCACCGAAGGGCTTGGCTATTCCAAGCAAGCTTCCTCTTCCCATGCTCCAACTATTTTTGTAAGGGGGAGCTCCCAATTTAAATTTTGTAATTATTGCAAAAAACCCGGGCACTTAATTTATGAGTGTGATTGCAAAAATGCCCGGTATGGTAGGCCCAAAACCATTTCTTTTAATGATGAATTTTATAGGAGAAGACCCGCCACTAGACAAGTGTGGATTGAAAAATCCCTTTTAGCGAGTCTCACCGGACCAAAATTTGTCTCGGTTTCAAAATCCTCTCCCCGGTGATTTGTTGTTTTTATTTAGGGGGAGTTAGGATCGTTTAAGCCTTTTTTGATTTTTATTCAAACATTTCATTCAAATCTTTTATTCAAATCTTTTATTCAAATCTTTCATTCAAATCTTTCATTCGAATCTTTTATTCAAATCTTTCATTCAAAATTTTCAATTCAAAACTTTCAATTCAAATTTCAAAAATTTCAATTGGTTTAAAATCTCTATCTCGTTTTTCAAACGTTTTCCCTCAATCAAGTTTTATGCCCCGTGCTATTTTGATAATCACAAAGGGGGAGAAATTCTTGGTTGATTGGGGAAGAAATCTTTTTCTCATGCTTTACTTTACTTTGCTTTATCCTTTAAAGCATGCCTCTCATTTCAGTATTTTACATTGCTTGTTTTGGTGATTGTGATCATCAAAATAGGGGGAGATTGTTGTACCTCTCATACCCCTCGTGGTTTAATTTTCATGATCACAATCACTCTCTTCTTTATCTAATATTGTTTTAAGTGTTTTTGGATGATAGACATGATTTCAGGTTGCCAAGGAATTGGGCCAAGAAAGCAAGGACCAAAAGTGGACTGATTTCAGTCCCACCGGCCAATCGGTGGAAGACCACCGGCCAGCCGATGGAGGCCTGGACAGAAGGCATCCCTCTGTCCAGACCACCGGCCAGCCGGGGGACCCAGACAGAATAGTGTCAGCTACTGCCTCAGCACCGGCCAACCGGTGGCCTCCTCACCGGCCAACCGGTGGTGCCTGAGCCCGAGCCCTCTCCCTTTTTCAAAGCACCGGCCAACCGGTGGCCTAGCACCGGTCAGTCGGTGGAGCCAGTCAAACTAGCCGTTGGGCTTTGACCAGGCTTGCCCACTTGACTCCCAACGGCTCCAAAGGCCTCTCCAACGGCTCCGAAGACCCCCAAAGGCCATTTGAGGGTTCCCCCTCTATAAATAAAGGACTAGGAAGCCCCGGAAACCTAACCAAGCCATAAGGAAGCCCACGAGACACATTTTGATCATTTGGCGAACCTCCGGCGCATTCCTCCAAGGAACTCCCAATTGCTCCAACTCAATTCCACAACCAAGGAGCACCACCATAGAAGCTTGGGAGCGCTCTTCATCAACTCCATCAATCCTTTGGCGCCCAAGACTTCTCCCATTACAGTTTTTCTTGTTTTATTTATTTTGAGCATCAAATTGGGTTTGTGCCTACAAACCCCCATCTCTTTCTCTCATCCTCTCTTTTGAGTTTTCACACCACCTTCAAGGTGTGAAGAGGTTAGTCAAGCCTTCCCTTTTAAAAGGCTTGAATCAAAGGTGAGCTAGCCTTCACCTGTAAGAAGGCTAGTGGGTTCTTGCTCAACCATTGAAAGCAAGTGGGTTCTTGCATAACCATTAAAAGCAAGCTGTAATAGGTTCTAGACTACCTTAAAGTCTAGTGGGTTTCTTGCTAAAACCATTAAAAAGCAAGTGGTAGTAAATCTCTCAACGGTTGAGTTGGGAGCGGAGACGTAGGCTTGGGTTTAAGCCGAACTCCGTTATCAAGTTGCGTGTCTTGCCTCTTTTATTTCCGCTGCACTTTTACTTTGATTTTAAATTGTTAATTATTTTTTAAAAGGCAATTCATCCCCCCTCTTGCCATCACTTCTCCGCCCAACAAACCTTGCATCACTACTACAACTTTGTCGAATCTACAACTATTGTGGATGATGTTGTTGATCACAACATGGCATCCACATTAAATGGTCAAGAGACAATCGATTAGAGAGATAAATCAATAAACTCTGAAATGTGAAATGTCAAAATTGTTTATTAACACTATTTACAAACATCTAAAACAAATAAACAATCTACAAAATTGGAGTGGTAGTCTTATAAACAATGTTGAGGTCGATGTTAAGCGTACACCCTCATGCAACGACCTAGGAGCACTGGATATGCTTACAGTTTCTTCTGAATCAAAGAAATCGGGTTTGAGAAACGAGAAAACAATAGAAGTTGAAGTAAGTAATGCCTATCCACGACGAGCAAACTAGAAAATAAAGAAAACAATGAATGACACAATATTTGACATGCTTCAGACCAATTTGGTCTCATGTGCACAACAAGAGCATCATCTTACTCATGATTTATTAAGCTCAAACAACCAACTGTTGAGATGGTATGTGAGTATGATATACTCTAGAATACCAAATGTTGGATCGAAATAATAGAGATACTGTATGGAGTATCTAATGATGCTCAAAATACAAGAGGGGGAGGGGGTGAATTGTATACTTTTAAATATTCCTTTGGGACTTTTAAATGTGGTTATGTTTAACAAAGGTTAAACAAGGTAATTCACAAAACCCCTAGTTCTACACACTTGCTAGATTCCGGAAATATGATTCTGATAAAGAGAATCCGGAAAGATGGTTCTGGAAAATGAAACTTAATGAAAGTTTACAAAGATAAATATTCTACCTTAAAGCGTATATAATCTTACTAAATCGGAGTATATAAGTATAAGGAAGTATAAGATAGTTATACTTTCCTCAACAAACAAAATGTAGCGGAAAACTTGTAACAAAACAAGTAATAAGTAGTAAATCTTTTAACCCAAAGAGAATGGTATCCAACAACCTTGGATAAAGGTCCCTTGATTTATACTTTCAAGAAAGTCTGTCTTACCCACACCAGGGTAAGCCCTCGATACGAAGATCAGAGTCTGTCTTGCTATCCCCGCAAGCCCTCAACTTCAAGGTAGTCGGCACCTCTGTCTTCCTATCCTCGGAAGCCCTCGAATGTACTCAACAAAATTCGGAGTCGCACGAAGCAGATCTGAACAAGACGTTCAGTATGCACTAAGCATGAGAGTCTCTCTCTAGAAATCACTTCAACAACATGTAATCTCTAGAGTCATAGAATGGTGTCAAGCTCTTTCAAATGAGCTCCTATTTATAGGCATAGCTCCAACGGTCGGATCCCTCCTCCAACAATCATATTTTTCCTTGAATTTCGGAGGGACCTATACACGTGTCACTCAAACAATGATTAGTAAGTAACTGAATGCACAACATTGTTTTATAACCAAAACATGAGTAAGCAAAAATATGGTTACATAACCAAAATCCAATATTCGGAATGTAAGGAAATGTGAAAGTTCAGAGTCTAACCAAAATTGATTTTGGAGTCTATAATACAAGGATATTCAGATTCTGTTTTCTGTTTTCTTGGAATTCGGAACCTGAACTTTATAGAATTTCGGAGTCTGAATTTCAAGGAAATTCAGAATCTGGATTCACAAGAATTTGGAACTAGAACTTATAAAGTTCGGAGTCAGAGTTCATGAGAATTTAGAGTCAGAACTCATAAGAGTTTGGAGTCTGTATTCAGAGAACTCGGAGTCAGAACTCAGAGGAGTTCGTAACCAGAATTCATAATCAAAATTCGAAGTCAGAACTCAGAAGAGTTCGTAACCAAAATTTGTAATCAGAATTCAGAGTCAAAACTCAGAAGAGTTCATAACCAGAATTTGTAATCAGAATCCTGAGAATTCAGATCCTAAAACAGAATGCTTCATATCTAGGTAATTATAGGATTACGAGGTTTTGGTTTCAAACCGAATTTTACACTCAAAAAAATTACGATATGAACAATGAAAACAAGATAAGGATAAATTTTCTTGGGGAAGGAAATTTTTCCTATAGAAGTAAAACATAGGGTAAAAAGAGATTTGCCTTGGGATAAGGTGTTTGTGATTTTCAAAACAAGAAGGAATTGTAAAGTCATAAGGAAACCTTATTGACTAAACAATCTCCCCTAAGTATAAAGAAATGGAAAAATCATAAGGAAAACCTTACTGACTCAACAATATCCCCCCTTTTTGAAAAGCACAAACATTCTTACAAAAAAGAATATAAGGACTTAGAAATTTTTTTCGGTACTTTGAAATAAAACTTATCTCCCCTTTTCACATTGGTAAAGATGAATACGACTAACTCCTCCTTAGGATTTGGAACACTAAGGATCGTATTCTAGATTTCTGGAATGAGATTTTTCTTTATCTTGAGTATGGAAATCTCTATAATGAAAACTCCCCCTTAGATAAACTCCCCCTTACTTAGGGATATTTCTTATTTACTTAGTATTCCTTTTCCTTTCTCCCCCTTTGTGATTTTCAAAAAGAATTTGAGGGAATGGAAAAGAAATTGTAGCACCTGAAATATTAGTACAAAGCATGCAAACAGAAATGAGCAACCAAAATTTCATTAAGATTGGAAGAAATTGTATAAGGAAAGAAAATACAACAAAAGATCAGATTTATTTTCCTTCATTTTCCTTGGGTATCAATTTATTCACAATGGTTTTCAGCTTCTTTATCTCCTTGTGATCTTCCTCTACTTGTTTCTCTAAGGCTTTGATCCTATCATCCTGTGCCTTCAGAGCCTCTACCTGAGCCTGAGCCTTTAACAAGTCATCTTGCTTCACTAGCTTCTCTTAAATCTTGATCCTGAGATCCCTTTCTCTCTTCCAGCTTTGAGCAACAGAGTTCAACTTACCATTCATATCCTTGACCTCCTGAATCCGAGTATTCTTCTCAAGATTTAGCTTTTCCTCAAAGCTATTTGTGAGATCCTTGATTTTTCTGTCTTGAGTATCAAAAGTTTCCTTAACATCATCTTGAAACTCATCAAGCTCTCTCAAATCTTCAACTATATTCTTTGACCAGCTGACTACTTTCTTACAAGATTTTCTGTGGGCATCATAGTTGATAAGAAATTTCTTATAATCAGCCTCAATCTTTATGCACCTATCTATCACCATGGATACAGAATCCGATTTTTGATTCAAGCTATGTTGGAGCATCTGACATCTGGAGTCAATGGTTGGAAAATCAGAATGGTTCCAACAAGCTTCTTTAGTGATTTAATGACAAAATCATATCCCAGAGCTGATGATTCCGAATCTGACACTTTTCTTGGTGATGGTTCTTCCTCTAGCTCTCCAAGCTTCCTCTTAGAAAATCCACCAGTTTCCTTCTTCCTTATAACAACTTTGGTTGGTGTGTCAATAACCACCTGTTTCCCCTTGTCAGTTTTCGGAACAGCCTCCTCATCCGGAAACTCATGCTCACTTTCAGACAACTGAACAATTCTATCTTCATCAATTTTTTCTTTCTTGGCTCCAGCCTCAATATCTTTAGGATGAATGAAGTCATGATTATGACTCTCTTCCTCAGATAACTTGTTCACTTCCTCTTCATCCTTCTCATCAATTCCAGGGTAGCAAGTTTTGAAGATCTGGCTTGAGAAGTTAGGATTGATAATTTTTTGGATGGACTTTCCTTCTCATGAAATTCTTCAACTTTCTTTATCATATCATCTGTATCATCACCGCTTTCAGCTTATTGTACTTCTTCCACAACTTCCTTTTCTTTGACAACCTTTTCAAGTACTTTTTTCGGAGTCATGAACTTCTTCCCCGGAGTCTCAGGTAAGGGTTCAACCAAGAAATATTTCGGTACAAGAATGTTCTCATATACTATTTCAGTGTCCCTCAAAAGGGATTGGACAATTTCAGGCTCAGACATTTTCTTTTTAAGCTTCTTCTCTTTGGCTTTCTTCTCAAGCTCATCGGCTGCCTTCTCTTTCAAATCTTTGGCCTCTACAGGATCCAAGCCAAACTATGGCTCTTCTTCCTTCTGATTCTTTTTGTCTTCTCTCCATTTGGCTATTACTTCATCTGGATAGGCTTTCTGCTTCTTGGGTTTGGAGGTGCGGATTGAGTTCCTTTAGCTTCTAAGATTTTTCCTTCTTCTACCACTTCCTTCAACTTCCTCTTCTTCCCTACTTTTTATGATGGTTCAGGAACTTCTTGTTCCTTCGGAATAACTTCATCCTCTTCCTCTGGTAAGTCATAGAACTCTCTTGTCTCCTTGGAGAAACCAACTTTCATCCTCTTGAGAGTATCATCACTGATTAGATTAACTTTTCAATTCCTTGACTTTGAATTGAAAGGGATTTTGAAGGACTCAAGACATCGAACAATCAACTTGGAGAGTAGGGCATGATACATGATTATCTGTGCTCTCAAATTCCCATTCTTGATATTCTCTATCGTAATGAGAATATGCTTCATCAAATTGATTTTCCTTAGATTTACCAAAAAATCCAAGATATACATATCACTTTTCTTCAGTGTGTCCTCATCACCCTTTCTTGGTACGATAAAACCCTGAACCCATAACTCAAAGATCCAATTATTTGTAGACAAATGAGCAATATTTGCGGTCTTGACATCTGTAAGTCCAAGACACTCCATAGCCTTCACCTTTACAAAACTACCTTGAACATCCGGTAGCTTGTGAGAACAAAATTCGGCTTCCCCTTCATAAGACAGCCCCACCAAGCTAGCAGCCTAGTGTATGAAAGGGCATAGGTTTTTCCATTACTCTTGAATGAAAACTTATCTCTCCCTTCTTCCTTAAAGAAACAAACTGAATCATAAAACTCAATGAGTAGATCCAGATACACCAAGTCTTGAGCTCTAGGCTTTGATATGAGAACACTTTCCCATCCATTCAACTTGATGTTTTTGGAGATAATGGAATAATACTTATTGAAGAAATTCGGATGCACCAACCTCTCTCTGTATACTTGCCACTCCGCAATCGGCTTGATAGAAGACATATCTTGAGAAGGAACTTCACCAGACATTCGGAATTGAGAAACCTTAAAAAAAACCGGAACGGGGTTTCGAACTGTGGCAGAGCTTCGACACGCAAAAGCTTGAAAACCGATGTGGGACAACCATCGAGGGTCCCCTTTTATAGGTGTTGATGCAACAATTCATCTTCCCATATCAATCCAATGGCTGAGAATTATTCTGATCAGATCTGACAGTCAAAATGATATCCGCAAGGAAAATTTGGTAGGATCCGATCTTTTGAGATTTTTAAAAGAAAACATTCGGATTTAAGGAAACTAGAATCTGAGAAATTTTAAAAATAAAAAAGAAACTACCAGCAAGTAAAAGGTGATTACGAAAACTCAAGAAAGAATCATACCTTTTGTATTTCTAGGAAGATTATTCATATTGAGGAAAATTCTTCTTGAAGAAACTTAGATTTCGTAAAAAAAACTTGACTATGGAAAAAAAACTCTATTATGGGGGAAAAAATTTGAGTACGAAAATTACGAAAAATCTTCATTACGAAAATCTTCATTACAAAAATCGTCATTACGTAAATATTCATTACAAAAATCTTTATTACGAAAATCTTCATTACGAAAATCATCATTACAAAAATCTTCATTACGAAAATTGAAAATCTCAAGTATGGGGAGAATTTTTTTTTTTAAAACTTTATCACGATTTTTTTTAAAAACTTCATTACGGATTTTTTTTTGAAAACTTCATTAAGAAATTTTTTGAAAACTTCATTATGAAAAATCATGAAAAACTTCATTACGAAAAATATGAAAAATTTTATTACGAAAAACATGAAAAACTTCATTACGAAAAATCATGAAGAACTTCATTACGAAAAATATGAAAAACTTCATTACGAAAAAGATGAAAAACTTCATTACAAAAAATATGAAAAACTTCATTACGAAAAACATGAAAAACTTCATTACGAAAAATCATGAAAAACCTCATTATGAAAAACATGAAAAACTTCATTACGAAAAATCATGAAAAACTTTATTATGAAAAATCATGAAAAACTTCATTCAAATGTAATACCCATATGAAAAGGAGTTTATTACTGTAAAGAGATTGTTTCCATAGGAAGTTAACAAGGAATATTACCTTACAATTATCATTCCTAACTTCTGTTTAATGTATTCAAATCTATCGGAGGGTAAAGATTTTGTGAAAAAATCAGCAAGTTGATCTTGCATTCCGATAAATTGAAGAATGATATATCGTTTTTGTGTGTGATCCCTAAGAAAGTGATGCCTAATGTCTATGTGTTTTGCACGAGAGTGATATGCAGGGTTTTTACGAAGGGAAATGGCACTTGTATTATCACATAAAATTTTTGTTTTGGTAAAACTCATACCATAGTCTGTGAGTGTGTGTTGCATCCATAACACTTGAGCACAACAACTTCTAGCTGCTACATATTCAGCTTCAGCAGTGGAAAGTGCTACTGAGTGTTGCTTCTTGCATGACCAAGAAACTAATGAATCTCCTAAAAAATGACAAGATCTGGATGTACTCTTTCTATCTATTCTACATCCACCAAAGTCAGCATTAGAAATATTTTTTAAAACAAAATCATTTCCAGAAGTATAAAAGAGTCATAAATCCATGGTTCCATTTAAGTAGAAAAAAATTATTTTCACTGCCTTTAAATGGGATTCCTTAGGATTGGATTGATATCTTGCACATAAGCATACTAAAAACATTAAGTATGGACGACTAGCTTTCAAGTAAAGTAAAATTTCTATCATACCTCTAAAAGATGTTTGATCTACTGGTTTCCTAGCTTCATCAAGATCAAGTGTGTTTAAGGTACCAATGAGAGTACTTATACTCTTAGTGTTTTCATATCCATAATTTTTGAGAATATCTTTAATATACTTATGTTGGGATATATAGATTACTTTTGGTTTTTAAGAGATTTGAAAACCAAGGAAAAATGTTAACTCACCCATCATACTCATTTCAAACTCAGATTTCATTAGATCCGCAAAGTAATCAGTTAAAGATTGCTAAGTTGAACCAAATATAATGTCATCAACATAAATTTGAAAAATCAAAACATATTTCTTATCTTTATTTATAAAAAGGGTTGGATCTGCATTTCCCTTAACATAATTATTTTGAAGAAAAAATCATGTAAGTCTATCATACCAAGCTCGAGGGGCTTGCTTAAGTTCATACAAAGCTTTGGTAAGTCTAAAAATGTGATCAGGATGTTTTGTATCTTCAAAACCAAGAGGTTGTTCAACAAAAACTTCCTCTTGAACATAAATGTTAAGGAAATCACATTTCACATCCATTTGAAAAAGTTTGAAATTGAAGAATTCGGCAAAGGCAAGTAAAATTCGAATAGATTCAAGTCTAGCTACTGGAGCATAGGTTTCTTCATAGTCTATTACCTCTTGTTGATTATAGCCTTTAGCAACCAATCTAGCCTTATTTATTACAATGATTCCATTTTCATCACACGTATTTATGAAGACCCATTTTACTCCAATAATAGAAGTTTCCTTGGGTCTTTCAACCAAGGTCCAGACTTTATTCCTTTCGAATTCATTTATTTCATCTTGCATGGCTTTAATTCAATCATCATCACCTAAAGCTTCATCAGTGCTTTTTGGTTCTAATTGGGAAAGGAATGCTAGATGTTCTACTTTATTTCTTAAGGAACTTCTAGTCCTTATAGGTTGATTCACATCACCAATGATACTATCACTGGGATGATTCTTTAAAAACAACTAATTTGGGTTTTGTAAAACCTGTTCATCAACATAGGGTAGGAAATCTTCTGGGTTAAATGTTTCAGAAGTATCTTCTTGGAAATTTTCCTTATTAGAAGGATCTTCTATAAAAGGTTGATAGTCAGTTTTTGAAAACACATCCAAAGATGTTGGTTGGGGTTTTTTAAAAACAAAGGGATCCGTTTCATCAAATTTTACATGCACTGTCTCTTCAACAGTACATGTGTTTTTATTGAAAGCTCTATAATCCTTAGAAGTTGTGGAGTAGCCTAAGAAAATTCCTTCATTGAATTTTGGTGTGAATTTGTGTAGATTATCTTTAGTATTCAGAATGAATACCTTGCAACCAAAAACCTTGATGTAGGAAAGTCTAGGTTTTCTACCATTCCATAAATCATAAGGGGTTTTATTAAGAAAAGGTCTAATCAAAACTCGATTTATACTATAATAAGAAGTATTTACAGCTTCATCCCAAAAATGTTTGGCTATAGAATACTCACTCAACATGGTTCTTGTTATCTCTTGAATAATTCGATTTCTTCTTTCAATAACACCATTCTGTGGAGGTGTTCTGGGTGCTGAGAAGTTGTGAGTAATGCCTTTTCTACTACAAAAAGTTTCAAAATCATAATTTTGAAATTATCCTCCATGATCACTATGAATAGTTTTCATTGGAAGGTTTTTCTAATTTTTAACTTGGGCTCTAAAACTTTTGAAATAAGAAAAATCTTCAGACTTTTTTGCTAGAAAATAGACCCATGTAAATCTAGTGTAATCATCAACTAAGACAAATACATAATACTTGCCTCCAATGCTTCCAGTTTGTGTAGGACCAAAGAGATCCATATGCACTAATTGTAATGCATCATTAGTTGAGACTTCACCGACTGATTTAAAACTTGATTTATGTTTATTTCCATATTGACAAGGGTCACAAACTTTTGAAGAATAAAATCTAAACTCTGGTAGATCCTTAAATAATATTTTCTTAGAAAGTTTGCATAAGTTCTTAAGGTTATAGTGACCTAACCTTCTATACCATAACCAAGAATGATATTCCATTGCACTAAGGCAAGGTAGATCTTGGCTCCTAAGGTCTTCTAAGTTTAGTGTGTTTACATTCTCTTGCCTAAGGGTAGAAAGAATATACTCTTCCTTGGAATTGTGTACTAAACACTTGTCATTCCTAAAATTCACAAGGTAGCCTTCATCACATAATTGGCTTATGATAATGAGGCCATGATTAAGAACCTTAACAAAAAAAAAAACATTTGAAATCAAAGTTTTTCCAAGAAGAATGATGTTACCTATACCAATAATTTCTCCCTGAGCATTATCTCCGAAAGTTACTTTTCCTCCTTTCGTCTTGATAATCTTTTCAAAATAGTTTTTGTTACCAATCATATGTCGGGAACATCCACTATCCATGTACCATGTATTTCTGTTGGTACCTTCTCTATTTTCCTGAAAATAAGAAAAAGTTAGGTTTTCAGAATCCAGACTTGCTTGGATCCGGAAATCTCAGAAAAACAAAATTTTAGGCACCCACATTTTCTTAGAAAAATAGGATTTATGGAATCCTAAAGACTGAGTTTTTTATAAGGAACAATTTTTTGCCCAGTGTCAACCACACTGACACTTAGTGCAGAATGGAGCAATTTGAGGAACAAAGTAATTGTTACTAAAAATCAGTTTAGAACCAGAATAACCAAAACCAGAACTGTTCCTTAGAGGTTGGATTTGGGAATACATTTTATCAAAAAATTTATTACCTAAGGTAAAATTTGACAAACACTTCCTCAAGGAAAATATTTCATATTTCAGTTTGATAACCAAGTTCTTGAGTTCTAAAAAATTCAATTTTGAACTTGATCTAGGCTTGAAAATGTTTTTCTTATAAATTACGTTTTCTAGATATTTAGAAAGTTTATTCTTCTTAGAATTTACTTCCTCAAGATTTTTTGAAATACTTTCAAAATCAACATTTTTCTTATCAAGATCTTTAGAAAGATCTGATATTTCCTTAGTAAGAATATAATTCCTAGAGTTTTCCTTATCAAGATTTTTCATGAGTTTTGAATTCTCAATCTCAAGGAGTTTGGAAAACCTAGAAACTTCTTCATAGGAAGGTAAAGTATTATCTTCATCAGAAGATGATTCTTCATTAGAAGAGTTATAATATTTATCATTACTATAATTTTCATTTAAAGAAACATTGGTCATTGATTCAACATTGTGCACCTTAGCCATTAAACAATGATTTTCAATAGGTAGTCTGGCTATTAGACCAAGATTCTTCTATCCAGAAGATTCATAATTTGAAGATTCATCTGAAGAGTCTCCACCACTAAAACTCCAGGTGTCATTAGCTTTTAATACTTTCTTAGCTTTAGCGTTGTAATACTTTTTTCTATTTCTCTCTGAATGCTTTTCCTTTGTTTCGTTTCTCTTGAGCATAGGACAATCATGTCTTATATGTATAGATATCTTGCATTCATAACATGTAACTTCTAAATCTTTCTTATCTTTCCTTTCTTTCTTCTTGTATTTGGATTGAAAGTTACTCTGTCCAGCTATCTTGTTCATCCTTCGAGCAAGATTTTCTAACTCATTTTCTGAGGATTCACTTCCACTAGATTCAGATTGGATAAAAACTTTCTTAGACTTATATATGGTAATTCTCTCAGGAGTCTTAGCTTTCGTATGATTTAAAGTTGTAGTAAAAGCAACACTACCATTCCCATTATTCTTCTTTACATTATCAGCATCTCTCTTCATTCTAGTCTCATATTGAAGAAGAGTTCCAAACAGTTCATCAAGAGAAATCTGAGTAACCTTTCTATTTTCATCAATAGTAGTCCTCTTGGATTCCCACTCATTAGGAATGATGTCTATGATCTTATCAACAATAGCTTCATCATCTAATCCTTTCTAACCTATGGATTGTAAACTATTCACAATAGTCATGAATCTCTGTTGCACCTTACATATGGGTTCTCCATAAGGAAAGAATAAACCATGATATTCAGCTCTAAACATGACTCTTCTTGTTTCAATAACTTTGGAAGTTCCAAAGTGTGTAACTTCAAGTTTCTTCCAAATACAATTTTCTGCTTCACAAGATGAAATTTGGCTATATATATTTCTATTCATGGAGCAAAGTAAAGTATTGCATACCTTATAATTCAGTTGATATTCATGATTTTCTTGATTTTTGAAGGTACTAACTTCCTTGTCAAGGATTTTACATCCTCCAGTAATCATAACAAAATTATCAACTCCAGTATTGATAATAAAAGTCTTCATACAATCTCTCCAATATTCATAATCATTACCATAAAAAATAGGTGGTTTTGTTGGATTGATATTTTTTATGGAACCAACATTGATTCCTACCATCTAGAATAAAATTTCCACACAAACTTGTTAATAGAAAAAGTTTTTAAACTAGGAAAATATTACTAAGCAAGGAAAATATAGAAAAAGAGTATCTCTAAGAAAAGATGAATCCAAACTATACGAGTCCGAAAAACTGATTCTGGAAAAAGAATGAGATGAATTCTCTTCTAAATCTAATTGTGAGATTAATTCAGATTGAACCAACCCTCTGATACCAATTGTTGAGACGGTATGTGAGTATGATATACTTTAGAATACCAAATGTAGGATCTAAATAATAGAGATATTGTATAGAGTATCTAATGATGCCAAAAATACAAGAGGGGGGGTGAATTGTATACTTTTAAAAATTACTTTTTAAAGATGGTTATGTTTAACAAAGGTTAAACAAGGTAATTTACAAAACCCCTAGTTCTACACAATTGCTAGATTCCGGAAATATGATTCTGATAAAGTGAATGCAGAAAGATGGTTCCGGAAAATGAAACTTAATGAAAGTTTACAAAGATAAAGATTCTACCTTAAAGTGTATAGAATATTACTAAATTAGTGTATAAAAGTATAAGGAAGTATAAGATAGTTATACTTTCCTCAACAAACAAAATGTAGCGGAAAACTTGTAACAAAACAAGTAACAAGTAGTAAATATTTTAACCTAAAGAGAAGGGTATCCAACAATCTTAGATAAAGGTCCCTTGATTTATACTTTCAAGAAAGTATATCTTACCCACACCAGGTTAATCCCTCGATACGAAGATCAGAGTCTGTCTTGCTATCCCCAAAAGCCCTCAACTTCAAGGTAGTCATCACCTCTGTCTTCCTCAGCAAGGAATCCATCAACTTCAAGGTAGTCGACACCTCTATCTTCCTATCCCTAGAATCCATAAAATGTACTCAACAACATTCGGAGTCACATGAAGCATATCTGAAAAAGACGTTCAGTATGCACTAAGCATGAGAGTCTATCTCTAGAAATCACTTAAACAACATGTAATATCTGGAGTCATAGAACAGTGTTGAGCTCTTTCAAATGAGCTCCTATTTATAGGCACATCTCCAACGGTCATCTCCCTCCTCCAACTATCATATTTTTCCTTGACTTTCGGAGGGACCTATACACATGTCACACAAACAACGGTTAGTAAGTAACTGCATGCACGACATCATTTTATAACCAAAACATGAGTAAGAAAAAATATGGTTACATAACCAAAATCCAATATTCAGAATGTAAGAAAATGTGAAAGTTTGGAGTCTAACCAAAATTGAATTCGGAGTCTATAATACAAGGATATTCAGATTCTATTTTCTAGGAATTCGGAACCTGAACTCTATTGAATTTCGGAGTCTGAATTTCAAGGAAATTCGGAATCTGGATTCACAATAATTTGGAACCAGAACTTAAAAAGTTCAGAGTCAGAGTTCATGAGAATTCAGAGTCAGAACTCATAAGTGTTTGGAGTCTATATTCAGAGAACTTGGAGTCAGAACTCAGAGGAGTTCGTAACCAGAATTCGTAATCATAATTCAGAGTCAGAACTCAGAAGAGTTTTTAACCAGAATTCGTAATCAGAATTTGGAGTCAGAACTCAGAAGAGTTCGTAACCAGAATTCGTAATCAGAATTTAGAGTCAGAACTCATAAGAGTTTGTAACCAGAATTCATAATCAGAATTCGGAGTCATAACTCAGAAGAGTTCATAACCAGAATTCGTAATCAGAATTCGGATTCAGAACTCAGAAGAGTTCGTAACCAGAATTCGTAATCAGAATCCAGAGAATCCGGATTCTAAAATAGAATGATTTATATCTAGGTAATTATAGGATTCCAAGGTTTTGGTTTCAAACTGAATTTTACACTTAGAAAAATTATGATATGAATAATGAAAACAAGATAAGGATAAATTTCCTTGGGGAAGGAAATTTTTCCTTATAGAAGTAAAACATAGGGTAAAAAGAGATTTTCCTTGGGATAAGGTGTTTGTGATTTTCAAAACAAGAAGGAATTGTAAAGTCATAAGGAAACCTTATTGACTAAACAATATACCCTAAGTATGAAGGAATGGAAAAGTCATAATGAAAAACTTATTGACTCAACACCAAACACTATAAGAGTGTCACGATCCCATCCCTCCAAAGATACTGTGATAAAGGAAGAGGGATAATGACCCTCAAGTCTCGCAGCCAGCAGGCACCGAGTTCTCGACTAGCAGGTATACAAATCTCACATATGGGAGGCATTAACCTCTAATATAAAACAAGATCAGGAGATAAGATAAACCAACACCAAACAACTCCAACATGTAATATAAAGGCAAACAAAAAATCATCGCACAATACATGAACCGAAATAAACTAATATAAACAAAAGTATCCAATATACCAAAACGAAAAGTCTACGACAGTGACTCAACAACAACTCCTACCCAGCTAGTAATGTCCGACTCAGTTCTCAAAGTCCTCTTAGAAACCTGAAAAATAGTTTATATATGTAGAGTGAACAAACAATGTACACTCAATGGTAATATAACCAAGGTCTCGAGTGCACATGTGAAAATAGCATGCTAATGTGCTAGTGAACAAATAACGGAATCAACAAGCATCTAAATAGGTTAACTAACCAGCACAACCTCACCATGACTCACTCACCAAATCACACATCCAATATAGTAATATATATTCAAGGTCGCAACAAAGAAAGGTTCCCCACTACCGCTTCCCCACTGATTTGTCGCTCTCACACCCCAGCGTCGAATGTCTTGTGCTTGCATCCCTTCCATACATGCCACATCACAACCACATCACATCACACCTCACTCTGAAGAAACATGGGTCATCTCTGATGTGGGTCAGGATGCATCCCTAACTACCCCACCCTCGCAAGGTCTAGCATCCGATGCTAGCATAAAGTATCATCATGTCACGTCTTGCCTGAAGACACCTAGGTCATCCCAACACATCTCATCATATAACCATGAATGTGAAAGACATCATCCTTGTGCCCTCCTCATACCACACATGACCCCGACCACATATCACATCACAACACTGCCTCATCACATCACATCTCGCTCAAAGACACTTGAGCCAACACTGTCGGGTAATCTCCAACACCAACCCATATCATCACTGCTGTTGAAGGAAGAGTGGGGAAGAGGGGTTAACTAGTCATCTGCATCACCAACATCCTAAATGCTGGAGAAAACACTCAAAACCTATAACCTTTGAGCATCACTAAAGTTATCCAACTCGGGTGGGGCGTGTAAAGAAATAACATAAAGATACATGACATATAGATTACATACAATACCCAACCTATGGGTTCACAACAACAACACTAACACACACTACATCACCACCACCATACCACACACCAACCGTCACAATCGCTACCACCACTATATAAAATACATTACATAACTGTCACACAAACCACATGATTCCACTTTAATTCACTATGCCACTTCATTCACATTTACACCACCCATTAATTTTACATTCAATTCATTTAATCCATTTTACCACACATCCATTTCTACCCCATCTCGTTTATTTACCATTCTATTTCATTTATTTTTATCATTACAATTTATTCCATGGATTACCAAGAAACTAACACAACCATCATGCAACAACTTTCCCATATCACATTAACCATCATTGTCACACCACACCAACCAACCACATCTCACAACACAACTACCACACACAAAAAATACACAAAAAATACCACACATCATCACCATTGTGTACCACAACCTCTACACACCACAACCTTACAACTTCCCACATCACATCCATTCCAACAAACCACCACATCGCAACCCCACACATCACAAAACCCAGCTGGTAACCACCACCACCATTACTTCTTTTTTTAGCATGGGTATTATCATGCAAACCAGGCTTCCATGAGAAACCAATTTATTAGATAAATATAAGTTCATTAGAATTTTATTTAGAGTGAAACACACAAAAAAACAACAAAGGTCTCATCACATATCATCTATAGCGCAATCAAGCCTCCCAACAACCGTTGTTTTCAGTATTGGGAACAAGCATGCACAATATCATCAACAACATAAATCAAAGTAGTAAAGCATGCGATATCTCCCCCATACCCATCAATTTAAATTATTCCAATTATTATCTTATTATTATGAACCTTACCATCCAATCAATGGAAAGAAAAAGAATGCAATCCCCACAGATATCATGTAATAGGAGAGAATGACGATTCCCTAACTCAAAGAAGATTTCTGGTCTCATTGCACGCCACAGGGTGAAGAAGAAACAACCTATAACCCAAAACCTCACAAAGGAACAATAGATCAACCTACAATGCATCAACGGGTTGTGAAAAATATAGCTCAACACACACACTGATAAAAAAAACACCACCGCAGCGGTTTCCCAAAGAAGAACACAAGGGAAATACATGAAAGGGAGAAGAACTTACCAAGGATTTCCAATGAGCAACCACCAAAACCTAGGGATCAAGGAAAGGAAATATGGGATGGAAATTATCTCAAAATAGCCTAGGTTTTTCCTAAAGACGAGAAGAAGCGAGCAATTGAATGACATGAGAATCAGGCGAACTAGGTTTATAAACAACCTGTAACTCTCCCAATTTATGTTGCAAAATATATATTTACACCGTAAAATATATATTTAGGCCGTAAAATATATATTTGCATCGTAAAATACACAGGTATGCATAAATTAAATTGTAAAACCACATTTTAGGCCATAAATTCCTTTTCTACCAAAAAACATGGCGCTTCAGGCTGAAATTAACTTATTCCATACATCTATGTCTTACAACATAAATTTTTTTAATGATCTGCCACTCGACACAAAAAAATCCATAAATCAGATGGTCACACAAGCTATAAACCACCATCTTACATTATAAATACCCCTTTTACAGCGTAAAGGGCCTATTACATCACTGCTGTAGCTCCAACCTTCATAGAACTTCCTCGAGCCTCCTTTGAACACCTCAAATTTCCTAAACTGGAAAAGTAACAGGCCAAGAAGTAACATGCCATTACGTTAGATAACTCTCAAATGATTCTCTTCCTTAAGAATTGAAACAAAAAATTAAGAAAAGAAATAATCCTGAACAAACACCCAGCGAGATACCTCTCAATGATCTCATCACACCTGAAGCACTACCACTAGCCAAACCTACCAAACAAAACACCCACAAAACATCTCACACAACCACATCACTATACAACCACATCACCACCTCTCACTGAGCACGACACCACACATTCGATACCAGCCACAACCACCTCTTTACCACACAGTCTCATCATTGCACAAATATCTCAACCTCCACACATCCCAAACAAACCATAGCCACAACCAATACACAACACTGTCCCGAACATACAAATTAGGTAATCTCATCTTCCATGTCAAGATATTATCTTCTTTGGGTGGTATTAGCTCACCCATATAGTTTTAATCATGTCAAGGTATAACAAGTCTTGATTAGGAATCGGGTCCTTATCTTTTCATATGTCAAAAGATTTATCACACATCACACCATTAAAGAAAACAAAACATCACATAAGACAACAAGATCCAAACACCACATCATCCATATAGAATAGAGCAAGGCTCAAAATAACTCCGAGTACTGTGCACAAAACTATGCCTCTCACTCCTAAGTACTCTCCTCTAGGAAAGCATGAATCCACAACATATGAACCAAGGAAATGGTTTATCCATGAAGTACCTTTCATTGATGATCCTGAATCTCTACTAGCTGCCCTATGAATATCAAATCATCCTTGATATCCAACTCTCCCCATTCAATAACATGAGAGTTATTGTGAATATACCAATGAATATGAGACACATGGAGGACATCATGGATCCTATCCAGACATGAAGATAATTCTGACTAATACACCACCTCTCCAACTCACACCAACACCTCAAAAGGCCAAAAAAACTAGGGAAAAAGCTTACTACCCCATCCAAAACTCCTCTTCCCATGCTAAGGGGAGACTCTCAAGAACACATGGTCTCTAAAATCAAACTCTAAGGGTATCCACCTAAAATCAACTTAGGTATTCTGAAGGTCCTATGACACCATCATCCTCTATCAAACCAACTGGATCTTCTCATTCATACTCTACACCACATTAGGACTAATAATTATTGAATCCCCAATCTCTATCCAACATAATGAATAATGATACAACTGCCTGTAAAATGCCTAAAATGGAGTCATTCTAATGGACGAGTGATGTATGTTATTGTAAGAAAACTTGACTGGAGGAAGGTGCCTTAGCCATGATCCACCAATGTCCAAGACGCAGGCTCACAATATATCATCCAGTTTCTGGATGATCTACTTAATCTACACATCTGTTTGAGGGTGGAAAGCAGTGCTAAGGTGAAACTGGGAGCCAAAAGCATGCTATAATTCCCTCAATAACCTTGAGGTAAAATGAGGATCCTGATAAGAAATTATGGTCCTCGGTGCCCCATAAAACCTAACTACATCATTCACATATCATCTCACTAAATCATCCATGAAACTCAACTCATGGATTGCTGTAAAATGAGTTGACTTCATCAGTCGGTCTACTATCACCCAAAATACATTACGACCTCTCTAAGACTGAGGTAACCTGGTGATGAAGTCCATCAAGATTTCCTCCCATTTCCATTAAAAAACATATAGAGACTACAACAAACCTCCTAGAACATGGTGCTCTGATTTCACCTACTGAAAAACCAAAAACCTTGCCACAAAATCTTCCACTGACCATTTCATCCTCAACCACCAAAGATTCCTCCTTAAACCATGATACATCTTTTTCAAACTAGGATGTATCACTAAATGCGAGATATGAAACTCATAGAGAACTCTCTAATGCATCGCATATGGAATAAACAACATCCCCTAGAACAACACCTAGTTTTGACCATCCTCTGACCTCAGGGGAATCACCATGGCCAACACGATCACAAATAACCTCTATCTCCGAGTCTCCGCATTGTGACTCCCCAACCTGCCACATCAAATATGAATAAATGACCATCTTATAAAGACACACATGACCACTTATCTCCCAAACATTATGTTTCATCACTTCAATCCCCTCCATTCCTTTCCAAACATTGGAAGATTCTCGAATCATGTCTCATTAGGACTTTCAACTCAATGCATCAGCAACACATTCACCTTTACCAGGGTATAAGAGATCTCAAAATTGTAATATTGAAGAAAATACATCCACCTCCATTGACATAGATTCATATCTCATTAATAGAAGACATATTTTAGGCTCTTATGGTCTGTGAAAACCACAATGTGCTCGTCGATGTGGTAATGCTGCAACAACCTCAGTGAAAACACAACCAATACCAACTGCAGATCATGGCTGGCATAGTTATGCTTATGGGGGAGTAACTTCCTATAACCATAAGATATCAAAACTCTCTACTATATCAACATGCATCCGAAGACTATATGGTATGCATTACAGAAAACATCAAATAACATGCCCTCCTTAGGAAACTAAAGCATTGGAGCACCAACCAACTTCTCCTTCTGGTAACTGAATGCTTCTTGACACTAATAAATCCACAAAAAAGCCCGGTCCTTCCTAGTAAAATCTATTAAAGGTTCTTTAAATCAAGATAAATCAAGCACAGACCTCTAATAATAGCCTGTGAGACCAAGGAAACTACAAACCTATTCCATGTTCTTAGGTGATTCCCAGGAAACAACTACCTCAATCATTAGCATGTCTACTTCCACACTCAACTGAGACACCACAAGCATAATAAAACACACCTCTAGAATCTAGAACTAACACTTGGAAAACATTCCATAAAGCTGATGGTGTCAAAAAACCCATAAAATAGCTTTGAGATGTCTGACAGGCTCCTCCTCCGAATTCGAGTGGATCAAGATATCATCAATGAATATAAGAATGAACTGATCCAAGAACTCATGAAACATGGATTTCATAAGCCCCATGAACATGGATGGTGCATTCATGAAACTGAAAAACATGAATAAAAACTTGAAGTTCCCATACCTACACTTGAAAGTAGCCTTTGAAATATCTTCATCCTTCACCCTCAATTGGTTATATCCAGACCACAAAACGATCTTCAAAAACCAACTAGATCCTCTCAACCAGTTGAAGAGATAATCAATCCTTAGAATAGGGTAATAATTATTAACCATCACCTGATTTAACCTCTGTTAGTATATACACAAACCCAGATTATCATTCAACTTCTAGTTGAACAACACTAGAGCACCCCATGATAACACATTGGGTTGGATGAAACCCATATGAATTAGATCATCCACCTATAACCTCAAATCTCATAGCTCCATAGACTTCATCTAATAGAGAGCCATCAAAATTGGATATGCTCATATCTACCACTATATCCAAAACTCAAAATTACATCAAGGGGGTAGAGTCATAAACTCATTTGGTAAAAGATCTAGAAACTCCTCCACTGTAATGACCTGAACTTTCTGAATGATAATTGTTTCCTAAAATTGTGTGTTATATTATACTCAACAAAATTTTATCTTTTTAATAACGATTTGAGTATAAATTGAAGTGTGACCATCATTTTTTGACCATTATATGATCTTTATTCAATATGACCACTGGAAACAATACTATTAATAGTAATTTTAATGTTATAATTAGTGTTATAAATATAAATGATAATAGTTAATTAATACAACAAGGAGAAATGATGGACTTAACCGATATAGTCATGTCATAAAAAACCCATATGTCAAATCATGGGAGAGAGGTAGCATCACTGGGATTCTATCATGACCAATCCCAAGTAGATCTTTAACATGTTAAGCTTATATGAAATCACCTATGGGAGAAGTTCAAGTTATTGGAAATCACCACTCGGGTGATGTTAGTCGAGCCGCCCCATGAGTCTATCACCATCACAAAAATAATCCTTAGGTCATATGTAGGTGTTATAAGGGGTTATGTGTCAAACCCCTAGTTACCTAAAGTGTAATCCATTTGTATATTTTTTTGTTCCATCATTTCCATTTTAAGAATAGTTTTTCTTAATAAAATTGAGTTGGAATTTGATAAATTGATTTTTTAGACAGAAATTGTACTTATTAGAAAAGATATAAATATCATAATAAACTAAGGTATTATGAATAATTATTATTTTAATAAAATAGTATGGTTAAAACACTCCTATTTAAATGATCAAATTATTTTATTTTTTTCAAGTGTTATAAATTTCACTATGCAATTTCACTATGCATTTTCTATCCACTATTATTTTTAATAAATGAGGATTTTTATATTTAAAAGTTAAAATTATCATAATAATAAAATTATTACGATAAACTAAATATAATTTTTTAAATCATAACATCTAAATTAGGTTAGTGTGAGTTTACAATAATTTTCTAAAATACTTTAGTTTTTCATGAATAGTAAAATTACAGTTTGGATTTTTTGGTATGATTAACGACATCATAATTATTTAATAAGTAATATAAAATTATGTTAGATTATTGTAGATTAAAATAACATAATAGTTTTCCCATGTGTCCAATACCATGGGAAAATACAATGGTCAAGCCCATGGTTTTTCGTTTACCACTACCTAGGTGTCCAAGAAAATTAATAAACAAATCCTCCTATTTTGCTATAAATGCCCACCCATTTATCCATTTCCTTTCAATCCCATTTCATCATCCAAAAATATATGATATTTTTTCCTCCCAAGGAGTCCTCCCAAGGTTTCCTCAATCCTCCAAGGTCTTAATCTTCGAGTTTTAGGAGTTACTCTTCAAGGTAAGGGAAATCTCAACTTCTCTTTTCCTTTCAAGTTCCATTTTTTATGTGGTATGTATTTAAAATTAAAAAAATATGTTCTTATGTACATTTTATTCTATCTATATAATGTATTAATAGTATTTTATGAATTTTATACCCTTTTCCCCAATATTTTTAATGTTTTCTAAAACCATGTTTCATACCCGTTATGCTGCTGAATTTTCTTCTCAAAATTTATCTCTTTTTCTCAAGAAATTGTCTTATTTTATTTTGTGAATAACCAAACCTCTTTATTTTCCAAGGGTATTCACCTATATTTCAAGATTATCTATTTTATTTTGGTATTAACATACATGAAATCCTCCTTCCTTTTTTGTGGGTTAATAATGACATAAAGATATTTTCTTTAAGCATTTTTTTAAAACGCCATGATTTTGATATGAAACCCATTTCTTTTATTATCCACAAGTAATTTTTGAAATGTCTTATTATGATATATATGGATAAAATTAATTAATACATATTAATTATGTGCCCTGATACTTCTCTAATGCATTAGGTATGTAATTTAATCTCTAGAGATGACATGATTTACGATACCTTGGTGAATAGACTTGATAATATTTATGACACCTCAGTGATAAAACTTGGTGATATGATTATGAATGACTCAATTAAATGTTGTATACACATTTAAATGTTATGATTTATGTTATTTTTACTATGATATGTCTCTTTTTCCTTTTCTCATGCCTTTATAATTTTCTTCATCTTCTTATTGATAATTATAATGATCACTTGTAAACTGTTACCCTTGCTTCCCCTTACTGGGACTTACCCTTTCCTTTGATGTATGTCCCCAGGTTATGAGATTTATTAATTTTATATAGGTTGAAACAAATAATAATACATTCATGTGGATTAAACGAATGTTTTATGTTTTCATGTATTATATACCTTTTTTCTAATAAACTAAACATTAAAAGATCCGCTGTTTGTACAATGTAATGAAAAGTTATGTAATAAAAAAGTGGCATGCCATAGTTGGTATAAAAGGATAGTTTAGTTATTTGTGGAAATTAGGATTTGAAAACTATATTAATAACCTTAGGTAAAAGTTTAAATCCTATTATTTTGGTAAAGTATTAAGTAAGTGGTTTCCTAGCAAAGAAATCCATGTCTGGATATGAACAGGTGGACGTGGTTCTAGAATAGATGTACCTAAGGGTAACATCTCTAACAAGGTGCATTGGTCCTGACTCGGTATAACCTGGTACATGAAAAAAGGTCTTACTTCACACTTAGTTTGACATTCTCAGAGGATATGTTTGGTTAATTATAAGCTTTTTTATAAACCATTATGAAGGATTTATAGAAAATGTAATTGTTGTTAAAGAATAACATATTTAAGGATGATGTTTTAATGCATGGAATTTTTTTAGAATTATAATATTATTAAATGAAACATGTTTCTCACTAAGGTTTTCTTATTTTAGAAAATTATGGGAAATAAGAGAAACCACATAAATGGTGAGTGTAATGGACCGAGCACTGACGATATTTTGATGGAATCCAGAATGGAAAACTTCATGAGAATGATGAATCAAATAACTTGAGTTATGAGTAATAAGTTGAATTAAAATGAGAGACTAAATTCACCTTAAAGGGAACCAATTTTTATTGAGTCCCTTATGCATTAATGACCTCCTTCTTTCAGTGGATCAACCAACCCATTGATTGTTGAATAATGGATAATATTTATAGAAAAGATATTTTCTATACTCTGTTGTTCAGAATAAGAGAAATCCACCCTAGTTTTGGACCTCATAGAGGGAGAAGTTTATCAATGGTGGACACTATTTAAAAACATGAATCCAAGAGGAGAGATTGATCCAATAGAGTGGTAAGAGTTCAAGGGAACCTTTTTCAAAAAATATTTTCCCCATTCAATGAAAAAGAAAATGGAGAAGGAATTCCTACAGCTGAATCAGAAGGAAAATGAATATGTGGGAAGCTATGAGATAAAATTCACAAGACTTTCCCATCACAACTATATCTTTTTCATGGATTCTAATGAGAAGGTTTATATATTCTTTGGGGGAATAATACCCCATCTACAGAATAATATAGCCAACCGAGATAATGAAAACTATGAGGATATCGTGAGGAGTTCTATGAAAGTTGAAATGGAGTTTAGATAGATGAAGTGGTCCCATAAATCAAATGAAAAGAAGAGATATTTGGAGCCAAACTTAGGGAGGAGATTTGATCGGGGAAGAGGAGGAAAACAAGTACAACTTCCAATGTGAAAAAAATACGGGAATAAGCATTCAGAGAACTGCTTGATTGGGAGAGGGAAATATACAAGCATGGAAGATATGGCCATGTTGTTGGGAACTATCATAGTAAGGTGAATCCTCTACTTCTAAACACTAATGAAAAAGGGAAGATGGTGCATACCCAACATAAAGTCCTATGTGTTAAGTGTGGATAGCTTGGTAACTTTTCTAATCTCTATCCAAATATAAATTTAATGTAGGGGAATCACCATCAAAATCAATACAGGTCAAGGGAGAAAGGTATGGTTCTTTCTATCATGACAGATATAGTTGAAGCCCTAAATGGTGTGGTGGTGGGTATTCTGAATGTTCTCTCAAATCTAGAAAGTAATTTGTTTGATTCTAGTTCTACCCATTCCTTTATTTCCTCCAAGTTTGAAAAGAATATATAATCAATCTCAAAACTGCTAGAAGTATAAATATCAGTCAAGACTGGTGGAGGGATTATCCAAGAATCAATAGTGTATAGAAACTATAATACTTACTTTGGTGAGCATAATCTCATCCCAAATCTAGTAGTAATTCCCATACTATAATTCAACATTATACTAGGGATGGACTGGATCTCAATGTATAATACTAATATCAACTACATAAGTAAGGAAATATCAGTATTATTGAATGGAAAACCTATATTTGTTTTCAAATGAGAGATATCTCAACCTAAGATTTTTCTAGAAGCACCTCTCGAAGCCTTCTTTATGAAAATTATTGGTGAATATGAAGAACAAAATGAAAGTATACGAATAGAGAATGTCCCCATCATTCAGGAATACATTAATTTATTTCATATGGAGCTACCTAGAACTCCCCCAGAAAGAGAGGTAGAGTTTTCCATTGATCTCATGCCCTATTCCAAGCTGATTTCAACGACCCCATATAGAATGAAAAATTTGGAGCTGGAGGAATTAAATAAGAAACTCCAAGATCATTTGGAGAAGGGGTTTATCTGACCAATTGTGTCTCCTTTGGGAGAACCTATTATCTTTGTGATGAATAAGGATGAATCAATACAATTATGAATTGATTATATAGAACTTAACGTGATCATAGTGAAGAACAAGTACCCACTTCCAAGGATTGATGATTTATTTGACCAGCTTCATGGGGCTTAATTATTCTACAAGATTGATCTTTGATCTGGTTATCATCAATTGAGGTTTAAGAAGAAGATATTCCAAATAATTCCTTTTAATCAATATATGATCATCATGAGTTTATTTTTATGCCCTTTGTCTTGACTAATGCACTTTTTATTTTTATGGATTTGATGAATAGAGTATTTAAGGACTACCTTGATAACATTATGGTAGTTTTTATTGATGATATTCTGATATATTCTAAAAGTCACAAGGAGCATGAGGATCATATAAGGGTTATATTTTGAACTATGAGTAAGGAGAGGCTATTTGGAAAGTTCAAAAAATGTGAATTTTGGTTACAAAAAGTTACTTTCTTGGGGAACTTTGTAACCAATGAATAAATCTGAGTTGATCCTTACAAGAAAAAGGTTATGGAGGAGTGGACTCATCCTAAAACGATGATTAAGATTCATAGTTTCCTTAGTTTAGTGGGATATTACAGGAGGTTTGTGAAAAAATTATCACAAATTTCTAATCCACTACCCAAGTTAACTTGAAAAGGTGTTAAGTTTATCTAGACAAAGAAGTGTGAAGAAATTTTCCAATAGCTTCAGAAGATATTGGTTAGCACACCCATGTTAACTCTACCATCTATTGGAGAAGGATTTCTTTTTTAGAGATGCATCTATGAAAGGGCTTGGGTGCATCCTCATGAAAAATGTCAAGGTGATTTCTTATTCACCTCGATAGTTAAAGCCTCATGAGTAGAACTATCCTATGCATAACCTGGAGCCGACTATAGTTGTTTTTGCTATGAATATATAGAGGTACCATATTTATGGAGAGAAATGTTATATATACACATACCATCAACGTTTGAAGTATATTTTTACACAAAATTAATTGAACATGAGATACAGGATATGATTGGAAATTCTTAAAGAATATGATTTTTCAATTCATTATCATCCCAGAAGAGAAAAAAAATGCATTAATGCATTAAGTAGGAAATAACCTATTGTTATGGTAAGTATAAGGATCCAAGGAGATCCTTTAATCAAAGACCTAGTAAAACTAGACATGGAAATCATAAGGTAAGGGACATCATCAACCCTATCCCAAATGATTTCTCAACCATCATTACTAAAGAAGATAAATGAATCTAAAACATAATATATTTTGTTACAGAAGAAGTTAGAGGCTATGAAGAATAAGAAGTTTCCTAAGTTTAATATTGATCACAAAGTTGTACTAAAATGTCATACAAGGCTATATGTTCCATCTATTATGGAAATAAAAAAGGATTTGATGGATGAAACTCACATCTCTACTTACTCTATACATCCTAGAAGCAAGAAAATGTATATGGACCTTTGTGATCATTATTGGTGGGATAACATGAAAATGGAGATTTCCGACTACACTACAAGGTGCCTAGTGTGTCAATAAGTGAAGGAATAATAACAACTTATAAAAGGGGAATTACAACCACTACCCATACCAACATGGATGTGGGACAATATCAACATGGACTTTGTCCCTGTTCTCCCAAAAACATCCAAAGGAAACAATGAAATATGGGTTATAGTGGACCGTCTCACCAAGATTTATCATTTTATCTCTATTTAGGAAGATTTATCTCTTGATCAAATTTCCAAGATTTACGTAAAGGAAGTACTGAGGTTTCATGGAGTGACACTTTTTATCATTTTTGATCATGATCCAAGATTCATGTCAAAATTTGGTAGAATTATTCAACATGCTCTGAGTACCAAATTGAATTTCAGTATGGCCTATCACCCCTAAACTGATGGTCAATCTAAAATGACTATTTAGAAACTCAAGGAAATGATGAAACCATGCTCAATGGAATTTAAAGGTGGATGTGATCAACATCTCCCATTAGTTGAGTTCTCATACAACAACATCTTCTATTGGAGTATTCAAATGGAACCCTATAATGATCTATATGGGAAGTGATGTAGAACTATTACTTTTTGGGATGAAGTTGGTGAGATAAATCTTCTTGATCCTGATCTTTTACAAGAGATGATGTAAAAGATTCATGCCATCAAATAACACATAAATGCTACCCAGACTCAGCATAATAGATATACTGACAACCATCGAAGGGACTTGGGGTTTAATGTTGTCAATAAAGTCTTACTTTGAATTTCACCTTGGAAGAGAGTCATGCAGTTTGGGAAGAAAGGGAAGCTTGGCTCCAAGTACATTGGACCCTATGAAATCCTAGATCGCATAGAATCAGTGGCCTATTAGCTCACAATTTATCCAAATATAGCTCAAGTTTATGATATATTTCACACATCTCTCTTAAGGAAGTACATACCTGACCCTTCACATTTACTGAATCTTGAGGTGGTACAACGAGAACATGAACTCTCTTATGAGGAGCATCCGATGGAGATCTTGGACCATAGAGACAAGGTTCTACACAAAAAGACTACCCACTATGTTAAAGTGTTGTAGAGGAACAAAAAATATGGAGAATACACATGGTAACTAGAGGAAAAAATGTGGCAGAAGTACCCACACATTTTATCAACCAAGGGAACGAGATGAAATTTTGGGGACAAAATTTATTAAGGGGGTAAGAATGTAACAAACTAAATTTTGAATGATAATTGTTTCCTAAAATTGTGTGTTATATTATACTCAACAAAATTATATCTCTTTCAAAATTATGTGAGTATAAATTGAAGTGTGACCATCGAGTTTCGACCATTATATGACTATTGGTCAATATGACCATTGGAAACAATACTATTAATAATAATTTTAACATTATAATTAGTGTTATAAATATAAATTATAATGGTCAATTAATGTAGTAAGGAGAAATGATGGCCTCAACCAGTAGATTCATGCCATATAAATCCCATCTAGCAGAGATTGTGAGGGAGGTATAATTATTAGGATTCTATCTTGACCAAACCCAAGCTGAGATTCAACATGTTAAGCTTTAATTAAATCACTTATGGGAGAAGTTCTGTAGTTGGGGTTTGTCTTAGTGGTAAGCACCCTATAACCCTACATGAAAAATGGGGCTTCAAAACCCATTGGGCATAGGTATTGTAGCAGTAGAGTCACTATATCAACGGTGAGAATTGTAGTAGTGGTAGGGTGCTGTAGTAGTGGAAGGACACTATAGTAGTGGCGGGTACTGTGCGGCACTGTAGTAGATGGGTACTATAGTAGTACTATTCACAGAATGGGCTTTGGGCCCAGAAATTGGGCCTATGAGCCATGTAATGGGATACATGACAATTGGGCCTTTAGGATATGTAATGGGTCTCCCTCTACCTAGTTAAAAGTGGTATTTTCTTTGCTTTAATAATAAATGATGCTTTGGCCCAAACCTTAAAAAAAAAACTTATGGGAGAAGTTCAAGTTAGTGGAAATCACCACTCAGAAAATGTTAGCCAAGCTGCCCCATGAGTCTATCACCATCGCACACCTCACCCTCAGGTCGTATGTAGGTGTTATAAGGGGTTATGTGTAAAGGCCCTAGTTACTTAAAGTATAATACCTTCATATAAATAAAATTTTTGTTCCATCATTTTCATTTTAAGAATAGTTTTTCTTAATAAAATTGAGTTGGAATTTAATAAATTGATTTTTTGTACATAAATTATACTTTTTAGAAAAGATATAAATATCATAATAAAATAATGTAGTATGAATAATTATTATTTTAATAAAATAGTATGGTTAAAACACTCCTATTTAAATTTAAATGATAAAATAATTTTATTTTTTTCAAGTGTGAGAAATTTCACTATGCACTTTCACTATGCATTTTCTATCTACTATTATATTTAAGAAATAGAGTTTTTTATATTTTAAAGTTAAAATTATAATATTTAGATAATTATTATGATAAAATAAATATCATTTTTGAAATCAGAATGTTGAAATTAGGTTAGGGTGAATTTATGATAATTTTTTAAAATACTTTAGTTTTTCATGAATAGTAAAATTATAGTTTAGATTTTTTGGTATTTTCAATGAGATTATAATGATGTAATAAGTAATATAAAATTATAGTTAAATATTTTGGATTAAAATAACACAATAGGTTTACCAAGTGGCCAATACCATGGGAAAATACCATGGGAAATCCCATGGTTTTTCATTTACCACCACTTAGGTGTCCAAGGAAATTAATAAACAAATCCTCTTCTTTTGCTATCAATACCCACCCATTTCTCTATTTACTTCTACTAACATTTCATTATATACTAATATTTGATAGTTTTACCTTCTAAGGAGTCCTTAATCCCCCAAGGTCCTAATCTTCAAGTTTTATGAGTTACTCTTCAAGGTAAGGGAAATCTCAACTTCTCTTTTTCCTTTCAGGTGCACTTTTTATGTGGTATGTCTTTAAAATTTCCAAACTATGTTATTATGTACATTTTATTCTATACCTATACCATATTAATATTATTTTATGAATGTTATAACCTTTCCCCATCTCTTTTTAATGTTTTCTAAAACCATGTTTCATACCCGTTATGTAGTCGAATTTTTTTCTCAAAATTTCTCTCTTTTTCTCAAGAAATTATATTATATTATTTTGTAAATACCCAAAAAAAATTATTTTCCAAATGTATTTACATATATTTCAAAATAATATATTTTATTCTAGGATTAACATACATGAAGCCTAACTTCCCTTTTCATGGGTTAATAATGACATAAATATCTTTTCTTTAAACATTTTTTTAAAACACCATGATTTTGATATGAAAAATGTTTCTTTTATTCTCCATAGGTTATTTGTAAAAAGTTTTATTATGATATATGTGGATAAAATTAATTAATACATATTAATGGTACACCCTAATGGAGCTCCAATGCATTGGGTAAAGAATTTAATCTTTAGAGGAGACATGCTTTACGATACCTTGGTGAATAACATTAGTAATTTTTATGAAACCTCGGTGATAAAAATAGGTGATATTCTCATGAATGACTCAATTAAATATTGTATCCACATTTCCATGTTATGATTCATGTTCTTTTTTCTATGATATTTCTATTTTTTATTTTTCTCATGCCTTTATGATATTATTCAAGTTCTTATCGATAATTCTCATGATCATTTGTAAACGCTTTCCCTTGCTTTCCCTTATTGGGACTTATGTTCACCCTTTCCTTTGATGAATGTCCCCAGGTTATGAGATGCAGTAATTTAACATAGGGAGAACCAAATAAGAATCCATTCAAGCATATTAAATTAATGTTTTTCATTTTCATGTATTATTTACCATTTTTCCAGAAACTAAACTTTAAAAGATCCTAAATGTAATAAAAAGTTCTATAATAAAAATGTGGGATTCCATATTCAAAACCCCAAGAACATCCAAAAACTAAGTTTCCATTTAAATCCCTACCAACTGTAATAAAATAGGCTCTACTTTCCTACCTCTTATTCGATAACCGTGCTCTCTAATGAACACCACTATTTGGCCCTCTACATCAAAAAACAAAAATCTCATCCGGAAACAGTCAATGGATGCATACATAGAATATGGCCAATCCACATTGAGGATAAAATTTTATGGATATATCTGTAACAAGAGAAAATATCCCACTGATTGATGCTTCCCCATTACCAGTTTACACCCCCGACACATATCAAACAAAGTAGTATGACCTCCAATCAGTGTAGATAACACCATGGTAAATGGAAGTCTCTCCACATATAGTCCTAAGGAATGGAATAAAAAAGATGTAAAAAAGGATTGTGAAGCTCCTGAATCAAACAAATCACAAATAAGGGTAGATTATAAATAGATCAAACCTCAAACAACTCTTGGATATTCATGCACTTTCATATCTAACACATGAATCTGAAAATTGCTAGCCCATCTACGTCTCTTCTATATACCTCCATGACCATGATCTGGCCTAGGTACCTATGGAATAATACCATAAAATGCTTTCCCCTTCCATCACCATCTGCTCTCGGCTTCTGAACAAGCATTGATGGTCCTTGCTATTGAAACTTCCTCAGAGGTAACTGTTGATGCTGTAGAAAAGGGGTCTAAACAACCACCTGATACTAGTCTACCTAGGTGGTCGAACACTGATCCTGGAGGTTCCATGTACTCCACATACATAACATGAAAATATGAAACCTCTAGTAGGTGATCAGGATCCACCTTCCCCTAACAAATAGAAAGGGATATGTCAGGGTTGGCTCCCCACTAATCAGAACCCCGACTGACTAAACACCCATGAACCACTTCCTGAGACTCTTATCCTATATAATCCTTGTTAGAAACTCTCTTGGGGAATAAACTCCCAAATAAATCATCTACTTGATAACATATGTCTTTTTCTACACCTTTAGGTATGTAGGCAGCGTAAACAGAGCGACAACATTCCTAATCACTAGGCACAAAGCCTCATCAAGAAGCTACACTCTGGACTCCTCATCTAGAAAATAATCTAGATAAATGTGTAGGAGGTATTTAGACCTAATCCCAATCTCCCTTACACTAAAAATCCCCCACTGAAGGGAGATAATCTCCTACCTCTGGGCTTCCCTACATTAGATAAAAGTAATTCTGAATGAAACTCCTTCTAAAATTCTAGACACAATACATCTGTCTACTTACGGCCAAAAAGAAAAAACTTCTACCACTGACATACAGATCCCCACAACTGAATAACAGCCAATGGTACCCAAAACTCAGCCCATGCTCAGATCAAACTGAAACTAATTTTGAGATTCTCCAACCAGCGCTCTATCTCTAGGTCTGAGATGCTCCCCTCATACTTCCCCAAACTATATCGCTAAAAGGCACACAAATCCCACTACCATGCCTCATCCTCCTATACTAGATAGATCCTCTAATGATCAACTGGATCAGCCTTTTAAACCTCAACCTCCTGAGCTGCTCATGGAATATGACCAAGACCCATTCTTAAAAATCAAGGATAACACCCTAATCCCAATAACATGGAATTTTAAACAAACTTATTTTAATTATTTAATTTTATTTCCACAATGACCCAATTAAAATGAGAACATAATAAATCATGGTGTATGTACCTCTCCTAGGTCTCTACCGTGAAAATAGGTCCACTTCACATGGTTGTTCAATAATCTCAGAGTCTATGCAATGGATCACGGGGTCCCCTAAAATCACACGTATGATCCGATCTCCTTAGCCTATGTAACACAACAAGATAAAACGACACCACTACCCTACCAATCCATGAAATCATCACTATGACTAACTCCAAACTACACCCAACTCTCAACCATCAGCCTTTTATACCACTCTATCATGACCCCCTCCCTCCAAAGTTATCGAAATAAATGAAGAGAGATAATGACCCCTCGAGTCCCACCTTCAGTAGGTCTCGTGTTGGAGACTATCACTGAGGGTATATAAATCTAACATATGGGAGAAATTACCCTATCATATAAAACATGGTCAAGATATAGGATAAACAACCACAAAACAACTCCATCAAGTAATATAAATGTAAACCAAAAACTACCGCACAATGCATGAATAAAAATAAACTAATACAAATAAAAGTCTCCAATATACCGAAAAGAAAAGTATATAATAGAGACTCAAGAACAACTCAAACCCAGCTAGTAATGTTCATATCAACCCCCAAAGTCCTCCTGGAAACTTGAAAAAAAATTATATACATAGGGTGAGTATACAATTTCTACTCAGTAAGGATATAGCTATGATCTCAAGTGCACATGTGAAAACAAAATGTTAATGCACCATTGAACAAAAAACCGAACTAACAAGCACCTAAATGGGTCAAATAACCACCCTAGCCTCACTATGACTCACTCATCAAATCAAACACCCAATATAATAATATATCATTGTGGTCATAAAAAATAAAGGTTCCCCACTATCGCTTCCTCACTGATTTTTTTCTCTCACACCCCAATGTTGAATGTCCTATGCTCACATCCCTTCCGTACATGCCACATCACAACCACATTACATCACATCTCACCCGAAGATACCTGGGCTATATCTGATGTGGGTCAGGATGCATCCCTACCTACCCACCCTCATAAATTATAGAATACAGTATCATCACGTCACATCTCACCCAAAGAAAAATGGGCCATACCAACACATCTCATCATATAACCATAGAAGTGGGGTATCATGAATGTGAAGGACCTAAACCTCATTACCTCCTCCTACCATGAATGAACTTCACCACATATCACATCACATCACTACCTCATCACATCACATCTCACCTAAAAACACTGGATCGAACACTACTGGGTAATCTCCAACACCAACCTGTATCATCATTGCTTCTGAAGGAAGATCGGGGAAGATGGGGTAGCCAGCCATCTATATCACCTTTATTCTGTATATTAGGGAAAACACCCAGAACCTATGAGCATCAGTAAGGTTATCTAACTCAAGTGCATAAATAAACAATATAAAGAAACATGATATATAAATATCACAAAACCCCAACCTATGAGTTTACAAAAATTTCACTAGCACACACCACATCACCACCACCATACCTCACACCAAAAGTTTCAACTACTACCACCACTATAGGCAATACATCACACAACTCTCACACAAGACACATGATTCCACTTTCATTTAATAATTCCCATTATTCACATTAACACTACCTATTCACTTATCATTAAATTCATTTAATCAATTTTACCACACATCCTTTTCCATCCCATCTCATTTATTTACCAGCTCATTTAATTTTGTTTTATCATCACAATTTATTCCATTTCTAAAGGGGTATTAACACAACCACCACATAACAACTCAAACATCTTACATCAACCATCATCATCATGACATGCCAACCAAACCATCTTACCACAACCCAACCACATCTCACAACACAACTACCACACATAACAACTGCACAACCACCACCACACATCATCATCACTGCACACCACAACCTCTGCACACCACAACCTCACAAATACTCACGTTTCATCCATTCCAACCGACCACGATATCTTAACCCCACACATCACACAACCTAGCCATTAAATTCCACCACATTATAAAAACCCCAACCATTCATGGTAACACAACAAAGAAACCACACACAATAACTATAGATACAAACATCCACAATTTATTTAAGGTATTTCATTTCATTATTTCTTTATTTAGAATTGGTATTATCACACAAACCATGTTTCTATTGGAAACCAATTGATTATCCAAATATATGTTCATTAGCCTTTTATTCAGGGTTTTATCACACAAAAAACAGAGTAAATGTCTAAGAACATATCACCTATAGCACAAAAAAGGCTCCCAACAACTGTTATTTTCAATATTGGAAATAAGAATGCATAATATCATCAACAACATAAATAAAATTTTTAAATCATGTGATATCTATTCCATGACCATCAATTTTAATTATGCCAGTTTTTATCTTATTATTCCGACCCTTACCATCCACCCAATGGAAAGTGAAAGCATACAATCCCCACACATAGCACATAACATGAGAGAATGAGGATTAAATACCTAAAATAATCTTTTTAGTCTCACTGCACACCACTGGGAGAGGAAGAAACATCCTTCAACCCACAACCACACAATTTAATGATGGATTAACCTATACCACATCAAAGGGTTTTCAAAAACACAACCCAACACACACACACACCGATCAAAAAAACACCACCATAATGGTTTCCAAAATAAAAACACAATGGAAATGATGAAAAAGGGATAATAAATTACCAAATATTTCCAATGATAAACCACAAGAACCCAAGGATCATGGTGTGGGGAGGCAATCTAGAAAGTCTCCCAAAATTTCCTATGGTTTAGCTAAAACCAAGAATAAGAGATTGAAAAAATGTGATGATAATCGACCAAAATAAGTTTATAAAAAACCTATAACTCTCTCAATTTATATTGTAAAATATATATTTACATCATAAAATTCATATGTATTCATAACTTATGTTGTAAAATTACCTTTTAGGCCATAAATTCCTTTTCCATCAAAAAACATGGCGCTTTAGGATCGAATTAACTTATGCTGTAAATTCTTGTCTTATGGTGCAAAATATTTTCATACTCTTCCACTCAATGAAAAAAAATATGTAATCCAACTACCAACACGAGAAAAAAACAACCATTTTACACCTAAAATCCCTCTTTTATGGTGTAAATGTCCTGCTACAGTGATGTCATAGTTCCAACCTCCACAGAACCTCCTCGAGCCTCCTTCGAACACCTCTGACTGCTCAAACTAGGAAGGAAAAAACCATTATAAAGAGAGAAGTAGTGAAGTATCTAACAAATAAAAAATTAAATAATCACAATAACTAAAAGGATGAACCAAAATGGGAACAAGAAAACTTACCAGTTGAACATACCATTGATTGGATTCCCTTACTCAAAAAATAACAAATGAAAATTATAGTCCAAGATTTAGGATTTGGAGTGTCACCATGAAATATGAAAAGGGATATCCTCGAAAGCATGAGAAAATAGCCTCTATTGGACCACTATGAATGTATAAGTGTTAAAATGATGAGGGAACAAGTCATCAATTCTCCATAGATGATGAAAAACAAGGCTCTAGAGATCTCAACTCTCACAATCTCTCTATCTCTCATTTTACTTTAGAATGAAAAGTGAGCTAATATCAAATTATTTAATCCCCAATGAATGAAGAACCTTAGTAAATAATGATGGTGGGACACACATAATCTATGTGGAGAATGGTTTACTATGGTGTGAATCAATCTGCAAAAGAAACAAAAAAAGGTGCCTGTAGATCCACTCGATGAATGGTTGTCAACGAATCAGAATAATCAATGGAAAGAAAATATGATTGGGATAAAATAATAAATCCCAATGTACATATCTCATAAACAAATCACCCTAGATTAATAATAATTTCAACCACATTCATATATATTTTTAGTATATTAATAATAATAACAAAATATTTCATGGTAGAATGAAGCAATTACATGAAAAGATAAACACTAGTTTTAATTATAAATCATAAAGAATAGATAATTTAACAAATATACAACATTTATATAAAACTAAGGGTGATGTTCTTGAACCTAATTTCATTGAATTGGAACCATTTTCAATATATCTAAATAGTTTCTAAATTTGGATAGTGTCACAAACATTTTCAAACTATCAGTTGGATTGTCATTAGTGTATATCTTATTTACACACACTATTCCAAATTCAATGAATTCTCTAATAAAACATAACATATTACCTATAATATCAGACCTAACCTGTAAAATTAGGTTTATAGATAAATATAAATATTATTGACTATCATAATACACTTTAATAAAAAAAATTACATAAATATAGTATAGAAAGGAAACCCTTAAGATAAATTGATTATTTAATAGATTAAGTTAACACAATGTATTCAAATTCAGTGGTTGAGAGAGACAAAATAGATTTCATATTTAATTTTTAGGATATAGGTCCATTACATGTAGTGAAATAGGTCCACTACATGTAGTGAAATCATATAAATTGAGTGTATTTATACCATTAACATTACCAGTATAGTCAGAATCCACATAACTAGTCATAAGTTCTTAGAAATTTATACTTCTACCATATAAATTGATAGTGATGTAGTATAATAAACATGTATTAATAAAAAATTGAGGGAATTCTAATGTGGATTACCCATATTGGTCACAAACCATCTTAGAGTACAATTAGAGAAGGAAAAATTCAATCTAGTACAAATCATGGCATACATGATACTACTGACAGTTAGTTTTTAATCACGCGGAACCCATTTTTTGCTTAAATGATTAATCTAACAAAATGAGGAACTTTATAAGACTAATTTATGGTAGTTGGGATGGAAATAGAAGAGTGAAATATACACATCCAAAATACAAAAAGTTATATAGATCATATGGTGATAGTCAGATAATGTAATCAAAAGTTCCCCTTGATTAGTCTAATGGTAGTGTGGATAACATAAGGGACTTATATGAAAGTAACTCTAGGAATATATAAATGTCATTATGAAGGATTAAACTAGTTTTTTATATAAAATGATATATAATCATGAATTTCCCAAACATAAGATTAAAATGAAAAGAGTTTTAGAAGTAGGCACTATGTACAGAAAGATGGAGTTGAGGCGGTGGAGGTATTTGATTGAGCGGAGGGCCTTCCATGGAGATCAAATCTAGTTGACTTATCTTAGTGTAGATTAGAAGGTGGTGGTGACCGATTTCAATGTCTGGGACCTATTATAAATAGTAGGATAAATAATTTTATTAGATTATTCTATTATGATTATCTTTTATTTTCTTAATTAAATTAAAGTAGCGACCCCTGTAGATTATGAATCACATATGAACCACATAAAACTTGTGTTTTTGTTTTTCTTTATTTTATTTCAATCCCTTTATTCTATAAATCTTATATGTGTTCATTTTTAGGTTAGCACCATGCTGTGGTGACTTAGGTGTGGTTTGTATTTTAAGTTCTGGTGCATCATAGTATGAGGTGCATTACATTACTTTGTCATGCCTAGAATATTTCAGTAGATATATTTCATGGGTTTAGAGAAAGATGTCTGTGGGACCAATAAGTGGTATCATATCTTAAATTTTAGAGTTTTGGATGGACAAAACCCATTGAAGTAGATTTATATCTCATTCTAATACCGTCATTTTACTATTTTACCATGTAGAATATTTTTAGTAAGTAACACATGATACCTCTTATGTATTACATAATTTAGTGAAAGTTTACTATCTATTTTAATTTTTAGTGTTATATGAGTGAAATTTATGGGTGGAGAATTTCAATGGAATAGATTTTTGATTCTAGAGAATAAAGATAGAGGATATTCTACTATAGAAGGATCTTGATCAATAGTTGATGCATACTAAATTAAAATATATGAGGAAGGAATAATGATAAATGATGGATAAGAAAACACTAGGGTTTATTCAGATGTAATTAAGAAAAAAATTGACTTATAATATCATGGAATTGAAAACTTCTTTGAAACTTATGAAGTATCTCATTTAAATGTATGGAAATCTAGCTGTAATGAATAGGGTGTCCCTTATGTGGAGGTTGTTCAACATGAGGATATTGAAAGGTAAACTAGTAGTATATCATATTAATGACTTTATAATGATAATAAAAATGTTTGAGTTAGTGATGGTAAACTTTGAAGATCCACCCATTTGGTGTTTTATATTGATTTTGTTTTTTTACAATCATATATGAGTATTAAAGTTGAAGAAGGGTGTGGAGAAGAGGAAATTTTCAGAGGATTATTATATATTCATTTAATCCATAATATTCTAGATTTTGGAGTGAAATATATCCAGTCACCACATCATAATATATTAGGTTAAACCATATGATGTGTACCAAATTCTTGGTACCTACGTCATGGAAAGAAGCTTGTGTCACAATCTTGTTGAAGAAGAGATGCCCACACCATAGAACCTCATTGTGATGTGGAAGGTGTGTTCTTGTAAGAGTGTATGTTTGGGTGATTTATAGTCTATAGGTGACCATTCCACCACAAATTAGGCTATGAAATGAGGATCTGTGTAAGGATAAAGTCAAAAGGTTTTTTCTATTGCATAAGGGACCATGTTATAAGGGTGCTAATATGTTGTTTGGTGTCACTGGAGTTTCTAGAGTTTCCATGTTGTGGAGATATGGTTGAACTTCATTATTATTATAGAGGATACATCCACACCATATGAGCTCATTGCATCATGGAGGGTGTGATTTAGGAGACCCAGAGAAAATTGATATTTTTCCATACCTACAGAATCTCACACTATAGAAAAATGGCCATGCCACAACTAGTTTAGTGAGTAAAGAAGTTATGTTGTGATCATTGGTATTTTATGGAGGATATTTATGCACTAGATTTTTTTTGGGATTTGGTTAATAGGAAGTCATACCACAAAGCTACAAACCAAGACTGTATAATTTTATTGAATCCATTTTCTATTCTATAGTAATAGAGGATATATCATGATTAATCTTTGGAAGAAAGTTTCTACACCATAGTATGTATGACCATGTTGCAACCAGATATTTTTTAACAACCTATAAATTAGAATAGAGAGTTTGTGGATTGAACTTTAATGGGTATAAAGTAACTTTAATATGCCTTAATCACCACATTCATGTGTGGGTGACACATGGAAAGATCCTAATAATAGAGATAAAGAATTACTTGATCCTAACTCTTGGATCAAATCAAGGTGGTTGAATTTTCTACAACATTATACTATAGTTTTAGAGACAAAGGTGACATAGTTGAGTAGAAAAAAGAGATATGGTCTCAAAAGAAAATTATGGGTAGGGAATTTCTAGGATCACTAGAAAATTGAAAGTGAGAAAGAAGAAATTTCTATAAGATTCATCTCACTAGAACACCATCAGATTATATATAAGATTCACACTATTTTAGGTGTATTTTTATATTATTTTCTTATGAAGAAAAATGATTTCATAGAAAGAGCAATGAGTTTCTTTTGTAAATTGAGGCAATGAGTTTTTATTATCTTTTGTGGATAGTGAAATAGAGGGTTAGTGTGACTTCTCTATTGTCTAAAAATAGACAAAAAAGTGCATTTTAGTTTTACAGGTGTTTATGCACATTACATTTTCATGATCCTTAGACTATCTTAGTTAATATGAACCATGTAAAATCAATTTTGATTTTTACTACTTTCATCACTCAAAGAGAATAAGTTAGGGAGAGACAAAAGTGTTCCTTGTGTTAATAAAATAATATCAAAATCAAGGATTGTAGTTTTTAAATCTACAATACCCAAATTTACCCCTTCTAGGTATTATCCTTGATAAGGGACTAAATATTGGTACCAAAGATGATTTTTTGGTGATGTTTTTTCTCTCTCAAAAGCATGGAAGTAATAGCTATTTTTAATTAAAAGTACATACTTATTTTCAAAGGGATAAATTTCCAATTATGGAAGAACAATATGCAACACTAATTCAAGTTAATGGGGATAGAAGTTTACACCATATACATTCATGGTATTTTAACTAATATGGGATGTATAGCCTTAATAGAATGTGACCATAAGAAAATGGATGTGGATGCTGAGGTAATCAATGCTCTAGTGGGAGATCAAGAAAACCTTATATACACAAAGGTAAGGTCTTGAAAAACCTCTCATTCTATGTAGGAAAAACTTTTGAATATCTATGAAGGTGATTATAATGTTTGAGAGGCAATTCCACAAGTACTTTGGAATAATTATGAATATTTGAGGATGATCCCAACCAAAATAGTTGATAAATTTTCAATCATCTAAATGATATTTTGAAAGTTATGATAGGCCATGGTTAACATATTTAAGATGTAAAAATTGTGAAAATAAACTTGAGGAGACTACCTTCATGTTTCAATTTGAAGGTATCTATTCTTGAAGTCAATGTTTTGATGGATGTTTATCTAGACAACATATATCTTACTCTTTTCACATATGAAATGAGAAATAACAAAAATGAAGCCCAATCAATGGATAACTCACATGAAGTTTCTTCAAAAGTGATAAAGAAACTTTTTGTAAAAGTTGATCCATATAAAGATGAGGTTGATTAAATGACATCTTTTCTTTCCTCTAATCTTAAAAGGGGGAAAGGAAAATTCAAAGTCAAGTTTCAACTTTATTGTTTATAATGAAGTAAATTAAGTCATCTTTTGGCCAAGTTCTTTAAGAATGTACAAGATAACGAAGATGAGGAATTTGTTAAGAAACCTTTTAAAGGTGAAAAATGCTAGAGAAAATAACAAAAACATTTTTTCAAGATAAATGAAGGTCCCATGTAAGCATTAAATTTGTTGTCAATGGTTTAATATATGTTTAGAATATTTTATAATTATGCATGAAGGATCATTATGGATTCATGAGAAAGTTATTGGATGTCATTCTTGACAAATAATCCATGTAAGTCTATAAAATGATTGAGGTACTTCCATGTTCTATTAAAAAGTATATCTAATGATTGTTGAACTATTCTTAAAGTCTAATGACATATGTGAATATATCTTTAAGAAGTTCACATTATTTACATTAATGAAATATTATTGAGGTCAATACCATGAAAATATTTTTTATCATGAATATATGTTGAAGATGTGTGCCTATTAAGTATTATTACATAGAAAAATTTGATTTGAGAATTCCATGATTTTTTACATGAAGATAAATTGAATCCCATGAATATATATATATATATATATATATATATTTGTATGAATCTATTTGAGATTAAATTGGGATTATATGAATAATTCAATGACTATTTTTTATAAGAGTTTAGTAAAAAACTTGACCAACCCCTAGCAAGCTAAGTGGCCAGCTCTACCACACATGTGGGAAGAGATCACCCCAAATGGGAGCCATCCCACATAGATAGATCGAGGATCCAAGGAGGATAGAATGAATTCATAGGATTCAAGAGAACACACATAGGTGCACACAAGAATTGTAGAGAACCACTGTGCATGGTGGTATAGTGGTGAAGACAGAGGAATCTCAGAGCGGACCTAGATACTTACAACTGGGCAACTTTGGGTGTGTAGTGTAATATTAAGTGAAGGAAAAATGAAGAGAAATTTGAAGTAGAACAACCCCATGCATGGAAATTATTCAACCATCATTTAAAACATGGATATATCATCTGGGAAAATGAAAACAAGCCAAGTTTTTGTCTTCCTCCTCGGGCTTGTGTAATGTATGAGTGAAAAACTGAAATCTAACTAAAAATTAATTTTTTATTATAGAAAAACTTTTGAGGAAAAAGTGAGAAACCAATAGTTCACGCACTAAAAGAAATAACTGAACCATTAAAGGAAAATTTAAGCCTATTAGATTTGATATATCTACATAGATTTCAAGATATAGTGCTAACCTATGTATCAGTATCATCCTTCAAAAGGTATTCGAAGTGATACACCAGCTTGTCCCAAGACTGTATATATTCCTCTTAGATGAGATTACCATCATTGAATCCCCTGATCAAGAACATATCTTGTTTTTCAATCTAGTTACTCTACTCCTCATTGGTGACCACCCTTAATGGTCTTCCCATTATCCTCTTAGCTTCTTCATCAATAGCATTAATCATCAGAACTATTTCAACCATTTCCTATCCTGAGTGCATAAGTAGTTCCAAATAAGTATCGATAAATGCACCAGAATCCCAATGCTATACAATTGAAACCTTGAGAGGGAGGAGGGGGTCACTGTGAATCACATGGGCTTTCAATTTCTTCACAGATCTAGTCTCCCTTGGTGGTGGAAAATAAGAATATCCCTTTCTCTATTTTTGAATGCCCCTCCTTCTCTTGCTTCACCTCAGGATTGAAAGTCGATCACCCTAAATGTCATCATCTATATCGCCTGATAAGTTCTCAACATCCTCATCACTAGATTCGGTCCTGAGCCCCCTGTTCATGTGAGGGCCTAACTGGATCGATTTAAACCTCTTGAACTAGATTGTCATTCAAAAACTCTTTAAACCTATTTACCAACACAATTGCATCCACTTCCTTACTTGGATCACTCCATATAACCCACTATAGTACCTTGAAACCATAATAATCACCCTACCTTGGTGACTTATATTCTAGACCATTGGAAGTACTAGACCCTGAGCGCACTGCCTTAGCATAAGAAGCAGCCATGGGTGTCTTAGAACCTCCTTCATCCACCATTTGAGAATCCATATAATTGAGGCCACTTATAGGTCGCTCTTCCTCCCCAACCTCACCGTCTATCACCAAAGGAGTAGGCATAAAAGGATGAGGTATTCTAAAGTCTTCCCTCAAGCATCTGAAGGTATCTGTCACCAGTGGGTTCACTTCCCAACATTTCACCTACATTGCCAATTTAAACTCACAATCAACACCCACTGGTTTTTGTCCAGACAAGCCTACTGCAGCATGACCCTCTAGTTCCTTACAACTATCCAAATCCATAGTCCCAGTGAGACTCTTATACCCTCATCAAAAGGTTACCATCATATGGACCAAACACTTACAAAAAAGAACAAAAATCAGACCATGATTCATAGACCACATGATGTTTGCACCAAAACTCTTCCCCAAATAAGATCCAAACATAATATAAAGGTACTATGGGCACATCCACTTCCACACAGACTGTAGGTTAATAGGATGACACAAAACTTCAGTACGACTATCCAAATATAGGTAACTACCAAATAGGTTCCCAAGTATACAAATAACCAAGGGATTTTGAAACAGTAAAGTAAGATTAGGGGAACGCACCCAAATCACCATTATAGGGGAATGACGCTTCATATGGAAGTTGTATTTACATCGAAAAAGGTATAACTGATATCCGTTGAAGCTACGAGGAGAACTGTACTAGGATTTAATAAGATCTTCCTCCAATGAAAATTGTATCATAATATGTCTTTTGTCGATCAAACCTATTGTCTCCCTCTCCTATAAATCCTAAGACCTGAATACATACCTATCAGATTAATCCACTAAGGGATGTCACTTCTTGAACCAAGAAATAAGGTTAATATTTATAGGCATTGAGGTTTCTTTGAACTCTGATATCAATAACGGGGGGTTAGGTAACCCATCGAATAGATCAGGTACTTTCGTACAAAGAGATTCTTGAGGAAAAGGTGGAAGAAGATTAGGGTTAGAAAAGGGAGAAAACTAGGAACCCGATCACTTGATAGATGTCGGATTTACCTCCCCCATAGGTGGGAGAGGTACCGACGTAGACTGCACCGCCATCACAAAGCAAGAACGAGCATTGTGGCTCCCCCCATCGCGGAACCCCCTGTTCATGAAAACCTAAAATCTACCACATGATTTCATATAGTTGAATGAGTGACCACATAGGAATATAAACCATGAAGATGCAGTTCTATCAAATCAATAAAATCATGAAAAAAAGAATATGAAATAAAATTTTGCATGATTTATAGAAGATATTCCTTGATGTAGAACAATGATCTTCCATGAGCATGAATCTTTTGTGAATATCAAGTTGTCACTTCTATGAGAAATTGAACATACCTTCCATGAAGCATGAGTCTTACTTGTGAATAAAGATTCTGTGAATTATTGTGATGCATCTTTGAGGATATGATCTTCTATGTGTAAGGGTCTTCCATGAAGGGCATGAACTTTCCATGCATACAGTAAAATCATAGATCTTCCACGAGTTTGATGACCTTCTATGTGTATCTTCTTTCAATCACAAATCTTATATGGAATAAATGTGATCGATCCATGTCTAATAAATCAATTCAATCTAAATCCATCCTGAGTTCTTGTAGAATAAATTGGTACATTCATGCAGCTCTGTATTGTATGCATGTAAATCAAACGAAGAAGAAAAAAATAAATGAAGGCCTTGAAATCAATGTTTCAACCTGATATATTCACGATATGATATTTATGAAATACCATGAATGATAAAAAGATATTTTGTGAAGAAATAAAATAATAAGACTTGTGATATTACCCATCCTACACTGAAGAACACATTCGATGCATATATACATGCAGGCATGGGATACAGGATTTTTGTGTACAGATACCGAAGATAAAAATGGTATGGTTATTAAAAACCACATGAAGCAATAGAACCCATATTATTTGGGTATTTAAATGAAGATAAATTAGTTTCTATTAATTTATAATAAAATAAAGAAGTGTTGAAATAAAAGGAAGATTTAAAGGAGGATACTGTAGTTGTACTATTCACTAGAGGGACCTTTGGGCCAAAAAATGGAATTCTAGGCTTAATAATAGGGTTTTCATTATACTAGGACTTCAATACATGTTCATGGTCTACTTGGCCTTGAGAATTTGGGATATATAATGGGTCTCCCTCTACCCAGACAGAAATAGGTCTTTACTTTCATAAATAAAATGAGGCTTCGACTCCAACTTTAAAAAAATAACTAGAATAAATGAGGAGTGTATTTGACATCAATTGAATGAATTAAGGATAAATAAATTTCTTGCTATCAATGATAATAGTGTTTCCATATTCATAGAGTAGTTACTACAATAATTATAGGAATAATATTCATAATATTATTATTCTAAATATAAATGTAAATTTCAAGTGATGAGAATGATGTATGAGTCTATGCATACAATGATATAATTACAAGAGAATGTCAAATTCAAAAGTATTTAAGAAATAAGGTGAGCTAAATCTATGATTCCATGAAGTAGATACACCAAATTATTTGAATATTGAGAATAATCAGATCATTCCATATCTGGTGTAAAGAAGTTTCAATACCAACAAGATTTTCCAAGAAATTGTTGAAGATATTAAAGTTGTAAAAGAGAAAGATTGATCCTATAGGCTCATGGAAGAATATAACTCTACATAAGAAGGTGGAATTTTTAATATTGGATCAATACATAAGAAGAAGAATCTTGTAACTAAGGTGTTTAAATTGTTACTGAAGATTCTCAAGGTTGGGGTGTATAACCAGTTGGGGAGGAGAAAGATAGTTGGGGTGTATAAATATTTGTGGTAGAAGAGTTGGTGGTTAGTTATAGAAATAGTTTCAATTAGAGGATTGAGTACTAGGATGTATAACTAGTTTCTTTTGGTGCCTTTGTAATCCTGAATGTTATAGCAGAGAATCCATGTTGGGGAGAATAACCAATATGGAAAGGAGTGGGTATTTACAAAAACCTTGTAAATATTGTGTGATTATATATATATATATATATCTAATTACTAATTGTGTGATTATATTAATCGTATCGAGAACCTTAACATGTTCCAGAGTTTGGATTAAAATGAATTCATAAAAAGATACCACTTATTCACCCCTAGTGGTCAACTAGTATGGGGATCTGTAAGTGGAATCACAGGGGATTCCCTATAAATATCTAAGAAATATTGAATAAGAAATTTTATAAAGGTTTCAATGACATTATTTTTGGACTCCTCATGTGTTAATAATGTTTTAATGATAAAAAATCCTATAAATTATATAAATCTTGTTAATCCTATTTAATCTGTCTCAAATCATGTGTACAGATGGTTGGTTTCTTTATGCTTTAAATAAACCTATCCAAGATCTTAAGTAATATGTTTGATTATTGTAAACTATTTTTAATTTTTGTTATAATGAATTTACTTTATAAATGATTAAGTCTAATCCATTATATGAATATCATTGTTTAAGTCTGTATACAAATATTTGGCTAAGTCTGAGAAACCGTGAGTCTGCCACCAGTTATGTTTTTCTGGCAAAGGACCCAGACACCGTGACCAAACACCGTGACCCAAACACCGTGACTAGACACCGTGACCCAGACACCGTGACCCAGACACTGTGAACCAGAAACCATGACCAAACACCATGACCAGACACTGTGACCCAGACACCGTGACCCAGACATTGTGATTAGACACCATGACCAGACACTGTGAACCAAACACTGTGACCAAACACTGAGAACTAGACACAGTGACCAGACACCGCATTTGTGCTAACAGTTCCTGATCTCTATACAACTATGCCATCATGACTATCTCATCACTCAAAGACAAAGAAGAAGACATCATTTCATGGAGGAACCATTTCATGGTGACATCATTTCATGGAATACACCATTTCCAAGTGATCAACTGTGACACCGTTTTTTAATCTGTTTTGTAATTTTTCAATTTAATTTCTAATGATCATATTTGAGTCTTTTAAATTCAATGACATAATTAATATTTATTTATAGAAATTTCACCTGATAGTATGAGGTATGAGGTGCATAATACATGCATCCTGTCGGCTCCAACACATGTACTCCAAGAATAAAAAGAGAAGTGTAGCCAAGAAACAAAGAGGCGCGATAACGAAGAAGCATGAGCATTATTGAGAAAAGAACTAAAACATGCAACTCAATACATCATAAGAACACACAAAGCATTCTCGAATCCAAAAAGGATGATATACCATAGATTAGATTCAATAACATCTTCGCAATACCAACTCTACAAAGAACAAGATCCAGATCTAACTGGAAACCAATGCATCAGACTTGTGATACTTTGTTTCTCACAAGAGGACTTGACTCTAACATCTGCTTCATCCTAGAAGTCCAGAGCTGCAGAGAATAACACTTAGATCACTTCTAACCTTATCTCATCATTTTTTCTCTGTTGTGTATTGTTTTTAGCTTTCAACCAGTGTGTGTCTGTCTGTATAAAAACACACACTGTCTCCTGTACTAAACTAGAGGATACAAGATATACTTCCTATCACATCTTTTTACACTTTTTTACTCCCACAGATAAGTGTGGAAGAGGTCCTTATGTGACCTATTATTTTATACCCATGAAGAACTGTGGAAGAGGTTTTGTGACCTGGATAGTCCTATGCACTGTTGTTTACCCCAATATAGGGTGTGGATCAAGTTTATTAATATAAACTTCTTGGTGGAAGGTGATCACCAGATGGAGTGTATTAGGTCTCGGATTGAGACTGAACCACTTTTTTTATATCCGCTGTGTTGTTTAATTTAATTTTCTATATTTTACTATATAATTCAGAAATCACTAAATTTTCTTTGATAGTTAATCTTGTAAAGAAGTTATAATTTTTTTCCTTATTAGAATAGCTTCAAAAGTAATATTAATAACTAATATTAAGATTAATGAGAATTAATCAATCTTATGAGAAGTTATTCAAACAGTCAAAATTTCATAACCGTATTACTTTGATTAACTGGGTTGTATTTATTTTATTGGGGGACCTTTTAAAAATAATTTTCAAACACATTTTTTTATAGATACTCAATTCACCCCCCCTCTTGAGTACTCTACTTCGACCAACATTTGGTATCAGAGGTTGTTTTTTATTCCTGTTAAGACTCTGTTTTTGACCCCATTCAACTATGATTTCAGTTGTACTTTAAAGATATGTAAATTTTTGGTAATTCTAAATTTATATCTATTTAAAATTATTTATTTATTATGGATAATATAATGGAAGGTTCTGCAACAAATAGACCACCATTATTTAATGGAACCAATTATTCCCAATGGAAAATAAAAATGAAAATGCATTTAGAAAGTATGGGCTTTGAAATTTGGTCTTCAATTATAGATGAGTATAAGATTCCTACTACTGATAGAATCAATTGGAATGACCCAACCAAGACTGCCTATAATAAAAATTGCAAATCGATGAATTATTTATATTTCTCTTTAGGAGATGAGGAATTTAACAGAATTTTTGCATGTAAAACTACCCATGAAATTTGGGATACTTTGTCTATTTCACATGAAGGAACTTATAATGTGAAAGAAATGAGACTTAATACTTATAATATTAAATATGTTAACTTTAAAATGAAACCTGATGAGCCTATTTCTAATATGTATCTCAGGTTCAATGAAATTGTCAACACAATGATTTCTCTTGGAAGAGAAGTCACTGCCAAATAACAAATTATGAGGATTATCATATGCCTACCTAATAGATAGAAAGGAACCTTTGTATCTATTGAAGAGTCATGCGACATCATCCAGTTACCTGTAAAAGAAATCATTGGGAAACTAATGATGTATGAAGAGGTGTTGAAAGTCAAAAAGTAAGAGGGGGATGAACCCAAAAGAAAATATGTTGCATTTAATACCACCACCTCTAGACACAAAGAGAAAGGGAAATTGGAAGTCTCTGTAGAATGTTATAGCAGTGACTAATCACCACCTGATAGTGATGAGAAGATGGCTCAATTAGCCAGAAGGTTTAAGAGGTTTTTCAAGAAGAAGAAATTTTTCAGAAAGCCTAACTTCAAAGGAAAATATACTCAAAAAGGAAGCTGGAAGAAATATTTGAAAAGAAGTGACAAGTATGATGAGATAGTATGCTATGAGTGTAATAAAAAGGGACATATAAAGGATGATTTTCCCAAGATCAAGTGAAAAAAGAAATATGAGGAAAAAGATAACAAGTATAAAAAGGCAATGAAAGAAACGTGGAGTGCTTTTGAGGATAATTCAAGTGACTTAGAATCTTCACATGATGAATAAGATAACAAAGCCGATATGTGTTTTATGACAAACACATCTGAGGTAACACTGGAATCTCCTGTACAAAATTCCTATTATTCTAGAGATGAGAGTGACTCTTAGAATATGTCTAATGAAGAAATGTTTGAGTACTGTAATATTCTTTAAGAGACATGTAATAAAATAAAATATAAATACAAATCTTTAAAGAAACAGAATGCTCTTACCTCAACTGTTAAAATTGAAATTACTATAGAAAATGAAAAAAATGCTCAATTACTAAAAGAAAACAATGAACTAAAGCTATCTAATGAGAAATTGAAAAATGATCTTGAAAGGTTTACTAATGGTAAAGATACTTTGGTACAAATTCTAGGTAAATAGATTGCTCCTAAATATAATCCTAGTATTTTCTATCAACCTGGTAAAATAAATTTTGGAAAAACTAATTTTGTTTCTAAGTCTAGGACATACAGATTTACTCCTAGTTCTGTAAAACATTCAACTAGTTCAAATTATGATACACTCTCTACCGTTTCAATCTTTTCAAGACCAAATCAAGTTTATTTTTCAAGAACTTTACTTAATGATTATAAGAAACCTATGAGAAAGATATGGGTTCCTAAAGCACTAGTCACTAATATTACTTGACCCAAACAAATATGGGTACCAAAGTCTATTTTTATTTGAATATTTTGTAGAAAACCAGCTTAAAGAGCTCCTATAAAAGATTATGGTACTTGGATAGTGGGTGTTCAAGAAACATGATAGGAGACTATTTATGCTTTAAGAATTTAATAAAAATTGATGGTGGACATGTCACCTTTGGTGAAAATGCCAAAGGAAAAATTATTGGCCTTGGCCAAATTGGTAACTCTAACTCAGTTTTAATTTACAAAGTACTTTTTGTTGATGGATTAAAATATAATCTGCTTAGTATTTTAAAACTATGTGATGATGGATTTCATGTTACATTTGAAAATAATGCTTGCAATTTTTTTAATTCTAAAAATGAATTAGTGTTTTTAGTATTAAGAAATGAAAATTTAGACTCTGTTAACTTAGATTCTTTAGTCTCTCAAAATACTTCATGTTTAAGTGTATTTCACAAAGAATCTTGGCTTTGGCATAGGAGACTAGGACTCTGTAATATTCACTCTCTTAGAAATCTGACTAGAAAAAGCTTAGTCAAATACCTACCCAAACTCGAGTTTCCAAATGATAAAGTCTGTAATACTTGTTAAAAGGGAAAGCAACACAAAATTTCCTTCAAACCAAATAAAGAAGTGTTAACTTATCAACCTCTAGAAGTGGTTCACATGGATTTTTTTGGACTATTTAGAGTTTCTAGTTTAAAGGGGAAGTACTATTTTTATGTTCTTGTAGATGACTTTTCTAGATATACTTGGACTTTCTTTTTGTCTCACAAAAGTGAAGCATGTTCTCATTTTACCAAATATGCCAAAACTATAGTAAATATTAGTGGACTTAGAATTAAATTCTTAAGAAGTGATCATGGCTGTGAGTTTGAAAATCAAGAGTTTGAATCTTTATGTTCTCAAAATGGATATAGTCATAATTTCTCTACCCCTAGAACACCTCATATAATAGAGTTGTAGAAAGAAGAAATAGAACCTTTCAATATATTTCTAGAACCATTCTTAGTAAATATGACTTACCTATTTATTTTTGGGTCGAAGCTTTAAATACAACATGCTATATTATCAATAGAGTGTTGATTAGACCCATTCTTAAAAGAAATAGATATCAGTTATGGAACAATAAAAAACCCAAAGTAAAATACTTCAAACTGTGGGTTGCAAAATCTATATCCTTAATACTAAGGAAAATCTTGACAAATTCTCATCCAAGAGTGATGAAGGAATATTTCTAGGATATTAAATCTATAGTAAATCTTATAGAGTGTTTAAAAAAAGAACTAAATGTGTGGAAGAATATGCCTATGTCAAATTTGATGAAGCAAATCCACATGAGCCTAAGACCACTCTAAAGAACTTGGAGAATGATGTGTCAAATTTGGACATCAATACAAAATCCTCTAACCATCCTGTAAAGGAATCTGTGAAAACTTCCATTTCTGAAAATTCTTTAGATTCAAGTCACAATGAACCTGAACATATTGAAGAACCTGAAATCACCAGTCCCTCTTTTTCTAGAGCTGTTAGAACTCTTAAGAATCATTCTTTAGATGCTGGTATAGGAGATTTAGATAAAGGAACTCAAATTAGAGATTCTCTTATAAATAAGGTTGAACATCAAGTCTTCTTGTCACAACTTGAACTTAAAAACATTAATGATGCTATCAATGATGAATTTTGGGTGATGGATATGCAATAAGAACTTAATTAGTTTGAAAGGAACAAAGTTTGAAAACTTGTTGACAGACCCAAAGACACATTTACCATAGACACTAAGTGGGTGTTTAGAAATAAAGTAGATGAATCTGGTAACATAGTTAGAAATAAGGATAGATTGGTTTCACAAGGCTATATTCAAGAAGAATGAATTAACTATGAAGAAACCTTTGCACCAGTATCTAGAATTGAAGCCATCAGAATTATGCTTACTTATGTTGCACATCTGAATTTCAAACTATATCAAATAGATGTTAAAAGTGAATCCCTAAATGGGTATATAGTTGAGGATGTCTTTGTTGAGAAACCCCCTGGTTTTACAAATCCTCATTTTCCAAATCATGTTTTTAAATTATAAAAAGCTTTATATGGTTTAAAACAATTTCCAATAGCTTGGTATGATAGATTAAGTACCTTTCTTATTTCCAAAGGTTTTACAAAAGGAATAGCTGATCCTACCCTTTTTATAAAATGAATTTCCAATGATGTTTTAGTAGTTCAAATTTATGTAGATGCCATTATCTTTGGATCTTCAAAAAATTATTTATGTATTGAATTTACTAAAATGATACAAAACAAATTTGAAATGAGTTTAATGGGTGAAATAGAATTCTTTCTTGGATTTAAAATCTTTCAAAATAATGATGGTATTATTTTAAATCAAATCAAATATACTATAGATCTTCTAAAACGTTTTGGCTTGGATAGCACTAAAAGTAACGACACTCCAATGAGTACTTCTTGTAAGTTGGATCTTGATGAAGATGGAAAATATGTTGATCACACAACTTATAGAAGAATGATTGGAAGCCTACTCTACCTAACTTCTAGCCAACCTGACATTATGTTTAGTGTATGTATGTGTGCTTGTTTTCAAGAAAACCCTAAGGAATCTCATTTAAATGCTGTTAAGAGAATTTTCAAATACCTCAAGCATATACCCAATCTAGGACTATTCTATCCCAGAGGACAATCATTTGAGTTAGTTAGTTATTATGATGCTGTCTTCGGTGGTTATAAGTTATATAGAAAAAGCACCTCTGGAATATGTCACTTTTTAGGCAAGTCACTAGTATCATGGTGTAGTAAGAAACAAAACTCTGTTTCATTATCTAGTGCTAAAGTTGAGTACATAGCTATTGGTAGTTGTTGTGCAAAAATTTTGTGGATGAAACACACATTACTAGATTATGGATATCAATTCAAGAATGTACCTATAAATTGTGACAATAAAAGTGCTATTAATATCTCAAAAAATCATGTCTCACACTCTAGGAAAAACATATTGATGTAAGACATCACTTTTTAAGAGACCATTATCAAAAAGGTGATATCACTTTGGAATTCATTGGAACTGAATACAAAATTGACGATATATTCAACAAACTATTAAATTCTGAAAGAATAGATTACATCATACATGAATTGGGAATAATAAATCTTAAGTAGTAAGTGTACTATTTCACAACTTATTATTTCACAGCTTACTGTTTCATGTTTATGGTATCACAGTTACTACCTATTGGTTACTATCTAGCACTTACTATCTCAAACAACATGGTCACACATTTTTGAAGTCACACAGTTACGGTCTCACTGTGAAAACCTATTACAGTCTCACCATGAAAGCCAGTTACGGTCTCACCTTGAAAACCTATTCCGGTCTCATCGTGAAATCCAGTTACGGTCTCACCATAAATACACTTTATCATTTTATTTACATATTATAACCCATATAACGGTAATTAATTATTTTATTCTTTTACTTTCCCACGCTTTTGTTTTTGTGATGCTTGATATCCCTAAATGATAAAAACGAAATATGTTTCACTCCTTTCTTCACCCGAGATCTCTTCTCTCAAAATGTAACCCCTCCTTCAACCTTTATCTCTCTCTCAAATCTTCGTTGAATGACCAAAATGAAATTTCCATCCTCATCAACTCCTGATAAGAAAATATCAAAAAAGAAGATGAAAATAACACCAATGTTAGCGCCCGAAGCTTCGTTGAATCTGAACCTGGTGAAAAGAATTGTGGTACCCGAAAAAGAAATTTACCCCAAGAGGCTGATGTCAAGTAAGTCTTTAGTATTGAAAGTACCAAGAGAGAAAGGATGGATATATTGGTTCACAAAGGAGGATATGCTGATTTAACCAAAGATAGTTGCACAATTTTATTAGTTCTTTCAATTCTCTTTTGATATAGAAGATGGTTTTGTTCTGAGAAGCTGGATCAATGGGCAAAGATGTACCCTTTCTTTGAGGTTATGGGATACTTGCATAATGATAAATCATGAGGGTATTTTTGAGGAATACCAGATAGGTCCTCCTCCTCTAAGTGAGATATTTTTTTTGGAATAATCCTTGGAAAGCTTAACTAGGAATGAAATAAATAGAAGAGTTATTTCTACTGAGCTAGATGAGAAAACCAGACTTTTGTTTAAATTTGTTCAGAATCTGATTAGCCCCAGAAAAGGTGATTTTTCTACAATAAAGTATCAAGATATATTTTTGATACATCTTATGAATAATGAACACAAGATCAACCTATGTAAGTATGTTATACTCCATATATGTGAGTTGATAAAGACAACCTCCAAGTCAACCTCTTTGTTCTACTCAAGGTTAATATCTACTATGCTTCATGAAAAAGAGTTGGTTGGACTAGATAAAGAAGTCATTAAGTACTATGATTTTTTTATTTCAAAATTTATAGTCAAGAGAATGAAAATCAGTTGGAATCCATGGAGAAAATCATGGGTAGAAGAAAATGAGAGGGTCTATGAAAAGTTCAACCCGGTTGAGCACTCTTCAAGACCTAAGGACATTTTTTATCCTAGTTTGGAGCCAGATGAGATTGCTGACTATTCTGGTGAAGAAAAAGAGAAAGAGACTATTAAACCTATAGGGAAAATTGTCCTGGATGAGGAAGACAGTGAACCTATTTTTAAAGTCTTAATTGAGAAGGAAGTACTTGTCCCTTAAGTTATTGTTGATATGGAAGAACTTGCTTCTAAAGAAGAATCAGTTGCTAATGTAAGTGAAAAGGCTATTCTAGAATAGCATCTAGAAGAAGATTTTTCTCTTGAGAGAGAAGCTGCTCATGAGGACCATATGGAGGAACAAGTTGTTCCTAAAATTATCCCATATGCTGAAGAAAGAATGGATCAAGACTTTCAATTAGCTAGAAAATAAATGGGTGAGGCTATTAGGGATAAAGTCTTGGAAATAGATCAAGGATCTAAATCTCTTAGTCTTGAGAAAGATGCACATGTTGAGGGGGAGAACCACCCGAATCCGGAAACTATTGATATTCCTAATCTGGTTGATCCAAGCTCTATATATACATGGTATAAATTCCCTATCTATTTTGATGTAAATTATTCCTAGGAAGCCTCAGTTAAAGGTATAGATCTATCTACTGTGTTTAAATTGAAACCAGTATCTGCTCTTGATGTTATCTCTGCCAAGGAACCTGTCTCAGCTCCTATTCTTGATCCTTCCCAAGAACCTTCCACCTTGGTGAGTAAGAATGATTTAAAAGTATTTGGAGCCACCCTATTGACTGGGGTTGAAAAGATCATGAATAATCAACCTTATCCTGTGACAAACTTTAGTGAAAGAGATGCGCCCCTTCTATTAGAAAATATTATTTGGCATATTCATCTAAAAATGATTCATGAAATTAAAGAAGTTAGAGTTGAGAAAAAACAGATCAGTGATGAAGTGATTTCTCTCAGAGGTAAGGTTTAAGATATGCATAGAGTTCTGAAATCAAGACAAGAACCTATTTCTCATCATGTTGAGGATGTTGGTAGTAATATTCCACAGGAAGTATCCTCACTAATTCAACCTAACCTAACTTCCTTATCTAACAAGGTGGTCAAAGTAAATAAGGAAATAGTTCAAGAGATGCGTTGGATTTTTATTGGTCTTAACAAGTTGACTGATGAGTAAAATGGCTGTCTCCAGAAAGTTCTGAATCAACTAAAGTCTCTTACTTCAGCTATTACAACTTCTAACACCTCTGGAAAATCATATCAACCTTCCTTGGACAATGATCTTCTCAGAACAGTTGTTAAGGAAGAACTTCAATCTATGCTCAGTGGTTTTGACAAAGAGTCTCTATCTATGGTTATCAAGAATAGTGACAAAGTTCTTGATTTGGTGAGAATTCATTCCAATATTGTCAATGATACTCAAGAATAAATTACTAATAAGGTGTATTTCTACTTCAATAGGATTTTCTCTAATCATGATATAACAAACCATTTCAAGTACCTTGTAGAGAATCTGAAAATCCCTCCTATCACTCAAGCTTTAAAAACTCAAGTTCAAAATCTGAAGGATTTTAGTCCCTTGTTGGACAAGTTCATGGAGAACAATAATGACTTTGAGAAAGTGATGCAGTATGGTGGTGAGATTATTTCTGACTTCATCAAGCTATTGAGGACTTATCTTCATGTCCATAGCACTGCTATTATGGCTCTTACAGCGGCACCCTTGAGACCTGTTTTTCATACCTTATCATCCTATCCCCTTGCCTCTACTTCTATGTTTGTATCTCAGGCTCTGAGTCAGATAAAACCTTTTATCCTTGACCAACAATTTCCTCAGTCTTCCACTGAACCTACTTTGGCCCCTTATGTTTTTGATGGTCTCCCTCTACCTTCTTTGTCAGTTGGTTCACTTCCTTATTCGACTTCTACATCTGATCCTATGGCTTCTAGTGATGCTACTACTAAGGGAAAAGAGAAGACAACTGATGCTGATGAAAAATGAACACTATCAATTTATAGGGATGATTTTTGTATCTTTGCTTTTTAATATTTGTAATGACATTTTTATCCATCTAATGCATTTTGAACTCTTCTTATCTATTCTCTTATTTACTTTTGTACTCTTTTTTGATAATCCCAAAAGGGGGAGAGACATGCACTCTAACTGCACACTAAGGGAGAGACACATTCACTAAGAATAGATATCTCACTCACATGATTTTTGATCATCAAAATTGGGGTTATTGTTGGACTCCTCATGTGTTAATCACGTTTTAATGATAAAAAAATACTATATATTCTTTAAATATTGTTAATCCTATTTAATCTGTCTCAAATCATGTGTATAGATGGTTGGTTTCTTTATGCTTTAAATAAAACTATCCAAGATCTTAAGTTCTTTGTTTGATTATTATAAACTATTTTTAATTTGTGTTATAATGGTTTACCTTGATAAATGATTAAGTCTAATCCATTCTATGAATATCACTGTTTAAGTCTGTATATAGATATTTGGCTAATTATGAGAAACTGTAAGTCTGCCACCGATTATGTTTTTCTAGCAAAGGACCCATACACTGTGATCAGACACCATGACCCAGAAACTGTAACCAAACACCATGACCCAGACACTGTGATCAGACATCGTGACCTAGACACTGTGACAAAGAAACCGTGACCCAGAAAACATGACCAAACACCGTGACTAGACACCATGACCCAGACACCATGACCTAGACACTGTGACCAGACACCGTGACCAGACACCATGACCCAAACACCATGACCAGACACCGAGAACCAGACACCATGACCAGACACCACATCTGTGCTACCAGTTCCTGATCTCTATACAAATATGCCATCATGACTATCTCACCACTCAAAGACAAAGAAAGAGAAACTATTTCATGGAGACACCATTTCATGGAAACATCATTTTATAGAAGACACCGTTTCCAAGTGACACCATTTCCAAACAGACCGTGACGCTGTTTTTTAATCTGTTTTGTCGTTTTTCAATTTAATTTATAATGGTTATATTTGATTATTTTAAATTCACTAACATAATTAATATTTATTTGTAGAAATGTCACCTGATAGTATGAGATTCTAGGTGTAGAATACATGAATCTTGTCGGCTCCAACACTTGCACTCCAAGAATAAAATGACAAGTGTGGCCCAGAAACAAAGAGGCACGTTAACGAAGAAGCACGATAATTATTGAGAAAAGAACCGACACATGAAACTCAATACATATTAAGAACATACGAAGCATTCTAGAATCCAAAAAGGTTGAGATAACATAGATCAGAGTCAAGAAAATATTTTCAATACCAACTATACGAAGAACACGAGCTAGATCTAACTAGAAACCAGAGCATCAGACTTGCAATACTATGTTTCTCTCAAGAGGACTCAATTATGACATCTTCTTCGTCCTATAAGTCTAGAGCTACATAGAATAATACTCAGAGTAATTCTAACCTTATCTCATAATTTTTACTCTATTATTTATTATTTTTAGCTTTCGAGCAGTGTGTGTCTATTTGTATAAAAACACACACTATCTCCTGCACTAAACTGGAGGATGCAATATATCCTTCCGCTCACATCCTTTTACATTTGTTTACTCTCACAGATAAGTGTGGAATATGTCCTTGTGTGTCCTGTTAGTTTATACCCACAAAGAACTGTGGAAGAGGTCATGTGACCTTGACAGTCCTGTGCACTATTGTTTAACCCGATCCAGGGTGCAGATCAATTTTATTAATATAAACTTCTTGGTGGTAGGTGATCACCAGGTGGAGTGGATTAGGTATCGAATTGAAACTAAACCACTTGTTTTATATCTGATTTGTTGTTTAATTTAGTTTTCTCTATTTTACTATATAATTCAGAAATCACTAAATTTGATTTGATAGTTAATCTTGGAAAAAGGTTATAATTGTTTTTACTTATTAGAATAACTTCAAAAGTAATATTAATATCTGATATTAAGATTACTAAGAATTAATAAATCTTCTGAGAAGTTATTTAAACAGTCAAACTTTCATAACCACATTACTTTGATTAACCGGGATGTATTTATTATATTAGGGAACCTTTTAAGAATAATTTTCAAATATAAATTTTTATAGATACTCAATTCACCTCCTTCTTAAGTACTCTACTCCAACCAAAAATTATTTTCCTTATTTAAAGAAAGTTCAAAAAGGGTAAAGTGAAAAAGGAAGGAAAACAATTACTTAAGTACTAGAATTATAATGGAAATAGTCACATTTCCATAAAATTTCCCATGAATAATCTAAAGAGAATAAAATAAAAAATTGATTCATCATTATCAATTATCCAATATTTTTATGAAATCAATCTTCTTTCCTTTGGTGATAATCATAGAAATAAGAATACAATGAAGGTGTCCAACCTTGAGAATAAAATGTGAGATCTCAAGGAGAAGCTACTTGTAAGGGAGGAAGAACTATACGAGGCAATACTAATATGTCTTCTAGTTAAATATGAGATAAAAAAATCAATATAAGACTTAAATTTTTTTTAGAATAAGTAAAATCAAGGTTCTCACAATATGGTGAGAAGAGAGGCCTGAAGAAATAAATAAAATCTTTTGTTTCTTATAGTGAAAGTGTTACAAAAAAAATTGAAGAGGTTTGGGCCATGAAATATGAGAGTAATTATTCCCCACCAATGGGAGAGGAGATAAATCAAAAGAGATTATATTTTCCTAGACAAAATAAGTCTTACATTTCAAATGGACAATAACAACACAAATATGCAAGATCAAAATTTCAAGGATTTTGTGGGTGTTGTGGTAGGTATGGACACTAAGCCTATTATTGTTTGTTCAATTTGTCTTTTCTAGGAAATAAAAAAGAATCTAAGGGGAGTGAAGGTTTGTAAATGAGGAAAATACCTAGAAGAAATAATTTTTAATTAGAACTATATCAAATCCATCCACCTAGAAAAAATTCATAAATTGAATGAAGTATATGGATAATGTGGTCAAGAAGGTCATAAAGGTGAGTGTTGCATGAAAATTATACCAGGAGAAGTCCCTTATGGTATGAAAGGGTAAAAATCATAAAATGATCTGAAAATATTCATGAAAAATTCAATATGTCAAGAAAATAGATGAGAAACCTAAAGATATAGGGAAACCAAAGAAAGAGTGTTCAGTTTGATCTAAAAAATTAACCAAGACTAAAAAAATAGGAAGCACAAGTGAGTGCTAATAATAAAAGAAAATAGATGATTTAAGTTCATGAGAATTCATTAATAATAAGTGACTTAAAAATTCCAAAGGCTAATATAAAAATAATAAGAATGCAAGGATGATATAATACTCTCACCATGAACGCTTCTTCTAAAGAAACAAGAGGTCCGTCTTTATTACCTTATTATTTTTGTTTATTTATGATGACATATAGAGAATTAAAGGAGAAGTTTTGAGTATAGTTTCCTCTAGATAGAAAAAATGTGGAGTTCTCATAGAGTACTTCTAAAGATAATAATCCACAATAAATAGAAAATATAGGGATACATTTGATAGGGAGAAATGGTGAGAAGATTATGTCAAGAATTTACAAGCTATGAATCGGGAAATTCTTGATAATAGTGGAAAATTTGTATACCAATCATAATTTCATCCTTTATCTTTGTTTATATCAAATATATTTATGAAGGGGGAGTGTTGGTTAGTGAAAATATGAAAAAATAGGATTTTTATTGCATTGATATTGATCATTTTAATTTGTCTATTGAGATCTATGTATGTTATAATATATTTCTTGATAACTTTATTTTATTCAAAACCCATTTGTGAAATGATAAATTTATGATCATGGTATCACAATAATGGTAGTGTATGTATAACATATATGACCTTGTTTATATCTCTCTTATTTTCTATATCAGTCTTTCCCACATAGACATAGAGTAAACCAACTAATTACTCTTTTTTAAATAACAATGCGGTATCATACTTCTTTCAGTAAAAGGGGAAAGAGAGTGTGAGTGACTTGAAAGGTAGAAGAAAATATGAAAAGACCCTTACATTGAACTTTGAATTTATTTTTAATAAGGTGGATAAAGTAATAATCCATCCAAGTACACATATTTACATTGAGGATTGGAATTTCCAACAAATTCAAACAGGGAGATTGAAGTGCCCAAGTAAGTATTGAACTTTTTGTCAATGGTTAAATATGTGTTTGGTGGAGTTGACTATGATAATAAGAGGATTATTATGGGTTCATGATAAATGAATTGGATTTCAAGCTTGAAAAATCATATATGAAAGTATATAAAATGGTTGATGTACTTCCATGTTATATAAAAAAATATATATGGTGATTATTGAACTATTATTAAAGTCTTATGACATGTCTGAATTGAGTTTGAAGAAGTTATCATTTTTTAAATTAGTGAAAACTGATTGAGGTGAATATCATGAAAATATTTATTTTTATGAATATATATTGAGGTTTCGTGTCTATAAAATATTATTGTAGGAAGAAATTTTATTTGAGAAGTCCATAAATTTTTTACATGAAGATAAATTGAAGGCCATGAAAAAATATTTAATTTTTTTGATGAATATATTTGCAATGACGTTGAGATTATATGAATAATTTACCAAATCTTTTTATAATATTTTAGTAAAAAAACATGGAAATCCCCTAGAAAGACAAGGTTCCATCTCAACTGCACATTTTGGAGCATAACTCACTGTGTGGGAGGTATCCCCCATTGCTAGCCTAAGGTGAAAATTAGGATATTATGAACATAAAGAAGTCAATATCATGTTCATAGGAACATAAAGGAGTGGAAGAGAAACATCGTGTTGTGTGATATAGTGGCTATCATAGAGTAATACTAGAGTGGACCCAGATACTCACAACTTGGTATCTTAGGGTGTGCATCGTAATATTATGTAGAGGTGGTATGAAGAAAACTTCGATGTGGTATAAACCCATACACCAAAAATATTTACCCATCATTTAAAATATGGATATATTGACTGGGAAAATAAAAATGTTTTGTGTGTCCATCTTCTTCCTCAAGATCGTGAGATGTATACACACAAACTTGTAATTGACCACACATGTTCACATGGTCAAATGAGTGGTCATGCCTAAATATCGACCTAAAAGATTTGGTCTTATAAAATGATGAAAATTATGAAAAAAAAGAATCTAAAATGAGGTTTTTCATGTTTTTTATTAGATATTCTGTGAGGAATAACAAAAATTTTCTGTAAGCATGGATCTTCTATGAATTTTGAGCTACTTATTCCTTGAGAAAATGCACAAAACTTCCATGAAACATGAATCTTACATGAAAATAAAGATTCTGTGAAGTCTTGATCTATGTCTATGAGGCACAAATCTTCCATGCATAATGATATTCTATGAAGGGCATGGAACTTCCATGCATATAGTGAAATCCCAAATCTTTTATGAGTTGGAGGACCTTCCATGAATATATTCTGTAAAGCATGGATCTTCCATGGAATGAAGGAGATCCAACCATTTCCACCAATTCAAGTCGAGCTAGGTCCATCCCAAGTTCATGCATATTGAAATGGTACATGTATTTAGCTTCACATTTCATGCATGTAAATTGAGTGAAGTATAAAAATTTAATGAAGGCCATGATATCAACAGTTCATCCTGATATATTCACTTACATAGATGTATGCAATACCATGTATTATATAAATATTTATAATTAATAAAGAAAATAAGATGGGATTTGAGCTTACCTGGACCATACAAAATAACACACTCGATGCATGTATACATGCATATGTGGGATAAAAGATTTATCATTATTCATATAGCATTTCATGATGAACAATTCTAGGTTATTTAACCTGAATTAATATCTTAATTTAGGAACTTTTCAAGGACATTAAACAATAAATAATATCCAAAATAATTGAGGAGTTAATTCAAGATCAATTAAAAAAATTAAAGAGAAGAATTTTTTTCTATCAATTATCATGGTGTTTCCATATTCATGGAATAATTACAATGGTAATTATGAGAATACTATTCATGATATTATTATTTTCAATATAAATTGAATTTTGAGGTGATGGGAATTACGTATGAGTTTGTACATACATTGAGATAATTTAGAGAGATTTTGATACTCCAAAGTATTGAATAAATAAGGTGAGATAATCCCCAGAGTCCCTGAAGGAGACACACTAGAGTATTCAATGATTAAGAAGAACCATATCATTATAGATCTTGTTTAAAGGAGTTTCAAGACCAATTTTTTTTCCAAGAAGCCATTGAAGATCTTTAAGGAATACATGAGTAATCCCGATACTACAGGATCATGGAGTTATATTACTCTAAAGAAGGAGGACTTACTAATATTAGAAGAAGATATAATAAAAATGATCTTCTAACTAGGGTATCTAACCAATTGCTAAAGAGGCTCAAGGCTGAGGTGTATAATCAATCAAGGAGGTGAATGATAGTTGGGGTGTATAAACAACTATGGACAAAGATTTGGTGGTTGGGGTGTAGAACTAGGATCAACCAGAGGATCGAGTATTGGGTTGTATAACCATCTGATTCTTATAAATTTGTGATCATAAAGGTTATAGTGGAGAATCCATGTTAGGGTGAATAACTAACATGACAAGGGGTATGTCTTTGTACTGGAACTTATAAATATCATGTTCTGCTCTATCTCTCATTACTACTACACACAAGGTTATTTTAGAGATTATATTGAGTGGATCAAGAACCTTAACAAGTTTAAGAGGTTGAATTAAAGATAATTCATAAAAATATACCACTAATTCACCCCCATCTCAGTGGTCAACCAACTCGGGACTCTACAATAAAGATCATATTATCTCATGAATGTGATACTTCAGATGAGTTAGAAGTGTAATAAGTTAAATAATACAAAGATCATGGTAAACATGATTTGGTTTCTATCATAAATAGACCAAAAGCTAATGAAAGTGATTCTAAAAGTGATGAAGTTGAGAAAAGAGTTGATCTTCAGGTAGAACATGAAGCAGGCCTTGAAGAACATGATGTATAAAGGAAAAAACTAAGAAGAAAAATGAAATAGTCCATGAATTTAAGAAATATATGCAACATCAGGAAGAGGGGAAGTTGTAATTAAAGGCAGAAATAAAAAACTCAAGTATTTAATTTCTATAAATCTTGAAAAAGAAATTGATCTTAAGCTCAAAATTGAATAAAAAACTTAGACAAATAATGGTCTATTGAAATAAAAAATTATAGAGTGAAAATAATTGAATATCTCAAAGGAGAAGTCATGATGTGGTGTTAGAAATGTGATTAATAGGGAAAAATAATCAGTCTCGATATGACATTAGGGAGCTCAAGAATAATAGTAATAAAGGAAACTGACAAGGTATATTATAGATAATGAATTCCTATTCCAAAAGTGCAGTCTTCAAAAAAAGGAAAAACTATGTAGGACTATGATAGAAAGAAGAAGACTACTATGATTTATGACAGGATGGAGGCATCAACACCTCATAGAAAATTTGACTTACAATAAGCTCAAATTCCCTTCTATTAAACGACAAAATTTAGAAGGTTGAAATAAAAAATGGATGTTATTTATTTGTAAAATCAAGAAAAATTCAATATGTGTGCTTGATTGTAAATAAGTTTTTTGAATAGAAATAACATAAAGAATAATCAAGAAAAATTCCAACATTTTCTTATGATTTTTATGGGTACTATTTTTTGTGTGAAGGTTACAGGAATAAGAAATACAGTTATACTTCAAAGATACAGAAAATGTGCATCAAGAGACACCAATAATTGGTATAAAGTAATTGGAAGTAAACTCAAATAGTTTATAAACTTATAAAATATTTTTATCTTTAGAAAATGAGGAATAAAATTCATAGCTAGAGGTAAAACAATCTTTTACATCATCAAGATATGCTAACTAGAGGTCATGGGCGATGGAAAGAAAAAATTAGAAGTATAAAATTGATAGGATTACTTTGAGAGAAATAAAAAAGTCTGGTTTGTGGGTTCTAGACTATGGATGTACCTCAGACATGACTATAAATTAATATCTTATTATCAGTTTCAAGTATTATAAAAATGGAGTGGTTTTATTTGGTAATAATGAAGTACTTGAAATTATTAGATCCAAGAAAGACAAGGTTGGTGGAAATGCTCTCAAAAAATAAACATACTCTTAGTTTAAGGTCTTAGACACAATCTTCTAAGTGTAACACAATTTTGTGGCTTAGGGAATGTTTTAGAGTTTGGTAATAAATATTTCACTATCAAGGATAGATTTGGTTCAATCGTTCTTTAAGGAATATGGGATAAGGAAGATATTTACAATATTGATGAAGAAAATTAGTGATTTTTTTAGGAGTATGAAAACAAATTAAGGGACATGTGACTTGGTTATATGAACCAAAAATCCCTAGAAAATCAGATAAAGGAGGGAGCTTGAGATTTCTCTAAACTCAAAAGTGATAACACACATACATGTGGTTCTTATCAAATGGGGAAGCTTATTTGGAAGAATTATAATAAAAATAAAGGGAAAATCATCAATGTCTATTGAGTTCATTAATGTGGATGTTTATAGTACAATTAATCCTAAAGCTTCATATGGAATGTGATATTATGTTTTGTTTATTGATGATTTCAGTAAGATAGAAAGGTTGATGGTGATTACTCACAAAAAAAGGGTATTAAAGTTTATCACTAAATACCAAAGAGAAACTAAAAATATGATTGGTTTAAAAATTCAAAAATTTCTTACTAATAATGGTATGGAATTTAAAATTATAAAAAGGAATAATATCTAGAGAAACATGTGTTTTAATATGAAGTGTTAGTTATGAGAAATCATTTGAAAAAAAAATCATAGAAAGGAGGAATGAAATAATCAATGACATGGATTGAACTATTATTATAGAAAAATACATATCATAGTAACATTGGAAACAATTATTTATTTTAATGGTCTATGTTTCCATCGTATAACTGTTATATCCCAATACAGATAATACTTTATATGAAATTTTCTATGAAAAAAGCCCACACTCAATTATTTCTAGGTGTTTGGAAATAAATATTTTATATTTAATGAATAAAATAATAGGAAGTTTTTAGCATGGGGTGATGAAGGTATATTTTATATATTTTCATCCAAGAGTATGGCTTACAAGTTTTATGATAAATAGATAGAAAAATAATTTAAAATAATGATGTTTCAATAACTAAAAATGTGCAAAATTCAAAAACATATGAGAAAAATTCAATTCTAAATGAGAATAATTCACATAGAATCAACCAAAATTTTAATGTGAGAAGTGATGAAGATTTTTATGGTACATGGATAAATCAAAGGGAAAAAGTGAGCACTAATGATATATCTGATGATAATGTAAGCACAATAGGATCAATAAACTCAAGTAGGTGATCAAGTAGGGAATAATCATTGAAAATAATATTTTTGGTGAGTAGAAATCCCAGTTCAAACAAGTATGATGAAAGAATTGAAAAAAATATTTATTATCTCAAGTGTAACCCTAATATATTAATGAATCTTCCAGGGATAAAAGTTGGGTCAATATGATGCATAAAGATCTTTAACAAATTGAAAATTACAACACATGGTTAATTTTTTTGAGGCCAAAAATTAAGAATTTGATTGGAACAAAATTAGTTTTATGAAACAAAATTAATGAATATGGAAATGTGACAAAGAAAAAGCCATGATTAGTGTAAAATATGTATTCCCATATTTAAGGCATTGATGTTGATGAAACAGTTTCACCCATTGATCATTTAGAGACTATTCAGTTATTCTTGTCTATGGTTGTGAAAAATAGGTTTAAAGTGTATCAATAGATATCAAATCAATTTTCATAAATGGATTCTTTTAAAAGGAATTATATATCAAGAAATATGATGAATTTTTTATTTATTAAAGATGGAATTAGAGTGCGTCAGTTGAAGAAATCTTTATACATAATAAAGAAATCACTAAGGGCTTGGTACTCTCATCTTGGTTAATTTTTAAAGAAGCTTGGGTTCCATAGAAGAGGGGTTGATAAAAACCCCCTTTTCAAGAAGGAATAAGGAAAATAGATATTGGTGATTATATATATTGAATATATTATTTTTGGAGGCTTGGATGATACCCAATGCATTAAGTTTTCAAAACTAATGAGGCTATAACATGAGATGTTGCTAATTGATGAACTATCCTTTTTTCCATGGTCTTTCAGTTACTCAAAGTAAGGATGGTAAAATTATCTCCCAAACTAAAAAATATTAGGTGTTTTTGAATAGGATTTAGATGGAATATTATAAACTTATGGAGACTTTGGCATAGTCCAAGATGAAACATTCAAAAGATGGTAAAGGCGAGGAGGTTGATGTAACTCTCTATAGAAATATTTTTTATAGTTTACTCTACTTTAAAACCACTCAACCAAACAACTTTTTTCCAAAATTCAATCTATTATCTATAAATTTTTTCAAAAATAAATTTACATGAAATTTTTGAAGTTGTTATTTCAATATATCAACCAAATAGTAGATTTTGGGCTGTTATATTATAGTAATTTAGAGAAATAACTATTGGAATTTTCTATTGTAGATTGGATAGGTTAGGTAAGAGACCAAAGTATACCTATAGAGGTGTGTTATATCTTGATAGATCATTAATTTCTTAGTAAAGTAAAAAAGAAAGATTTTATATCCTTAATAACTAAAGAGGAAAAGTATATTTCAATGAATCAAGACTATACGAAATTTATATTCATGTGACAACATCTTGAAGACATTTTCATTAATGTGGTATTTCCTATTATAATTATTTATGCAAACTCAAGTTCTATAAATATTAAAAAAAATATCATTTATAACTCACAAACAAAGCATATTGGGATTAAAAATCATTTCTTATAGGAGAAAGGTGAGAAAATGTTTTGAAATTTAAGTGTCTTCCTACTAATAATAAATTGGATAACATCATAACCTAAGATCTACCCAAGGTAGATTTTGAATTAAATTAGTTAAATATATAATTCCAATGAAACCCCTTTATCTATATGACTCTATAGATGAATATCCCTACCCCCTTATGGGAATTTCTTATTATGAAAGGTACAATTTATTTCCAAAATTTCTTTCTTATGTTTCTAACTCTATTTTTAAACCCTCAAGGAAGTGTTTTCTAGGTTCATTGAAAAAAGGGGAGGAATTACTTATGATATTGAGGAGGAGAAATATATGGATAAACTTAGTGTATTTTCTTTATTAAGAAAGTTGGAGAGTGTTTCATTGAAAATTTATGGGAGTGGTTTGTGTATGTACAGTGTGTTATGGAAGAGTAGAGAATGAAGTTAATTGAGTAGTCATCATGAGAATTATCTCAGGTAACTCTTGATTCTCACACTGATCTAGTCTCATATGGGATTAGAGTTTATGAATGACGAATCACCAAGGGAAAGGGAATCAGTAAGTGGTTCAGGTTATTTTTTAACTAAAATTGTATATGCTGAGTAGAGATGTGATTCCCATTGAATTGTTAACAAAATTAAATGGTGATATTTTTCACACAAATATCTTCAGTATTTTGTATTGATTATGTTTTTTTCAATAAAATATGAGTATTAAAGTTGAATAAGGGTGTGGAGAATATATGATTCTTATAATATTGTTATGGATTTTTTTAATCCAATAGGTTCTAGATATTAGAGTGAAATCTATCAAGTCACCATGCTGCAATCCATCAAGATGTTCCATAGGATGTGTTCCATATTCAGGGTTCCTATTCCATTGAAATAATCATGTGCCATAGTCCTGTATAAGAAGATACATCAACCTTTTAGGACCTCATTGTGACATGGAAGGAGTGTTCTTGGAAGATTGGATGTGTTTTGTGATTTTCAAGTCAATTGGTGACCATAACACAACACATCAGGCAACGCCATAAGGAGAAGTATAAGGATAAATCCAGAATGTTTTCATTGTAGAATAAGGGACCATTTCATATAGGTGATCAAATGATTTTTGGTGTCACTGGTGCTTCTATAGTTCCCATGTCATGGAGGTATGGCTACACTGAAGTCCTATTATAGAGGAAACATCCATACCGTAGGAGCACATTGCATCATGGAGGGTGTGATTTAGGTATTGTGAAGGAAATTTATATATTTGCATTCCTTCTTGAGCTCAAAATACTATGAAATTTCCATTCAATACCTAGTTTGGTGAGGTGGTAAGTTATTTCATGGTAGTGGGAAGGTCATGGAGGATCTTTATGTGTTATATTTTTTTGGAGATCTATTCAATAAAAAGTGTCATCATAGAACAACATACCACAACCACCTAATTTGATTAAATCCATTTTTGGAGTCATAGTAAAGGAGGCTATTCTAGGATGAAGCTTTGGAATAAGATTTCTATATCGTAGTATGTGTGAGCATGTCATATCCAAGCAGTTTTTGAAAACATGTAAATTTAAACTGGGAGTTTATGACTTGAAATTTAAAGCGTTTAAAGTAATTTTAATATTCCTTAATCACCACATTATGGTGTGTGAGACACATGAAATGATATTACAAAGAGAGAGGAATAATTTATTGATCGTAACTCTTAGATCAAATCAAGGTGGTTGAATTGTTTACAACTACATACAATAGTTCAAGAGATAGATGTGATATAGTTAATAAGTGATGAGAGATAGGGTCTCAAAAGAAAAGTATGGACAAGGTATTTATAGGCTTTCGGGAAAATTAAAAGTGAGAAAGAAAAGGTAAATTTTAGAAGATTTATCTTGCTATAACACCATAAATATATATATAAGAGACACACTATTTTAGGTGTATTTTGACTTTCCTCATGAAAAAGAAGGTTATCATAGAAGGAGCAGTGAGTTTCTTTACTGAAGGGGGGAAATGAGTTTTTTTATATTGTGTGGATAGTGAGTTAGAGGGCCAATGTGACTAATCTATTATATAAAAACAAATAGAATCAGTATGTTGTAGTGTTACAAGTGAATAATCACATTGTATTTTCATGCTCCTTAGACTAGCCCAGTTAGGGTGAAACAAGTAAAATCACTTATTATTTTTACTACTTTCATCACCCAAAGTGAATAAGTTAGGGAGAGATAAAAGTGTTCATTATATTTAAAGAACAATATCAAAATCATATAATGAATCTTTTAAATCTATAATACACTGATTCATCCTCTCTAGGTATTCTCCTTGATAAAGGGTCAATGATTACTTACATCACCGTCTAAATCATGGGATGTGATGGTGATCATGGTGAGTAACTCAAGTAGAAAAATAGATCTTGTGTTTATGAATGTTAGAGACTTGATATTGAATGAATAACTCCATTTTAATGATATCCAAGCATCTTTTAGAAAAAACCTATAGTGTGGAAGAAAAAACATTTAATAGTATAAAAAGTTTATAATAAGGGGAATAGAAGAATAAGTAGAAGCAGGAGTAACTCAGCGGAAGGTGGTACCATGTGTTGGAATTATGGTATGAATGATCACTTCAATAAAGATTTCAATGATCAAAGAGTTAATTTAATAAGATACACTTCTAGAAGTGTATCTATGAATCATGTATTAGAATATGTGGTTGGTCTATTTTTGAGTTATATTGGCTCACCTAAGTCTGGGATTGTAGACTTTAGAGCCTCATTTCACTCAACATCCTAGAGGGGGGCTATGAGGAACAATATTTACAAAATATTAGGTAAGGTTAATCTTATAGATGATGAATCCATAGAGATTATGGAAAAGGGTGATGTTTCCTTCTAGAAAAGGAATACATGTTTTCTAGAGTCATGTGGTGTGAAAAAAATATTAGTATTGAGAAAAACTTATTTTTTATTGGATAGTTAGATGATGAATATTTCTGTACTATATTCATGGATGGTGTGTATAAGATTTATTATAGTTTTGTGGTTATATTAAAATGATTTAAGGATAATTTTTTTACCTAAATTTAGTATTAAAAGGTAGAATTCACGTGAGAGAAGTATCTTCCATAGTGTTATGGTATGATTTTCTGGGTCACTTAAGTAAGAAAGTGATGAAAGTCTATCTTATAAGGGTCTGATGAAGATCAGAAGCATGGATTACAAGACATGTGAATATTGTATCTTTAAAAACCAGTGGAAGGTGTCAATATAAATGGATGGTGTTCTTCTAAATTTAAGGTAAGGCATTGAAGAACTAGATGTTCGAGGTTGGTTCATATGGATCTATGGGGGTTAGATATGGTTCTTTCTCACTGAGGGTCACTGTTTTATGTGACATTCATTAATGATATAACAAATAAAGTATGGGTGTTATTTCTCAAGAACAATTCTGAGGTATTCAGAACCTTTGTTTGGTGGAGATCAATGATATAAAAGGAGATCATTTGTAAGCTGAAGTGATTGAAGTATGAAAATGGTGGGGGGTATGTAGGTAGGAAGTTCCATAGATTCAACTATAGTAACAACATATTGTTTGATAAAAGAATACTATGAACACCAAAATATAAAATATTTTCATATAGGATGAATCAGACATTGGTTGAAAAGGAAACAATATGATAATTCACAAGGGGTTCCCTAAGATGTTTTGGGTGGAGGTAGTGAGTTGTGTGGTATACTTGATCAACATGAGTCTTTCTTAATTAGGGAAGAAACTTCCAAAATCCTATTAGTTTATAATAAAGGTTCATATTACTCATCTAAAATTATTTAGTGCACTAACCAATATCCACATTAACACCATGGAAGGGGACAAGGTTGAGTCTAAGTCCTAAGCATGTTAATTTTTTGGTTTTAGGAACAAAGAGTTTGGTTTTTTAATCTAGGATAATAATTATCAAAAGGCTATTATAAGTGGAAATTTAATCTTCAATAAAGAGATCATGTGGAAGGATCAAAACTTAGTTTTTGTTTTTGATAAGAGAAAAGTATCATCCTAGGAAGAAGTTAAACTAAATGGATCTCCAAAAGTTATAGATGATCTAGAAAATTCTGGAAGTACACTAGTACTAGGAACAAAATACCATTTAAAAGTTATAATGGATGAGAGTTGAGTTCCAATAGTGTTTCCAAGGATGAAAGTTCTAGAAATCTCTAGGACTGCATAAAATCGAGGTATATTTTCATAAGAAATAGCTCCAAAGGATAAATTTCTATAATTTTTAATATTAGAAGGATCTTATCCATAGAGGGGGTTATGGAGGTCTACCAAATTAAGGTTACAAGTGTGGATATATGTAAGTGGTCTACATTATCTACTACTCAGTGATGATGGAGAGATCGAGAGATAAAATTGGCTTGAAATAACAAAGATACCAAACAATAGGAGATTAATTCCCTGCATGTGTCTGGAATATATGAGTTAATGGAAAGGATTACTAGGAAGAAATTTGTTTAGAATATATGGGTGTATTGGATGAAGAAGGAAGTCGATGATAGACATAGGTACATGGCATGACTAGTCATAAAGAGATTTTAATAAAAAAAGAAGTGAATTTCTCAAAGAGATTTTCACCAATAATTAAACATACAACTATCTTGTCAGTAATTAGTATTATTATATGGAAGTAATTCATATGGAGAAGTTGGATGTGAAGACCACTTTTCTTCATAGGTAATTAGAAGAAGAAATTTCCATGGAGCAACTAATAGGTTTCATAGATCAATGGAACTTAAATCATGTGTGTATGCTAAAGTAGATATTTTACTATTTGAAGTAGGATCCAAGATCATGGAACTAAAAGTTAAATGCCTTTATGATCAAGTGAAAGGTCATATGGATCAATGCTAATAATTTTTTTACCATATGGAATTTTATGATGAGGGTTTCATTATATTGATTCTCTATATTTAAAACATGCTCATTATTAGTTTGGTGAAGGAAAGGATAAGTGATATAAATATAAAAATTTTAAAATCTTTGAGATGAAAGATCTAATATCATCTAAATAAATCTCATTATAGCTAAATAGATCTTAGGGATGTGGATTGTGAGGGACTTAAGTTCTGATAATTTATACATGAATTAGTGATATTATATCCAGAAGGTGGTGGAGCACTTCATCATGAATGAGGAAAAACCGATGGACACATCCCTAGTAAGACATTTCATGTTGATGAAGGATAAGGATTCATAAATGGAATCTATGGTAGAGTACCTGGAAAAGGTTCCCTATGAATAACAATTGAAAGAGCACCAACAGATACACATTCACTTTCACAGCTATTGTTATAAGATAAATTCCAAATATATAACCGGTATTTGTACTCTCAATAATAGAAGAAGAGTACGTTGCATTAACAAAATCTAAGAAGGATTTGATCTAGTTGGAGTGGATTTTAGAAGATCTTATAATAAGGAAAGATGACATGATTCTATTTTTTGATTCAAAAAGTGTGATTCACTTAGAAAAAATTCCAATGTTTCATTATAGGATGAAGGGTATTTATCCAAAATATCAATTTAACTAGAATCTATTGGAGGATAGAGTATTGAATCAATAAAAGATAAAAGGTTATCAAAATATGGTGGATATGTAGACAAAGGTTGTAGTCTGTGATGTGCTGAGGTAGTGTTGTGCCTCTATTGGGATTGTATGACCAGAAGCATGGTGGGAGAACATTGTGTATATAAACGAAGTTTGAGGTGCAGAAGTGGTTTGTGAATTAAAATAGAGTACTTATTGGCGAATCCTATAAAATAATTATAAAGTGGGATATAGTTAGTTTTTTGTCATGTGAAATCCATTTTCTAGCCAAAGGATTAATCTAACAAAAGGAAGAACTCTAGAAGACTAATTTTTAATGGTTTTCATGGAAATGATGGAGTGTTAGTTGTAATTATTGAAGATTGAAAGTTATTCAGAATAGATGATGGAATTTTAATGTTTCTATCAGAAGTTAACCCTCGATCAATTTGGTGACAATGTGAAGAAAGTAAAGGACATGTACTAAAGTAACATTGGGAATACATAAGAGTTATTTTACAAGATTACCCTGGTGATTTTGTATCAAAGGTATATATAATAGAGACTTTCCCAAATGTAAGAGTAAACTTATGAGAGTTTATAAAATTAATAATTCATGATGAAATATGGAGTTGAGGCAGTGGAAGTTTTTGAAAAAGTAGAGAGATTTATATGGAGATTAGATTTAGAATATTTCTTCCTATGTAGATCGAAAGGTAGTAGCAACCACTTGCATTGGTTAGGACCTACTATAAATAGTAATATAGGTCATTTAATCAGATTATTATATTGTAATAATCTTTCATTTTCGTAATAAAAGTAAAACAACATTCCATTAATAAATTAAGACTCATATTTAGACCACATAAATTTTTTTTTGTTCTTTTTCTTTCTTTTCTTTAAATCATTATCTTTTAGAAATTTTTTCTATGCTCATTTAGAGTTTAATGTTATAGTGTGGTGACTTAGGTGAAACATGTATTCTAAGTTTTGGTACATTATAGTGTGGGGATCATTCTAGTACTTTTTTCTTCCTAGTAAGTTATGGTAGATATATTCCATGGTTTTAGTGAAATATATCCATGATCCCAACACTAACAATATTAGAATATGGTATTCTACTCATATAATCAATTTGAACATCAGTGGTCAATGATTAGGGTAATAAAAACTTAAAATAATGTGAAAAAGGAGTACTAACAAGCTTTAGAGAATCAAAAATATATCTCTTAATCACCTTAACAACATATGTATATTGAGATAAGTTAATTAGTTTATTCTTTCAATCACTTATGATTTATATACCAAGAATCTTCATAGCACAACCAATATCTTTCATTTCAAAAGTTTTATTCAAATTATACTTTACATTGGTGATCAATTTCATATGAGTACACATGATCATTATATCATCAACATACAAAAGAAATTAAAGCATATCATTTTTAATATATTTTAAATACAAACATGTATTAAATTTATTCCTATTGAAATTGTTTTTACAACATGAAAGAATAAAATTTTCTATACCACTATGATGAGGCCTAATTTAAACCATATATAACATTATTGAAAAAAAACTAATTTTAATTGAATTAAATTTAATAACTAAGAAGAGGATTAATTTACATTTTTTCATCAAGATCACCATGTAAGAAAGAAGTTTTGATATCAAGTAGGTCAATATAAAGATCAAGGTAAGAAGTAAAAGTAAATAATACTCAAATTAATGACCATTTAGCTATATGAGAGAAATTTTCATAATAATAAACACCATATATTTGAAGGAAAACCTTTCCTAAAAACCTATCCTTGTATTTTATTTTATATTCTTCTATATTTTCTTCATTCCTTTTAAATATTCACATACAACCAACAACTTTGGAACTATGTGGTTTATTCATAATGGAAAAGAAATGGTTATTCATTAAATAATTTATTTCATCATCAATTTTAGTGATCTAATGTTTTTAATCACTATCATTAACAACTTGATTATAGGTTTGGGGATCCTCAGTACTTAGATCCCAGGAAACACAAAGAAAAAATATAGTCATATCAGCATTTTTGAGTTGAGATAGAGGTCTAATGACCCTTCAAACATGATCTATGGTGAGTTAGTAATATTTAATATTAGAATGAGGTTTAATATTTAACATAGTTTCAGAATCAAACTTATAATAAGCCTCAGGTTGAGGATAAGGAGTATAATTCCCATCAAGAGACTTTGTTTGAATATCTTATTTAACTTCAACATTCTTAGTTAGGGATGTGTCCCCAATATCATTAGTTGGAGGATTAAACTAAGGAGCAATTAATTCATGAAATAAAATATTTTAACTAATAATTCATTTTTAAAATCCAAGTTTGTTATCAATTTTTTTTAACCTTTAACCCCTTCTAGAAAGCCTATACAAAAGCACTTGATAGCTCTTGAATCGATATTATCAGTCTTAAATTGTGTATAAAAATTGAACCAAAAGACTCTAAGATGTGAAGAAGAAGTATGTAAATTGTTTTATAGTTCCTCTAGGATTTATATTTATTAATAGTAGATGGGAAACAATTAATAATGTAGACTACTATAGTTGAATCCTTATCTCAAAAGGATTTAGTCAAGCTTGAGCATGCTAGAATGCTTCAAACCAGATCTAGAAATATAATATTCATGTATTCTACTAGCCCATTTTTATGGGGTGTATCACTTATAATGTTGTTCTTAGTAGTCCCTTAGATTCAGGGAATTTAATAAATTGGATTGAAAAATATTATAATCCATTATAATTTCTCATGAATTTATGCCCTAGTTTAATTTTCTATAGAATATTTCTATGTTCGAAACACCCCAAAGACCTCAGAATTATTTATTAAAATATAAATCCAAATTTTCCTAGATAATTAATCTATAAATGTGATAAAATACAATCCTCCACCATGGGAGGAAGTGTAAGGGACCAGAACTTAGTGGTCCTTCTATTTGTGTATTTTGGGTGTTAAAAACACTTAGAGGAGGTTCCAAGGAGTTTGGAGGGTAAATGGGGAAGGGTGGGGGTGTCACTACCATATGATGATAGGTTGTGCCATGGAGCCATGTGCTGCACCATAAGCTAGGATTCTACGACGTGGTCTCCCAGATGTGGCATAGAGAGGCCCAAGTTTGTGGCATCAGTTGATGCCTGTGATGGTGAGATGCATGGGGATATGTATGATGGTGTTGGGGATGGAACCAGAGTTGATGTAATGGGTTAAATATGGGATTACCCATTTTGGGATGAAATCTAGATTCTTGATTGATAATGAATCTGTTTAATGGTTATATGGATGGGTTTATTGTTTATTCTGCATTCCTTTTCCCACCACTTGAGGAAGTTGGATGTTCTTGGCTATGGAAATCTTTTGTGGTAGTTTAGGATGCTTTCATAGAGTATTTAGAATTATGGAAATTTTAATAATTTTTAATTAACATTTTAATATATGGATTTGGTGTCACAACCCACTCCTTCCAAAGATACAACAATGAGGGGAGAGAGATAACGACCCTCGAGTCCCACCTCCAGTAATCCCCGAGTTGGTGACTAGCACTGAGGGTATAAAAATATCATGAAATGGTAGGCATTAACCTTTATAATAATATATGATAGGGAGTTAAGATGAATCATCCACAAGAAACTCCATGAAATAACATAAAAAGAAACCAAAACCATCCCACATTCATATATAAATGAAAATGGTATAGATAAAAGTCTCTAAAAGTAAATACTCAAAAGCAAAGCTAAAGTAGTGACAAAACAACTGCCCAAAAAGTTCCAAGCTAGTACTATCTAGTATGATCCATGTAATCCTACTAGAAACCTGACAATTAGTTTATATATTTAGGGTGATCATACAATTATACTCAGTAAGAAAGACAAAGACTCTCATGCATATGTGAAAGAATCATAATAATGAACCTGTGAGCAAATAAAAGAACCAACAACACCTAAACAAGTCAACTATCTATCCCAACCTCACTAAGACCCACTCACCAAATAATTATTCCAAGTTAATAACATAATAATAAGTATATCTATAAAGGGTACCCCAAACCTCTTTACTGCTAATTTCCCACTCTCACACCCCAACATCATACGTCATGACACTCAAATCTCTTCTGAATAACATATACCACCACCCCACAAGCATAGTCACATCACATCATTCCTACAGACACCTAGGCCATCACATCATAACCACTTACATAACTAGAGTTGTAGGGTACCATGAACATGAATGAAATTAGACTCATCCCCTCTTCTTATTAGGCATGACCCCCACCATAATCCACCCTACATCATGGTTATATCACATCTTTCCCAAAAACACTTGGGACACCGCCCCATAGCATGGTCACATCACATTACACATGAAGACACATAGGCCATCACACAGTGCACTAAAAAACCTCTAGCTATCACAACCTATTCATATCTACTCACCTGGAAGAGAGAGCAGGAAAGAGTGGATTTCCATCCATCCATACTCATCACTGGGATGTTGGAAAAACACCCTCCATATGAAAATATGGGTATTGAAACACAGTGCTCAATGTGGATGGGGTGGGTATTAAAATCACAAGGAATATACAAGTATATATATAACCACACACAAGCCATACCTATGGGTTCACAAAAAAACAATAACCAACTCACAATATCCCTACTTTCTCTAACACCTCTAAATTCATAACACCACACAAACTACAATTCATAACTCCCACCACCAATACATTCCATTATCCAATCCATTCGTTTCATTATTTTTCAACATCCATATGTAACTACACAACCCATCATTTATTTTTTCATTAGTAATTTCCATATCATTAACCAAACCAAACCTCATTCATTTCAATCATTATTAAACAATTATTCCATCACTAACCAGGATTCTATCACAATGAAACCATATATTACAACCAGCATTTCATTCCCATCTAACCATTTTCTTACTGCCCCAAAAGAACAACAAAGAAACCAACACCTCACCAACCCAAAAGAATGTTTAAAAAACCACCACCTCACTGCCCCAAAAGCATGGCAAAAAAACTTCCACCCTGCCTCAAAATCATGACTAGAAAAACAACCACCTCACCACCCCACAAGCATGACCAAACAAACCACCACATCACCACCCAAAAGAACAGATAAACAAACCACCACCTCACCAACCCAAATTCACAACCAATCAAACCACACATTACCCACACCACATCACAACCACACATTAAACATTCACACATGACACAAAACTTATTCATATCACCATGTAAAATTTTCCATATTTAACAAAGGGATGTCTATTACTTCCACTTATTTTATTTTTTGGGTGTAATCAAACAAGCCATAAATCCAAGGGAAACCATTTTATTAACAAAATATAAGTTGTTACAAAATTTAAATTTTAGGGTGATTTCACAACAATCAAGGTTCTCACAACTCATTCCAAATTAGTGCAAGCAAATCCCCCAACACCCATTATTTTAAGTGGGGTGTTTAGACCATACAATCACAATATCACAATAAAATCAAAGCTATAAAAAGAATGTGAATCATTAGAATTACCCATAAATTTAAATTATTAATTATTTATCTTAAATTAATTCATAAAAATCATCCCCATATATACATAAGAGAAAAACCTTCCCGTATGATATATAAAACTAGAAATGAGGGATTCCCTACCTCAAATAAGCTTTGCCAATCCACTGCACCCTACACGGTGAAGAAGAATTTCCCACAAAATACAACTGCATGAATAAATGATTAATCAACCTAAAATTCATCAAGGGTTATAAAAAATACAGTCTAACTCATAAAACAAACCAAAACTACACCACCATAGTGGATCTCTGAAGAAGAATGAGAGAAACTTCATGATAAAGAGAGGATAACTCACCATGGGTCACCAATGGGAATCCATTGAAACCATTAGACCAAAGTAGGAGGAAGATGGATAGAAGATATCCTCGGGGTTCTTAGGGTTAATATAGAAAGCGATATGGAGAGAGAGTGGGGTATGACCGAATGAAAAGAAATTAGTTGGATGGGTTATAAAATTACCTCTAACCTGACACTTTCACATTGTGTAAACCATTCACAGCGTGAAATCCATGGGTTTCACAAAAATTCAAAAATTACATTGAAATTAACATCATCTAAGCCTTTATTTAATCAAACATCATGAATCAAATTCAATATGTGAATCCATTTCATGGGTTCCCCCTCATCCACATACAAGCCAGGAAACTGGCTAGCTACACAAGTTGTGAACCACCAATTCATGTTGTGTACCCCTTTCCTGATGTGAATTTATCACTATAGATCTACTAAACCTCCAACCACTATATAACCTCCTCAAGAATCCTCTGAAATACTTCATACACAAAAAAAAGCAAAGTAATGAGCTGAGAAGACATATACTGTTATAATTGGTTCTTGTTGGAATGAAATATTGATAATCTTGAGAAATCATGGACTTAGTATGATTATACATGGAGGTAATGGACTTGGATTTTATGGTTAATGTAATATAATTGGAGTAATTTTAATTAATGAATAATTAATTAATTAATTTAAAGTGAATTATTTAATGAAAATAAAGTGATTCAATAAAGATCACAAATGTTTGTGTGCTTAAAGGATATCTAGTTCTTAGTGGTTATGCCCATAATTTTTTGTGATATTTATTATTTATTGTATGTTTTGTGATTCCATGCACTATTCCACCCATGTTGTCTAGGTAAATTGACGCCTAGGAAACTATGGGAGGGTGTTTTTTCTAATATCCTGGTGGTAGGGACAGTGGCTGACGGCCCACTCTGGCCCCACTCTCTTCTCTTAGTAGTATTATGTGACAGTGTGCATAGTGTTAAGTTTCCCCATATATGTGTATAGAGGTTTGTAATTCTTATGGATATTTCAACCACATATATCTTTGGATATAGTATCCAAATTATTATTATAGGCATGACGTGTATGGGTTGTGATGACTCGAGGTACATACTTGGCATATGAGATTTGATGGCTTGAGGTATAATACCCAATGTATTATACATGACATATAATATGTGGTAGCTCCTATAAACTAATTGTATATTATATGGAGGTGTGGATGGGATGATGTGATGCATGAGGTGCATGTTATGATACTTATCCCATGTGTCTTCAGGGTGGCTTCCTTTGAACAGATATGGATCAGGACATGCGATGTTGTGGAAGAGTGAAAAAATAGTAGGTAAGAAATAGATGGGTAATATTTTTGTTTCATTACTATAATATATGATATTTTATATGCGATACTTGGTGAGATATAGATATAGAGAGGCTTAGAACATAATATACCTATTTAGGTGACAAGTTAGTTTCACATGTTGTTTACTGGGCTTTAATATGATTTATTCATCTCTTGCATGAGAGGATCTAGAGAGGATCCTATTGAGTATATAAAAAATATTTTTCTATTCAGTTAGAGAAGGTTGTAGATTTGACTAAATATTACTAGCTCATGGTTTTGTAGGATCTCTTTGGGTTTTTTGGTCACTATTTTCTTTATCTTTTGGTTCTTATTGTTTACCTATCTAGTTGTCCTATTATGTATGACATTTCATGTATGTACTTGAGGTTCCTTTTATCTTTATGAGAAATAGTTTATTGGTGTTATATCTTATCTCTCTATTCCACACATTTTTTAGAGGGTAATGCCTTTCATTTTTGTGTATGATATACCCTCAGTGCTAGTTATCAAACAGAGGCCTAATAGAGGTAAGACTCAGGTGGTAACCATCCTTGTTCTCTAATTTCTAGCTGGGGAGGGGTAATCTTTGAGGGGAGGGGTCATGAAAGAGTGGTATCAAAGGTCCAGGTTGGGGGATATGATGGAGTTGGAAGTAAGGAAAAGGTGAGATTAAATGGGTAGGTAGGAAAACAATGTCAGATAAGTGTATTAAGTGATGTAAATAATAGATACATGATGAGACATGATTTTTTATCCCCCCCAATGATCTGATGCATAAACCTTTAAGTTTACCGAGCCTACAAAGTGAAGTGATACTAGTTTCCGATTGGAGACCAAGGAAAGGATCATGAATGATCCTTATTTGTTCCTGTGTTTGAAATATGCAGACCTTGGGATTAGGTTAAACCTTAAATAAATAAACCAATAAATTAAACCATTAATGTTTAATATTATATATTCCATGTTAGAATCTATAACCATTCATTATTTTGAATATATGACTCCGAATCAATTTTCTCATCAGGTTCACACTGAAGATGTTCAGTAGGATGAACCAAATAACCACCGCAGAGTAGAGGTTGATGATGAAATCAATTATAGGAGTCAAATAAGAGAGTTTTAGCACCAGAGTCTATAGAAGTATGAAGGCTCTATTTCAGACTCAATGAAATAAGAATGGTTGGAGGAGGTTGAGTTAAATTTCAGTTAAATCCATGCTTGTAAGGAACATTGGATTTTGTTAGTTGTGATGATTATACATGGGGAATTGATGTAGTGGTTATTCCTTGGGGATCACTAAGAGTTAGTGGTCTTGTGGGGGAAGTTCATAGTTTAATTCTGAGTAGAGTTTCTTTCTTCGACTATGAAGGTGGCCAGTCGCCATGATCTTCTTACCCTTAGATAGAGGAATTCTAGTGTATAGGAGTTAGAGATCCACTTTATGACCCTCATCAGATATTTTTAGACTTATTTACAGATTAGGAGGCTAGGGAAAGTCATTTTTAGGTTCCATTACATCCAGATATCCAGCACTAGGTTACATAATTTATGCTGCAGACATATCTCGAAGTGCTGGTAAGAGAATAGTTTGTTGAGAGGATGTTGTCCATAACCGAATAATCATAATATGAGAGTCATTAGAATTAATCATGAATTATAGATGTGGTATGGGGTTCCCAGTTTTCTAGATATAAGATTTTTTAGTTAGTCGGTGGTATGTCCTATCCCTCATCATATTGTTTCTCTCGGAGTGGTGGATCTCAGGCCTATTACAAGGGATCATATGTGTGTTTTTCTTATGGACTCTAAGGCCATTAGTGGTGAGAGTTACCAACCTTTTTGAGTAGAAAAATTATCTAGGTGTTACAATTTATGTTCCTATATTGAGGTAGTTTCGGTTGAGGTAGCAACATCAGGATGCTTCAGCTTGGGGTCAGTGGGTAGGGGTAAGGTAGGTAAAGGACAACACTGAGCTGATGCTAAGTTTATCAAAGGTTCAAACACTAGTGTTTCCTAAGGTTGTGGAAGAGTAACCTAATGTATTTTCTGATGAGGTTATGATGTTACCCCCTCAAGAGAGATCAATTTTGGTAGAGTTGAAACTAAGTTCATTCACGATCTTGATGTATTCATAGAGGATAAAACCTTATAAGTTTCAAGAGATATGGGTAGAACATGATGATATTTTTCAATGAGGTTTTTTTCAGCCAAGTGTGTCACCTTGGGGTGCACCAATTTTGTTCATGAAGAAAGATTATGGTAGCTTGCATATTTATATCGATCATCGTCACCTAAATTGGGTGACAATGAAGAACCACCACCCTCTTCCATGGATTCATTATTTATTTTATCATATGAAAAATGAAAGTTGGTTCTTGAAAATTGATTCAAGGTCAGGATAACATAAAATGCAAGTAAAGGAGGAGGATGTTCCAAAGAATTCTTTTTAATGTCGTTATGGGAATTATGAGTTTATTGTGACGATGTTAGGTGTGGCAAACACTCCAACAATGTTCATGATTTTGATGAATGTAGTGTTCAAAGAGTTCCTTGATAATTTCATGGTGATTTTCTTTGATGATATCCTTGTGTACTCTACAACTGAGGAGGATTATTCATAACATATGCATGCCATTTTGGGAGTTCTTTATCATCAACAGCTGTTCAGAAAGCTGTCAAAGTGAGAGTTTTGGGATCATGAAGTTTCTTTCTAGGGGATTTTGTATCTTAGTGAGGTATATGTGTGGATTCTTTAAAGATATATACAATCATTTCTTGGGAATCCCCTGAATATTATAGAGGTAAGAATTTCCCTTAGTCTTATAAGCTATTATAGGAGTTTCGTAACTGATTTCTCTCAGGTTATGACTCCTCTGACAACCTTGACCAGGAAGGATTAGGCATTCTTAGGGAATAACCAATGTTATCTAGATTTTTGAGTACCTAAAGGAGAAGTTAGTCAGTGCTCTAGTTCTATGTTTTCCAACACAGGGAGTTTAGTTTTAGGTCTTCTATAACACTTTGAATCTTGGGTGGGGATGTATTTTGATGTAGAAGAGGTCAATTATTTCTTATGGGTATCACAAATTTCATCATCATGATCGTAATTATTCCACTCATTATCTCGAGTTGGTAGCAGTCATGTTTTCTTTGAAGTTATGGTAACATTGCCTCATTAGTGATCACTTTTTGGTTTTTACCAAACATTAAATACTATGGTATGTCTTCTCCCACTATGACTTGAACTTTCAACAGTGATGTTGGATGGAATTATTATAGGATTAAAACTTTTATATTTTGTAGACACCAGGAAATGGAAATGTTTTGGATGATGCACTGTGAAGGAGGTTACATAGTGATATATTACATGAATCTAGATATTCCTAGAGAGTAAAGGAAGAGATATAAATTATGTATCTGATATGGGAGAGGTTGGTGGTAGAGGTTGTATTTTCTAGATGATGGTGAAGTATTCCTTGGTTCAGCAGGTAGAAGATTCCCTACTAGGGTATTCTAAGGTGGATTTATTGAAATACCGAGTAGTTTTTGGTGATTCACTTGATTTGAATATGGACAACATCGAGTGTTATTATAGGATAATATTTTTATCCCTTTAGTGATGCATGAGGTGGTTCCACATGATTTACATAACTCAACCCTTGATGTTATATCCTAATGTGAGAAAGATGTACTGATCTCTAAGTGGTCAGTTTTGGTGTCCTAGGTATAACCATGCAGTTGTAGAGTTTGTGTATTGATGTTTTGTCTGCTAGAAGGTGAAGGCAATGCACTATGTTACCAATGGTTTGATCCAAATATTAGATGTTCCTTAATAGAAGGATATAATTATTTAATTCATTAATAGTTTACCTCAATCATAGGGATTGTTTGATGATATATGGGTGATATTGGATCATTTGATGAAATCAGACCACTTTATAGAGGCTAAGGAGTCGATCTTAGTGGTGGTTTTGTCAAAGAAGTATCTAGAGGAGGTGGTGAGACTCTACAGAGTCCTAAGAACAATAACACTTAATTATAATCATCATTTTACCTCCAGGGTGTAGAGAGGTCTCTATCATGCTTTCGGATCTCAGTTATACCTTTTCACTACTTTTAATCTAAATGCGGATGGTCAGATAGATCGGACTATCCGTAATCTTGAGGATATGTTGTGTTCACGTGTCCTAAATTTTGGAGGTTCATGGAAGAGGAACCTGCCTTTGGTTGAATTTACTTAAAATAATATTTTTAACTCCACCTTTGGTATAACACTATTTTGATCCTTGAGAAACTGATCTTTCTGTTCTCCATTATACTAGACAGGGGTTGGATATTCAAAAATTCTTCGACCAAAATTAGTGCAAAGCATGACATAGATGGTTTAGGTGACCTGTGAAAGAATTAAAGTAGCGAAGGATCATCCTAGATCCTTTTACAATCATAGTATGAGGCATATGAAGTTCTAAATTAGAGATAATGTGTTCTTTAAAGTGACTCATCTTCATGGGAAGTGGAGGTTTATTTGTGGGTGTAAGCTTTCTCCCCGGTTTTTTGAAACTTTTGATGTATTTTCTTACATTGGAGCTATATCATATTAGATAGAACATCCCTCATAGATGATATAGATATATATATTTTTCTATAAAAACCCAAACTTTTATAAATAAAATTCCCCTTATGATTTAATTAAATGCCTTCTATGTATTATGGTTATAGAAAACGTATGCACTTATTTGGTTTTATTATATTCCATCAAATTTAAAAATCCATTAAAAATCATAACCACTAATAATTTAGTCATTGAATAGTGACCATATGATTATTATAAATATATTATTTTAACAAATCCAATTGACACAGACAAAGGAAGTAATGGCCTCAACTAGTAGGATCGTACCTTATGAAGGCCATTTATCAGAGCTTCTAAGGGGGATAGAATCACCATGCTGTGAAATTGACCAAGAGAAATCCTAGATCCAATAACTTAACCATGATCAAAACCATTTATGTGATAAGTTCAATCTTATCGAGATCATGGTCCAAACCATGTACGCTGAACCATCTAATGAAAATCTCACCGTCACACACCTTATGCTTTAGACGTTCAATGGTGTATTAAAAATATATGTATGAAGACTATAATAATATGATTATATATATATATATATTATTTTCAATAGAATAATGGTTATATTTACTTCTTATTATTACTCTATAAACAATTTTGATTTTGATATAATAAAACACAAAATTGTATTTTGGAGTAATATTCAAATTAAATTAAGGAATTTATTTTGATGAATTAATGGATTTTTGAAATAAATAATATTTTAATAAAATATTATTATTAAATAATTTTTATCAAATATAAATTATTATAAAATTTTTATGAATTGAAATATAATTTTTATAAGGGTTCGAAAACATTTATTGTCAAAAAACCCATTATTTCTCAATAAATATCAATTATTATTTTGAAAGTGAAGATTAAAATATTTAGAAAATTATTTTATAAAATTAATATTATTTTTTTAATTATAAATTTTAAATTATCCAACATTTAAATTTTCATTATTTTTTGAGATAGTCGAATTTTCAGGTAAAAATTATATACCATATAAATATACAGTGTGTATTATGACATCATAATGGACCAAAAATAATGTAATAAATACTATAAATGGTATAAAAGACCAATTATATGTTTTAACCTTAAAATATTTTTATTTTTATATTATTTTATTAATTTTATAAAGCCTTTATGAATCCTCCAAGACTTATAATATATTTTAAAGTTCTAAAATCATTTTATTAAGGACATGACTCACTTCCACATAATCAAGGGTATTATTTTAATATTTTTTCCATTGTCCTTATAAAATAATTAAAACCATTCCCCTTTTGTATAAATAAAGAGAAAAAACCATGGGATGGTTTGTGGTTTTGGTTATTTTATTATATAGATTTCAAAACCTAATTTTGAGAAATGATAAAAAATTCCCCACTCATTTCCTATATAATCCCACCCAATCTACCATAGATCATGTTATTACTCTTACATAACCTCCATATAGTCATAAAAAGGATCCCCAAATCTCTCAATAATCTCTCCCAATCATTTAGAGTCACACTCTCAAGGTAAGGGTTCCTTTCTCTCTCCTCTTTATTCAAGGATCTTCATTATCATCTGAAATTTTTCTCCAATTACTAATGCTAGGACATGTTCTTAAATATACCCCTTACCAACCATATTATTCCTAAATTATTATAAAATCATTCCATTCTCATTAATCCCTTCCATGAACATTTATACGCCCTCATTATGCTATCAAAATTTCACCACGATTTTCCATGCCAAACAAATGTATAGTGAATACCAACACCCAATCCCTATAAAGGGTGTTAACATTTATGAAATTATATTTATTTTATTGGGTAACTACATATATTTATTACAAACACCTTGATCATGTAATAAAAATTGATGAAAAATGATTCCATGTTTTATGATCTATATGTCACACTTAAGCATGAGAATGAAATGAAAGTGACAGGTGAGCCCAAAATTATATAGCACTCCAATGCATTAGGTAATGAATTAGTCTCATGATACATCATTCAAGGGTTAGTGAGTGAACCTAATATACCATGAGACTTTTTCCATCATTATTTCTTGGAATTTATCCTTGACCTATGTTTACGATGTATTGTTTTAAGTTTTTTCCACATCTCCCATGTTCTATTTATGATTATCATGTTATATCATGCCTCATTATTCATGTTTATGATTATCACTCCTTTTATGCCCCATTTATATGCCTATTTTCTAACATGTATTAATTTATTCATTTTATTCCATGTTTATTACCTTACAAGGATTTATAGCTCACCCCTTTATTATGTATGTCCCCAGTTTATCCCATGTAGTTTTAAGTACAAGCATGTTAATGAAGTTTTCAATAGAGATGATGTATTTCCTATTTTATGTTGTGATGTAATGTACCTAATTCCAAAAGAAACTAGATTTATCAATATTTCATGTTGTATTATGTGTAATTTTATGTAATAAATCATGAATTAATATGTAATGAAGATAAGTTTTGTTATAGTTGGTATCAAAGGAAAAGTTTAGTTATTTTTTGGATTAGGATTAGAAAACTATAGAAAAAGACTTAGGGATAAAATTAAGTATACTAAAACATAAATAATTTTTTTAAAAGCATATAGTAAGTGTTTTATCAAGAAAATACATCTATGATTGGATACTATAAGTGGATGTGGCTCTCACACAGATGTACATAGGGGTAAAACCCAAAAATTACACATTAAGATAGACTCAACCAGGAACTGGTGCATGACAACGAGCCTTACTACACACCCAGTTTGATACTCCTAGGGGATATGATTTGTTAATTCCATAAGATCATTACTAACTATTATTAAGGGAAAAAAATTCCCATAAGATTCTATGTTAGGAAATATGTCATGGATTAATAGATTAAATCCTAGAAATTAAAAAGTTAAGGAAATACATGTAATTTATAACTTATCCCTTTAATGTCATTGGATTCTAGTTTATGTGTTTAATATTTTAAAAATACTCATCCCTAAATTTACCTTTATTCTATCCATGCTTAGAAATAGGAGAAATAGGGAAAACAAACAATTTTAATGGAAATGTGATGACTGCCCCAACGAGATTCCCAACGTAATGGGAGCAGGAATCGAAAACTTTATGATGATAATCTCTCAACAGACTTAGGTTATTAATAGAAAAACATATTAGGAGGATCACCCAAATCCTAATAAGAAATAATAAGTTCTAATTGATACTTTTATGCAATAATGTCTTCTAATTTTCAATGGATCATATAGTCCCTTAATTTCATAACAATTGACCAGATCTATTTAGAAGATATTCTCCATACTTCAATGTTCTGAATAAGATATGGTTCTACATTCTATTTATCATATGGAGGGAGAAGCTGATCAGTAGTTGACATTGATCAAGATTATGAATCTTGAAGAAGAGATCAAGGCGATGGGGTGGAAGGAATTCTAGAAAATGTTTTTTGAAAAATATTTTCCTCACATTCTCTGACTTAATATGGAAAGGTATTTTCTTACCCTCAAGAAAAAAGACAAAAAATCTATTAAGGAATACAAGATAAACTTCAAAATACTTGAATGCCACGTCTATAGCTTTTTCCTTACCCCCGAATGCAATGTTGACCACTTCTTTGATGGGATAAAACCTAGTCTATGAATATCTCTACAAATCCAAGACTTTTATAGATATGAGGAAATTGTTCAATGTTACCTATAAGTTAAAATGGATATAGGCACATGTCAAGGGTATCAAGGGGATAAGAAATGAAAATTAGATTTTAATTCTAAATGTCTGATGGAGAAATCTAATGGTGCTAAGAAATTTCAATATCCCACATGTCAAAAGTGTAAAAAAAACACCCCATAAATTGCCTAAGGGGAACATGGAAATTATTTAGGTGTGGGAATTAAAGAAACCTTTCTAATGATTAATTATATGAGAAAACCACTAATTTGATAGAGGGAATGAATTCTCTAGTTAAACCTCATCGCATTGTTAAATATTTTAACTACAAGGAACCATGAAACTTTTCAAGCCAATACACTAATCCAAGGATTTTTGAAGACAACCTAAATACTCCAAGGCAAAAATGTGAAGCTTTTTTCATCATATCTACTGAGGTGGATCCTAAAAACAAAGTGGTGACAAGTACACTAGTTATTCATATAATAATAACAAACATAATTTTTGATTTTGGTTCTACACATTCCTTCATATCAATAGAGTTTAGTATAACTATTAAAAAACCACCAAAAATCATGGAAGTAGAGTTGTCAGTGAAAATGAAAAATGGGGAAATTATTTCCTCCCAAGTATATAACTCCTCCCATATTAAATCTTTTGGGATTAAATTCCCTGCGAACCTTGTGAAACTCCCTTTGGTGGAATTTGATTTAATTTTGGTCATTGATTGGAGTTATCTATATATATCAAATATCAATTTCCATGAGAAGAAAAACACTCTCTGTATCATGAATCATCCTAGGATTATATACAAATTCAAGGATATGGATGAATCTTATTTGGAATCAACTTATCAAAAGTGGAATTTTTAATCATGATTATACCTGGTTCATTACCATTATCCAAGACTAAATATATAATGTATTTTGTGGAACTTGAGGAGATGAATAAATAACTATAGGAGAATCTAGATAAAGTGTTCATATTCCCAAGTGCTTCACCATGGGGTGAACCAATCCTCTTCATTAAGAATAAGGATGGGTCAATTCTTCTTTGCATTGATTATTGTGAACTCAACAAGATAAAAATGAAGAAAAAGTATCATATTCCATGATTGATGAATTATTTGATTAGATATGTAGAAAAAAATACTTCTCCAAGGTGGATCTGTAGTCAGGGTATTGCCAAGTTAGGGTGAAAAAGAGGATATCCCCAAGACATCTTTTCATTAAAGGTACAGGCACTATGAGTTCATACTAATTCCATTCAGACTCACTAATGCCCCAAAAATATTCATGGACTTGATGAATAGAGTCTTTAGAGATTACCTCGAAAAATTTGTGGTAGTCTTTATATATGATATTATAATATACTTCAAAAGAAAGGAGGAGCATGAGGAGCATATGGGCACCATGATAATGACCTTTTGAAAGGAGAATATTTATTCCAAGTACAATAAATGTGATTTATGGTTGAAGAAAGTCTCATTATTGGGGAATATTATCACAAGAAATAGGATATATGTGGACCCTTCAAAGACATAAGCAATTGAATGATGGATGAGGCCAACAACTGTGACAAATATCTATAGTTTTCTTGTATTATCTAGGCACTATCATATATTTGTGATAAATTTATCATGATTTTAAAACCCTATAACCAAGCTAACTAAAAAAGGATTCAAGTTTTCTTGGAATTATGAATGTGAAGATATCTTCAAGGAGTTAAAAAATAGGATTATCACCGCACCTGTACTCACACTACCTACAAGTAGAGAAAATTTTGTGGTATTCAAATATGCTTTAAAGAAGGTATTGGGCTATGTGTTAATTCATAATGATAGAGTTATAGACCATTCCTTAAGAAAATTAAAATTTAATGAATAGAGATACCCAATACATGATCTAGAGTTAGATGCGGTGATATTTACATTGAAAATATGGTGGAATTATCTCTTTGGGGAGAAGTGTTAAATATATAAATATCACAAAATCCTCAAGTATATATTCACATAGAAAGATATGAATATTCATTAATGAAGATGGTTAGAGTTGATCAAGGAATTTGACAACACAATCCACTACCATCCTAGAAAATCAAATAAAGTGGTAGATTATCTAAGTAGAAATGATCTAACAATTATATCATTGATGAGAATTGAGAAGGATCTGATCCTAATAGACATTAAAAGTATAGACATGGGAATCATAAAAGAAGGAATAACATCAATAATTTCATAAATTATTTCTCAACCGTCTCTTATATAGAGGACAAAGGATTCTCAAAGATATGATGTGGGAATTCATAAAAAATTGAAAGCTATAATAAAAGAAAAATACTTAGAGTTAGATGTTAATTAAGAAGGTTTTTTAAGATTTGGGTCATGAAAATGTGTACTATCAAATCCTGAGTTAAAAGGTTTGTCAAATGATGCACATAGTTTGACTTTTTCTATCTATCCAGGAAGTAGAAAGATGTATCAAGATTTCTGAGAGCACTATTTATGGGACAATATGAAGAAGGAGATCATGAAATATACATCAATATGTCTTTTATGTTAGCATGTGAAGGATAAAAGGTAAAAATCCAAAGGGATGGTGTAACCATTACCCATACCTACATGGAAATGGAAAAAAATTACCATAGACATTCTCATTGGCCTTTTGAAAACATCAAGAGAAAATAATGATATTTGGTTTGTGGTGGATCATCTTATAAAGACTGCTCACTTCATTGAAATTGAAAATGACTTCTCACTTGATTAAAATGCAAGGATATATATTAGATAAGTGGTGAGGATACATGGAACACCACTATCAATTGTATCTGATCGATACCCAAGATTTACCTCAAAGTTATGGAAGAGTATCCAACAAGCTCTAAACACTGATTTGAACTTTATCACAACTTATCCACCCCAAACTGATAGAAATTCTGAGCATACTATCTAGACATTTGAGGATATCTTGAAATACTTATCAATTTACTTCAAAGGAGGATAGGATCAACACATTTCTCTAGTTGAGTTCTCATACAATAATAGTTTCCAATCAAGCATACAAATGGATCCCTATGAATACATTTATGAGAGGAGGTGAAGAACACTTGCATGTTAGTATGATGTTGGGGAACAAAAAATACTAGGTCCTGAAATGGTTGATGAAATGGTGGAAAAGGTTATGACTATTAACCAACACATCAAGGATACTTAGAGTCGAAAAAAGAGTTATGATTAATATCATCGATAAGAACTAGAGTTTTATTTTAGATACATGGTGTTACTCAATATATCTCTATCAAATAAAGTCATGATATTTTGGAATAAGGAAAAGCTTAGTTCAAGATAAATTGGTCCCTTTGAGATCCTTGATCACATCAGAGCGGTAACCTATCAAATAACACTACCAACTAAGTTATATAAAGTACATGATGTATTCCATGTATCCCTATTGAGGAATTAAATACCAGAACCCTCAAATGTACTCAATCCATTGATGGTACCATTGGAGAATTATCTCTCATATGAGGAGAAGTTGGTGAAGATCTTAGATCATAGAAACAAAGTTATACAGAATAAGACAATGCACCAAGTAAAAGTATTATGGAGAAACCACAAGTTTTAATAAGTGATGCGACATCCTTAGGTGGTAATAAAATATCCACCCTTATCTAATTTAGTGTGGGAAATGAAAATTTTTATGGCGAAATTTCTAACTGGGGGAATATTATAATGACTTGAACTTTTATAAATAAAATTTACCTTATTATTTAATTAAATGTCTTACAATATATTATGGTTATTGAAAACACATAAAATTATTTGGTTTTATTGTATCCTATCAAATTTAAAATAATGTTAATCATCATAACCATTGATAATTTATTCATTTAATAGTGATCATATTATTAGTATAAATATAGGGTTTTAACAAATCCAATTGACACAGACAAAGGAAGTGATGGCCTCAACCAGTAGGATTGTACTCTATGAATCCCATTTATAGGAGATTATGAGGGGTATAAAATCATTGTGATTTTCCCTTGACCAATTCCAAGTTGATATCTAACAACTTAAGCATGAGTGAAACTGTTTATGGGAGAAGTTCAAGCTCATCGACATCATGACCCAAACCATGTACGCTGAACCACCCCAGGAAAATATCTTTGTCACACACCTTACCCTTAGGGATCTTTCTAGTGTATTAAATGGATATGTATCAAGACCATAATAATACGAGTATGCAATTTTTATTTTCAATAGAATAATGGTTATATTTAATTCTTATTGTTACTCTATAAATGATTTTGATTTTGATACAATAAAACAAAAACTGTATTTTTGAGTATTATTTAAATTAAATTAAGGAATTTACTTTTATGACTTAAAGGATTTTTGAAATAAAAAATATTTTAATAAAATATTTTTATTAAATAATTTTTATCAAATATAAATGATCTTATAGTTTTTATGAAGTTAAATGTAATTTTTATTAGGGTTCAAAAACTATTTTTTAAAAAACCCATAATTTCTCAATAAATGTATATTATTATTTTAAAAGTTAAAATTCATATATTTAAAAACTTATTTTGATAAAATTAATACTATTTTTGTAATCATAATATCAAAATTATCCAATGTTGACTTTTTCATAATTTTATGAGACTGAAAACATTTTGGGTAAAAATTAAATACTGTATAAATATACATTATGTATTATAACATCATAATGTCACAAATATGATTTAACAAATACTATAAAGGGTTTAAACGACTAAATATATGTTTTCAACTTAAAATAATGTGATTTTAATTTTATTTTATTAATTTTATAAAGCCTTTATGAATCCTCCAAATCTTATAATATATTTTAATGTTTCAGAATCATTTTTTTAAATACACGACTCTCTTACACATTAGAATGGGTATTATTTTAATAAAGTTTTACCTTGGCCTTATAAAAAAATAAAAACCACTCCCCTTTGGTATAAACCATAGGAAAAACCATGGGAAGGTGTTTGGTTTTAGTTAATTTATTATATAGAGTCCGAAACCTATGGTTGAGAAATGATAAAGAATTCCCCCACACATTTCCTATATAAACCCACCCAAGATCCCATTTCTCTTTACTAAAAATACTTGGATCATATCATCACTCTAACCTACCCTATCTAGAGTCCTCACAAGGTTCCCCCAAGTTCTCAAGAAAATCCTCCCAAGCATTTGGAGTCACACTCCCAAGGTAAGGGTTCTTTTCTCTCTCCCCTTTTTTCAAGTATCTTCATTATATTATGTACTATTTATCTAATTCCTAATGTTTGTATATGTTCTTCCATATAACCCTTACTTACCCTATTATTCATAGATTAATATATACTACTTCCACTCTCATTAAGCTCTTCCATGAATATTTATACTCCCCCGTTATGCTGCCGAAATTTCACTGCGATTTTCCATGCCAAAAAAATGTCTAGTGAATACCCATACCCAATTCCTATCAAGGGTGTTCAACTTTATTCAATTATAATTATTTTATTGGGAACTTAAATTTATTTATTCCACACTAATTGATCTTTGAATATAAATTTATGAAAAATGATTCCATATTTTATGATATATGTGGCACACTTAAGCATGAGAATGAAATGAACGTGATGGGTGCACCCAAAATTATATAGAACTCCAATGAACTTGGTAATGTTTTAGTATCATGAGATATCATGAAAGGTATTATATAGTGAACCTAATACATCACGATACTTTTTCCTTCATGATTTTTTAGCAGTTATCCTCAACCTATGTTTATGATGCAATGTTTAAAGTTGTTGTCACATATCCCATGTTGTCTTTATGATTATCATGCTATATCATGCCTCATTGTTCATGTTTATGATTTTATATACTTTCATAACCTATTGATATTCCTATTGTATAACATGTATTACTTTCTTCATGTTATTCTATGTTTATTCCCTTAACGAGCTTCATATCTCACCTATTTATTATGTATGTCCCCAGGTCATCCAATAGAGTTTTAAGTACGAGCATGTAATGATGTTTTTAATAAAGAAGATGTATTTTTTATTTTAAGTTTTTATGTAATGTACCTCATTCCAAAATAATCTATGTATACTTTTATATAATAAATCATGAATTAATATACAATTAATAGAAGAGTTTTTATATTTTCCATGTGTATTATCTATGTCGTTACCTTCATGATGACTACCACATCATTGATTGGGTAGAGATTGATGTCAATGATGATGCGACCTTATAGGAGTATCCTATAGATATCCAATACTATCAAGAGAAGTCATTATGTAGGCATGATATTACCTTGGTTCATGTATTTTTGTGGCACAATGTCATGGAGGATAATACCTATGAATGTGAGTCATAGATACACACTCAGTACCCCAAGATATTTATTATTTAGATATTTTTTATTGCATTTCTCATTTGTGTATTTGACCTTTTTTGGTTATGAGATGGGTTTATCTCTTGTTTCTTTTGTATGTTTTGTCTCTCATTTGAGAGGTATCTCCCCCGTGATAGTTTTTTAGATATGGTTGATGTTGTTACATGGTTTTTCACTTTTTCCCTCTAAGTGTGGTGGTTGAGCTTATGTGATGGTGAGATCCTTGAGAGGTATATCAACAGGTGATTTTTTGGACAACCCTTTCTACTTGTTTTCTCTATAGGTATAGTTTTGAATTATCAGTGACAATAATGGTTTGATAGGTATTTGATGTAAGTGTCTAGAACTCAGTGGCCCTTCCCTTTGTGTTTTTTGGTGTTGGAGGCACCTGGAAGAGGTTCTAAGGTTTTAGAGGGAAAATGGGGGAAATGGGGGTTCCACTGCCATCTAAGTCTAGGCTATGTCATTAAGATATGGTATTTTCTGTAATCCATGATTCTATGACATGGTTTCCCGGTCACAGATTAGGGAGGCCCGAGGTTGTGGTAGTAGTTGATGCCTGTGATAGAAAGATGCATGTAGATATGCATGATGATGTTCGGGATGGAACCAGAGTTGATGGAATGGATTAAAGTTGGGCTTTCCCATCGTTGTGATGAAATCTGGATGATTTATTGATAATGAATTTGTTTAATGGATAGATGTATGTGTTTATTATTTATTATGAATTACTTTCCTCACTTATTGAGGTAACTAGATGTGCTTGTTTATGAATATATTTTTTGTAAGATTAGTATGTTTTCCTATAGTACCTAGAATTATGAAAAGATTAATAATGTTTGATAAACATTTTAACCCATGGGGTTGGTTCTTGTTGGAATGAAATATTGATAATCTTGAGAAACTGTGGACTCTATTGGATTATTATTGGGGGGTATAGACTTATATTTGATGGTTAATGTAATTTAATTGGATCAATTTCAATTAATGGATAATGAATTAATTAATTTAAATTAATTTTTTTAATGAAAATAAAGTAATTCAATAAAGCTCTTAAATGGTTTTGTGCTTATATGATATATAGATCATAGTGGTGGTAACCGAGTGTCTAAGAGATGATAGATATAGTAGATTCTAAGACTAGGTAATACCCATAGTGTGGTTATGAGCTATATTATATCCTATATATTTTGTGATTTTATACCCTACCCCACCCATATAAGTTAGGGAAATTGACACCCAATGGACTCTGGGAGGGTGGTTCCCCCAACATCCCATTGGTGAGGATGGATTGATGACTACCCCATCTAGAACCTATCTCTTCTCTTAGTGGTATTATGTATAGGTACAAAAAATGGTTAGTTTTCCCATATATGTGTACAGAGGGTTGTAATGACTTGTGGTTATTTCACACACATGTATAACTGGATATAGTATCTAAAGGATTATTATAGGTATGATGTGTATAGGATGTGATGGATTGAGGTAAATACTCGGTGTATAGCCTATGATGGATTTATGTATAATAAATAATGTATAGTACAAGATATATGTGATGTGGTGGTTCCCATAAAGTACTTTGTTACTATATGGAGATGTGTATAGGATTATGTGATGATGTGATGCAGGAGGTATATATTGTGAGACTTATCCCAAGTATCTTCTGGATGGATTGTTTTTGTGAGAGATAGATCAGGACGTTCAATATTGGGGAAGAGTGGAAACTAGTTGGGAAGTAGTAGTGGGGTAACTTTTTGTTTCATTACTATAATATATGATCTCTTGTATGCGATACTTGGTGAGAGATAACCATGGTGAGGTTGGGACCTTAGTATACTTATTTAGGTGATGAGTTATTTTTATTTGTTATTCATTGGGATTTAGTATAATTTCTACACCTTTTTCATGAGATACTTTAGGTAGGATCCTAATGAGTATACCTATTATGATCACCCTATATATATATATGAACTGTTTTCTTGGTTAGTAGGAGAAAGTTGTAGATCAAGCTGGATATTACTAGATCATTGTTTTGCAAGAGCTATTTGAGCTTCGTGGTCCCTGACATATTTAACTTTTGGTACTTATAATTTACCTTCTTGGTTGTCCAATTATGCATGAAATTGATTGTATTTACTTGGGGTTGATTTTATGTTTATGATCAGGAATTTATTGGAGTTATGTCTTATCTCTGATAGCCCATAGGGTGTCCTTAATTCCTATGGGGCTAAAAAAATTAAATATTTATAAAAAATAAAATGATCTAACTACACCGAGGAAATAATTGGTAAGTACAACTATCGAACCCACAAGGACTATCAATATTCACCAGATTAATTTCAGAAATTTAAAATGAAATTTATTGATTATTTTAAGAGAGAGAAATAAAAGAAAATAAAATTGATTTGGATTGTGAATAAAGATGTGAGGCATTCTAGGTTCAATGATTTTCAGTTTTTCCTGATAAGGGTTCAATTAATTTCATGTTCAATTATATTTGTTATCAGAATTGGCTCTTTAGGGACCCTTGGTCTAGGTACCCTTCACTAATCCAATAAACAGACCATTGGAATGGTCAACTACTAGGTTTGATTACTAGATTAGGTGAACCAAAAACCTATTTAAACATAATTGTGCTATATTTCATAATGGTAATATGAAATATAGGGATATTAGTTGATGAAACATAAATTTCTCATCCAATAAAAAAACAATGATCATGCAATGCTAAAGGAAATAGACTTAGAATTGAAAAAAAAAGATTAAATCAACCCAAACATGAATAAAAAAATGAAAGATAATCCCTAAACACCACTCCCCCTATAGTCATGCTACCTTAAAAAAAGTAACTAATCACTAATTCTAATCATAGGGATGAAGAGAGACATGTTTACCCAAAGATGAATGGTGGCAACAACAAGGCTTATAGGTGGCATGCACTCCCATCGTACGATCATCGTTCGTGTTCTGGTATCCAAAAAAAGTGCCCTATGAAAGTGTGGTAGACTTGAATATAAACGTATATACTTGAAATAAAACCCCATATCTAGCATTAATTACACTACTGACTGGAGTTCATGATGTAAATGGAGTATTTATAATGTAAAATGTATGGTTTTGATACTCCATAAATTCTTCTTCAACAATATTATGAAGCAACAATGCATTTTATGACATAAATTTCTTCTAATATGACTTTGAATAATACATAAAATCTCCTTTAAAAGTGTAATGGGAAAAATAATTTATGAAATAACTCTACCTCCTTGACGATCTTATGCTGTAAATGGATTTTATGATGTAAATCCATCTCTGTCCAGATTCTGCAATTCTGCTCTAGCTTCAACCCAACTTCAAAATTTTAGTGTCACACTATCATATGAAGTGTCATGGTGAGAAGTTTATTAAACTCACTATACTCATATCTTTATGTTTTACAAATGTTGGTTATATCTTGAAAAAAATCACAAAACCAGTTAAACAATTCCAAAATTTGAAATAATATCAATTTAATTAAATAAATCAATGTATTAAAATACCATAAAATATATATGAAATTTATGTATCAATATCTATATTATGCATGATATATTAGAGGGAAATGCCTCCCATTTTTGTGTATGATATACCCTTGGTTCTAGTCACCAAACCAAGGCCTACTGAAGGCAAGACTCAGGTGGTCAACATCCTTCTTCTCTCATTATTGACCGAGGAGTAGTACTATTTGGGAGGAGGGGGTTGTGATAAGTGGTCTTAGAAGGCCCCCACAAATAAAATTGAATATATTTTAGCTGGTGATTATCCTTAAAATTGGATATATTGATATTGAATATTTTATCTTTTCTAATAACACATTTTTTATAGAATTCCATGTTAGTTGGGGCTAGTTGGGTTAAAATCCACTATTTGAATAATTCCTCAAGACACATGACACTAACGTTCCCCAAACTCATATATCATAACATATTGTTGTTATTGTCAATGATATAGGTATTTTACATCTTCTTGTAGTGGTTAATTACATATAACACATACAACCCATTAAATAAATATCCCTTAATGACCATGAGAGAAGATTTGGATATTTTAAGGCCCAAAATTTGACATAAAGTTAAACCCTTTTGATTAATAATTCCTAGTGAAATGAGTTTTTTATGTACATCAAAGACCCTTCTCAATTCATGTAAGGTGAAAAAAAATAATCATCTAGATTTAACAACACTACACCTCTGCCCATGACCCTATAACATCTATTGTTTCATAGAACAAACTTACCTTTAACAGCCTCAAAAAAATATAAAATGTGAAGTAAATTAAGGGATATATGAAAATAAAAACCTTATTATAAAACCCACTCATCATGTAGGGTACTCCTATATAAATTAAACACCTCAACACTATCACGACCTACATTAGAAAATAAAAAATGACCACCAGAATCATTAGCATTTTTTTCTTTAATTTTTGGAAAATCTAGTCTAATGTGTATATGTTTTAAATAATATAAACAATTAACCTATTTGGATCTAAATTTAGATCTACTATGACTAGAATTATTTCTGTTCTTGCCATTATTTTTCCTATTATCTTTCTTCTTCCCTTTGAATTCAGACCTACCTCTAGAATATAGACCCTCTACCTCTACCTTAAACTAAGGTTTATTGTGTAATTATTTAAAAATTAGAGTAGATTTAACCACTTATAAGGTAAAATATTATTTCCCATAAATTGTAGTGTCTACAAGAGTTTTATACTAACTATCAAGGGAGATATGAAGGATAATTTTTTAGTCTTAATTAATTCTAAAATGTATTTTTTTTATTTTCAAATAACCTATTTTAAGGATGAACTAGAACAAAAAATTTCACTAAGAAAACACACATAAAAAAAATGCATTCATGAAAGGGATCTATAACAAGATCGATAGGGCCAATGAAATACCAGTCGGGCCACATAAGTGAAATGACTTTCAAATTTCAAAGTAAGACACCAACTGGCCTTGATCCTTGTGCATGAAATAAAAAATAATCACTCCCATGACATAAAATCCATCATAATCACTCATCAGTATACCTATAAGCGCACTTCATCACCCAGATTGTCGATGACACCAACCCTATATAATTCACACACCATATAAAGAAACCAAAACCATAATAAAACCAGACACACCATAAAATACATTGATCATAAACAATATCAAATAAATAACTAAAAGACCAATATATAATGCTTGAATTATATGAGTTGAACCATTACCATCCACAAAATCAATTCCTCGAATGAAGAACCACCAGGAAAACCAGTCCACTAGGAAAACCACCACCATCCCCGAACCTTCACCAAAGATCAAGATCTATAAAAATAAAATCTATCAATGGAATCAAACACTATCAAAGGAAAAATCAAAATCCATGAAGAAAACCCAAAAAAACTCATGTAATCACACACCCAAAAATCATACATTGATGAAATACCTTTCATTAGACACAAAACTTTATTATTGCTATTCCTAATTATCAGAAAAAATTACTCTTATTCAAATAAATCATAATTTTATTTAATTCATCCAGATATACCGTAATTGAAGTTTCGGAATGCATTATAATGTAAAAATTCTGTAGTTTTTATAAAAATAACAAAGAAGAGAAGTATTCATGTATAATTTATTTAATTTAGAGAAAATAAATATAATAGAAGTTTCATAATCAACCTCATGAAAAATTTTATAACCCAAAGATAACAAAATTGAACTATGATCTTTCTATAACACATCAATAGACACATCTATAAAAGTGGTCATAGTATTTCCATCAAAGAAATGACTCAGAATAATTTTATTAGGTTTATGAAGTGCATCAATAATCCCTTATTGGACTAAGAGGGCATGTATATTCATTTAAAAAACATTGAAATCATTTTCACCACCAAAATTTTCGATTTCATACTTATAAGAATCCATAACTATACTTAGGAGGCTCTGATACCAATTTTTAATGACAACATTAATTTTATTTTCACATGAAATAACCTAGGAACACTGGATACACTTATTTTTTCTTCTGAGTAAAAGAAATCAAATTCAATAAATGAGAAAACCATAGAAAAAAATCAAGGAATGATGATTAAAGATGAGTAAAATAGAAAACAAAGAAATGGTAAAGGAAAAGGGAATAATATTTTACATGCTTCAGAATGGTTTAGTTCTACACACATGACAAGAACACAACCCGACACACACATTTTATTAAGCTCAAATAAAAAACTGGTGTAAGAGATAAACAAAAAGTAGGTAACATATGAAAAATGAAAAAATTATAATAACTAAAATATTGAATTTAAAGTGGATTAAGAAAAAATTTAAAACCATTTAGATTTACCACTAACTAGATTTTCTTTATCAAGAAGCACCAATGAAGGTTTTGGTCCAAGCTTTAAGATATGGAGTATCTCTAAGAAACACAAATAAGGATCTCCTTGTAGTCATGGGAAAATAATCTCCATCACAAATCTTCTCTTAGAATTTCTCAATGATATAACAGATAGGTAATATGTTTTCAATTCTACATAGATGATTAAAAAACAAGCCTCTATCAATACAAACTATAAATATCTCTCCCTATCTTGTTTTCCCTATAGAATGAAAAATTAGATCGTGTTGAATGATCGAATCCCAAATGAATTAAGTGACTCAATGCATAATTATGGATTCACAAGGCTCAAGGATGTGACATAAAAAATCATGTTTTAGGTGGCATTGGTGAAAAAACTATAATAAACCCAACCATGACTACCTTCATCTAATGGAAAACAAAAAGGGACAAGTGTAATTTATAAGGGAAAAAAGTAGAAAAGGTGTGGATCAATATGTGGATGAAACCCATAGAGGTGCCTATGGAGCCACTCAAGTAAAGTTTATCAAGGCCGAATATTAATACATTGGTAAAAAATATGATCATTTTGAAATAATAGATCCCAAAATAATACCCATATAAAAAATTCATCACATAAGCATAAAAATACCTACTATATAAATAAATATATATATATATATATATATATATTTAACATAATAATAATAGCAAAAAAATCTTGAATTGTATAATAAATAAATACATGCAGATATAAACATATGAATTAATTGTAAATAAAAAATTATGTGAAATTTAATAAATAGAAATAAGAAAAGGATTATAGTGAATAAAGATTTTAGAATCACAAATATGGTGGTAGTAAAAAAGTTATCACAACAACTCACAAAATATATTCACTATTGATTTAAAAAAACCTTATAATATATAATTGATTCAAAAATATATAATAATTAAAATTATTCATCAAATATCAAACATAACTAAATAAAATTGAATAATTATTTTAAACCAAAAAAGAATATATTACATGCTAATTTTAGAAGAATATTTATAAAATAGAATTCATAAAGTATCTAACATAAATCAGTTGAATAAAATTAATAAGAAAAAAACAAAAATTTCACAATGTATATAATAAATAACTTCAATTTAGTATAACTAAATTGAAAAAATAGGTAGATTTGATTCAAAAAACCCAAACTAAACTAGAAAATTTTGAGGAAAATGATATAATAAAAACATAAGGGTTTGATAAATATAGGAATTCAATTAAAACAGTAAATAAAGTAGTAAATAATTGAATTATTTATATTATTAGATCCAAGTTAAATGTATGTGGATGAGTTAAGAGTATAATAAGGTTTTTCTATGAAAGAAAAACTCACAACATTGATGATGAAAAGAAGATAAAAAATAGGATAAAAATTCAAGATACATTTCTTATCAATCTAGGATTTCATTGTCATGATGAACTCAAGGGAAAAAATATACTCTTTATCTTGTATGAACTCACTCAATAATAGGACCTATAATGAGCTATATAGAAGGTATACGACATAATTGAAAATGGAAAAAGTAAGAAAGTGATTACATAGTCATATTTTTATCACTATGAAATCAATACACTTCATATGCATCAATCCAAATTTGAAACTCCAAAATCGATAACATAGTTGGAGTGATTGATCATTAATATTCTGTTTCATAATCTACAACCCAAGAAGATCCATACTATATGTGATTAATTCTTTAATAATATTATTTGCATGAACCAGGTGAGGAATCAAAGATTAGATAACTACTCTATCTTCTTTTTCTCTACCTCTATAAATTTTATAACTCTACTCTATCAATTAAGGACACTATAGGATAAAAAATTTCACCAATTATACTTTATATCTCTCTCTGGAGAATAATATCAAACACCAAAAATATAATTCCACAACATTAACCAAATAACCCATAGGAGTTATCGAGGAGGTATTAGGCTATTAAAAGGTAGTAATAATAAGTGTGTTATGGTTCATATCTCAAGGGACATCAAAAAAATCAAGATCAATGGAACCCTTGATAAGTAGGTATGATGATAACTCCATCATGACACATAGAAATTCATCACATTAAAACAAACATAAACATGAATCCAAGATAAATTCATTAGGGAAGAAACACCCAAGGAAACATAACACCAAGAAACTAGATTCACCCGATACAAGTTTACCAATAAATAATAATGTAGAATAAAAAGGAATGGATTAGTTTAGCTATGATCTAAATAGTATCCTAAAAATAAGAATGTAATACTAATAGGTAAATAACCCAAATAGTAAAATAAAAACAACTTAGAAGGAAATATAAAAAATAACCTAGTCCAATATTTAAATCCAATATTTGAAAAGTTTAAATTCAACCATTTTAAATTGAAAATTTGAAGGTTTTTTACATTCTAATAAAAATCATATTAAAAATAAAAATTAAATTAAATTTAGAATTCTTATGAAATTGAAATTAAAAAATCCCCACATTTTAAATTAAATTAATAATTCATTCACAATCATAAATTTCTCACACTTTGTTGAATTTTTTCACTAAATCATAAAATACAATGTCATGTCATGGTTTTGTTATATCATGGTTGTCTAAAATATGTCATGGTGTTCATGTATAATGATATGAGATATCATTCAACCAATTATTCTATATTTATTATCATATAGTAATAATGATACACATCATGTGATGATGTGTGGGTGAATATTTTAAAGTTTAATGAGTTTAATATTTCACATAAGGATTGTTATAAATGTTATAATGAATGGATCCAAATATTTGGTTGTTTAATAATGTGTAAAACTAATAAAAATTAAATTAATACATCATTAAATAATATAAATATATTTAAAAGACATAATAAACCCCATTTTTGAACAAATACCACCATTCTCTTAGAATATAAAACTCTATCACATTCTATTATATTTATTAATCTTAGAGGTGGTGCTAACATGCCATTTAAAGAAGAATAGGTACCATTTAAGCCTTTGAATATTCCATTTCAGTTAGTGGATATCTTTATATGGAATATATGTTTGATTATTATCGAGGGATATCTATCAATTTTACTATTGTGAAATATTTTCCATGGATAGTGTGGTACAATTTGTTTATGTTTTTCATTTCATTTTATCATTTCCTCACCCAAGGGATCTTATTGTTGAATTTTATGTTATCTTCTAATGAATTTGTTCATATTTTTAATGACCCATTCCCATTAATCATAATTTAATAAAATCTTGTCTAGAATTCCATTATGTTAGTGTGGTGGTGAATTTGAATATTTAGAAGTTGTTCAATAAGGTGGTTGTTTAAATGTTATTTGGGAGTTTTAACTGAAGTGTTTATGAAATTTAGAGATCATAGAACTATCAGATAAAGGAATTATAGTATATTTAGGGGAAATTCAGTTTAGTATGTTGCAACAAGGAACTAACTACTATCACTACCATTGGAAGTTTGATGGCCTTTACTAACCACCACTTAATATGGGGATAATTTTGGTATTGTTTTGATCTCTTAATTATTAAACACCTATTGGGATTATTTATGGGGATGGGTTTATGGATAGGAGGCAAGCCACATTTTTTCTCCTATTTTCTCCTCTCTTAATAGATGATCTGAATTGGTTTAGGAAGATTTTGTTTTCTAGATGAGGTGAGTTACTTTCTTTCCTATCCTATCATTTGTCTTCCCTTCTCATCCTATAATTCAAATTTCTTGGATTTAGGTTTTAGAGTTTAATTCCCCTTAATTATGATGAATTATTTTTAATATGAATATGCTTTTATTACAGGATTCTAAAGGAATCTTAAAAAGGGAGAACACCCACAATTTCACATTGTTTTGATAGAGGTATGTTACTTTTTTCTATTTCATAAAATTAAGCTAAATTGGTTGAGTTATAGGGTGCTATAAATTGATACTTATTTATGGGTTTGGGTACATGATTCCAAGAGTGGTTCATACTTAATTCCCCAGTTTTCTGACTAGTGGACAACACTCAATGACTTTATTAGAATTATTACTTTTTTTAATGATGTATTTATCATGTAAATTAATTAAAAATGTTTTATAAATAATCTATATAGGTCTTTGATAGAGATAGTGTCTTGTAGTATTAGATGATGGTCAGTTTAGTCTTTAATGAGCTTCACTATAATGGAAAACATCGTGATAATGGAGATAAATCTGATATGAAGCAGGTGGTTCCTAATATGAAAATATTTATATGTAATTTCCATGAATTATAGGAAATTAAATTGGGGTTATGTGAGTGTGTTCAACCTAAGAATTATCCCAAAGGGCTAATGGGGTTAATGGATACTAGGTTTGGCCTTGTAGGGTAGTGGTGGTGATCTCATGCATGTTACCTTGGATTTTTCATTGGTTTATGGACCTAATTGGGTATATAATTTGGTTTATATAGAGTGAAGAACCTCAAGGGGTGTCTATCCTTGAGTAATGATTTGAGCAGTCTGGTGAGGTCTTACATGAGGCGATTTGGTTCACCATTTAGTGTAATAGTCTATAGTTGAACCATGTAAAGGGTTATTTGAGAATATTTATGGGACTTATACTATCAGATAGGGGTAACCAAGGGGTATTGAGTTGGGTTTTTTGGATTATCCTCATTGGATTTAATATAATTGGAAAGGGAAGTTCCAATAAGTGTGGTATTGAATATTAATTTATAGGGACTATTTCACCCTGTTATTAATGTATAGGGTATATTAGTAGTGATATATGTAAGTTAAGTAACTAACTGAGAGGTGACTAATGGGATATGAATTGGTAAAATGGGATTTACCAAGGGTGATCTAGTATGATGATGGGTGTAACCTACTAAAGGGTAGAGGGTTGAGTGATTTGTGATGAAAATTTTATTATGTTAACCCAGGTACTAAGATTGCGAGTCACATCCTGAGGGCCTAAATGATGGGAACATCAGGATGTGAGACACATGTGATGTAATAAGTTGTTAGATAATGGATAGGATTGTGTAGGTGTCACCCCTGATTCTGTTGGTGATTAATCTAATAACATTTTGAGTATTGGTTGGATACTATGAAAACTATGATATTTTCACGATATGAGTTAGGTGTTACACTAATAACGACATCGTTTTGAGTATAGATTGGGAACTATTCAAACTGTGATATTTTTATTATATATGAGTTTGAATCTATATTAACTGAGACATTATTTTGAGTACATGTTAGATGTTATGATAACCAAACTATTATTCCTATATACGGGTGGGATACTATGCCAACTAATGCATTGTTTGGGTATGGGTTGGATGCTATGCCAACCATGATTATATCTTGTACATGGGAAGAATTATATCCTAATTGATATAGTACATGTGTGTGAGTTATACTCTATAAAAACCATGATATTGTTCTTATGTATGGGTTTGAAGCTGCATCAACTAGATCTATTTTATGGTAATGAAGTTAGGTGAATTGCCAACCAGGTTTCTAATATATATGAATGGTTGGTTAGAATTACAACCTAGACTCCATGTTTTGTGAGTAATATTAGGAATTTTTCTAACCCATTATCTTGATAATCTTGAGTGTTAGGGTGTTTTCCCAACCTTATCTATTGTGTTGATCTGGTTGGTTATATTTCTAACTGAGTTTTAGGATATATTTAACTTTGGAATATTGATTGATATGCTTTCTAAGTGTTTATTATTATAGTTAGAGATTGATTAGACTTCATGAAAACCTATATTAATGGGAGATTAAATCATGTACTTGTGGGTTAACATTCCTCCATTCCACTATATTATATGTGAAATTTTAGACCATAAACCAACATTGGATGAATTAGATGCGAGTCATATATTAGGGGGAATCTCTATGGATCCATTAGTGTGAAAAGTTCCTTTCTTGTATACTATATAATAGATTCTATTTCATTCAGTACATTCATGAAAATATATAATAGTTATTATTGGATACACCGTAGGTGGTCACCTACTCAAATTTATACTCACACTCTTCACACACACCTTGGTGATCCCGTACACTATATAGTTGAAATAAAGGTTATGGAATGAACCCTAGTATAGGTAAGTGGGAAGGAGGATCTCAACATGGGTTTATAGATAATTATAAGGAAATATCAAAGATAGTGTAGTAGTTTTTCTTATGATCTTTTTAGTTTTTTCATAGTATTGTATATGATTAGCCCATTAGGTGATCAGACATTGATGTATGACTGGATGGATTGCATGAGTTTCATATTCTATCTAGTTTTATCAAATTCTCTCCACTACTTGGTAACATCTAGTATATGAGGAGGTGTTTCTGAGGTCACATAGTGAATCATCTAAGTTATTGTTAGGGTAAAATAGATTGGGGAAGTTAACAAGTTTTATTTGAGTGTTTTTTTGGTTTCTTTTCTATTTATGATATATTATATGGAGATAGAAAAAGTAAAAACTTATAATGATAGTTATATTTGTTTTTGGTTAGCATAAGTATGAGTGGAAGTCTAATTTTCTAGGTATTTTAGATTTATGTTATTCCTTTTCATTTTACTAGTTGTGTTGGTTTTTCCAAATATGATGTTATAAGTTATTTATTTTTTGGTTTTACTCTGGGATTAGGGTGGAAAGAGATATGCATACATGCATAATATTTAGAACATAGGATAACATGACATCTGATTATTTTTGTGTGATCAAGGAAACTATTTTTGAAGAAATAAAGGAGGCTTCAATTAGTTAAATTTTAATTAATAACTTATTTAATTTTTCCCAAATAACTTATTGATGGTGTTCTAATTAATTGATCCAGCTCTATAATAAAAATATTGATACAAATCACTATATCTTGATGTTATTTAAATGAATATGTATGAGATGAAGTTTATCCAAGAGTTAGAAGTATGGGAATTTGGGTTTCTATTAGAGATGGGAGCTTTAGAGTGGGTGCTTTAGAAAATGTATTGAATGATAACATTTGAGATAAGATAAGTAATATTTATTCAAGATGTGTGACCTATTCAAGGATGTATGTTATTTTAACATGTGAGAGATCCTAGTGACTGAGGAGAATTTAGATATATTTTTCATATAAAATCTTGATGAAAAAAATGCCTTAATTATTTAATTTCTATGAAATTTAATTCATTTTTATAAGTTTTGGACCGTTTGTACATAAATTTAAAAACAACCTAAAATGGAAATTTAATTATCGTTATCATGACTTTGTGATTTAATTATGATATTTGAACTATGATTGTGTGTTTTTAATGATGAATGGGTAAAAAGTGGCTGAGTCGAGCCAAGGAAATGATGAAAATGAAGGGGATGTGAAGGAGAAATGTGTATGTAATATCCTACAGGTATGTTGAATTCATATTCCATGATATATAAATTATAAATAATTCATGATAGGAAACAAAAGTTCCATGCCACTTCTTATGTCATAACTTGATGCTATGATGAAGGGATTTCATAGACTATGATACAAGCTACCCTATATGATAGACAGATGTTGGAAGCCGTGATGGATGAAATGAATTGGGTAAATAGAGTTATATCTTATGAAATACCCATGATATTAGTTTTTTATAAAATTCACACCATATCATAAAGGTACATCATGAGCCAACCATAGTGTTTTTTAGGTGTGATGAATAATTATCATGTATGAATCTTTACATATGATATGGGTATGTCAGCACAAGTAATTCAAGAAGAAAGTAATTTCATTAGATACAATAACATATCAACATTATGACATGATGATCATAGCATGGAAAATATAAATATAATTGTTTTTATATATGGAGATAGAAGATATCAGAAGATATGGTACACTGGGTTAGGGAATCATAGCTTTCAACTTTCCAATATTAAAGAAGGTGACTGGCTAGTTTTATCGAAGTATTGCATGAAAAGTGTCATTGAGATTTGTTAAATTAATTATTTATTTTCCAAATTAATTCTAATTTAAAATAAAGTAGGTTCAATCCCTCAATTAATTTATGGGAGAAGTCTAAAAAACTCAAAGAAATGAGGCAAATAAAAGAAAAGAAAAATGAAAAACAGTGGTTATTTGATGCGTAAAATGTGATGAAAAAGTGGTGAAATGAGGAAAGTAAAATAGATGAAATAGAATCATATGAATAAAAACAAGAAGTAGAAATCGGTGATTAATGGTTTATGGGAAACTTTGATTATATTCCATTAAAATTGGGTTTCTTCATTCATGAAAAATAAAATCCATATAGAGAACCAAGTTAAGAATGAAACCAAACCTAGCTATCGAGAGGGTTGGATCTCAACTAGGTATGATCAATAGTTTTTCAACTACTAAGTACACACAATGAATGAAAATAAGGGATTTGGCCCCACTATGATCAAATATTCATTTAATCTTGGTGTGATACTCCTCTGATTCAAGAACTTGTTATCAAAAGAGTTTTTGAAGAGATATTCTTAACAGTTTGAAAATTTTAATCTAGATCAATGGTTATTGATTCTTTAAGTTTTTAGAATTTTTTTACTATAAGAGAAAATAAAGGAGTAATAATATAGTTTATAAAATGAAACATGATGAATTAAATGAATGAAAGATATATCAATCTTATTTCCACCAATAAGAGTTTAACTAACAATCAAATTTGATTCAATGAGATATAATAAATTCATAACAATAATTATAAAAAGGAGAAGCCGAAGATGAGTCTTATCTATTGGGGAGCTTCAGTTTCCGATATCCATCTTATTAAATTTCTCTTGATTCCCAAGTCCATACCTGACAATAAGGTCTAGCCATCACCAATGTTTTAATTACCTTTTTAATGAGAAGGTTTTCCCCATTTCCAAAGAAGTTTCATAGCAAATCCTAGCACCTAGCTCATTGTTAGTGACCCCAGTAGATTACTTAGTCACCACATGGTTTCCTTTAATTTTGATCACTTTATTCAGGTGAATTGGGAAAATCTCCACTCTGAATATCACAATGTTCATGTAAATTCTTGATTTTTTATGTTAAGTCTTCCTTAGAAGACTTAATAAACTCTAATTTTATTTAAATTCAAATTCTCTAGATCAGGATTTAAGCCCTTGACCCAATAGTTTTATACAAATTCATACACCACTTAATTCATTCGTGACCATATTCTTGAAATTCATATGCAGCTAGTAGCTTATAAAAAATTCATACATAGTTCAGAAGAACCTACAAAACCCCTACTAATCCTAAAATTTAAAAAAAGCGAAAATTTATATTAAATATGAAATTAATACATGAGGATGAATCCATAAAAAATTCCTTAAAAATTCTTATGATATTGAAAATACATACAAAAAAGCTAAATTCATTAGAGATTTTGAAAGTTTTATGGGATCGGGAAAACTTCATATGAAAATGGACTTTTCCAAAAAATTTGAGGAATTTTCCAAAAATTAGTAAATGAATTAAAATATGTTGCATCAATTAATTTTAAAAATGTAAACATGGAATTTGAACAAATAACTTACAAAATTAAAATTCCATTTAAAACTTTCTAAAAATGATATTATAATTAATTTTCTTAAAAAATAATACAAAATATTTGATCCTTAAAAAAAGACAACAAACCCCAAAATAATTTCATCAATTAAGTAAAAAACACACAATTTCATTTAAAAATTTATATGAATTAAATTTTCAACTTGAAATGATAAAGAATCAATAATTATCCATTATAAATACATCTTTCCATAAATATAATTTTTTTGCCAAAATATATGTGAAAAAATTTTATTATATGAAAGACACATTAAATTCTACCATACATAACTCATTTCTTATCTTCAAGAAATAAATATTGTCATATTCAGTGGAAACCGATTAATTTTAAAAGTAAAATATTTTCATTTCCAATGAATAGGTAAATTTTAAAATATGTTTTACCCTATGTAACATCCCAAGTAAAAATGAATGATTTCTATTCTCAAAATAAAGTATTTAGAAAAAATATGGTTTTGATTCATGAGATTTATCATGAATCCCTCTTCAATAAATTCTTATTTTCCTAAGAATGAAATATTGTGCAACCCTAACGTCGATCTCTCAAGTATGCCACTCACACACACTATTTTTCTATTATCATGACTATATTTAAATATATAATTTTAAAATAATTTTTTTAATAAAATTTATATGATAAAAATATATAAATATATATAACAATGAAAATAAAATGAATAACACAAAAGAAAGAAAAATAACTTAGTGATAATAAGTTGTTGTTCATAGAAGTTAGTAGTAAATCAAATCATTATCCTTTGAAATATTAATTCTAAATATTTTATCCAGTGTTAATATCAACACTTTCATTTAACACCCTCCTATTTTAATTTTCATTATCCTAAAATGACCCTCAACATGTGAGATAATATCCATCACATAATCACTACAATATTATATCGACCCTTTTCATGGAATAGTATAACAACAACGAAGATGAATAAATATGAACAAGAAGATGAACCCAATAGTAGAAAAAGTGGGGTGACCTCACACCAAAACTATTTAACCACTAATGGAATTTTTAGAATAGAATAAGATAAACCTTGAATCTAAAATAACTCAAAGCATCACCGATCCCTCACTTGAACAAGCAATGGGGTTAGTTCTCTATTTTTATTGAGTTAAGAAGGGCTTGGTGGGAGAACACAAAATAGAAAACTAAAAAAAGAGAATAGGGATGAAGAAGAAAGACAATAATAAAACAATAAAACAATAAGAACTTTTACATCAGAAAAAACCCTTACAAATCTTACTAAATGGTTCAATATAAATTTAATACTTTGAAAAGGATAAGAGGTCTCAATTAATAGGTATGAGACCGAAATTGTTTTTAGATTCAAATCCAGCCTTTAAATATTTGTCTATATTTGACCTAATAAAATGTATAATATCAAAACATGGTCTTATTTAAAGTTTTTATTACACTTTCTATATTTTATCCCTCAAAATTTAAGCTTATTTGGTCACATATTGAACAAGTTATGGCCAGATGATTAATGAAAACATTTCTTTCCAGATAGACTGTTTAGATTTAATACTTAAAATTTACATTTGTTTTTGGATATTTTAATGGTTGAATATTGGAATTTGGTATTATTTGTATTTATTTTTTAGATTTATTTCTCACTCAACATAAAAGTTTTATTCTCTTTAACAACATGTTTAATGAGTTATGGTCGAAACATTTATGATAATAATTCCATCCTGTCAGATGAATTTAATTTTCATGCACTGACTTAACATGAATTTTGGACCATGATAAATTGATAACCAGAAGTTTATCCAATTAGATAAAATGATTTAAATTAATTAATATAACATATTTAAAAATTTAATTCCCATACAAGTAGAAAAAACATTTATGGTTGAATTATTATGGTGGGGCCCGTCTAGTCGAATTCACATATGTGTTGACTTCATGGAAACTTATCTCCCCTCAAAAGGTGGATCCACCTTATATTACCTAAATGAAAAAAGTAGATATTTTATTTTAGAGTCCACCCAAAAAAATTCATGAAAGAATTCATCACAAAAATATTTTATAATAAAAATACTACAGTGGAGTTAAGAATGTATAAATATAATTTTTCATCAAATTAAAAAATTCAACTCAAATTATTTTAAAAACATAAAAATATGATAATTACCCATAAAATATTAAATTTATAGAAATATAATGTTTAATTACATAATAAAATATATAAAATTATGGGTTTTATAATTCCACCATTCTTAAATATTGCACTCACAATCAATCATCAATACTAAGGTCAAAACAAAATTCTCAAGGTTTAAATGAAAATACTAGTCATTTATCACATTCAAATAAAATATCATGCCTTATGAATTGTAATGTCCCCAACCTGGGTTCCACTAAACTAGTACCCCGAGCTGGGTAGTTACATGACCTCAAGCGCACCTCCCCGTACACTAGAGGTTGTCGACTAGTAGTGAGGGTCCAATAGGTCATGTGGGGAGACTATGCCCTCAATACCAGAGTGAGTCACAATAGATAATAATCGAAATAGTGAAAACATGAGAGAAAAATCCATAACATTCATAATAACTAAATCCCAAAACTGGTTAAAATCATAACAACAATAAATATGCCATGTTGGGCTACAGTTTCAAGTTATCAAAACCCAAAAGAAATAAAATGGTAGAATCCCGAAATGGTCCGAAATCCAAGTTTGGAACCTCTCCCAAATATTTCCTAGGTCTAACTCATCTCCCTAGAATAGGGCCATTGCCCTTGTCTTGTCTTGTAAGCATGAAATCTGCTCAGGTACCCGAAGGCGGCCCGAGCAGGGTGTGAGTATAACTCAGTAGGCCACCACCAATGGTGTCTACAAAATATCCATCAAGGTAGATAGTGTGTGAAAATGATAAATAAAGTCCGGTTATGGTAAAAAGTTAAATATTCTATCTTTATTTATGTTCCTTTAAGTTAACCTACCAATTAACCCATGTTTATTACCAATACATTTCATTTATCATGTCACCCTTTTCTTGTGTTCGATGGATTAGGCATGATCAATGTTTTCAATATATAAGAATTTAATAAGTCCTATATCACTAGGAATAATTTGACAAAAAATTCCAATATCCTCTGCTTGAAGCCACATTCTGGGTGGAATGTAACCGTTAGGGGAATAGAACTTCGTCCCCTTCCCTAACCCATGCATTTAGGGGAAGAGCTAGAACCTTGGTCCAACTCAACCTGTGGGCGTAGAACCTCAAGTCAATACCCCACTCTACCAATCCATGTGCACATGATTATTATCATCCACCACAAATCACCATATCACAACAACATAGCCAACATCATTTACCACATCACAATAATCTCAATAAATGGGAAAATAACATTATTGCCTCAATCCATTAACACATTCGTCATTTCAATTACATAAGCCTATATCCCCATTTCCCATTTCCCATGCTTATCTCACTAACTATATTCAAATATAATCTAGTCACCTAGAATTTCACATCAATCCATTTAAGAATATTAATGTATTCATCAAGGGATCTATGTTCTTGCACAACAAACTTACACTACTTAGTTAATTCTAAGTCTGGAAAATATCGTTACACCCCACATGTGGCCCTAATTTGGTCGAGTCATCCTCCTTGCATCCCATGAAGATTAAGAGGGGTTAAATTATCCATTTATACATCACTACATCACATCATGTCAAGGGAATCAAGAACTATTCAAAAGAGGGAAATAACAAAAACCCTACATGCACAAATCTACACAAAATACAAGGGATATAGTTTTTTAGACCACCTACCTTGAATCTGTCAGCAAAAACACCCCCAAATGAATCCTTAGATCTCAATTCAACCAACCCTTGAAGATTTACCCTAAAACTCACCAGAAAGGAAGGGTTTTAGAGCTTTAGATGGAGAGGGAAAATTAATAGAAACCCTAAACTAAAAAAAAGAGAGGGAGATTAGCCTTACCCAGATCTTCAATTCACATCCAACGACACTCCAAACAGTCAAGAATCGAAAGAGATTGATCCTTGGGAGATCTTGGTCCCCTTGGCTTGTTCTTAGGGCTACAAGAGAAGAGAGGGAGGAAAATCCTGAGTGGGTTATAATCCCAGAATGTCATTTTTTGTAATTTTTAAAGGTTTCTGTGCTGCACGGTTTTCCCACACGATTTGAAAAACCATGCACAAACCATGCGGATGCTTAATTCCTAAGAGTCCCTTCGCATGGTTTACCCACACGGTTTTCTAAACCATGCACAAAACCTATAGAGGCTACTATTTGAAAACCTTCCTCTTACACGGTTTACATGGGCTGCCCACACGGTTAGCACTAACCATGCACAGACCGTGCGGCTAGCCCAGAAAAATCATTTCCCTCCTTTTTCGTGTCCCAAACCCTCTGAACACACCCGATCCTCCTTAAGGACTTTTAAAAGCACTTAATTGACCAAAATAAAGGGCCTAAACTGAAACGTAAATAAAACATACCTTACAAATAAATCCAAGATCTTACAAACTCCCCACCTTATAACGGATCGTCCCCAAGCCGCTCTTCTCAAGCATCATGAGTTTCTAAAGAAAATAGATTGTTCCACTAGACCTGCATATCTGATTCCCACTCCCAAGTTTCCTCCTAAATGTTTCCATGTTTCCATAGAACATGAACTAGGGGCACAACCTTACCCCACAAAACTTTCTCACTATGATCCACAATACGAACTGGGTGCTCCTGAAAGAACTCATCAGCCTCAAGCTCAACATCCTCAACATTTATCACATGAGATGGATCTAGGTGATACTGTTGGAGTTGTGAAACATGTAAAATGTCATGGATCCCACTATACCATTGTGTAATATCCAATCGGTAAGCCACCAATCTGATTATCTCTACAATCTCAAATGGCCCCACATATCTAGGTGCCAACTTGCCTTACTTTTTAATTTGACAGTGACCCAACCTTGGCGACACCCGAAGAAACAAACTATCACCCACCACGAACTCAAGAGGTCTACAACACTAATATTCATATGACTTCTGCCTAATCTGATCTATTTCCATACACTTTTGAATCAAATAAACCTTCTCCTAAGTCTCCTGCACAAGCTCGACCCTAACAACTCAGACTCTTCAGCGTTTAACCAACACAATGGTGATCTAAACGGCCTCCCATAAAGTGCCTCAAAAGGTTACATCTGTATTGTATCCTGAAAAATATTTTTATAAGAAAATTAAACAAGTGATAAGTGCTTTTCCCACAAACCACCGAAATCCAAAACACATTCTCTAAACATGTCTTCTAATGCCTGAATTGTACACTCTGACTGACCATCAGTCTGTGGGTGGTAAGCTGAACTCAGAAATACCTGGGTACCAAGTGACTTATGTAGTCCCTTCCAGAAGTGCGAGGTGAAATGTGGATCATGATCTGAAACCATGGTTCTCATCACACCATGCAACCACACTATTTCCTGAACATACAAATCCCCCAACTGGTTGACAATATAGGTTTCCTGAATTGGAAAGAAATGCGCCACTTTGGTCAGCCTGTCTACAACCACCCAAATGGAATAATTCTTCCGAGTCATCCTTATAAGGCCCACTATGAAGTCCATCATGATTTTATCTCACTTACACTCTGGAATAGGCAATGACTGCAACAACCCACATAGGCGCTGATGTTCTGCCTTCACCTGCTGATAGGTAAGGCATCGTGCCAAAAACTCACCACTTCCTTATTTATTCTCGACCACTAGAACTACCTACCTAGATCGTGGTACATCTTAGTCAGGCCCGGATGCACTTCCGACTTTAACATATCAAAATAATTCATCAACTCTTCTTGTACATCTGTTGGCATCGCAACATGGCCATGGACATACGAAACTTCATCAGTGCTGAAGGTCCAACCAGAAGGTGACTCCCCACCTTTAAGACTTTCCTTCATATACAAGCACTCCAAATGTACCAACTGAATCTATTTAAATAGACTCAAAAGTGCGTACTCAAATGAAATAGTTGAAAGGGTCATCTACTTGTTCCCCTCCTGTACCTCCAAATGCATCTCTGCAAATAAGGCCATCATCACCCACTTTGAACTGGATTCCTGAACCACTTGATTTTGAGTCTTTCGACTCAGATCATCAATGAAAATATTCCCTTTTCCTGGTGTGTAAACCAATTAAAAATCAAAGTATTATAAGTACTTGAACCACCGTCGCTGTCGAAGATTCAAATCCTGTTGAGAGAAGATGTATTTTGAGACTTTTGTGGTTGGTAAACACCGTAAAGGGTTCTCCCAAAAAATAATGCATCCAAAACTTTAAGGCATGAACCAAAACATCTAGATTCAATTCATGAGTAGGATAATTTCTTTCATGTGGCCTAAACTTCCTCGACCTGTAAGCTACAACCTGATCATCCTGCATCAACACTGCCCCAAGTCCAACACCAGACGCATCGTAGAACAAGGTATACTTATTACCTGGTTCAGGTAAGATCAAAATTGGTGTGGTAGTCAACCGCTTATCCATCTCCTAGAAATCATTCTCACAAGCCTCTAACCAATTGAACTTAACCCCCTTCTTGGTTAGGCCTATGAGCGGTGCTGCCAAATGAGAGAAATCTCTAATAAACCTTCAGTAATAACTGACCAAACCTATAAAACTCTGAATATCAGAGATTTTCTTGGTATGTTCCCAATACACCACAACCTGCACCTTTTATAGATCCACCGACATGACTGACTTAGATATGATATTTCCCAAAAAGCTCACCTCATCAATCCAAAACTGACATTTTGATAGCTTAGCGTAAAGCCTATTCTCTCTTAGTGTACTCAAGACAATGTCAAGATGTTTGACATGATCGTCATGGGTTCTGGAGTACACCAAGATGTCATCAATGAAAGAAACTACAAAAAAATCTAGATATGGGTGGAATACATGGTTCATCAAGGCCATAAACACAACCAGTGCATTGGTAAAACCAAACAACCTCACCAGGAATTCATACAACCTGTACCTGCTTTGGAAATCCATCTGGGGTATGTTAGAAGGTCTCACCCTCAACTGATGGTATCTCGATCTCAAATCAATCTTGGAAAACACTGAAGAACCTCTGAGATGATCAAACAAGTAATCAATTATAGGAATAGGGTATTGGTTCTTAAATGTCATACGGTTCAGCTTCCTATAATCGACACATAGCCTCAGTGATCCATCAAACTTCTTAGAAAACAACACAAGAGACCCCCAAGGTGATGTAATAGGACTATAAAACCCTTACTCTCTAATTCCTCCAACTGAACCTTCATCTCTTGTAACCCTTCTCGTGACATTCGGTAAGGTGGAATGGAAACTGGCTCCTCTCCAGGAAACAATTCGATCGTAAACTCAAATAAGTCCACAGGAAAAACATCCTGAAATTGGTCCAAAAAAAAGGGAAGACTAGATATCCTTTCTCACCATCATCTGTCATAAGGCATTCCACTAGGGTTGTGAGCTCCCCCATCTACTAGCATAGTGGCCCTATGCGTCCTGCCCAAGTATCCCACTCCCCACAAAGGACATGAGTGGTCCCATCGAGAGATGTAAATGTTACCTGACATTGGTAATAGTCGATATGGGCTTGATATAACACCGACCAATCCATTCCCAATATTAGGTCAAAACTTGGCATATCTAGGACAAACATATCCCACAAAAAACGATACCCACCAACCTCTAGAGCACAACCCTTACAGTGCCTAATTTCCTCAACTAGCACTCATAATGGAGTATCAAGCGACATTACCCCACATGAAGTCTCTATTATTAATCCCAACACAACTACAAACTGAGCAGAAATAAAGGAATGCGTATCAACTTTATCAAATAAAGCACTAGAAAATGTGGAAGCTATAAGAATCGTAACTCAAACAGTATATGGTCCTACCTCATCACCTTCAGGTGTATCCTAAAATGCATGGAGGTGACCTTACCCATTACCCTGGGCTCCATCCTGAGTACCTTGCACTGTACTACTCTATTGTTAAGGGTGATCACACCCCTGAGTTCAACATCTACCGCCCCTACCAGTACATCCCATGGAGCTCCAAATACCTACCTAATATGGGGTAACTGACTCCCTACCTACACTTAGAATCTGCCTCTGACCTTCATCATTCACTGACTGCTGCAGGTTCCTACAGAATCACTACAGGTGGCCTAGACTACTGTACGATCGACACTCAACTGGTGGGCGGGGACACTGGTCACGCTTGTGCCATGACCTACCACACTGAAAAAAAAATACATGGTCACCAACTTGAGAAGCTTACCCCCTCTTCTGATTGTTCTGCATGCTTCTGACTTACTGGAAGTTTCCAAAGTGGCACTTATTACAATCAGAATCCACACAACTTACTCACCCAACCGGCGCCACAAGTTCACTACCTGAAGCTTCTTTAAGGTTTTATTCTGAGATAAGGTCTTGATTCACCACTTCAACAAACATTTTTAGTAAAAATATATTCAACTAAGACCTAATCTCATGTATTAGCCCATCCTAGAAGTGTTTCACCATAGCTGCCTCATCTCCCATCAATGTCAGAATGAAGCATCTCAAATCAGTGAAATGACTAGCATATTCCATCACTGACATTGTCCCCTGAGTCAACCTCATAAAATCTATAGCCTTATCCTGCCTCAAGGTTTCTGGATAGAAGTGCTCAAGAAACTTCTACTAAAAATCTTTCCACATCATCCCCTCATCATGCTCTGTCTAAACCATAATGTCCCACCAACGTTTTTCTTTCCCCCTCAGCATATAGGCCGCTAACTTGACTCACTTATCGAGAGGAGTCTCTAGATGGTTGAGAATAGTTTGGATGGACTCTATCCATAACTCTATTACTTATGTCCCACCCTCTATGGTAAAGGTCATAGGGTGCTGCAGCTGAAACTCCCTGGTCAGCTCAAACATACTTGGCATAACCCACCCTGGGTCTCGTTCCATCATCTTCATAAAACGAGAAAAGTTATCATAGAACTACTCTTCCATATCCCCTTGGATCATAACATTCTATTAATGCACTACTAGATGAGCGTTCTTAGCAATGTCCTCATGTTTCTCAACCGGTGCACATCTTTGTGGTGGCATTTCTCTATAATTCAAAACACGAGCTTTAGAATACAACCATAAAGCTTCTATGCGAAGGAAGAGGTATAGATAGGCTCATCACTTGTGATAACCAAACCAGTTCTTTTACACTACTCCAAAGATCCTACTTGCAACCGTTTCACTACCATCAGCCATCTTCATAAGTTCATGTCCAACACGATATCTAATTATCAGTGCCACAAGCCTTACCTTTTACTCCCATTTGAATCATTTTCAAATTCTAATTTACCCCTACAACAAATTATTACACTTTTACTTCTTTATCAATTTTTTTTCTAATTAGTACTAGAAATTTTCACTTCCCCTTTTTACTCATTCATACCATATTATTAAGAATAATTCATTAATTTTAAAATAACATATGCATCCTAACATTTACACCCTGCACACCCATCCCGTGTGTGTGCCTATCAGGATGCATGTCACTTTCATACATAGGTTCCTAGAATGATGCATGAATGCACAACCTCGTACCTTTCCATCCATGAGAGAAATATCAAAAAACTATCAAATCACACAATAAGTGAATCACCCAATGGTAAAATATCATTAAATGTAACAACACACAACAAGAACAACAATACCTTCCCAGGGTGACTTGGGGGTTTTCCCCATACATGGGTTAGTTACTCCCAAGTATGAGCTCATTACCAAGTCCTGACACATTCCTAATCTCTTTTCTACCATCCCCAAAGAGTAATAAAGAGAAAAGAACCACCTTTGATACCAACTTTTAACATCCTCGACCCGGGCGCCACTATACCAGTGCCTTGAGTTGGGAAGTTACATGACCTCAAGCGCACCTCCCCGTGCGTCAGAGGTTTCCTACTAGCAGTGAGGGTACAATAGGTCATGTGGGGAGACTATACCCTCAATATGAGAGGTAGTCACATCATATAATAATTGAAATAGTGGAAACATAATATAACAATCCATAACATGCATAATGACCAAATCCCAAAACTGGGTACAATCATGAAAACAATAAATATGTCATGTCATGCTATAATGTCAAGTGATAAAAAAACAAAAGAAAGAAAATGGTAGAATCCCCAAAATGATCTGGACTACAAGTATGGAACCTCTCCCAAACATGTCCCAAGTCCAACTCATCTCCCTAGCATAGGGCCCTTTCCCTTCTCCTGTCCTGCAAGCATGAAATCTACTCAGGTACCCAACGATGGCCCGAGAAGGGTGTGAGTATAACTCAGTAGGCCACCACCAACGATGTCTAAAAAATATCCAGCAAGGTAGATAGTGCATAAAAATGATAAATAAAGTAAATTTATGGTAAACAGTTCAATAGGATATCTTTATTTATGTTCCTTTAAGTTAACCTACCAATTAACCCATGTTTATTACCAAGACATTTCATTTATCAAGTAACCCTTTTCATGTGTTCTATGGATTAGGCATGATCAAAATTTTCAACATATGGGAATTTAACAAGTCTTATCTCACTAGGAATCATTTGAAAAAAAATTCCAATATCCTCATCTCAAAGCCTCAGTCCAGGTGGAATGCAACCATTAGGGGAATATAACTCTATCCCCTTCCCTAACCCGTACATTTAGGGGAGGAGCTAGAACCTCAGTCCAACTCACCCCGTGGGCATAAAACCTCAAGTCAACACCTCGATCTAACAATCCATGTGTACATTCTTATTATAATTCACCAAAAATCACCATATCACAAAAACATAGACAACATCATTTACAACATCACAATAATCCCAATAAATTGGAAAATAACATTATTGCCTCAATCCATTAACACATTCATCATTTTAATTACTTAACCCTTTATCCCCATTTCACATTTCCCATGCCTATCTAACTAAGAATATTCAACTATAAGATAGTAACCTAGCATTTCACATCAATCCATTTAAGTATATTAACGTATTCATCAAGGTTTTTATGTTCTTTCACAATGAACTTTCACTACTTAGCTAATTCTAAGTCCAGAAAATACCGCCACACCCCATGGGTGGTGCTAATTTGGTCGATTCATCCTCTTTTCATACCATTGATATCAAGAGGGGTTCAATTAGAAATTTAGAAACCACAATATCACATCATGTCAAGGGTATCAAGAACTCTTCAAAAGAGTAAAAAAACAAAAACCCTACATGAAAAAATCTACACAAAATCTAAGGGATATAATTTTGTAGACCACCTACCTTGAATCCGTTGACAAACACACTCCCAAATGAAGATTTAGATCTCGATTCAACCAACCCTTGAAGCGTTACCCTAAAAATCACCAAAAATGTTGGGTTTGAGAGATTTTAGTGGAGAGGGAAAATAATTAGAAACCCTAAACTAAAAAGAAAAGAAAGAGGGAGATTAGCCTTACCTGGATCTTCAATTCACATCCAACAGCACTCCAAACAGCCAAGAATTGAAATAGATTGATCCTTGGGAGCTCTTGGTCCCCTTGGTTAATTCTTAGGGCTGAAATGGAGGAGGGGGAAGAAAATACCGAGTGGGTTATAAAATCCTAGAGTGGCATTTTTGTAAAATTTTAAAGGTTTCTAGGCCGCACGGTTTTCCCGAATGGTTTGAAAAACTATGTGCAAACTGTGCAGATGCTTATATCTCAAAAGAGCCTCTTTACATGGTTTACCCACATAGTCTTCCAAACCGTGCACAAACCGTGCAGAGGATAATTTCTGAAAACCTTCCTCTTGTACAGTTTACCTGGGCTACCCGCACAGTTAGCGCTAACCATGCACAGACCGTACGACTAGCCCAAAAAACTCATTTCCCCCCTTTTTAGTGTCCCAAACCCCAGGAACACCCCCGAGCCTCCTTAAGGACTTTGTAAAGTACTTAATTGACCAAAATAAAGGGCCTAAACTGAAATGTAAATAAACCATACCTTACGGAGAAATTTGTGATCTTACATGCAGGGATAAAAATTCCTTAATTCTAGAAATTATCATAAAATTACATTCAATCTCAAGCTAGAACCCATGTTCATGTCTCACCTACCTACCTAGAATTTTTATTTCTCTCTTACTCAAGGATTTTTTTTATTTTAAAATGGAGCTTATATCATTCTCAAGAAAATGTGTGATCATCATAATCTTGTGAAATTCTCAGATATCCACACTATGATACATAAAAAATTTCAATCATGATGAATTTTACATGGTTTATTCTATGGATAATGGTTGGTGGGTAAAAACATTTTAAAATTCAAAGGCCAGAAAGTGGTGGTTGAACTCTTAAATACCATGCATGGATATTCAAGTGAAAACATAAGATGATCCTCACTAAATTACCCTTAAAAAGTTAAAATTCCACACATTTTTTTGAATCACATGGAACATGAGTCAAAATAATTAATACAATTTAATATTTCATCCAAATTATACTTTATTTCATTTTTTTACTTTTTTTTTCATGGTAGATGAGAGGATAAGAAAATACAGTGAATAAAAAATTATGTAAGATCGAAGAATTCATTATCATCTCCATTGTTTTTCCTTTTTATTTTTTTTTTCATTTTAATATTTTTTTTGAAAGTTTCACTTATAAAAGATATCACAATCACCACCTAACCCCATATGATCTTAAAACCATCAGTCTGGTCATGGTTATTTTTTAACCTACCCAATAAACAACCTATGTATTTATTTTTATTCTTATTTTTTTGTATAATGGTATGATAAAAATGAAATAAAATGAATATTTAATCACACCCATTTATCTATTTTCATTGGAAAAAATAAAGACACATACCCCACACACCCAACAATGAATTGCATCCCAAATAACACACACAAAAGGCCCTTCCCCACACTAAAACTTGAAATATCTATACAATAATATTAAGAGTTAAGGAAGGTAAGGAGAAATTAGATTGTAATGTTCTTACTCCTATAAGGTAATTAATGTATTCTAAGAGATAACAAGTATTTTTGTAAAAGGTATGTCTCAAGTTAAAAATGTGTACTACCAAAGAAATGCATTAATCACATCAAAAACATTTCATTAACTCCAAATATTTTAAATAGAATAATCATAGGTTCTTGATTACACAACTTTAATCAAGACTCTAAAGATAAATAGAAATGTAAAAACTATGTAAAAAGTGTTATAAACCTCTCAATATAGGAAAAATATTCATTTTGTATAGTATTAGTGTACATGAGTTCCACAATCAACCAAACTTCCTTAAATAATAAGATTGAAAATCACAAAAAAAAACTAATTTCAGTAATAATTTAAATCCATAAACAGTCAAATAAAACAATGTTCCAAAAATACTGCGATGGTTAGAATTTACCAATGTATTAAATTAAGATCAAGAGATATAAAAACATTCCAAAAATTAAAAAAAATAAAATTTCTAAAAACAAAAGTGAAACAATTTTTTTTTCTGAAAGGCAGGTTGACATCACCACCCCCACTAAACTTAAGATAAAACTAATATTTTATTTAATACTAATGTATTCAAAGACATGGGATGTAAAACTCAAGATAAATAAATACAAAAAATGAATTTATTTGGATAGTGACATCCTTGAGTTATGTTCTTAGATGTTGTCACTCTAAAACTACAAGAAAGTAAGAACACTACATAAGAATTTTGTTGAATGAAAAGTAAATAAAAGGAAATTTATGAGGTGAATTTATAGAGAGGGAAAATTATAAAATGGGATATAACTTGTTATAGACCCCTAAAGTGGGTAATGGTTTTTTACTACCTCCATTTGACAGTTCCGGTTGTCACCCAAAATCAAATGGTGGATGTGGTTTGCATGATTTAAACCACAACACCTTCTTCTTTCTAATGTACACTACTTTATGTTGGTTTTAGAGATACCCATGAATATAGTATTGTAGTTCCATACCCTTAGATATGTATTATAACTTTCAAGGTGGGTGTAAGAGAATTAATGGGTCCTCTTTTACTTCGACCAACACTTCAACAACATATTCAACATCATCCAGGTATAGTATCAGAAGTGATGAGTCTACATGAAGATAATAAGGAAAATGATTTAACAGTTCCACTTGATAAAGATTAAAATATGAAGAATTATAATATTCATGATACTTCCAATTAAAATTGGATTCCAAGTTATATTGAAGAACCCCAATAAATTACCCATATTTGAATTCTAGCACCATATTCTCCTCAATCGTTGTAGATTCATCTTTATCAGCATCAATTTTTGGGGAATGAATATGTACTAAACTTGAAAAATAATAATGAGTGTCATGAATTGGATTTTATAATAATGTAAAAATAAAAATAAGAGAATATAATTTCAAGTATAATCCCTTAAAGAGACCAGCTTCAAGTGTTTTTTCTTCTTTCCAAGTCACTGGGGGATTGTTGAATTATTTGTAAGAGAAGAGTAATGAGGTTTAGTTTCCACCTCAATGTTTTAAACATAAAATATTAGAGGTAAAATCTCTTTACATGCCTTAGTCACCTTTTTATGGGATATTAGAAATTAGTTTGAGAATTCTTTGAGATCCTTGGCCAAGGATTCTAAAATAAGTTGCTTGAGGTCTTCTTGGAGGTCCCTAATGAACTCTTTACACACATCCTCTCTACAAGTAGACTTGTAGAACCCTATTATTTTTTATTTAATAAATTGAATAGTTTCTCTTTAATAAGTTGAGGGTTCAGCATTAATGAATTTTATTTTTTAAAATAATTTATGATTATTTTTATTTTAATTGAAAAACTATGTATTCAAGTGATGCACCTCTCAGAAATAGTTCCAAATTCATGCATGATAATTATTATGAATCCTACTTAAATAAATTCTTATATTCCTAATAATAAAATATAGTTAAACCCTAAGGTATATCTTTCAATGAGGCCACTCACACACACTATTTTTCTATTGTCATGATTATATTTAAATATATAATTTTAAAATAGTGGTTTTATAAAATTCATGTGATTAAAATAAATAAATAAATATAATAATTAAAAATAAAGTGAAGAAAAATAAAATAAAATAAAATAAGTTATTGGAAAGAAATTGTTATTGGTAGGAGTTCACAATGAAAAAAATCATTACCTTATAAAATATTAATTATCAATATTTTATCCAGTGTTAAGATCAACCCTATCATTTAACACCCCCTGTTTGAATTTTTATTATCCAACATAGACCCTCTACATTTGGGATAATCTCCCTCACATCATCACTATAATGTTTTACACCGACTCTCTGCATACAACATTATAATAATGACGAAGATAAATAATGATGAATGACAAAAGGAACCCAATAATATAAAAATAAGGGTAACATCACACCATAAATGTTTAACCAGTATTGGAATTATTAGAATACAATAAATAGAAACCTTCAAGCTCAATGAACTCAAAACATCACTACTACCTCCCTCAAACAAGTTATATGGTTAGTTTTCTATTTCTATAGAGTTAAGAATGGCGTAGTGGGAGAATAAAAAAGAGAAAATAATGAAAATGAAAGAGGTAATAAGATGATAGAAACTAACATATAAATAAATCAATAATATGTTTTACATTAGAATAAATAGCCATAAAAATACTACCAAATTGCTCACTACAAATTTGATCCTTAAAGGGGATAAGAGGTCCCAATTTACAGGCAAAAGGGAAGAATTTTTTTGGATCCAAATAATTCATTTGAAACTTTAGGCATATTTAACATAATAAAATACAGAATCATGGAAATTGATAATTTTTAATGTTTTTTACCACTTAACTACTTTTATCCCTCAAAATTTCATCTTATTTTTCCATGTATTAAAGAATTTATGTCTAGATGATTAATGAAAATATTTTTATCCTCATAGACTATCCAAATTTAATATACCAAGTTTTCTCACATTTTTAGATATTTTAATGGAAGGATACTAGAATGTGTTATTCAATGAACTTTTTACACGATGTTTCTCACATTAACCATAAATATTTTATTATCTTTAACAATATGTTAATGGATTTATGGTCAAAACATTAATGATAATATATTCATCCTATTAGATTCATTAAATTTCCATGTATTTACTTCCCAATAATTTTGACAATGATAACATGCTAACTAGAAGTTAATCAAATTGTATGAAATGACATAAATAAATACATCTAATACATTGAAAAAATGCAAGCAAATCCAAGCAAGAAAAAAAATGTTATGGCCAAATTTTTGGGGCGGGATCCATCTAGTCAAATCCACACTAGCGTCGACTTAATAGGAACTTCTCACCTCTCAAATTGTGGATTCAACTTCCATTATCTAAATGGAAAATGTATATATATTAGTTTATATTACACAAACAAAATTTAACAAAATAATTTATCATACAAAATGTTTTTTGATAAAAATAATACAATGAACTTTAAAATATATAAACTAAAATTTCCATCAAATTCACATATTCAAATAAAATTATTTCAAAAACCTAAAAATATGATAACTACCCATAAAATATTAAATGAATGGGATTAGAAATTTTAATTAAATAACAAAATATATAAAATTATAAGTTTCATCAGGGTTCCAATTTTATAATGATGATCAAATTTTAAATTTTCTAAAGCATTTAAGAAAACATATATTTTCATTAAAAATTTATTCCAAACTTAAACTTTTATATATAGTGAATATAATCATATATTTTAACATAGATAATAATTAGAAATAGATAAATTAATGAGTGAGATTAATAATTACAAAAAATCATAATTAACTCATCCAATAGTTCTATCTTAAAGAATAAAAAACTCATCAAGGATTGGGATTTAATTTCCTAGTCCAATTGAATGCAAGGATGATGAGTTTAATCCTAAAAATGAATTTAAAATTTAATTAATATTATAAATACTCTCCCAAATTTTTTATATAAAAAGTGTTTTGAAGTGTAAATAGAAATGATTTTACTTAGTTAACTACATGGTTAAATAGAAATAATTAATCAATCAAAGTAACATAACATATATCAAGTTTAAGAAAAATTAAAAACCACTTAAATAAGAAATTAATCCTTGAAAATAATTAATTTTGAATATTTTAAGGGATTTTTTATGTGAATTTTATGAAATATAGTTTATCACAATAAAAGATACCCCTACCTCAAACTTAAAACTCAACATTATCCTCAATGTTATTCTTAAATTGGGAAAAACATTTAAAATAGTTTATATTAAAAATATAGTTTCAAATCATATGGTTACCCAAGCAAAATTAACATATATATATCATTATTTTACATGAATAAACATTCCATCTCATAAATGGTCATAAAAAAAAGAACTATAGGTTTATTGTCTTGGAGGATTATCTATATAAAAAACTTATTTTAAAATATTCATCAACATTTATTCATAATCTCTCAAATATAAACCCCCTTCCAAACATATCACATGTAATACCCATATTCAAATCTTAGGGAATGAAAACATAAGAAAATGGAGATCTCAAACACTCAGTAAGGGGAAAAAATAGCCATATAAACATGTCATCAAGGATATGATCATAATCATATGAAATAATATGAACATGGGAGAAATATCATATAAACACGAGTAATAATCATAAAACATAAGTGATCATAAAAGGATATGAAATAAGAACATGAATCCATAAAATGTCAATAAGGAAACATAATATTAATAATATGGATTAAAAAATAAACATAAACCTTGAATCATTATTGAATAAAATCAAAATACATAACATCTTTTAACTATTTAATAAACAATATCATAGATAAACATTACTTTCATGAGTCACACACTTGAAACCATGTTTCAAGATAACTTAATTGTACCCACATATACATCACCTCCATGAGGCACACCCATTCTTGGGAACAACTAAATTGTGATCATCTATACATATCTCATGAGATTTAAACTTTTAACCCATGAAGTATAGGGTGATATAGGACCCCACCAATCAATATCCATATATATTAGTGCCACCTGAAAATCATTCACTTATCACATTATAAATAACCCATGGAAATAAGATGGGTTTTATAAATAATTTAAATGAAATTAATTCACATTTTATAAATATCCAACAATAGTAAAAATGGTTTTCATAAAAATTTTAACTGAAAATCATTAAACTTTGATAGAATAATGAATCCATGGAACTAGATTTGGGTTTCATAACATTTTTAAATAGTATAACAACATAAAATAAATTGGTTAACATTAATAACTTGATCACCCAAAAATAGTCACATAATAATAGAAGAATGGAGGGTGAAACTTGAAACATAACTCAATTGGATATAGTTATTTTTGAATATAGAGAGTAAAATTAAAACCAAATCACAAAATAGATTTTTTGAAATCATTTTGAAATCATCGATGTAAAAGGCATAGTTATGAGTCTCTTTTCAAAAAGTCTCATTTTTTTCTCCAAAAAATTGAAAACTAAACACATCATATAAGTGTATTTGAATTAAAAACTATTTTACCCAAGATATATAAGATATAAAATCATTGAAAATTTAAAATTAGTTAATACAATAAACATAGGGAAAATAAAATCAAAAATAAGTTGCCTAACCCAAAGGAAAAAGTTTGAGTTACCAGATCCCTTATCTATACTCTTGATTTCCATAGAAGTGATTTAAAATATCATATAAAAAAATGACTTTCTATATCACCTGTTTAATATCATTATTCATATCCACAACCATTTATTAACTTAATTTATAGTTATTATCCATATCTCTCTCTATATATTAGTTAGTTCTTATCTATTTTCAATTTTTGGTGTGAGTAATCTAGATCGTTTTGATCTAGTTTCATAATAATGGTGTTGTTATTCATTATTATTAAAAATTTAATCATTTAAATAACATTAAAGATACCAATTTTTTTTATTTTTAGTTATTTATAATGTTATAATTTCATTCTATGAGAGTTTTTATTATTATTCTTAAAGATGAAATCATTGATGATCATGTTTTGATGATTTTCAACAAATGAGAATTGATATCTTTATTAATGAGTCAAACACTAACTTTATCATTCCAGAACCAAAATAAAAATTTTATTTTCTTATTTATATAATATATTATTAGTAATTAATCTCTCACAGTCATCCATGATATTATTTTATATCATTGTTCAAGTAGGTGGTTATACCGACCCAAACATGAACATACCATAAGTAATGGTTCATTATGATTATGAAAGTGGTTTATTTTGGAATAAAATAATTATTATAAAATAATAATAATAAAATTTTAGATAATTTTATGGAATTGAATCATATTTTAAGATATTCTAATAAATAATAAATAAACTATAAGAAAAATGAGGTACATTACTTTGTGGAGGTGGTAGTCTATACAACACATGGTTAAGGTTTTTAAATTTCTCAAATTAGGATAAATAAATAAGGTGGATTATAATTCATCTCATCATAATCATAATTATATTATATATTTAACATTGATTATAATGACCCTAGAATTTTTCACATATTATTACATGATTTTAATTATAACTAGCCATCAAAATAAAAACTAAGAATCATAAAGTATAGTGTCTTTAGATGACTAGATACGTGATTAGAAAGCATAAAGAAAAAATAAAAAAATCATTTATTTAGTCTACATAAAGAGATCATAACTTCCTTTGAGATATTACATATACATAGGATAATATGGTGAATATATGAACAAAGGGATGAGCTAAAAATCCCAGTAAGGGAATAAACATATGAATAAAACATAACACATGGGTTATAAGACATAACATGATGACATAAAAAGGCATAGAACATGAATAAACATAAGGAAAAATAACATGTATAACATGGGATCATGTAACAATGGTATCATATCAATGTGTAAAAAACATACAACATTACATAATCACAAGTTATGGCTAACTTCCAGGACCATTTCACATGGAGGAGCATGGGTCAAGGATAACTTCTAAGACCATTGCTGTAACACCCCAAGAGTTTTAAAAATAGATTAGAATTAAAAGATCACTAAGAATCTACATAAACCACTTTGTTATAACCTATCCAAGTAAACAAAATTTTGTCACTTCTATGTTTTGAATTTTGAAAAATGGTCATCTAAAGTTGTGTTCAGTAAGTCATTTGGAGTCTGATAGAACAAACTTGATTTTTAGTGAATAGTAACATAACCTTATGAATAATAAAATTAATAGTAATATGACCCTTATGAATATTAAATAATAATATTATTTTATTTTCTTAAGGCAATAAGATAATGAGATCTTCATTAATTTTTTAATATGAAATAAAACTAATTGTGCCTTAAAATTGTTATTTTTCGAATTAACTATGCCTTTATTTAAAAATTAAATTAATAATATTCAGAAAATTATTTTTGAAAAATGGACTTCATTTTTGGATTCTACATGTTGAAAAATGGTTAGGGTGAATTTTTGGGATTTTTCTGAAATACTTGATTTTTTTTGATGAATAGTAAAATACGGTAATTTACCGTATATATACATTATAAGCTAAATAGACTATTCATAGCATCATGGATAATGTCACCACCCTTAATCCTAATTCACATGATAAAATTAATTTTCTTTGTTATGGAATACTTACTATTACTTGTCTTGTGAAGAAATAATAAACTAATGAGTTTTATATTAAGAAATCCCCTCTCTCCTCCACTATAAAAACCCCCTCTCACCCCCCTCTTCCAATCACTCCTCTCAAGCCTTGTGCCTTCTCCAAATTCTGCCCAAATACCCTCCCAACCTCCTCTCCCACGTCCATCAATATTTTTTCTCATTAAAAGACAAAAAATTATCCCTTAAAGATGTTCTCAAGGAAGTTTGGTTCAAGAGGTAAAATTCCTCTTTTCAATTCTTTGTCTTTCCTTTCAAGTTCATTTGTTTTATTTTTCTATTACCTCTATTTATCCAAATTTTGTGATGAATAGAGTACCTTATATGTACTGGAATGTTTTCATGATAGTGTAATAAGTTAATAATCATCTCTCCCTTTTTACTTTCTTTTATACTAGTAGCAAGAACACCATCCGAGATGTGTCAATTTTACACATTCAAGGACGATGGACTTTCGATTTCTTTTATCATTATAAATTCTGGTCATGAAACCATTCTTATTATGGTTGAACCATATTATTATATATAATATAACCTATTTAATATTCTGTAATCCCTCTGTTCAAATGCTATTAGGTTATAAATAAAAATGAGTTTGTTGTAATAAAAACCCACAAATTAACCGAAATAATTATCATTAAAGTTCTAAATAATAATTCATCCTCATTCCATGTAACCAAGTTATATAAATCAAAAATAACACCTATTTATTTTCATAAATAATATATAATTTCAATTATGGATATTTACATCCATTCCACTTCATTAATTAAAAACAAGTGAACCGAATATGAAAAATAAAAGAAACGAACACCCCAGAACGATGAAATTCAATACATTAACTAAACAATAAAGACATAAATGAACTAACCAGAATTTTGATAAACTAAATATATATATATATAATAGGTTCTGAAATAAGTTATTAATAAGTAAAATTTTATATTCAAGGAGCTTAAGTACAAGAGCGGAACACATTCGGAGTTAAGGTAAGGGTTTCTTTATCTCACTTCTATTTTTGTGAGATTTTTCATATTCACTACTAATACTTTTGTATGGTGTATGTATACTGAAATTTTATTTAAAATATCATTAATATATTTATCTTCATGGTATTCAATCTATAATTTTTATATTATTAATTTTTGGGTCATACGAATTGTTTGATTACAAAGTGGTAATGGTTTCTTCATCTCACTTCCATTTTCATGAGATTTTTCATATTCACTACTAATACTTTTGTATGGTGTATGTATACTGACATTTGATTTCACATATCATGAATATATTTATCTTCATGGTATTAAATATATAATTTTTATATTATTAATTTTTGGGTCATACAAATCGTTTGATTACAAAGTGGTAAGGGTTTCTTCATCTCACTTCCATTTTCGTGAGATTTTCCATATTCACTAGTAATACTTTTGTATGGTGTATGTATAATGAACATTGTTGTCACATTTCATGAATATATTTATCTTCATGGTATTAAATCTATCATTTTTATATTATTAAGTTTGGGTCATACGAATCATTTGATTACAAAGTGGTAAGGGTTTTTCACCCGAACTTCCATTTTCATTCGGGTTACTTTTATTGTCTAATTTCCTTGATGAAATTATTATGTATTGTTATGTACTACTCAAATATTATGTGTGGTTATTTTATATATTTACACTAACCATAATAATTCCCTATTTTCTGGATAGTTACATGTTTTAAAAGGTGCTCTCAAAACTGTTTCAAAAAAAATATGAGCCCGATATAAGGGAATTTCTAAAATTCATATCTATTTTCAAGGGAAAGCTATAATATATTTTTGGAAACCATTATAATTATAAAAAATCTCATTTTATCATAAAATACTATATTACTTTACTTCTGGTTTTATACAAAGATTTTTCCAAAAGAACTCTTCTTTTTAAAATAAAAGAGTATTTATCAAAAGAATTGCTTAATGATTTTAGAAGATTATTCTCATTTGATTCAACAATCTTGTTGATTATAATGTATTATTGGGGTTAATAATTTATGATGTGATATACCATATTTTATTTAATGGTTTATGACTAACTTTATTGTGGATGATCTATCCTAAAACCATTCACCATATTATTCCGAATGGTTAGTGTTTGTGTTCAATAATTGGGGAAAGTTAGTTACATTTCATATGATAGTTTAAATATGAATATATATGTTGTTTATGTTTATACCCACTCATATGAGGAATGAATTGGACTTATTATGCGATGGGTGGGGCCGGCTATATCCCCTCGATACATCGATAGGTCTCATGAGACAACTAGACGAGGAATTGATCGAGGCCTTTCCCAACGTGATGTGGATTTTGGCCGAGGCCTTAATCATTAAACGTCTTGTCCGAGGCCTTGAAAAATGTTTCATAATGTCCGAAATTATGAATTCCATCATTATGAGTTCATCTATTGATATTTCATGTGGTTATTCGATTAGTAGAATACCCATGATTATGTTTTATTATGGCATTATTTACTCATCTCATTTTCCTACCATAATGTGTTCAAGTTTATTATTAAAGGAATGTTTTCTCAGTTATGCACCATGTCTTATGTTTATACTATCTTCCACTGTATTGATTACTCTTACTGAGAATTTGAGCTCACCCCTTTCTTTTGTATCATTTTATTCAGGACATGAAGAAGTTTATTATGAATGGAATGCTGAAATAACCTAGGAGTTATGGGTGTTTTCTAAGGAGTTTCCATGTTGTATTTCTCTTCAAGTTGTAATATTGAACTTATGTATGTATCTTGTTTCCAATAATACTAAACTACTCGGTCCTTCGGGATTCGTATTCCTTGTATGTATGCCTACGAAATCAAACAAGGCACCAGCTCCAGGCAATTGGGGTAGGGTCCTTACAGTTGGTATTAGAGGAAGTTTAGTAGAATACTTAGAAACTAGATTTAGAAAACATAGAATTAGGTAAGAGTCCCTAAGATAGTCTTTGAGGATAAAAATACAAGAATGTCTTGGTATTTTGGTAAGGAATAGATTATGTGGATCATTCAAGCAATACATCCCTGTCTGGATACGAGCAGGTAGAGGTGGATCTGGCACAAATATACCTAGGAGTGAAAGCTCTGACAAGGAGTTTCAGGCTTGACCCGGGGTATCCTGGTATACGACAACAGGCCTTGCTGCACTCTTGGTTATGACACTCCCGGGGGATTGCTTAGGATAATTCACATTTTCTTTACAAGCCATTATGAAGGATTGAAATGTAAATTTTTCTCATAGAAACCATGTTTATGAGATTAGCTATGCATAGAATGACAATCTATGTTATGTTTCCTTCTGCTTTAGATTTATAACCTAATCTAGTGTATTCCATTATTTAGGAATGGCGCCTTTAGGGATTATGAGATTTCATTAAACTTTTGGTTAGTGTCTATGTCTATTCTTTAAGTTAAATCCTTGTTTTATAACTTTTTGGATCAAGGAAAGTGAGTTACAAATGGAAGGAGGAAGATCTCAAACGGCATTCATATCCCTTCTTGATGACTTGCTTGCAATGATTATTGCAAAGTCATGTCCCGACAATTCTGAAACATTTTCCAACATACAACTCACTTGCAAGCAATTGTTTGAGAAATCAAACACCTCCACTATACCTCGATACCATCATGGATCATGGGTTGTATTTAATCAAATCCTATTTTCTCAATATTCTCATATTTTCAAGAAAGGTAAATATTATCAAGGCATTTTAAAATATTTTACCTTATCACAAGATTTTGAAGCATATTATGATTTTGAAAAAGGTGCTGAAGAAGGATACCCTTGCACAACCTATTTATATTTGCTTTTAACATATAGTCTTTCAGCACATACTTATGTAATTTTAAAAGGACCATTGATTGAAAGTTTCAACTCAAATTTGGTCTGACTATTTTATAAAAATCAAGTTTTATCAAATGTTTTGAAATTATATGTCATACATGATTATTTTCTGAAACTATTTTTTGTGAACACCCATATGAACCAAGTTGTACAAGGTGTATCTTGATAAAGGAAGCAAATTATTTTGAAGGATTCCTAAATCATTTTTGGAATGCATGAACCTTCTTTTTATGTGAGGAAGATGACGATAAAACCATATGGACACCATGATCAAGGTACCCTCTTTTTTTTAATAAGTAAATAAAATTTCAAGGAATAAATTTCCAAAGGTGGGAATATTGTAACACCCCAAGAATTTTACAAATAGATTAGAATGAATAGATCACTAAGTCTCTACATACAAAACTTTTTTATAACCTTTCCAAGTAAACATAATTTTGTCACTTCTATGTTTTGAATTTCAAAAAATGGTTATCTAAAGTTGTGTTCAGTAAGTCATTTGGAGTATGATAGAACAAACTTGATTTTTAGTGAATAGTAACATACCATTATGAATAGTAAAATGAATAGTAATATGACCCTTATGAATAGTAAATAATAATAATATTTTATTTTCTTAAGGTAATAAGATAATGAGATCTTAATTAATTTTTTAATATGAAATAAAACTAATTGCACCTTAAAATTGTTATTTTTCGAATTAACTATGCCTTTATTTAAAAATTAAATTAATAATAATCAGAAAATTATTTTTGAAAAATGGGCTTCATTTTTGGATTCTACACGTTGAAAAATGTTTAGGGTGAATTTTTGGGATTTTTCTGAAATACTTGATTTTTTTATGAATAGTAAAATACGGTAATTTACCGTATATATACATTATAAGCTAAATAGACTATTCATAGAATCATGGATGATGTCACCACCCTTAATCCGAATTAACATGATAAAATTACTATTATTGGTCATGGAATACTTACTATTACTTGTATTGTGAAGAAATTATAAACTAATGAGTTTTATATTAAGAAATCCCCTTTATCCCCCACTATAAAAACCCCCTCTCACCCCCTCTTCTAATAACTCCTATAAAGCCTTGTGCCTTCTAAAAATTCTGGAAAAATACCCTCCCAACCTCCTATCCCATTTCCAGAAAGCTTTGGTCTCATTAAAATACCAAAACTTCTCCCTTAAGGAGTTTCTCAAGGAAGTTTGGTTCAAGAGGTAAAATTCCTCTTTTCAATTCTTTGTCTTTCCTTTCAAGTTCATTTGTTTTCTTTTTCTATTACCTCTCTTTATCCAAATTTTGTAATGAATCCATTACCTTATATGTACTGGAATGTTTTCATGATAGTGGAATAAGTTAATCATCATCTCCCCCTTTTTAATTTCTTTTATACTAGTAGCAAGTACACCATCTGAGATGTGTCAATTTTACACATTCAAGGACGATGAACTTTCGATTTCTTTTATCATTCTAAATTATGGTCATGAAACCATTATTTTTTTATGGTTGAACCAGATTATTATATATAATATAACCTATTTAATATTCTGTAATCCCTTTGTTCAAATGGTATTAGTTTATAAAGAAAAATGAGTTCGTTGTAATCAAAACCCACAAATTAACCGAAACAATTATCATTAAAGTTCTAAATGATAATTCATCCTAATTCCATGTAACCAAGTTATATAAATGAAAAATAACACCTATTTATTTTCATAAATAATATATAATTTCAATTCTGGAGAATTACATCCATTCCGCTTCATTACTTAAAAACAAGTGAACCTAATATGAAAAATAAAAGAAACGAACACCCTGGAACGACAGAATTCAATACAATAACTAAAAAATAAAGACATAAATGAAATAACCATAATTTTGATAAACTAAATACATGTATAATAGGTTCTGAAATAAGTTATTAATAAGTATAATTTCATATTCTAGGAGCTTAAGTACAAGAGCGGAATACGTTCGGAGTTAAGGTAAGGGTTTCTTCATCTCACTTCCATTTTCGTGAGATTTTTCATATTCACTACTAATACTTTTGTATGGTGTATGTATACTGACCTTTGATTTAAAATATCATGAATATATTTATCTTCATGGTATTAAATCTATAATTTTTATATTATTAATTTTTGGGGCATACAAATCGTTTGATTACAATGTGGTAAGAGTTTCTTCATCTCACTTCCATTTTCGTGATATTTTTCATATTCACTACTAATACTTTTTTATGGTGTATGTATACTGAAATTTTATTTCAAATATCATGAATATATTTATCTTCATGGTATTAAATCTATAATTTTTATATTATTAATTTTTGGGGCATACGAATCGTTTGATTACAAAGTGGTAAGGGTTTCTTCATCTCACTTCCATTGTCATGAGATTTTCCATATTCACTAGTAATACTTTTGTATGGTGTATGTATACTGACCGTTGTTGTAACATATGATTAATATATTTATCTTCATGGTATTAAATCTATCATTTTTATATTATTAATTTTGGGTCATACAAATCATTTGATTACAAAGTGGTAAGGGTTTTTCACCCAAACTTCCATTTTCATTCGGGTTACTTTTATTGTCTAATTTCCTAAATGAAATTATCATGTATTGTTATGTACTACTCATAAATTATTTGTTATTATTATATAAATGTAAACCAACCATAATTCTTCCCTATTTTTTGGATAGTTACATGTTTTAAAAGGATCTCTCAAAACTGTTTCCCAAAAAATACGAGCCCGATACAAGGGAATTTCTCTAATTCATATCTATTTTCAAGGGAAAGCTATAATCTATTTTTGGAAACCATTATACTTATAAAAAAATCATTTTATCATAGAATAATATCTTACTTTACTTATGGTTTTATACAAATATTTTTTCCAAAAGAACTCTTCTTTTCAAAATAAAAGAGTATTTAACACAAGAATTGCTTAATGATTTTAGAAGATTATTCTCGTTTGATTCAACACTCTTGTTGATTCTAATGTATTTTTGGGGTTAATAATTTATGATTTCATATACCATATTTTATTGAATGGTTTATTACTAAATTTATTGCGGATGATATATCCTAAAACCATTCACCATATTATTCCGAATGGTTAGTGTTTGTGTTCAATAATTGGTGAAAGTTAGTTACATTTCATATGATAGTTTCAATATGAATATATATGTTGTTTATGATTATGACCACTCATATGAGGAATGAATTGGACTTATTATGTGATGGGTGGGGACCGCTATAGCCCCTCGATGCATCAGTAGGTCTCATGAGACAACTAGATGAGGAATTGGCCAAGGCCTTTCCCAATGTGATATGGATTTTGGCCGAGGCCTTAATCATTAGACGTCTTGACCGAGGCCTTGAAAAAATGTTTCAAAATGTCCGGAATTATGAATTCCATCATTATGAGTTCATATATTAATATTTCATGTGGTTATTAGATTAGTAGAATACCCATGATTATGTTTTATTATGGAATTATTTACTCAGCTCATTTTCCTGCCATAATGTGTTCAAGTTTATTATTAAAGGCATGCGTTTTCAGTTATGCACCATGTATTATGTTTATACTATCTTACGTTGTATTTATTACTCTTAATAAGTGTTTGAGATCACCCCTTTCTTATGTATCATTTTTTTCAGGACATGAATAAGTTTATTATGAATGAAATGCTGAAATAACCTAGGAGTTATGGGTGTTGTCTAAGGAGTTTCCATGTTGTATTTATCTTCAAGTTGTAATATTGAACTTATGTATGTATCTTGTTTCCAATAATACTAAAATACTCAGTCCATCAGGATTCGTATTCCTTGTATGTATGCCAATGAAATCAAACAAGGCACCGACTTCGAGCAATTGGGGTCGGGTCCTTACAATTGCACATGGCAGACAAAGTCCCATAAAGGATTTAGGTTCACTACTTATTCCAACATGACCTCTCATGAGACTAAAAATTACCTAATGAATTGGAGTGATATATATGATCACACATCATAAATTTTTCATGAATAAATATGAAATATGAAGAATTATATATTAGGAATAAACATAAGGGTTACCCATGGAAAGAAATTGGTATCATAATCACGTAATAAAGCATAAAAAATTGGAGTATCATAAACTTTTCCATGAAAGAATGGATTTAAATAATACATGGACATTAATAATTAAAAATAGTCATAAAAAATAATAAGTTATGTAAAATTGAAGTGAAAACATATAAAAATAGTATTTAAGAAACTTTAGAAATGAGCCACTTTAGTGCGGTTTAAGGGAAAATTTTAATGAATTTTAAAAAGAAAACATCATAATTTTTTGTATAAAACCAAAAATAAACCAAGATAGTTTTTAATTATAAAATGAGTAATTTTATAACTAAATTGTGTTTTAAAATATATTATGGTGGTCACTTTAAAATTGGTGAGAAATCAGGAAGTTCCCTTTAATCAGGTTTGCTTATCAAGAAGAATTGAGAAGGGAACCTTTTTAAAACATATATTTCCCCATAAAAGAAAGAAGAATTAGTCTTGGAACCTATGTTTGAAACATACATACAAAAAATATAAATATTACATAATAATAATTAATAATTACATTTTATTAAAGAGAGAGTAAGCATAATCTAAAGGAAAAAATGGAGGTTTGGGAAGAATCCCTTACCTTATGTCCAAAAGTGTTCAACACTTGATCTTAATGTCCAGGATAATCAAATTAAATCCATTAATTAATTAATTTACAAAATTTTATACATTTATTTGATTTATTATAATTTTATTAAGTCTATTTATTTCCTTTTTATGAATTATAAGATACAATTTTATCATTTGGGAGCGTTCATTTTCTTCGTTTTCATGATTGATTTACTTGTTTACGTATATGGAAAATCATGTAAAATGAGAAGAATTGCCTAGAATTGAAATTATATATTATTAATTAACTTATATAATATAAAATAGTCTTAAATATTGTTTTTTTAATATGTGATGATGATTCATTATAAAAAATGTTAATGATAACCGTTTATATTATTTTGGCATTTGTTCTGATCATCACAAACTAGTTTTGTTTTATTAATTAATATTATTTATATAAAGTGGTTATAGAACATTAAAAAATATGTAATAAATATATTATAATCTTTTTAACCATAAAAATGGTTTTATGACTAGATTTTAATGCGGTAATATAAATTGAAATCTCGTCATCCTTGAATGTGATAAATCAACACATCACGAACAATGTTTTCATTTTTATAACAAAGGGATAGGGGAAGATAAATGACGATGGGTTGTTCCATTAACAAAATAAAATTATATTATATAAAATATAATAGACTTATTTTGTCACTTGGATAAGGGTATGTGAGGAGTTAATAATAAAAGAAAAGAAATTGAAAAGAAATTAAAAGAAAAATAAAGTGGGTGTTACCTCTTGAATTCTCCTCCTTGAGAACCTCCTTGGGGAACTTGAGTTTGGTTTTTATTTAGAAAAAAGGATCCTAGACATTGGGAAGATAATTGGGAAGATTATTGTTCAGAATTTGGACATGATTCAAGGATTTATAGGTGTGAGGCGAAGAGGTGATGAGGGGTGATATTTATAGTGGAGGAGAGGGTTGTTTTTTGATTATTTTATTCATTTATTTATTATTTTGGATAAAGACTATCAATTGTATGGATTATTGTGATTAATTATATTATCTAGTGAATTTTAGTTATAACCAATTGTGATTATATAATCCATAAATCAACCATGACTCAATAATTCATGTATTTATCTTATACCATAAATTAATGTATTTCATTATTCACCAAAAATTCAACTTTTTTTGAAAAATCCCAAAAATTCACCCTATTTTTTTTCGATTTATAAAATTCAAAAATTAAATCCTTTTTATGAAAATAATCTTATAAATATGATAAATGTAATTTTTAATTAAAATCATCATTTATTTAAAAAATATCAATTTTAAAATTATAACTGATTTTTACCACTTTGAAAAATTAATTACCTTAAAATCATAAGAAAAAAAATATTAATTTATGAATATATTTTATGAAAATAAAATTTTATTTAAATCATTATATTAATTATTAAATTGTAAATACACATTTCTTTTTCACAAAAAACCAATAATTAATTTATCATTTTCAAAACATTTATTTACTTTTATTATGATATAATTATATCATATTTTCATTTATAATATACCTACATTTTATTTATAATTTTATTGGTGATTTTACTATTCAATTGGCCACTATACTATTCATAAGGTTCTTATTACTATTCCAAAGCTCAAGTTACTATTCCATTGGTATAGGTTCCTTAATTTCATAAAACGCCACTTATTTAATTCATTTTTCATTTATAAAGTTTTTTTTTTCTATTTATGTGATTTTATGTGATTTATACTATATGAAATAATTATAAGGGGAGAAATTTCATTGATATAATTTTGGGTCGTTACATTTAGTCTTCAATTTCACCCTTATAACCAATAAAGAGTGGCGTTGGTGAAAAATGAAAATCATCACTTCGTGGGGGAGGTAGTCCGCACAATTCATGAATGAACATTTAATTTTCCTTAATAGAAAAGGGAGATAGGTGGTTAATAGTTATTCTATAGGAATATTAAAATTCATTATAAAAACAATACTGATTCTATTATATAGAAAATCTAAAATTATATCTGGAAGGTAAGAAAGAAAAGAAAAAAAGTTTAGGAAAAGAAAGTAATTACGTTGAGAAATCAGGACACATCTTATACATTTAAAATGGCTCCAAAAATAGTAAATAATTGAGTGTAGTGTGATATAAGGTCAATAATATGTCAACTAATCAATTTGAAACAATTTAAAAAAAATCAATCTCTTTAGCCCAATATTTATTACTTCTATCATATAATATTTTAGTGTGGTATCTAGTTTTTACCTAAAGAAAATTATCCTTTACACCTTAAAATAAAATGGTATTTATTACATAATTTGGTCCTTATAATCATATATATGAAATATATTTTATTATATTAAATTTCAAAAATTGATGTAAATCGATTTTTAAATTATAAGTTCATAATGTATTAAAACATTTGGGAAAAAATATAACTCAAGTTCGATAATTTTAAATATAAGTTTGAAATTTAAAATAAATATTTTAAAATTATAATTTAAATTATAAAATACATATTTGGTATATAAAAGAGTTTTATAAATTTATAAGTAAAACTTATATATTAATAATTTTGTTAAAATTCACAGTATAGTATTTTTATATTATTCATCAAAAAATAAATATTTTTAGAAAAATACAAAAAACTAATATTAAGATTAAATTTTCATGATAATTATGAAAAATTAATTTTATTTTTCAAATTCCAATAATACCATTCATAAATTTAACTTCTAAATAAAATCATAAACTATGGAAAAATCAGTTTTTTATAGGAAGATATTCTTTAGGTTTATTAGAAATTCTTCTAAAATTAGTTCTAATCTATCACACTTGAAAAAAATCCAATTTATAAAATAAATTTTAAGTATAAAAATATTCTTATTATATGATTAGATATACAAGTATAAATATTATTAAAATTGACCTTTAATTCATAATGTGGTCATAATTTTTTATACCCACTTATTTAATGGCTTTGTTATAGTGGTTAATGTCTATTTTTTTAAATGTTTCCTAGTTAGTTAAGGTTTAATGTGGAATATGGAGAATATTATAAAAAATATTATTTATTTAAGGATAAATACTACATTAAAATCTTGGTTCATTATAAATCAGCAGTTATAGAATCATGCTCGAGGATCAAAATGAAGTTCAGAAACATATTTTCCATGCACACAGTCAACAAATACCAACATCCAAAGAAGGTTAAATGTAGTTACTATATAAAATATTTAGTGAAAATGAATTAATTTTAGAGTAAAATGAATTTCACACTTTGAAAATTTAAAATTAATTTCAAAGAATCCAAAAAACAACCATGCATTAAAAAAATTACAGCAATAAGATCATAAAGATATTAGTAATAACCAAAAGTTTTTTTAGTGTTTTCCTTATGAGAGTAACAATATCAGGACAATTTTCAACCACTTAATTTCTAAAAATATAAGTAGTATATATTTTTATCATTTAAATGAGTCAATAAGTGTGTCGAATTAAAGAAAAAACTCCCCTAATATAGGAACCTTCATCATTTAATGTTTAGCCAAAGACACCTTACCTCTTTTATTTAAGTATAGAACATTCAGTTAGTTAGATGTTAGTTCTTATGAGTTGAACCTGATAAACATTAGAATCCAATATATTAAGATTAGAATAAAGTATAATTATATTTTGAGTTTGAAAAAATGTGATTCAGTTAGCTCCAGCATACAACTCCTTTTTGACTTGAAACCAATTGGATTTTTTCTCCAGTGACTTGTATACATGTTCAACTTCCAAAATATTTGGGAGTACCTGATTATTAATAGGAATACAAGTAGAAGATTTATTATTATTTGAAACAAAATAAAACATGAAAGTATGATCATTGGTTGAATTCTATGAAGCATTGAGTTTAAATTCCCTATTTATACTAGTGAAGGTTCATATTTCAAGCACAAAGATAACAACCAAGCCCCAGGGCATCCCCTAAAAGTAAGTTTTAAACCTTTGTTCATTAACTAAGATTTAACTATTATCTTCTCCAATTAACTTCACAGTTCCATTTAAAAATACTCTTAAAATATTTAAAGTTTCATACCATTTGGACTTGAGTTTTCTAGGAAACAATTTGAGTCCAGAATTGAAAAGAATCACTTCCTGTCTTAAGAATGTCATAATCATGAAAGGATTTCATTTATTCCTTTTATATCCTATAATTTTCATATTATTATCTTATAATTTAATGAAATTTTATTTATTTATACTTTTCCTTTAAATATATAATGTTTTTGATATCTTTCTCCACACACAATACTAAACTAAAACAAAACTATGATATATTTAGAAAAAATGTAAATATTTAGGCATGTTCATTAAAAAAAACTATTTAATTAGTGGTAATGAATTTAAGTAACCACTTTATGAAATATTTATAGAAATAAAATAAAGGGTACTTTTAATATGAATAAAATTCAATTTTTATAGCTAAAATGACTAATAAGATCATTTTATGCTTAGAAATGTATTTTTTAAAACATTTACTTTTATTGAGACATGAATTTCTCTTCTATGAATCTTGGGATAAATTATTATAGATATATTTTATATGAATAATGGGTTAATACTAATTTTATTAGTAAATTATAGGAAATATGAATGAGAATGGTTAATGTTCTAAAAATCTATTTTCCTATAGAAACAATTTTTCATAATATTTTAATGATTTTACTTAAAATTTATATTATAAACTTTTATAATTTGAATTTTTAAAAATAAAATTCATTTTTTATATTCAAAATTTCAATATTATATTCATATTAATTTTTGGGATTTTTTTAAAATAGTTAATTTTTAGGAAAATAGTGAAAAATACCGATATTGCTAAAACTGTCACTTTTATGACTTTATCATAATATAATAATGAAATAGATGTTTTTATTAATTTTTCTATAAAATATATACAAAATTATAAGTAAAAGAAATCATTTCAAATTACTATGTTGAATTTATAAAACCCCTGTGTTAGGTCCACTAGGCTAGATACCCTGAGAGGGGGGTGAATTAGGGTATAATAGATTAAAATAATTTCTCATTTTTATATTATTTTATTATTAAATAAATCTCTCTTCTCTCTCCTCCCCAATGCAGAGTATGAAAAAATCTTAAAGCATGCACATGAAACAACAATTTTACTTGATTCACCCTCACTGGGCTATGTCCAAGGAGAATACACCGACAATGTGTTGATGTACCAAATCCACTATAAGCGCACTACTATTTAGAAAGTTTGGAGTGAACTCACTATCCCTCCAGGTTTACAATCAATAAAAATTGAAAGCTCCTTACTCTTTGGACTAAAGTGTGCTCAATACTTCTTTATAATATCCACTCACAGTTTTTATACTTGTAGGACCTTTCATTATCACTAATGAATGCATCATCCACTGTATGTAGATGCACTATTGATGGACCACTTTCATTCATAGATTAATAACTCTTTTCCACTAAACTCTGGGTGATACATTTCAACCTCTTTTAGAAAATCTCTCTGCCTTCATGAAGACCTTATTTCATGAAGCACAAACAGGCCTTCACGAAGCACATTCTTTCACGAAGCTCAAACTGTCCTTCGTGAAGCTATTCCCTTTTCACAAATCTCACCTAGCCTTTATGAATTATACTTATTTTGTGAATCTAAAAACATCCTTCATGAATCTCACAAGTTTCAGTTGGCTTTTTAGGGCCTTTATGAAATCCTGGATTTCGTGATGCTCAAAACATTCAGTTGGATTATAGCCTTTTCAAATGACTTCTCATACCATCTTTGGAGTCATTTACATTTGAATAGTGCAAATATATCATTGAAAAGTAAATGGTATTCATAAAATTTTCTTTTTCACTTATAAAAGAGGACAATTCGTCCACTTCATACGAAACCCATTAATTCAAATTTATTCTTAGAAATATTAACATTTTCTCCTCATATAATTATTTATCATTTTTATAATCCCCTGTTCATAATAAGTTAGCTTAATCCTTTTATTTCCAAGGTGGCTTTCATAACAAATTTCAAGTTACCAAAGTTAGTATTGCTTACTCCTTACCATTTCCTCTTAATTTATATTTTCCAAAACTATCCTAACAATAGTTATATAATGAAATAAGTGAAATTATTATAATTAAGTGTTATTATATTAATTCGAGAACCTTTATTTTTATTTATTTATATCTACTTATAAAAATAAAGGAACGTTAACCATGCATCGAACAGATTACAACCTCCATAAAGTAACTTTTTTGTTTTTCATCATGATTTTATTTATTTGTGAAAAACACTTAAAAATATGATTCAAATAATTAAAAACTTGTAAATAATATAAGTATTATAATATTATAAAGGTATAATAAACTTCCTTAACCTTATTATCCCATCGGGATATAGCATGTTCATGTTTGGGGTTGGAATAACCACCTACTTGAACAATGCTATAAAACTCTATCATGGATGACTAAACAAACATAAATAATAATGTTATTATAAGCTAATAATAATGGAACTATTTGTTTTTGGTTTTATAATGGTTTTATTATGTATTTAACTTAATGTTAAAATACCATATTTGATCGCTAAAATCACCAAAATAAGATGACACTGATTCAACTTTCATGCAAACATAAGAAAAAAAAATATAATAAATAGATAAAATATGATAATAAGTCGTCTATATTAAATAAAATATAGATAGATAAGGTATCTAATAAGTTATTCAATAAACTTAATTTTATTATTCAGGAACTTAATCACATGCACAAAATGAATCTGGATTAAGGTTTGGGGGTTCTTTGTCTCAAATTTGAATTCCTTAAAGCATGTTTATTTTATACACCATATTTTCATTTTTAAGGTAAAAATAAAAAAAACATTATCATTTTTCATCCTAATTACATTATATTTAATGATGTTAAATTTTTTATTCAATGTTAATTCTATCATGGGGTTTTGACTCAAATATTACAAAAGTTGTAAGGGGTTTTCATGACAAAAATCATTTCCTTGAGTCATAATCACTTCTCTTTGACTATTATCTTTAAAGATTTATATATTATAACCTATTATGATGTTATGTTTTATTTTCACCTTATTTTATTGTGAAATCATGTTTCACACTAAATTATTCTTTCTTGATGAATATATTGTTTTGTGAAAATGATTTTTTTTAAGAATAACTCCCATATATTTTAATGGATTTCTCCTCCATAACCATATTTTTACTCCTATGAAATATTCTCATTTCCCTAGTGGAAAATATTTTTTTAAATATAATAATACATTGATTCCACTTTATTCATTTTAAAACAAAGTTTCATTATCTTTTTTATGATGTGAGTTTTAAAACAAAGGTATTTTATTTTTTAAAAGTGTTTTCTATCCTTTAAAAATAAAATGTTTTAACTTCCAATCCATAATTTTTTTGATAAATATTATATATTTTCAATGATATTTTATTTTAAACACTTTATAAAAAGGTTTTAAATTTTATTATATTTCCCTTCTAAAAAGTGTATTAAAATTAATTTTCATTTCTCCATTAATAATAGTGCCTAAAAGGTTTTGTGAAAACTTTTGTATTTTCAGTTTTATTTTTCATCCAAAATTTATTTCTCATGAAGTGATATTTGGTCATCATATATATTTTATTATGACATGATTCCTTTTGTAAAATGAGTTTTTTGATACCATATTATCTTTTAGTTTTATGTTATGTGATTTTTTTGGAATGTTTAAGAAACCTATTCATTTTTCTATAAGTTCATTAAGATATATTTAAGATTGATTTTAAGTGGAATATATATGTATGGATGTCAGAATGGGGGGTTCCATATCTCTCTCCAATAAATTGGTTTATGTTTACTTCTCATTTTATCAAAAGGGTGCATAGTAGTATTTATCCTTAGCCAAAGGGTACATGGGAGGATTTATCCTAATCCAAAGGGTACACAAGAGGATTTATCCCAAGACAAAGGTGTACATGTGTGGTTTATCCCAAGCTCAAGGGTATATAAATGGATTATCCCTATCCTATGAATGTACATGGGTGGTTATAACAATACTACCATGTGATGAATTTATTTGTGGGTATCCTTGACATATGGGTTATATGCTTATATTTATTCCATAGTGTTATGTATATTACCATGACAATGTTATGCTCTCATGGATCATGTTTATTGAATAAAGTTTACATACTCTTTTAATTCATGAAAAATATTATGCTAAGATCTATTCCATGAATCGTGGTTTATTATCTATAATTTTTTGGGTATGATTTTTTATGTATCTTTATTATACACATATTCCCATTATATACAAACCCATTCTCTTCGATTTTAATCACTTATGTTTACCCTTACTGAAAATCTGAGCTCACCCCTTTCTTATGTTTCCATTCCCCAAGTTATAATGAAGAGAGTAACATATAATAATTCTATAAGGGAGTATATTGTGGTTTGATTATGAAGAAATTTTTATAAGTGTTGTAATATAAGTTGCCTATGTAACTGATCACCAATAAAACTAAACCTTTCATTCTTGGGATTGTGTGATTATTTTAAAAATGAAATGTTTTTATTATGATAATAATGTAAAGTAAAGATATGTTTATCTTGGGTATTTATATCTAATATCACTAATTTCCTTCAATTTCATAAATATTCTCTCACTAATAGTTTTGGAATCAATGTTTAATGCATTTAAAAACCAAAAGTACTTGTGTGATGGCTGCATAGGTAAGTGGAAATACTTCCCAAAAAGTAGACTATGAGGGGACATCCTAATGAGTTTCTTAAATGTAGTTTTACAGGCCCATATATCTTCATATAGCTTTAGAGACAAATCATTCAAAAACCTAGAATAATTTTTTCCAAAATTTGTTTAATATCTTTATTTAAAACCTCATTTTTACCACTTAACTTTGAATGATAAGTGGATCCAGTTTTGTTCACACAACCATAATTTTTTTTATCAAGACCTTGAATTTAATGTTGTTTAAGTGGATTATATTATTAGTGATATAGGTCTTGGTCACTCCAAATATTGATTTTTTTCTTAATGAATTTTAAAACACTATTGGATTGGTAGTTGGGAATTTATACAACCTCTACCCACTTAGAAACAAAATCCATAGCAAGTAAGATCTACTCATGTCAATAGTAATATGGGAATGGTCCCATAAAATCTAATCACCACACATCAAAAATTTAAATCTATATAATTCCATTATGGGGTAGCTCTTATCTCCTTCTGAAATTTCTCTTATTTTAGTATTTTTCATAACAAAAAATTAGGTTTATAACATCTTTAAAAAGTATGGCCCAATAAAAAATAGCTTGTAGTACCTTCTACACTATCCTTTCTCACCCATAGTTTCCTCCCTATAACGAATAGTGCAATCCTTATAAAATGTGATGCATATCTTCTTCAGGGAAACACCTTCTCATAATTCCATAAACACACCTCCTAGACAATAATGGGTCATCCTAAAAGTAGTAATTTAGCTTTGAAATAAATTTTTCCCTATGATTTTGGGAAAGATTCATGGGCATGGCTCCCAATACTAACAAGTTGGAAAAATTTGCATACCAAAAATTTTTCATCATTGAAACAACATTAATTTTTTTCATCTGAGAAAAAAAAATTAAACACACTTGGGTATATCAATTTGAATATCAGACAACCTAGATAGGTGTTTAAATTTTTTTTGTCAGTTCATTTATTATATCTTATCTCTAAATAAAAATTCTTTAATAAGAGGATCTAGCTCATCTATCTTGGTTTTTCCTATTTCATTGGAAGAAGGTATTTTAGGGTAGCTTGGTTAGTAAAAACTAAAACCTTGGATACAATAAAATACTTACTATACTTCTCAAGAGTAAAAAAACTAGAAATAGTTTATTCTTAGTCATGGTATAATTTCATTGAATATCATTTAGTTGTTGTTGATGCCCATAATTTTTCATCAAACAATTTTTTGTTATAGATTTGATAAGTATGAACACTATGAAAAAATAATGATATATTTTTCATAAAGTACATTAAGGTATCATACTTTAAGAATAAGGTATTGGGATTAATTTTATAAGGGATTATACTTTATCCCTTATTATACTCATTTTACTTAGATAATTATTAGAAGTATTTGGGTATATGACTTTAACCAAAAAAATTGGCCATCCAAGGCTAGCTAGCCAAGATAGCTTGACCTAAGATCATATGGGAGTCACCTAAACCACGGCTAGGGAGGAAACTCAGTTGTATAGCATAGGAATCAAGGTAAGCATAAGAAATTAAACGTGAATAAGGGGAAGATTCACGTCGTGGGTTGGTAGTGCAGTGAAGGAGAGTGCCAAAATGGGGTGGTGCCATAGAAGGTTAGGGTTAGACCTCAATACTTGCTTCTAGCCAGCTAATGAAGTGCTTTGGATTATCAAGCATAGAACATACCAACCAAAAGTCTACTGTGGGACGAATGCAACATAAACACTATTCCTATGCTTTAAAAAATATTGAAATAATGTATTTCATTTGATAAAACCGATATAAGCCACCTAATTTCTACTATGTCATTGTCTTAAACCTTTTTTCTTCATTGGATCCACCTAAAATCATGTGAGAGATAACATCAAACACCCCTAAACTTCAACGTTCGATGTAATTTAGTCCATTCATCTACAATGATCTGGCCGAGACACTTGATCAGCCAGAGCCCATGCATGAAACTTCATCTTTCATATATAATATATTTTGAAGAATAGAGGCATAACATGAACTATTTATCATTACGTGATCACATATATACTTTATCATCATGAGAGTATTATTATTGCAAGAGGAAGCCTCAATCTCATGAGGTTCATTAGATAATGTGATCATACAACATCGCATGAATACTATCATCTCTAAAACCATCATGTTATCGAGTGAAGTCGATAATGCAAGCCACTTGAAGTCATTGTGAGAAGTATCATGGATTTTCCGATCAAAGTGGCGATGATCATGCAAATCAGTGTTGACATCACATAGAGAGCATGAAAATCAACGTAGTTTTTCAATGTATGAAGGTTCTATCTTTCTCATGAATCCTTAATCTAATTGATCGTATGGTAACCGAGGTAATGCATGATAAATAAAGAGATCATGAAAAGTGATATTTCAATCATGTGATTATCCTGAGAACATGTGAAAACTCTAGGATGGGGTAGATGAATTCACTGCATGTCTATTTCCAAGGTTGAAGCACTCAACCTTTGATGAAGTGACTATACACTCAAGTATCACATGATCATGTGAATCATGATCATGTGAATTCATCCAAGATCCATCACCTAAACAACATGCACAAAACCATTATTGGTACTCTAAAGTAGATATACATGTCTAAGCATCAATTAAAATGAAAATGATCATGAGTTTTCATGAATATATTACAAGAGTATCTAGGATTAATGAAATTAAGGTATTAAACTCATGAAAATCTATACAGATGTAACTGATTCCTCTGATAAAAAATAACATAACACCCTATCATTAGAACCTCCCATCATTTTTTTCATGAAGATATCTACACCACATCAAGACAGTGCACACGACACCTTCCCCATGCAAAGAATTTGGAATATCAGTTGACCTCCACCTATATAAACCCTTTATTCCCTTTAAAACACACACACACACAAGTGAGGGTGAAAAAAGGAGTGGAAACTAAATAGAGGAGGAGAAGTAGCCTTCCACCTTTGGATGAATTTCTCTAGGTGATAATGAGAATCCATCATGTGATCCCTTGAAGATCACATGATATCATGATGAATTGAATATCATGATACACCACTAGGAAAACCCTGATCTATGTGAAGTATTCACGCGATCACATGTTGCCTTACTGGTTTCAAGACTTTGTCATGAAATACCTCATTTATGCATATGACACTAACATGCATCCCCTGCTCATGTTCACAAAACCCCTCACTTGTTCCCTTAGAGATTATAAAATATCATGATGATGTAAACATCACGTGATGATCTTATGTGGGACTCTATTTTGTAATTCACAAATGAGGATTAGACATGCATTTTCATGCCATACAGAACTAATAGGCAGAAACCTCAGTCTCATGATGCCTCTCTTCAGCCATATGGTGGAATCCCTTAGTCATATAGGACACCCATGCTGATTCCCATAGACATACACCCTTTCAATACAATGAAAACACCCAATGACATGCACTCCTTTATCATACATACCCTTGGATGTGCAGTCTTGGCATAATTACTTAGCCACACACTCCTCCTCCCATGAAAATTATTTCCCATGCAGCCAATGCATGATCCATTTGGACATGAAAATTCAACACTTGGGTGTGCACATGGTCCTATACATGTTTCTAATACCCTTATGCATGATTCAATTTAGATCACGTGATTTCATGACTCCACACTGGTCTTGTGATACTCTCACGCAGCCTTGGACGTGTTAGTTTTATCACATGATGAAATCCTAGTAAAAATCAGTTTGATCATGAAAAGGCATCCTGGAAAATCATTTGATCACATGAAAGGCACTAGACATGTCTGCTTTGATCATGTGAAGACATCCCAGAAAATTTGGTTTGATCATGTTAAAACATCTTGGAAAGGTCAGGTTGATCATGTGAAGACATCTTATACAAGTCAGTTGATTATGAAAAAGGCCTTAGACATTTCCTATTAGATTATGAGAATACATCTTGAATGATTCACTGGATCATACAAAAGACTATGGACATGTCAGATTCGATCATGAAAAAAACCTTGTACATGTAATATTTGATCATGTAAACCACCTTGGACATGGCATCTTTAATCATGCAGATCCCCTTGGACATGTCAAGAATACACCCTTGGATGTTTATTCCATGTAATACTGACACCCTGAAAATGTTTGGTAGATAATCAAGACATGTCGGGAAGACCATCAATACATTTCAACCAGACATGTAAACTTTATCTGCAAGACACACTTGGACATACACCATGAAAACTCCTAACCATGAACCCTCAAATGAGTACCCCCTTTATAAGTGTAGTGTCCTTAATGGTCTAGGGTTATGCTCTCATGGTACCCTATTTACGTCATGATCTCGGATGATCCCACTGTGTTATCCCAAACATATTCAATAGACTTTTAATGATCACTATATATCATTATCTTCCGTAGGATAGAGAATGAATATCAAACATGGGAATCCATTATAGTATATGTTCTTAGATTTTATGGTCCTCATGGATACTAATAATTCTTTATAGTGTAATAACCTATCCCAAACCATCACTAGGTTGGGAATAATTGATATATGAGGACTCTTATTCCTCTCCATACTGGATATATATGACACCTTCCTAAGGCCCAAGCCCCAATGATAATCCACCATGGTGTAAGTCCCTCAATATTCCAATTACCTTGGCTCATAAAACCCAAATATTTCTATGATTATATCATCATTACTCTTCCATATGCAGATGAAAATTTGGATTGTACACTAGAATACTTTTAAGTGCAAGCCCTGTCCATGTACTCAAGTATCTTAAACCCATTAGTGGGTTAGAGATGAACTGAACTACAAGGAATGTGATTCCTATTATAAACAAGATACATAGGAATCCTTTTTAAGGCCTTATTTCTATACTATATTCCATATTATACTGGTAATCATACCTCTCTAAGGGAAAATTTAATGTGTAAGTCTCATAAATATATTCTCTCAAGCGATGTGTCCAATCATCCAAAATACTCTTGTTTCTCACATCGAGCACGAATCATGTGGGCTTAGAGACTGGTGATGATTGTACCAATAACATGATGAGGATGCCCCAAATGTGGGGCCTTCATTGGGATGTAAGCTTGATTACATCTAATATTCACTAAAAGGGTCGTACTCTTGATGAGGCAATTCCTAGAAACCTTACATGAATAATTCCCACCCAAGGCCTCTATTTTCACATATTTTATGAAATATATTCCCATAACATAAACTGCATAGACTCTGATTCCTATATTAACAGGATACATAGGATTCCTCCGCATGTTTTGAGTTCTATTTTTATATCCTTACCCCATGACGTTAAACTACATGCTGTAGTTCTTTCATATGGCCTTAAACTATATCAAATTAACTACATGGATTTTTATTCCTATCCTCACAAGATAAGTAGGAGTCCTCATAGAGTTTCAATACCATATCCAAGACACCAACCACATACATGGACAAAAATAAACTCTAGAGATCCCAAAATGGCTATAAACTAAAGTATAAAAAATTAATAAGAGAATGATGGAAAACCTATGACACACATAATTGTTCCTGTCAACACATGGTTTTAATCAAGTCATGGAAAAGAAATGACTAGTACCATATCATGACTTGGGAAGGATTTCAAGAACACATCTAAAATATATAAGATATTTTTGAATAATAAATAATTACCAAGACAGGGTTGCGATGAACCCGACCTCCCATCCTCTCGACCAATGTGAGTTCCAAAGAGTCATTGTATTTGAAACCCCAATTGAACACCTGACTTTAGAAAGAAGGTTCATGTTGTGTCATAGATGTGGGAACCATTGGGATTTTCTATTAATGAAAAATATTATAAAACCAATGAAAATTATTGTGAAACCACCCTCAATCAACCACAATTGAGCATTTGGTGAAACCGTTATGAATTTTTCAGGAAATTAAATAGTGAACCCAATATGAAATTATTTAACTTTGTTATCCATTTGATGGGTTAAAAAGGATATACTTCCCAGTTCTCTTTGGGCCATTTTGTTCCACATTTTTTTGAAACAAAATGGTGATATCGATGTGATTTTTTTTGAATATGCTGAACCTTTCATAAAATAAAGTACCACATATTTATCATTTAACTGTGAAAGTAATTGATTGACCAATTATTCCTATATATGATTCTACACAAATAAGGTTTATTTTTTATTTTCCAAGACTTCCTATATTTCTTATAATCAAAATTTTATCATCGATTATGCCAAAGAATTATGAGACTGCTAGACAAGCTGGTAATGCCTCCAGAACACATCAAGCTGTTATGAAAAACTAGCTGATATGTTGATCATGTGTGTTGTCCACCATGGAATACTTAACCATGGGTCCCCAACATACATTGTCACTAATGAAACACCTACAATACTAGTTGTCTAACATCTTGGTCCAGGAGTACCACATCAACAACTCCATCCTAACTTTGGAAGATACTCATGGAATCCTTTAGAGGATGAATTTCCATTAGTTTTCTTTCCCACGATAGGTTATGGGAGAGAAAGTCGCCCTTATTTCCACATTCAACTGCTTTGGGAGATTTTCCCTAGAGTAAAAAACACACAACTTCCCTACGTGAGGTAGGTGGATGAGGAAAATCACCATTTAAAATCAACAACTCATGAACTATCTTAGAGGGCTCCCATCTATTCTGGTCATCATCATCAACATATGAACACAATTCCACAAGGAGATGCAGAGGAAGTTTTGACCAACCAAAACATCCAAATTGGGAAATTCAATGGTTTATCAAAAAAATGAAACTCTAGAGTTGGATTATATCCTTGTTACCACCAATTTATCTGAGGTCCATTGGGGTATCCCGACAATGGCCCAGAATCAATCCCAGATCATCACTATCTAAGAGCCTCTGAATTCATAAAAGATAGACTTGGTGACTGTGGAACCCTATAGAGAACCCCATACCATATGGATGGGGAATATTTTATCATATTTTACTCTGGTTCCATAATAAATATGGGCTCCAACCCACCAAATAGTACTATGGGCATCGACCTACCAAACGGTACTACGGGTGCCAACCCCCTAAATGGTACAAAAAGCACCGAACAACAAAACATTACTATAAGAAATAACCCCCAAATAATATAGTGGACTTTATACCACAAAATGGTATAGTGAAAACTATCCCACCAAATGGAATATCGAGCATCGACCCATCAAATAAGATAGTCCATTGAATGGGAGCACCAACCCGCTCTATAAATATGATATCAATTGAATATAAGGACTTATCATCAGATATGGATGAGAAAAATATTGAAAAGTATAATAATACAATCCTACATTCATCTAAGTCATAGCAGGTTGGCCTACCTTCTAGCTTTAGCACATGAAAAGAAGGGCTCAATGATATCTTTTAAGCATTTACATAAGGTATTATTGACCGTGTTGGTGTTTCAGAGTGAAATTTTAATGGATCATATGGCCAATATAAATAGAGGATCTAGTCTCTGAGGCCCACTTTGAGACACCCATCATTATCTACTTATCCTAACAATGATAGAGTAAAGGTTGTCATTATGGTTCCTGCCAATCATCCCATTATGTATGACAAAGAAATCCCTAGAGAGGAACAAATCACTCAACTCCAATGAGAGAACAAGGACCTCTAATAAATAATTATGGGAATAATCCTGGAATCTATTCCTCAGAATGATGCATCAGAACCTTCCTATATAGGTTCTAATTGTAGTGAAGTTTCCCATACCACTAGGATGGGATAATTTTCATATTTTTTATCCCCTCATCGAGTGAAATCTAGACATTATTCCACCTCACCAAAACCAATAGAGCTAGGACATGTTCATATATTCAAGACCCCCAACCCACAGGGTTGGGGTCATTTTCATATTTTATACCCCCTCATTGAGGGTACTCTAGAAACCATTTGACCTTAGCAGTTTCCATAAAGCCTCCTGGAGAGCTGGGTTCCTTTAATCAGTGGTAAGTGTTTATATCATCTAGGACCCAAATGATTCATCTCCTACCCCCCCAAAAATAAAGAATGAGGATCAACACCTGGACTCCAAACTTATCCATATGGCCATGAAAATATAGGTATAGGTAGTATGCAGGAGAAGTAGAGTGGTCACCCATATCTTTATGATAGATAATGAAGGGTATATCTCTTCTAATGAAAACATGTACCCAGGTACTTTGATTATTACATAGAGAATGGTTTGATAAAACTCCCAACAATGAAAAAGCTGAGTGATTCATGGTTTATAGGATATAATAGTCACTACCCCTACCACCAGCATCTTGGGAACATAATAGAGGGTTGATGTATCTTTAGAGATTGGCTAGAGAGGTAGGTAAATGAAGTCTTAATAGAGTTATAGGATCCTAAAACTCATGAAATATGAATTATATTCATCCATGATCCATCATAAAATCTTCCCTCATGACTGGTTTCACCATGATATGTCCTAGTTTCATGAAATTAAAATGCATGACAAATTCCTAGTCACATGATATTAAATTGCATGAAAAAATCCTACTCGCATGACGTTAAACTGAATTAAAACATCCTAGTCACATGATATTAAACTGAACGATACATCATAGTCAAATAATTTTAAACTAAACGACAACATCCTTAACTCATGACATTAAAATTCATAGAATAATTATTGGTAGAAATACTTTGAAATAAAAAAAGTCCATGGTCCTAATTATATAACCCAAAATTACAATAATCTATTCATCCTAGTATCATGACATTAAACTTCTTAATACATCATTTTCATACATCCCTAAAAGGATTGAATCATATATTCATAGTTGTAAGTTGTTAAAATGTATGAAGAAATCTTCAAAATATGACATTAAAATATAGTATTACCATGTTTACCAAGCATTAGATTCCTTGAGTGACCATATCAGGAATCCTTGTGTTAAAAACAAGGGATTCCACTCATGAGATGATTTTCCGAACATCTAGACAACATTTATGGGGATTCATTCCTTCTTCATATTGGGTAACCTTCATTCTTACCACATGACATTAAATAGCATGGTTGATTTCCCTCTCATTCAACATTAAAATTTTCCTAGAACTACATACAACTTATATCTAATTCCAATGAGACATGAAGAGATGCCTAGATCCTATGTCTTAGTCAAACCACTATATGATAAAAAATCCCCTCTCCTTTTTTTAATCATATATTTGTGGAGAAATAATCCTTTTCTATTCTTTATTTATCACATTGAGAATAACTCATGTGTGATTAGTAATTTTGGTAAGTGATTCCCCACATTATTGAGACATATTAATTCACATCAGGGTTAGCATGGTCCTGGATGCAAGACCTTAAAAGGAAAACCATAAGTTTTTACTGCATGATGTTCAACTATATGTTTGAGGTATCTTTCATGACATAAAATTGTGCATTACTATGGACCTCACCCGATAGGACCACTACCTTTGGTTTTGGTCTCCCACCACACATCCATTCAAGAACTTCGTGTGGCTTAATTACTACCATCACATGATAAATATTGATGCCCAGATCTACAATCCTAGGTCCAACCATAATAATAAATGGAAAAAATTTCCCTTATGTATATGGGTCAGAACTTTATAGAGAGTTTCCAATTTAAAAAATAAATTTGTCTTGATTCCTTCTTTCACAATAAACATAGTGACCCCAAAATATCCAATATTGGGTTCAACCATAATAATCAACTAGAAAATTCCCCCCCTCTATATATGGTTCAGACTTGCATTGAGAGTTTTCGGTTCAATAACTACCTGTGGCTTGATTCCTATAATCAAAGGATACACAGTGATGCCCGAATCTCCAATCCTAGGTCTATCTTCAATAATAAACATGAAAAATTACCCCTATGCATATGGGTTAGACTTGTGTGGAGGATTTTTTTCATTCAAGAATTATATTGTCTTGATTCCTTTCATCGCATGATACGTAGTGATTCTATGATCTCCAATTTGGGGTCTAGCCATGATAATAAATAGGACAACATACCCCTCCATGTATGGGTCAGACCTGCATAGAGAGTTTTCCATTCAAGAACTACATGTGGTTTTATTCATTCCATCACAAGATAGGTAGTGACACACAAATATCCAATCCTAGGACCAGTCATAATAATCAATGGGAAAATCTCCCCATCTCCATATGGGTCAGGCTTTTGTAGATATTTTCCCATTAAATAACTAAGTGTGGATTTATTGCCTCCATAATAGGATAAATAGTGACACCTATATCTCTAATATTGCATCCAACCATAATAATCAATGGGAAAAATTCCCCCCTCCCCTATGCATATGGGTTAGACTTGTGTGGAGAGTTTTATATTAAATAAATATGTGTGGGTTGATTCCTACCATCACAGGATATGTAGTGACACATCGATCTCCAATACTGGGTCCATCCACAATAATCAATGGGAAAAATTACCCCTCTATATATGGGTCAGACCTATATGGAGAGTTTCCCATTGAAGAACTATGTGTGGATTGATTCATTCTATCACGGGGTACATTGTGATGAACGGATCTCTAATCCTAGGTAAAAAAAAAATTAATGTAAAAAAATATCCCCCTATGGGTATGGGTTATACCTTTCTGGAGAGTTTCCCGTTCAAGAACAATGTATGGTGTGATTCCTTCTATCACAGTATGTGTAGTGATGCCTGAATCTCCAATCCTAGGTGCAGCTGCAATAATCAACAAGAAAAATTCCCCCCTCTACATATGGTTTAGACATGTGTGGAGTGTTTTCTGTTCAATAACTATGTCTGTCTTGATTCCCATTACTACAAGATACATAGTGAAACCTAGACTTTCAATACTAGGTCCAACCATAAGATAAAAATTTCACCTTCCTTTAAATGAGTCAGACTTGTGTATTGAACTTTCATACAAGAACTATGTGTGTCTTGATTCATATTATTGTAGGATATGTAGTGACACTTGGATCTTCAATCCATGGTCTATACACAACATATATAATGATAAAAATAACCACCATTCATATACCAAACATATGATTCAGATCACGTGAATGGATCTACTTAAAGGAGATAATTATGGAATAATTCCTTCCCTTAAAATATGTATAGGTAAATCTAGGTAATATTAGTTATAAAAGTATAATGTACCTATTTTTAAAGATTTCCAAGTCATACAAACTCATTATGACTATGTATGAGTCAGATCTACATATGTCTTGATAGAGCATGAGATAAATCGGTGCAACAAGGGATTCAACATATGAATACACATCAATAAGAATATTCATGGATAAAAGATGCTTCCTACATCTAAATTCACCCTTATTAGTGTGAAGTGTCCTCATGGATATCTTGAAAATTTTCACATCGGTCTTTATGTACTTACCGGATGGCGGTAAACTATAAGGGAAACATCCATATCACATGATGTTAAACTGCATGATAGATTCACCCCACTACATGAAATTGAAGTGTAAAAACCATCACTCATCATCATTCCTTATCAACGGACCACAAGAGCCTGACCTCAGTCAACTAGAGTATGGGGTGCTTCCATCATATTTTAGTAACCTCAACCCATAAATCACACTTCATGTATTAAGAACCTTGGAATGCCAATAACCTTTCATGATCCATGTAAAGGGGAAAATATCTCTATGTTTGACTATGAATGAGTTGGATCTGCATAAGGTATTTTACCTACCAACCAGAAACATATTGTCCCTATAAAAAGGGATTTCTAATCCTTGTGAGCCCTAATCTCATTGTAGTGGAACTCATCCCCTTAAGGTGTTTTGGGTCATCCCTAACATTATTGTCCCATCCATTAATCATAACCTGAGAACTTCAAACCATGATTTACAAAATTTTCATATCCCTATAAAAAGTATGTTAGTGTACTCTTGACCCTATGTATCCTAATTCGGTTTTTATGTAACATTAACCTCATACCGGGTCCATGTGTATCATGACCATAAAATGCATGCACTTTGGTAAAAAAAATAGGAGCTTAAACTTTATCCTTTGATGGTTCAAATCATAATACCCTAAACTACTAGTGAAAGAGACATAAAACTTTTCAGGATGAAAACATGTAAAGGGTGTCCTAAGAAAAATTCATGTCTTCTCTCGATGAACTCTTCATATCTAGAATTTATGAAAAATATAAAGCATAAATAAACAAGGAATAAGTCTTATAGGGCCCACTTTATGGCCCTAGTAAAATCCAATCCATGATCGATGGACCCCCTGGTCTTAGAAAAAATTTAAAGTAATGATTTTCCACATCTCCTCACCATGATAACATGTTCACTAGGTAGCGACACAACTTTTAGGGTGCTTGAACCCTTATTAAATATTATGTTTTACATAATCCACCTTCATGACTTTAAATTCTAATCTGGCACAACTAGTTCCTTGAATTGATATCCTTATCTTGGAACCCCACAAACCTTCGACTCTCTTACTCCTGTTTCTTTCCTATAGCAACTGGTAACTGGTACTGGCTATTCTAGAAGGACCCCACTAGTATTCTGTAGAGAATTATACCTTTCTAAAGATATTGTTCCTAGATGATTGGTCCTAGATAAGGGTATCCCTTAAATCTAAGAGTTATTTTCCTGAATGAATGGAATATGGACTTCCTCCATTACCGATGGTTGACCTGTACCCACCGATTTCCACTTCCAGTTAACTTAGATATTCCTAGACCATGATTTTAAATCTCCATAGTCACACTATTCAAGTGGATTTGTTATATTATACATTACATCATAGTTTATTTTACACTTTATCAAAGTAGGAATGAAATATTCCATTCTCAATCCTTTTGACGACATACAACACATGACTCAAAACCACATGATGTAGGGACCGAGCCTCCCAACCATAAATTAAACTGCATGAGGGTGCCAGAACACTTCTTGGATAGCATTCATCCCAATTCCCAGTTCATCATCCAAACATTCGAGTCTTTATAAATCTCCCATGGACCTTGGAAAAGAGTGGGGACCATTCTACTTGATCACGCATGTAATCCCCATGGGCCCATTCATAAGAGCCTCTGACCCACCAACTAGAGGAATCGCCTCTTTACAGAAAAGGACCTCTAATCCTCATGAGCCCTAGTGACATCAAAGCAGAACTCAGTACCTTAAGGTGTTTTAGGTTATCCCTGGTATGTATACCCCATTAAACTTGAGATCCCTAATAACAACGGAACATAACTCAACACTTTAGGGTGTTTTGGGTCATCCTTGGTGTGTCCACCCCATTCCACATTCACTGGTTAAAATTCTTGGACACATGATTTAAATGACCCAAATTCTAACTATCCAAGTGGTATCAACATCCTTATCATGCTCTCAAGTCTGGGAAGAAAGACTCCAAACTACATAGCATCTCAAATAATAGTAGTAGGAATCTATACTACACAATCTATCAAGTCCTGGTAGCAAGAATTTAAACCACATAGAATTTTACATCCTTTCTGTATGATGTTAAATTGTATAAAATATGTCCTTACTACATAACGTTAAATTTCATATAATATTTCTTTACTACATGACGTTAAATTGCATGGAGAACATTACTTCATGAACATTACACTACTAGAAGCAGATGGTCTGATCTAGAAAACCCTAAAATATAGCACGAAAATGGAATAGTTTTCAATACCTTAAAATATAAAATTAAAATAGGCATAATTCTCTCTAGTTTGAAAACATTAAAAGGTATTACTTAGAAAAATTCAGGTCTCTACTCAATGGATATGCACTTTGTGTAATCCAGACAATATTGAGCATTTAAAAATGAAAATAGCACAAAACTTTTCATATCAAAAACCTGTAAAAGGGTGGCCTCAAAAAATACAAGTCCACACTCTCTAGGAATTACCCATATGAAGATAAAAAAAAATTTAGGTCCAAAATGAAGAAGATACAAATATTTTAGGGACCATTGTTTTTTCCTATAAAAAATCAAGATACGCACACTAGGTCCAGTAATCTATTTAGAATTTAGAGCACATCTCTATTTTATTTGGGACCCACCACCTCTTATTCCTTTAAACTACACGAGACATGGTCCATCTAGTAAAACTTTAAACTGATTAGAGTTGTGTGTCCTTAAATGTGTCATGGGATCCAGATCTATGCAATATCTCCACCAAAACATGGCTCTCTACCCATAATTTGATCATAAAATGATGGAATTCCCCTTCATATGCATGTTATAGATCTATGTAAGAGAATTCATCATAGAGTTATTTATTCCGGAACCTATGCCCCTTATGTGTTAGTTTGATCTTCAAAGGAGTTTATCTTAGAACTACATACAACTTGATTCCCATTCTATTGGGATACATAACAACGTCCATGCCTCTTATCTTGGATCCATCCAAAAATCGCTTTTCATATAAATCTTTTTCCATCCTAGAATGTGTACCTACTATCCAATTTAGAGTATCCATAGATCAATCTGAGTTTATTCATATGAAAAGCCCCAATTCCTTGAAAAGACCACCCATCTTGGGAATCCTGAGTATATCCATTCTGGTAACTTAGAACCCTTGAGTTGAGAATATCCTCTTGGTGGTGTTAAGAGGCCCATCAGATGTTCAAAATCATGAAAAATTAATCTACACTTACAATAGAATCATATTATTTTCATTCCAAACAAATAAAATTCTATGGGGGGGGGGCATTTTTTGACACTCGTAATTGTGCATCAGATACATTGACATCATAGATTCAAGAAGTATGAAGACTATGAAAAAATACTAATATATTTTTCATAAAGGAATCATAGGTAGCATCCTTAAAGAATAAGGTCTTTGGTTTTATTTTATAAGGGCTTATACTTTGGTCATTTTTATACTCATTTTACTTATATAATTATTCTAAGTATTTGGGTATATGCCTTTAGTCAAAAAAATTGGCTAGCCAAGGTTAGATAGCCAAGACAGCTCGACCCCATCTCATGTGGAAGTCACATAAACCATGCCTAGGGAGCCAGCTCGGCTGGCTAGCATAGGTAGTAATAGGTACACAGAAAAGTGCATGTGCAAAGGGGTAAAATATGCATCATGGGTTGGAAACATAGCAGAGGAGAGTTACAGCATGGGGTGGTGCCAAAAAACGTCATGAGCATACCCCAATACTCTCTTCTAGTCAGCTAAGGAAGCGATTTGGGTTATCATGTATAGTCCAAACAAACTGAAAGTCCAATTGGGATGAGTGAGACATAGAAATTATTCCTATACTTTAAAACATATAGAAATAATGTATGTCATATGATCAAAATGATCCTAGACACCCTATTTTCCACCACATCATTATCTTCAACCTTAATCCTTTATGAGATCTACCTACAATCATGTGGGATAAGAAGTCCAACATCTTGAAACTCTAGTGTTCAATGTACATTACTACATCCATCTCCAACAATCTATCCAATATTCTTGATTAGACAGATCCCATACATGAAACATCATCTTTCATGTATATAAAATTTTAGAAGATAGTGGAATCACATAAACTTTTAAGCATTACGTGATTGTGTATCTACATCAATGTCGTGAGAGTATTATTATCACAAGAGGAAGCATTGATCATGTGAGGTTCTTTGGATCACATGATCATAAAACATTTCAAGAATAATTTCATCTATAAATCCATTGCATGATTGAGTGGAGTCAATCACATGAACTGCTTAAATCTCTAATGAGAATTATTATGTATTGGGTGATCAAAGTGGTGATAATCATGTGAAGTGGTGCTGACATCACAGAGAGAGCATGAAAATAAATGTCTATTTTTAGTGTATAAAGGTTCTATATTTCTCATGAATCCTTCAACCAATTGATCATCTGGAAAAAATGGTAATTCATGATCAAGAAAGGTATCATGTGAAGCAATCTTGCAATTGCATGATTATCCCAATGACATGTGAAAGCTCTGGGATCGAGAAGATGCATACATTGCATGTTTGTTTCCAAGTTGAAGCACTCAAACTTCTATGAAGTGAATATCCACCTGAGTATCATGTGATCACAAGAATCAAGACAAGCTTCATATCCTCAACACCATTTGTGCATCCATTATTGGTAATTTGAAGAAGATAGCCATGTAAAAGCATCGATTGAAATGAGACCAACCATGTGATCACATGATTCCATAACAAGGGTCTCTAAGGGACATGAGATCAAGGGATTATTCTCATGAGAATCCATTTGAACGTTAGTGGGTATTTTCATAAAAAATAATGTAACTTCATATTGTGAGACCCTCTCATCATTTTTTTCATGTGAAGCTCTCCACCACCTTTGGACAATGCACACTGAACCATCACCATGAAAAGTAGTTGGAATCTTGGCTGACCTCTGCCTATATAAACCCTTTATCCCCCTAAAAATACACATTTTATAGAGATATAAAAAAAGGATAAGTAAATAAGAAAAATAGAGGAGGATAAGAAGGATTCCTCTTTCAGAATAATTTATACATGTGATCATGAGAACCCATCGTGAGATCCCATAAAGATCACATGACCACATGATGCTTTTAATATCATGGGATGCCACCAGGAAAACCCCAGTTAATGTGTAGTACTCATGAAATAACATGATACCTCACTAGTTTCATGACTCTATCACACATGCCCTCGTCCATGCATGCATCACCAATATTCATCCCCTACACATGATCATATAACCCCTCCCATATTACCTTAGATATTATTCAAACACATGATGATATAAAAATAATGTGATTCTCTCATGAAGGAATCTATTATATGATGCATGAACGAGGCTCATAGGTCTGTTTTATTGCCATAAAAATTTAACAAGCATAATCCTCAGTCACGTGACACCTCTATTTAGCCATGTGGTCCAAGAAATCGGTCATGCGGGACACCCATGCTGATTCCCAAAAGACACACCCTTTCCATAAAATGAAAACACTCTATGACATACAATAATTTGTCATAAAGACCCTCATATGTGTAGTTTTGGCATAATTCCTCGACCATGCACTCCTTGTCCCATGAAAATTGTTTTCCATGTGGTTGAAGCATGATCCATTTGGACATGAAACTTTAACACTTGGATGTGCACGTGATCCTGGACATGTTTGTGAGACCCCGACACATGACTACCCTAAGATCACATGATCAAATGACTCCACACTAGTCTCACAGTGCCCTCATGTGGACTTGTACATGTCAATTTGATCATGAGGCAGGACTTGGACAAGTTAGGTTGATCATGTGAAGAAAATATAGACAAGTCAGTTGGTCAAGAGAAAGGCCCTGGACATGTCTGATTTGATCATGTGAAGAAATCCCAGACAATTAAGTTTGATCATGAGAAGACATCTCAGACAAGTCATGTTGATCATGCGAAGACATCTCACAAAATTCATTGGATCATGCGAAAGTCCCTCGATATGTCTGATCTGATCATGCGAAGACATCTCAGACAAGTTAGTGGATCATGTGAAAGACCTTGGACATTCCATCTTTGATCATGCAAAGCACCCTGGACATGTTAACTTCTATCATTTGAATCACCATGGACATGTCAACTTCTATCATGAAAATCAGCTTGGAAATGTTATATAGACACCCTTACACATGCATTCTATGTTTTACTGACAACTTGAACATGTCAAGAATATAATCATAACATTTTAGGTAGACAATCAATATATGTCAAGAAGACATGCCAACTTTATCTAGAAGAAACTCTTGGACATACACCATGAAAACTCTTGGCCATGAACCCTTGGCCAAGTACCCCCTTTATAAGGGGAGTTTCCTTAATGTTCTAGGATTATTATCTCACGTGACTCTATTTGTGTCATTCTATTGGATGATCCCACCATGTTGTGCCAAAAATATTCGATAGACCTTTCATGATCATCATCTCTCTTTATATACCATAGGATAGAGAATGAATATGAAACATGGACATATATCCTGTTATAAATCCCTAGCATTTCTGGACCTTGGGTAAATAATAATACCTTCAAGTGTAATCACATATCCCAACCCATCAGCGGGTCAGGAATAATTAAACTACGAGGAATCCGATTCCGGCCTAAACATGATACATAGGACGCTTTCTTAAGGCCCGAGCTCCAATGGGAATCCACTCTGGTGTAAGTCCCTAAATATTCCAATTAACTTGGATTATAGAAACCAAATCTTCCTATGAGTCTATGATCCTTCCTCTTCCATCCATATATGAGAAGTGGAATTGTATAGGGGTATCATTTTAAGTGTAAGCCTCAACCGTGTCCTCAAGTACCTTAAACTCATTAGAGGGTTAGAGAAAAACTAAACTATGAGGACACTGATTCCTGTTATAAACATGATATGTAAGAAGCCTTCCTAAGTCCCAATATCTATACCATATTCCCCATGATACTAGTAATTATACCTATCTAAGGAAAACTTTAACATGTAAGTACCATAAAAATATGCTCTCATGTGATGTGTCCAATCTTCTTATATGTGGGACCTTCATTAGGATGTAATCCTAATTATATATTAACTTCACTCAAAGGATCATACTCCCAATGAGGCTGTACAGGGAAGCCTTGAATCTATAAGTCCCGCTCAAGGCCTCTGTTTTCACATCTTTTACAATGAATATTCCTGTAACATGAACTATATAGACTCTGATTCCTATCTTAATAGGATACATAGGATTAATCCTTATGTTTTGATCCCTATACTAATTTCCTTGATGCATGGCATTGAACTATATAGTATAGTCTTATCATACGACCTTAAACTATGTCAAAAAAACTAATGGGTTTTGATTCCATTTCTTATAAGATACATTAGATGCCTCCTAGAGGTTCAATCCTATATCCAAGACACCAACTTCCACCCTGGATGGCAATAAACTATAGATATATTGAACATGGCTATAAACTAAAGAATTATAAACGAACATGATAATGATGGAGAACCTGGGACACACATAGTTGTTCCTATTAACATGTGGTTTTAATCAAGTCATTGGCATAGGGTAAATCGGCCTTGTATCAAGTATTGGGAAGGATTTCATGAACATATCTTAAATGTATAAGAGAGTTAGAGTATAGGAAATAATTCTTCCCAAAAGGGTGAGATGATCCCGATCTCCCATCCTCTCGACCATTGCATGTTCCTAAGCGTCATTGGTTGTGAAACCCCAATTGACTTCCTGCCTTTGGAAAGAACATTCCTTACTTATCATGGAATTTGAAGCTATTGGGAGTATCTATTAAAGATAAATATGGTAAACCCAATGAAAATGATTATGAAACCACCCTCAATCACCCACAACCAAGAATCAGGAAAAATCATACTAAATTTTTCAGGAAATAGCATATAAGTAATAGAATATTCATCTAAATAAAGAACAAAAGTAATGGGATGTAGTTCTCCAAGACTCAACCATTGAAATGACGATTAAGTGATAAAATTGATGTTATCACCAAGGTAAAATATGAAATAGAGTTTTCCATCATCCCCTAAAGTGTATGTGATGAAATATCAGTCTAGATCATTGATATTGGGAGGTATTTAATTTTAAAGTAAAGCAATGCACTCTTTAGTGAGGATGTATATAGTAAAATCTTCTAAGGTTTTGTTTTTTGAAATAATATTTTTAGCATTTTATGGTATGATGTGACTTGAACTAAATCTTAAAGGAATGGGATATTTATTTGAATCTTCTTAAAAACCTCAAGGAACTTTATTGGTTTAGGTACTTGATTATTTTTCTTAATTCGTTAAAGGAAAGGGATGTGTGGGGAAATATTCTTCAAAACTACAAGATTCCCCTCAAGTTCTTCCTTGATATTTTCTTTCCCTTTATTTTTATTAATTTTTAAATCATTTTTTTCTTTTTAGGTGGAATATTAGGTTTTACTTGAGTTTCATCATAGCTATCTAGATATCTAGATTTAGTATTACCAAGATTTTTGTTTCTAGATTCATTCTAAAATTAATTTTGAACATCCCTAGGATGATTTATATCTTCCAGAAAAGTTTTAAACCACTCTTAATGGTAAAAACCATGAAATTATCCATATTTTTTACCTTAGTTATGCTATTAGACTTACCTTTATCATTATTATTCATGTCCCTAACTATCTTACCCACTTGTAATTCTTGGTTATGAATTATAGAATCTATTTTCAACTTATCAGAGTCACATTAATCCTTTTGTGAATAAAATTAATTTAACAACTATAGAGGAATAACCCTTAATTAATCTTGATAATTAGAGGTCTCATCCATTTATTTGTTATGAAATTTTGTCCTTAAATGTTGTATAAATCAAGGGGTAGAAGTCTGTCTCAACATTCCTTACTCAAGCCTTGACTGGTTAAGGTAGTTTCTATAACCCTAGTTGTAGTTGATAAAAAAACGTTCATCTCTATATTTTATCATTGGTTTATATCTAGAAAAATTATTATTTTCTAAGGGATGGGTTAGAATGTCAAAGTTTGTGTAGTAAGTGATGGAATGTCCAAACATGCCACATTGATAGCATTATTCTCTTAAGGGTTGGTTTTAATTTCGACCCCAAATTTGATTAACATTTTTCTTAACATTATGATATATTATAGATTGAATTTAGTGTTTTATTTAGATAACTTATGAATGAATATCCAGTCTTGAACTAGTGGTATACTCCCCCCTTTTGAATTTTATTCTCTTAGAATCTTTGTGTTGTGAATTTAGGGAAAGAGTGTTGTAAATCTTTCTTAACTCCTCATATGTATTATTAGTGTAATTTACTCCAGCAGATTATTCCAAAAAATTATTAACTGAAGGTGAAAACCCATAATAGAAGGAATCTGTAAAAAAAATGGGAATGGATTTGATGATAAGGAAACTACATAGGAAGGATCCTAAATCTATATCAGGCCTCATTAAATAAATCTTCATATTCTTGAAAAAATATAGTGATCTTTTTCCTAAGTTCACCCTTAAGTATCCTTGGGTAAAATTTCATGATGAAAGAGTTGTAAACTTATCCCAATTTTCATAAATATATTCATTTGAGGATAAAAACTAGTCTTTAGAATTAACTTTATGATAGAAGCGTAACACTCCCATTTTAATCTCATGTTCATTCAACCCTTTCAGTGGTAATTTTTGCACCACATTATAGATGTCCCAAACAAACTCTAAATATTACTCATTAGATAATCCATGTAATGATGGTATCAATGAAAGATAATACTATTTTATATCATAATTTTGGGCTCTATACATTAGCTTAATAGATTAAGGATTTCTAAATACTTGATGGGGATAGAAATCCCCTATCCCAGGTCTTACTATATTTTCTTGTATGATGTGGGGATGTAGATTTTGTTTATTTTTAGTAGGTAATCTCTCTATATCTCTCTATCATATTCTTCAATTCAAAATTTTATTTCCTAATATCACTAACATATTTTTAAATTTCAGGTTTAATAGTCTCTAACTCATAGAAATCTAATTTTTTGTGAATTCATAAAAAACATAGGTGATCAAGAAAAAGAACATAATGATTTTTAATTACTTTAAGATTTTTTTTTTGAAAATAGATTAAGAAAGTTTTGAATATTTGATATTTTTTTAGTTTTTAAAAATTTCTTAGTCGTACGATTACCTCTTTGGAAATGGAGTTAAAATTTGACAAGTGTTGTTTAGAGTTTTCAAATTATTTATTTATTTTCATACATAAAAATAGTGTAGTAGAAACTAGGGTCAAACCCATAAGGAAAGTGTGTGTAAAATCCAAGAACAAACAAAAATTCAAAGAAATGTGACAAATGATAGAAAACAGTGAAAAATGGTGGTTGTATGATGTGAAAAAATGTGATTAAAATGTGGTGAAATGATGAAAGTAAAACACATGAAATAATAATAAGAGTCAAAAAATGAGTAGTATAAACCATTGATTAATGGGTATGGGGAATCTTTGATTGTCTACCTTTTAAATAGAGTTCCTAAATTCATGAAAAATAAAATAAATCTAGATAACCCATTTAAGAATGAAACTAAACCCAAATTTCGAGATTTATGGATCTCAACTATGTATTCTTAGTTGTTTTTTAGCTACTAAGTACACATAGTGCATAAAAATAGGGAATTTGGTCCCACCAAGATCAAATTTTCATTACATTTAGTGTGTTACTCCTCTGATTCAAAAAAATATTCCTATAATATTTTTTGAATAGAAATTATTAACAGTTTGAAAATTATAATCATGAAAATGGATATTGATTCTTAAAGGTTTTGAAAAATTATTTCTATTAGAGAAAATGATAGAGTAACAACCCAGTTCATAAAATAAATCAAAAGGAAGTAAAATAATGAAATGAAAATTGATCTTATTTCCCCAAACAAGAGTTTATACAATAATAATATTTCATTCAATGAAATATAAGAAATCCAAAATAATAATCATAAAATAAAGTGAATGGTAAGATGATTCTTCTTTGTCAAGGAGTTCCTGTTTCTCAACTGAATCTTCTCAAACTGTTCCTGAGTCCCAAGTTTTTGTCTTCTATTGTAGTCTAGTCATCACCAATGTTTGAATTACCTTTTTAATGAGTAGGTTCTCCCAATTGAAAGAATTATTATGTTATCTCCCAACACCAAGATCACTATCAGTTCCCCAGTTTAAGTCCTTAGTCTCTATATGGATTCCTTCAATATTGATCATCTTCTTTAGGTGACTCGAGTAGAGATCTCCCTTGAATATCACAACCTCCGTGTGAATTATTTATTCACCTATTAAGGATTCCTTGGAATTAATATGAAACTACAATAATCTTTATCTTTAAAGGATTTAGATATGGATTTATATCCTTGGTTTGGTTGAATCATACAAAGTCATGCGTAGTCTAAGTCATACACTACCAAAATCATGAAATTCATATGTGGTTTCCATTTATTGTAAAAGTTTTATACCGGTTAAAAAGTCCTATACAACCCCTTATGATCATGAAATTTGAAAATTTCATAATCATATGAATTATTAAAGTCATATATGAATTTAAAGTCATATTAAATGACTTATAAGTCCTTATAAGAATAAAAAGTCTTATGAAACAGATAAAGTCATATGAGATTTTAAAAGTCTTACAGAACTGGGAAAAAATCATATAGAAATGGACTTTCCCAATATTTTAGAGGATTTTTCTAAAATTATATAAATGAATTCAAGTATGTTTCATCAATGAATATTAAAAATGTAAATATCAAAATTGAAAAAATAACTTCCACAATTCGAATTCCATTTCAAAATTTCTTAACATTACATTACAATTAAAAATTCATCAATATAATCCAAAATATTTGATTCATAAAATATAATTCAATAAAAACATGAATCATTTCATCAATTAAGTACCCAAAAAATATAATTTCCTTAAAATTTTAAAATAATTACATTTTTAAACCAATATGATAAATATTTAGTAATTATCCATTAGAAATTAATTTTTTCATAAAATATATAATATTTTCCCAAAATATATGTGAAAAACATGTATCATATTACATCCACATCACTGCATATCTCAAAATATGATATCTCTATATCATAACGCACATTAATTTATTATAAATCACTAGATCATTACCAACAATGTCAATTATTAATCCATATAACCCCATAAATTTGTAATGGTAATTCTAGAAAAATCATGAAGATTCATGGGAAGGGGGAAATTCTATGGCCATTTATAAATAGAAAATTCTATGTGGAATACATTAAAGCTTAAAGGGGGATATGTGAGAATCTTTTTACCATTTATTTAACTAAATAGAGTAATAAAGTAATAACTTGTCCTCATAGATGTAGATAAATAAGATGAAAAGTTGATAAGGATCGATGGAACCAAATCCCATGCTTTTATGAAGCTTAATGAGGAAGGAATAACATCCTAAAGCACTTATTTCCACATATTAGTGATCCTAGAACTCGAACATGGTGCATGATCCTATAAAAGGAAGATAGAGGCTGGAGGAATGAGTATTCCAAGAGGACGACTCCCTATATTAGTATAGGATTTCCTTATTTTCTATTTGTTTTTATTTTTTATGTAATTAACTTATACCCCCACCATCTATTTTTAATTGAATTCCTATATAGGCTATCGAACTATGGTTTGTCTAAGGGATAAGTTCAGTGTAGTTATTAGGTTTGAATAAATATATTTCCATTACTTCTCATTCAATTTTTTTACTTTAAAGATTCAAGGTATTGTATGATAGGGTCGATGATAGCTACCTACCATTATAATTCACTAATATTCTTTCTCTATATTATCTTTTTATTTAATATTTCCCTTCCTTAACTATCCAATTTAGAGTTAGTTTAATGGTTGGTAATGGAGGGAGTAGTCTATGATAGTGACTACGTAAGCTGGGGTGTGTTACCTAGGGTTAATCACATGAAGGATACATACCATGAAAATAAATGTTTCAAGTGATTAAGACTAGGGTTCCATTATACATCCTTATGGTGTGTAATCCAATTTACACCAAAAGATGATTTTACTGTTCTGGTAAAAGTAGTGAAATAATTCTCACATTTTAATAGTGAAGAGAGTATTAAGATATAATTCCATTGAGATGGATTATAGTCAGGGATATTATTGTAATCAAGGGTTTTCATTACTGGAAATAGATTTTTGTGTGTGTTTATTTTCAATCCACAATGGATTGATCAGGGAGTTTTCAAGTCACATGATCTTATGGTATATGTGGATTTAGTTTTAAAGGAGGCTTCTTTTCCAGTGATTTCCAAATTTTTGGATCTCAAAATATAGAGGAGGGGTGAGCTTTACAAAAAAATGAATTTCCAGGACTGGCTCTTAAAGAATATGGTAAAGGAATGTATTTCATGAAGGTTATAGTTTCATGAATATGTGGAGGTTTGTGAAGGTATCTAGTGTCATGAAGGTTTTAAGGTTCATGAAATAGTTTTCATGAAGAATTGTTACGGTGTGATGAAAAGATCACTATATATGAAATTATTAAAAGCTTTGATAACATGAAAATTTCACTGAAGCTTCAGGAATAAAAGTAGATTTGGGAACATGATGAATAGGTTCATGAAAAGGGTGTGGTGTTCTTGAAATCTTTTCTAAAAGTTATTTATTTAAATATGTGGCTGCTCATCTTTAGAAGTGTAAAGATAATTTGGAAAAGGGTAAATCACTATAATTTCACACAGGTCGTATTATTCAAAAATCAAGAACTCTTCATAAGATGAACCATCACAAAAATAATGGTTAAGAACTAACTAACAATTGGTAATTTTATAAAATTGAGTTTTTAAGACTTAGAGTTTCATGATAGTTTTGGAGTTCCATGATGGATGTGAAATATATAAGGATAAGAGTTTCTCAAAGGTTGTGAGATTCACAAAGGATAAGAGATCTGAAAAGGTTGGGAGATTTTTAAATGCTTGTATCTTCACAAATTTATTTAGGTTTTAGAAGTCTAAAGCATATTTGAAACAAAAAGTTGGTTTCTAGAAGGAGGGAGTTTCGTGAAGGGAACTTATGCAAATAGCTGGTTTTGAACATCTGGTTAACGTAAAAAATGCATTCAAGTGCATCAATTCATGACTATGGTATACGTAGAGTCTCATTCTAATTAGGGAAAAATAATTATATTCCCAATCTATTTAATATATCTTCAATTTGATAAAATGAGTAAGACTTCACCCAAATTAGTGAGAAAGGGTGATTTGAAGGAAGTGATCCAAGGGAGGCAGTGTGATGTCCCTAAAATTATTGTAAAATAAGTGATCCTGTAATGAAGTGACCATGTATGAACAATTATAATTCACAATAATTATTTAATCTTTATGTATTCTAGTATAAACAATTCACTTTCAACATATTCTCCTTGGACTATCCCTTAGTGGTGAACCAAGTAAAACTTCTATGATGTGTTTATGTTTCTGCATATGGGTGTTTGATAATTGCATGATCCCATCAGATAGGTTTAATAGGTTCCTACCAACATGAGGAAAAGATCCATCTTATATAAATAACTAGTTACACCATGATTCACCCCTCCCTTCTCAAGGTGTTCTAGGGTTCTATCAGTGGTATCAAAGTGTATAGGTTCTTGGTGTTAAATCATTCCCTTATTGTTGTTTTCATAGAGAATTTAGTAAATGGAATGTGATTTACCCTTTTTAATGGAAGAAACATCCATATTTGGAAGAATATAATTAGATATCATTTTTTATCTCTTGGGATGGAAATTCTCTATTCCATAACTCAATAGATTTAGGTTAGTGATTCGACAAGTCTTTATATGGCTGAAATAGATAGAAAAATGATTGATGTAGATAAAAAATCTCAGAATTATCTTACTACAAAACTATATGATCAAATATATTTGAAGGTGATGAGTTTAAAAATAGAAAACTCCATTTGATAGAAAATATAAAATATATATGAAGGAGATAATAAAGTGAAGGTGGACAAACTTTAAGTTTTTTATAGTTAGTTCGATGATCTAAAAATGAATCTAGATAAAAATGCAGATAGTTATGTTAATTGAATTACTAATGTTTTTGGAGCTATTAGAGGAATTGGGAAATAAATTAAGGATATTTAAATTATAAATAAAATCCTAATAAGGCTTCCTCCTTTTTATAATTCAAAAGTGTCATCCCTCAAGGAAAGAGATTTTTCTAAGATTTATCTTAATGATCTGTTAAGTAGTCTGATGGCTTATGAAATGAGAGTCAAAAAAGAAGACACAATGATTTTAGTAAGCAATTAATTACCATTAAAATCCACCAAAAAATTGATATTTCCAAAGTTAGTGACCATAGAGACTATTTGGATAATGAAATTCTCAATATTTTTTCCAAAAAAAATCAAGAGAGGAAAAGGGATATTTGAAGGAAAGATTCATTTAGCTTGTTTATTGTGTGGTAAAGTAGGGAACATTGACTATATATGATCAATGATAATTGATGATGTATAAATTGATTCAGAAGGAATGAATAGGTCTCATAAAAGGTTCCCACAAAAGAGATACTTCAAATTAGGAAATAAATTACAGAGAAATAGCTTTGTCTATAAAAAGAAATAAGATAATAATGAATTTTTAGAGGATATAGAACCAAAGTTTAAATCTGATGTTGAATAATCCATGATGGCTGTAGTTGAAAATGTTGTACCTATTAAAGATGAATACAATATATTAAATTGTGTTATAAATCTCAAGTTAGAACTTGATGACACTCTTGATGAGATTGAAATTCAAAGAAAGAAAAATAGAAACATGGGAGATTTGTTGAAAGATTCATCAAAGTATGTGGATCAACTTGAAGCCAATATTTATTGACTATAAGGATAGTTTGAAGAAAATTTGGAAACCCTTGAAAGCTTAGAAGAGGTTTGGGAGTTTAAAATCTGGATTTAAGAGTAGGCAAAAGTCATCAATAACCTTACATTGATACTAGAAGAAAAGGATAATATTATTGAGTTCCTTCAAGAATAAATAATTTCCCTAAGGAATAAACTGAGAACTAAATCCAAATCAAGGGAATCATAGAAGAAATTATAGTTTAAAAGGTTTTCATATGTAGAGATTTTGGAAAGAGTAAAACATGGTTTTGAAGAAGTAGAGAATGACTTGAATGATCAAAATATATGTTTATGGGAAAAAGTGGAATTATCTTTGATACAAAAACATCAAATACTAGAATTGGTATGATCCAAAGTAATGGGAAGAAGAAAGCTAGACATACCACAAAGACACATGATGTCTTAAAAAAACTACTTTGAACTAAACAGACAAGAGAGATAATAATAACCCTTAATTATCCAAGAGTATCGCCAATAAAATGCTTATTAAAAATAAGGGGATACATGGAGGAATGGAAATGAGAAGATATTTCCTCTTATATAATGTCAATTATTTGGGTTTCTTGGCGATACCATGTATTTCTATGAAGAAAAAAGGATCTATCTAGATGGTGAAGCACCTGGAAGTCAAAAAAGGAGAATGAGACCATATACTTCATCATATAGAAGAAATAATTTATAAGGATATTGATTTCACTATTCAAACTTTAGCCATAAATTTATTCATTGTAGGTAGAGGAAAGGTGGGGAAGTAACTACAGAACTCCGAGAAAATTCACTATCGTACAACTAAGAATAATTACCCTTGAAAATAGGTATTCTCATCTATAATAATAATATGGGTATTATTAAACCATGAATGTTGAAAAGAGTTTGGAAAGACCATCTTTTTCCTCCACTCAATCAGGTATCTCATGGAAGGAAAATAATAATATTGACAAATCCAACTCGGTAGAAATTTCTCTCAAAGATACAGTGAACTATAGAAATTGGATTCTTGATAGTGAATTATCATCCTATATGACAATAAATTATTTTTTGACAAATTTAATGAAAAGGGTTGATGGAATAGTGATATTTGACAATTTTGATGCCTTAAAAATCAAATGTAGTGTAAATGTGGAATTATAAAATGATGAGCTAATAAAAATATAAGTTCTCTATTTGTATGGTTTATGTCACAATCTCCTTAGTGTGATTCAAATATGAGACTCTGGACTAGTAGTGACATTCAATCATAAGGGGTGCACCATCAAATGGAAGATAATTATTTCTCTCATGAAAGGATGTAGAAAAAAATGGTAATTTATACAAGGTAGATAGTAAAAAAACACCTATTTCCTTATAACAGAAGGGAAAATATCATATGGAACTAGAGGTTGGTTAATATTAATAAACAGAGCATGGAAATCATATCCATGATACAGTATATTGTTGGTATTCCCAAATTGAAGCATGATATAGAAAAGAAATTTGATTCTTTCATGTGGGGAAAGATAGTCCATAATTCTTATCATCTGAGGAGAAAAAGGGCATTGAATCTTCTTGATCATATCCACACAAATGTGTGTGGTTAAATTTATGTTATTGGCATATATGTAAAGAGGTACTTAATTATTTTTATTGATTATTATAGTATAATTTCTTGTGTGATGTTTATGCAACACAAATAATAAGTGATTGAGTGCATGAAGAGATATCTCTAAAGAGGTGAGAATGAGATTGGATTCACAATAAAGATTTTATAACTTGACAATGGAACATAATTAACATTAATTGAATTTGAAAATTACCTCAAAAAAATACGGGATCAATCATGTGGTGTCATTAGTGATAACACCTCAACAAAATGGGGTTGTTGAATGCAAAAATTAGTAGGTGAATAATATGGGAAGAACTATGTTGATTGAGAGTTTTGTTTCTCATCATTATTGGAAAGAGGATACTTAAGTTACATTGTATAGTCAAAATTGAATAGGGCTTTTTATAGGAGAGGATAAGACATAGTATGAGATATGGAAAGGAAGAAATCCATCACTAAAGTATTTTATTGTTTTTTGGAAGTAAGTGTTTCATTCGAAACAAAGAAGGAAATCAAGGAAAGTATGGTAATGTAGTATATTGGGGGATACTAATTGGATACTAAATGAATAGTGAAGCATAAAAATGCTAAAATAGTCACATTATAAAGACTATGTAAAGAAAATTAAAGATAATTTGGGATAAAATAATGAATATCTTGAGGTGATCATATGTTAATATGATTGAATATGAATAAGAAAGTGGAAGAGGGACATATTCTAATATAGAAATTGTGGAAGGCTTGACTAACATTTAGGGTTCTCAAAATGATGATGATTCAAAATTATAATTAGAAGAAGAAATCATTGCTAAAAAAACTCTATTAGAACCTCACTGGAGAAATATAAGAGAAGGAGTTGATTAATCCAACATAATTAGGGATTGGATTGTAGCTACACAAATAGTGAAAATGAGGAATGGATCACATTATGCTATCGTATCAATTTTGGAACCAAAATCATTTGAAGAAGAAATGAAGGATGAATCATGGGTTAAATCCATCAATGAAGAACTAGACCAGATTGATAAAAAAAACTAACTTGGGATCTTAGTAAGAAACTAGAAAATCAAAATGTTATTGGAATAAAGTTTATCTTTAAAAACAAATTCAATGAATTAGAAAATGTTATTAGAAACATGGAACACCTGGTGTGAAAAGGTTATGCACATATTTAAGTCATTGATGTTGAAGATACATTTTCCCTAGTATCTTGACTGGAGTCAATTAGGATATTCCTAGCCATGGAAATTGAAAGAGGGTACAAATTTTATCAAATGGATGTAAAAAAACATTCTTAAATGGTGTTCTTAAAGAATAAGTCTACATTGAACTACCAATGGGATTTTTGATTGGTAATTATGAAAAAAAGGTTTGTATATTAAAGAAAGATCTTTATAGTCTTAAGCAAGCATTATTATCATGGTATTATAGATTGGATTCTTATTTTACAAATCTATAATTTATAATAGGAGGTGTTGACCATAATCTCCATGTGAAGAATCCACAAGGAAATCATTTTTTGGTGCTTGTGTATATAGTTGATTTTATATTTTTCAGAAGAAAGAACAGTTCAATGGAATAATTTTCTAATCGCATGAAATAAAAATTTGAAATGTCCATGATAGGCGAACTCGCATACCTTTTGGGGCTATAGGTGATTCAAAATAAGGAATAAACCTTCATTTTCCAGAAAAGTATTCAAGAGAGATTCTCAAGAAATTCGACTTTCATGACTCCAAACCAATGTAGAATCCGATTTTTGTTGGGACAAGACTTCAAAAGCATGAGGATGAGAAATATCTCAATACCAACATATAAAATAGGATCATTGTAATCTTATTATATTTGACTGCAACATGGACATATATCGTCTTTGCAACATGTTTAGTGGCTTACTTCCAAAGTAATCCAAAGGAAGATAAATTTATATTAGTTAAATGAATAATGAGATATATTCAAGGTACTATAAACTTTGAATTGTACTTTTAAGATGTAATAGATAATGAATTATTATAATTTTATTATGTTGACTAGGTTGGCGATGTGGTGGACCAAAATTAAACAAGTGAGGGTGAATTCTTCATTGGAAACAAATGTGTGGGCTTGTTGATCAAGAAACAAGGAAGAACTTCTATTAAAACGAATGAATAAGAGTATATATCTATGAAAAAGGAATTCAATAAACTATTTTGAATAAAAAATTAACATATTGATATTGGTGATGAGGTGAAACAATCGATGGTGATACACTACAATAATAGGAGAATGACCAATCTTACAAAAAAACCGATTGAACACTCTCTTACCAAACACATTGAGATTGAATATCACTTCATCAATGAAAATTTTGAACAAGGTGTGATTAAAATGAAGCATGTTGTAACTAATGATCAAGTGGATGGCATTATAACTAATCCTTTATTAGTAAAAATGTTTGAGAAACATTGGCTGAACCTTAGTCTTAAGACACCTCCCATTTCATGAGGAGGTTGTGTTTGGTCCCCTCTATCCATTTGTGTTACTTTTTTTAATCTATTTATAGATGTTTTGTAGGTATATGGGGTATATATGATCTAGGGGGATGTTTTCTTTATGTATAAAGGTCCAAATATACTTTATTTGGGTTTATTTCTAAAGGATGAGATAAGTTAAATTCAATGAATTCTTGGTTTGTAACAGGATAGGTTAGTGGTCTCTCAAGGAATGAAATTAAATTACTATTATATTGTTTTCTAGACCAATATTTACACACATATAATTAGATTGATGGATGATTTGTTTCATTTATATCAGTTTTTTGTTCAAGGACAATGCTTTATTGAATTTTTTTTGCAAATTTACAACAAACCCAAAGGGGAAGATTTTTGGAACCAAGGTTTTTTATAGATGGAAATGGATGTTTTATGTTTTTTTTAAATCAAAACTAGGTTGATAAGAGAGTTTTTAAGCCATGTCATATTATAGTATAGGTTGATTCAGTTTTAAAGGGGGTATCATTTCACAGTGTTTCCCAAATTTTTGGATCTCAAAATCTAGAGAAAGGGGGGAGCTTCACAAAAGAATAATTTTCAGGAATGAATCTTTAAGAATATGGTAAAGTCATGGATTTAATGAAGGATAAAGTTTCATGAATATGTGAGGATTCATGAAGGTATCTAGTGTAATGGGCTGACTCAGGTTACCCTCAATCTTGACACCCGACCTGACCTGTCACATACCCGAAGGGCATTCTTAATCCCCATGGGCTGGCGAAAAGCACTCAAGCATTGAACAACACAATAGAGGGAATGATTTTTCCCAACCTGAACAACCACACGGTAGAAACACACACACACACAACAAGAAGCAACAAAAAAATATAAAAAATATACATATGTCATAACGGTTAGAAATCAGTGGGAACAAACAACTAAAAAGTAGCTAAAAACTCCAAGACAAGTCCAACTAAAAAGGACTAAAAACCTAACAGCTACTCCAAATGATAATAGGGATGTAATCCCATTATCTCACCACCAGGTACCCAACCAACTGACATGAACCTAGTTGCCTCACTACGGCGGCTTTCATTTCCCAGCAGTGGAAGACAAACAAAGGTCTACACACTATTGAAGAGGTGTGAAGGGTGTGAGATAAAAGGCTTAGTAGGATCCCACAAAAGTGTTCTATAACTAGTATCTATATAAAAAATCCTTGTATTATCATTTTAAATAAAATATGGCATGATAAGTAGTATGGAAATTTTATATAAAACATGGTAACATTTCCCCTTTTCCATGGTTCTAAACAAAATCAGGTATATCAATTTCAAAGAACATTTTTCATATCATTTTACACAATCATAAGAAATAATATCAAGTATAACTCAAAAAGACAAGCAATACAAAAAAAAAACACAAGTATGACAACACTAAGGAATACTACAGGTCTAAGTCTCAAACTAATCATACCACAATTAATCAATCAAGTGAAAAAATTCTGATCCTAGAACACAGACCTAGGAAGAAGAGGAATACCCCATGATTAAACCCCCTAAATATCAATATCGATCTCCTAGAACAATGAGACTAGAAAATAGAAGAAATACCCAAGACAAACCTCCTTGATAATCACAAAACCATGGATTATGGTCCCAAGCTAAACCTTCCAACTAAGTACCCAAGGTAACCCATGTTCTCTTTTTCACAATTCATTCCGATGCATTGAAAACTATTTCAAAAATTCCATTTCAATACTTTTAAAATACACATTTTCTCTCAATTTATCAATAACCAGGGAAAATTTTTTTTTCATAAAAAACCCTTTTCAACACACACAAAACAATCATGCCAATTCCAAAATGAAAAATAGTTTATAAAGAAAAACAATTAGGTTCATCAACATAGGCTGGATATGGAACCACCAAACTCAAAACTCGGGTTACACATGCCCACAATGGAATCTAAAATCAACAAAACCTAAAAACATCAATGAAAGACCTAGAATCAAATCAACATCAATATTGATTCAATTTAGAAGACAAGGGGTCGGCGGAAGAGTGGAAACCCACATACCTCAAAGATGAATTCCCTCTACACCATGAACAATAGAAGAAAAGGCCTCTAGAATGAGATCACACAATAGATCTAGGAAGAAACCATGAAGAATCACCAACCATAGAAAAATAGATCCAAAGATGCCACCCAATGGTGATACTGCGATCAAAAGAAATGAAGAAACAGAAAGGTTACTTACTTGGAGAGATGCACCGCAACCACAATGGAGATCGAGTGTCGAACAGATCGATCTATAAGGGTTTGAGTCTCTCAAAAATACCCCATAACTACCTTACGTCGAGAGCCATGAATAATTGGTGAAGGGACTGAAACAAAAGAATCATATGATGTTTTTAAAAACTGTATACGGGCCATTACACGACGTGTAACATAGGTTTACGATGTGTAACTATCATGTCCCATATATGCTGAAAAACCAATCACCTTGGATTAATTATTCATTATTAAAACCATTCATGATGTGTAATACCCATTCACGACATGTAATAGTTCACAATGTGATCTTTCCATTCACGAATTACATAGAACACCCATTACACAACATGAAACATAGTTACATGACGTGTAACTTCTCTACAGCCTGCAAAAACAAACAATTATTAGTGAAAGTCCAAAAACATATGACTTCACCATTATAGGTATCCTCCAAATCTCAAGGGAGTGGAAACCAAAATGATTTTAAGGGCGTACCTGATGAATCAGTTATGGGATGTTACAAACTCTACACCATAAATACTTTTCACCCTCGATAATTCATATGGAAGATGTAATATCTAGAAAAAGATGAGGCCACTTCTCCCTCATCAAAGAATCATAGTACCAAGTCTCATGAGAATTTGATCCTTATTTCCAGATCACTCTGACCAACAGAATTTAATTCACACGCAATACTTTCTCTTGAGAGTCAATGATCTCAACCAATTTCTCCAAAATAGAAGCATCTGTCTCTAACTCAATTTCTTCACAACTCAGAACATGAGCGGGATCAGGGTGATATTTCATGAGCTTATATATATGGAAAACATCATGAATACCTATCAACTGAATTGGAAATGAAAATAGATAAGTAAGTTGTATGAGATGCTCAGTGACCTCAAATGGTCCAACATATCTCGGATCCAAATTTCCCTGATTTCAAAGTCGACAGTGAACCAACCAAGGAGAAACTTTCAATAAAACCCAGTCACCTATGGAAAACTCCAAAGGTCAATACAGCTGATCTGCATATGTTTTATGTTGACTCTGGGATGTAAACATATGTTGATGTACATCCTGAATCTTTGTGGACGATTCTTGAACCAAACTTGGTCCAACTAAAGATACTTCACTCACCTCAGTACAATAAAAAGGCGATCCACACAGGCGACCATACAACACCTCATAGGGATTCATTCTTATTGATAACTGATAACTATTGTTATAAAAAAAATCAACCAGTCCTAGATGACTATCCCATGATCCTATTAAATATAAGACATCGGCCTGGAGTATATCTTCCAAGATCTAAATTACTCACTCCATTTTACCATTTTTCTCTAGATGGTAAGTTATTCTCAACTTGACCTGAGTTCCCATCGCCTCTTAAAGACTCCTTCATAATCTCGAATTAAACCTAGGATCCCTATCTAAAACAATAGAATAAGGACTCCCATGTAACCTCAAAATCTCTTGCACATACATCTTACCAATATCTTAAACCTTAGTGGTATCCTTGATCAGAATGAAATGAGTAGACTTCATTAACAAATAAAAAACCACCCAAATATAATTACTACATTGGGGAGTCAGTGGAAATCCAAAAACAAAATCCATGGATATGTTGTCCCATTTCTAAACTAGAAATGGAATAGGATGAAGTAAACCATAATGTTTTAAGTGCTCTGTCTTTATCCATTAGCAGTTGTAACAGCGATACACAAACTCTAATATGTCATGCTTCATAACCAGCCACCAGAATCACCGCCTCATGTCATGATACATATTTATAGTTCCTGTATTAATGTACTATGATTAACTATGACAATTGAGCAAGACTAAAATTCTCACTAATGTTGGGACAAAAATCATTTTCCCGAAGTGAAGCATACCATCTGAAGAAAGAGACCAACCAAAAACATTCTCCCCACCATAAAGGCTTTCTTGATTTTTCTGAAAATCATCAACCGGCTACTGAATCTACAAGATAGACTCTAGGAGATATGATGATAACTAAACACTGGCCAGAACCATGCATGAAACGTCCTCCTGAGCATCTAGGTGCAACTGAGTGAAAATCACTACAAGGTTCCACTCCTACTTCGATTCTAGGATATCCAGTGATGGTACCTTCCTAATAAGAGTGTATGCATCAACATTCCCCTTTCGTGTGATGTAGGTGATATCTAAGTCAAATGTATGAAGGTATTCTAATTATCATCTTTGTCTAAGATTCAATTCCTTCTAGGAAAATATATAAATCAAACTCTTATGATCATAGAAGACCACGAACCTTTACCCAAAAAGATAGTATTGTCAACACTTAAGTGCATGCATGACTGAAGAAAGATCTAAATCATGTGTGGGGAAATTCCTCTCATGTGGTCAAAGATGACGAGATGCATAAGCTACCACATGGTCATCCTACATTAGAACGCATCCCAAATGAACACCTGAAGCATCTCAAAACACCATGTATCCCTTACCAGGATCAGGTAAGGTCAGAATAGAAGCTGATGTCAGAAGAATTTTCAGTTCGTTGAAATAAGTCTGACACTTTTCATACTAGGGTAATTTAACAAATTTCCTAGTAATATTAGTCAAATGTGACACCATATTAGATAAGTACTTGAAAAACCATCGTTAGTATACAACAAGGTCAAGGAATATTCGTATCTCAAAGGCATTTTGTGGTTCCTTCCATGAAAAATCAGCCTTTACCTTCTCTGGATCAATTGACAATCCATGCTTAGAAATTATGTGCCCCAAGAACTTCACTTCTTGAATCCAGAAAAAACATTTAGGAATATTTCAATAAAAATTATGACTTCTCAAAAAATTTAAAATCAAACTCATATGGTGTTTGTTCTCACTCTCATATTTTGAATAAACCAGAATATCATCCATGAACAATACCACAAAAGGGTCAAGATATTGATGGAATATCTGATTCATGAAAGCCATAAAATATGAAGGACCTTTAGTTGGACCAAAAGGAATTGAAAGATATTTATAATGGAAATACCTACTCTGAAGGCTTTCTTTGGTATATCAGACTCCTGGACTCTGAGCTGATGATAACCCGAACGAAGATCGATCTTTGAAAACCACTTTTCCCCTTAACTGACTAAACATATCATCCACATGAGGCAAAGAATATTTGTTCTTAACCGTCACCCAGTTCAAATTTATATAGTCCAAACATAAATGAAGTGAACCATCTACTTTCTTAGCAAAGAGCATAGAGGATTCCCAATGAAAAATTTTAGGGTCACCGAAATATTTTTCTAATAGGTCATCCAACTGAATCTTGAGCTCTTTTAGCTCCTCCAGTGCCATATGATAGGAAGGTATCTATATCGGCTTTGTACTTGGCACTAGATTAATCGTAAACTTTACCTATATCTCTAAAGGAATACCAGATAAATCATCTAAAAAAATGTCAAGAAAGTATCAAACAACAATGGGAAAATCAACGATAGGAGAGACATAATCAGGCTTAAAAACAACAGTAGATAACAAACTCTTGAGTTCTAGGTGGGAAGGTCCTCGATGACCTGACCTTGGGTCCCACTCCCCCTAAAACACACGAGATCTCCCATAGGTAGTAAGAAATGAAACACACTGATGATAATAATCAACCTCCTCTTGATGAGCTACAAAACAATCCATACTGATAATGGTATCAAATAGATCTAAATCAAAAACGAGAAAATCCCAGACCAACTTCGTATCATATATTTTCAATGAACAAGAAGGACACTTAAACCCCTTCTCTTTCCTTATACCAAGAGGTGTTTCTAACTACATTGTAAAGGATATAAGTTCCATTAGATGTTTAAGAACTTAAAAAAACATGCTAATATAAATTAGTGCGAGGTACCAGTATTAAAGAAATAAATCACTACTGAAGATGCAATAAGGATAGTACATCTCACTATTGTCGGACCTACATTAACTTCTTCTAGAAACTCATCTAATACCTGAAAATGCTTCACTCATGAGGCCTCTATTTAGAGCCCTGTAGTCTTTGGAGCTTCAGAATGCACTGCACTAGCCTTTGGAGCTAACAAATCATGACCATAATAAGGCATATTCATAGCCTGACAGAAGCGCTACAAGTGACCAATGCATCCACAACTGTTCCACATCTTCATGGGAATAGGACAATAACATCTAGTGTGTCATCCCTTTATACACTAATAGCAAGTTAGAGTCATGTTACCTGATGTAAAAAATGGTGTAGAGGATGCCCACTTCTGAGACCCACCTCCACTACTCATACGATGATCTTACAACTTCTTCTTCTTCCCATGTGCACCACTAAAGCTGCCACCCAATGGAAGAGAAGAGGTGGAAAATCCAACCTTGACTACCATATTCATTTATGCCATCATATCTCTATCTACCATCTCCACATAGGTATAAATATTCAGCATAAACACCTACGATCTGATATCCGGTTACAAACCCTACCAGTACTTCTAAGCCTTCAGCTGGTCATTCTTCACCACGTCTAGGAAAAACGGACAAGATCAGCCAAACGATTGGTGTATTATAACACCGAATTCTTTCATAGCTGTAAATATAAGAACCACATAGTCTTTTCTAGGAATCAAGGACTCTAGAAAAAACTTCTGAAAGAACATGGTTTTGAAACCCTTCAAATCCAAGCCCATATGTCTGTCTGCTTGGACCATAGAATCCCACTATCTCTTGCCAGAACCCTCGAGTCTAAACACAACACACATCACTATGATGTTCTTAGGTGTCTCTAGGAATTGGAAGATTTTATTGATCATATACATCTAATCCTTCACTTCTTGATATTATGTCATTCCTTTAAATGATGGTGGATTCTTGCATAAGAACTCCCATGATTGATCTCTCTCTCCTCCAGCTCTTGGTTGTACCTCAACCACTACATTATGAACTTTTGGTAAACCTTGATCAACCACAAAAAATTCCCAAAAGGTATTCTTGATGATATTATGATATATATGTGGGTTCCCTTGAGGAGCATCAGCTTCGCCTTCCTGAGGAACTTGTGGAAGATGTCTCAAAGGCATACCGTTGTACACCGAAACATAAGAACGATCAGAAAATAGATCAAATATCAGTTCAAACTAGAAAAAACATAAGAAAAAACTAATATTTTTAAAACAAAAACCAATACATGATACACACATCCCAATGTACCATGTAAACTTGAGTTTTGTTATGATAAGAGATGGCCATGCACTTATCAAAACATACCTCTCAAGTCCCAAAAATACTATCTCCATTCTAACAGACGTCCCAAGAAAAGGACTCTTGATGATATACCTCCTTTAATACCAAATTGTAATGAACTGACCTGGGTTACCCTCAAACCTGGAACCCGACCCGACCTGTCACATACCCAAAGGGCATTCCCAATCCCCATGGGCTTGCGACAAGCACCTGGGCATCGAAAAACACAATAGAGGGAATGATTTTTCCCAACCTGAACAACCACATGGAATATACACACACACACACACACACACACAAAACAAGAAGAAAAAAATGAAGAATACATACACACATATATATATATATATATTCCATAACTGTAAGAAAACAACGAAAACAGACAACAAAAAAGTAGATAAAAACTCCAAGATAATTCCAATTGTAAGGGACTAAAAACCAGAAAATCTACTCTAAATTATGGTAGGGATAAACTCCCACCATCTCACCACCAACATCCCAACCAGCTGACATAAACCTCGCCACCTCACTATGGTGCCTTGACTTTCCCTACACTGAAAGACAGACAAAGGTCTACGCACCACTGAAGAGGTGCGTAGGGTGTGAGCTAACAAGATCAGTAGGATCACACTCAGGTGTTCCATAACCAGAATCTATATAAAAAATCCATGTATGCTCATTTTAAATAAAACATGGCATGATAAAAAATAAGGTAGTTTTATATAAAACATGGTAAACATTTCCTTTTTTCTATAATTCTAAACAAAATCAGGTATATCAATTTCAAAGAACATTTTCCATATCATTCTCCACAAGAATAAAAATGCATATCAAGGATAACTCAAAAAGACAAGAAATACAAAATAAAAGCACATGTATTACAACACCAAGGAATACTACAGGTCCAAGCTGTAGACTACTCATACCATAATCAATCAATCAAGTATGAAAATTACAATCTTAGAACACAGACCTAGGAAGTAGAGGAATACCCCATGAGTAAACTCCCCAAAATGTCAATATTTTCCCCCTAGAACAATGGGCCTAGGAAACATAGTAAATCTCTGAGACAAACCTCCTTGATAATCACAAAACAATGGATGATGGACCCAAGATAAACCTTCCATCTAAGTACCCAAGGTAACCCGTGTGCTCTTTTTCAAAATTCATTATGATTCTTTAAAAACCATTTCAAAACCATTTCACAAATTCCATTTCAATACTTTGAAAATACCCATTTTCTCTCCATTTATCAATAACCATGGAAAAACAATTTTTCATAAAAATATATATTCAAAACACAAAAAACAATCATGAAAATTTCAATATGAAAAACAGTTTATAAATAAAAATAATCAGGTTCATCAACATAGGCTAGATACGGAACCACCTACCTCAAAACTCAGGTCGAACATGCCCATAATGGAATCCAAAATCAATAAAACCCAAAAACATTAATTAAGTCCCTAGAATCAAATCTACATGAAGATTAATTCAATTTGGAAGACAAGAGGTCTGAATAAGAGAGGAAACCCACATAACTCAAAGATGAATGACCACTACACCATGACCAATAGAAGAAAATGCCTCTGGAATGAGATCACACAACAGATCTAGGAATAAAACAAGAAGAATCACCCACCTTATACCAAGGGATCTAAATATTCCAACCAATGATGATAATACGATCAAAAGAAATGAAGAAACAGAAAGGTTACTTTCCCAAAGAGTCTCACCGCAACCACAATAGAGATAGAGTGTTGAACAGATCGATCTATAAGGGGATGAGTCTCTCAAAAATTACCTAGAACTACCTTTGTTCAAGAGACATTAAGAATTAGAGAGGGGACTGAACAAAAAATAGATACACCCTATTTTTAAAAACTGTATGTGGGCCGTTACGTAACGTGTAACCCAGGTTCATGAATTGTAACCGCCACATCCCATATACGCCAAAAAAACCATATCCTTGGATTAAAAATCCATCATTAAAACCATACACGATGTGTAATAACCATTCCTAATGTGTACCAGTATACAACATTATCTTTCCTTTCACAACATACATCCAACACCCATTACACAGCGTGTAACTGCTCTATAGCCTGCAGAAACGAACATTTATTAGTGAAAGTCCAAAAACCTATAACTTTAACATTATAAGTATCCTACTAATATTAAAGGAGGGTAAAAACATGATGAGGTTAAGGGAATACCTGATGAATCAGTAATGGGATGTTATATCTGGTGTTGTGAAGGTTTGAAGGTTCATAAAAGAGGTTTCATGAAGAATTGTTGAGGCACGATGAAAAAAAGGTAATCTATGTGATTCTGAAAAGCTTCATGAATGGGAAAATTTCATAGAAGATTTATGAATAAAAGAAGTTTCACAAACATGAATGAAGAGGTTTATAAAAAGGGAATGATGAGATTAAAATATTCATGAAATAATATTTCAATAAATAAGCATCCTCTCATCCCCATAAGCATATAGATAATTTAGAAAAAGGGTGAATCACTATGATTTCAAATTTTTTTTATTATTAAATAGTCGGGAACTCTTCACAAGTTGAATCATAAATAAAATAATGTTTAAAAAATAATTAACACTTGGGGATTTTAGAAAAGGTAGTTTTGTGAAGACTGAGAGTGTCGTGTTAGTTTGGTATTACGAAAAGGCTATGAGATTCATGAAGGATATGAGTTACTCAAATTTTGTGAGCTTCATGAAGGCTAGGAGTTCCAAAAAGCCTGGGAGCTTCACAAATTATGGGATCTTTGTGAAAGTATTTAGGTTTAGGAAGGCTAAAAAATCTTTAAAAAAATGGGTTTTATGCAGGAGGGAGTTTTGCGAAGGGTGCTTATGAAAATAGATTATTTTGAACATATAGCTTGAGTGAGTAGTGAATTCAGGTGCATCAATTTTAGACTATGGTGAAATAGGAGAATCATGTTGATCAGGGACAAAGACTTATATTCCCAATCTATTAAAGTGAATTTCAAGTTGATAAACCGAATAATACTTCACCCAATTTAGTGAACATGGGGGATCAGCGAATGTGATATGGGGGAGGCAGTGTGTTATCCTAAAACGTATTGTAAAGGCAGTGGAACTAGAATAAAGTGACTATTTCTAAAAAAAATAATCCACAATACCTAGTGAATCTTAGTGGATTCAGGTAGGATAGACGCACTGTCAGAGTATTCTCATTGGACAATCCTTTAGTGGTGTACCAAGTAAAACTGTTATGCTGTGTTTCTATTTCTGCATCTGGGTGTTTGATAATTACATGATTCCATTAGATAGGTTTAACAGGTTCATACCAACATGGGGAAAATATCTATACTATTTAAAGAAAAATTTGACACCTGGATTCACCCATGACCTCTTATGGTTTTTAGGGTCCTATAGATATTTATCTAGAATGATGATAGAATGAAATTGCTTAACTTCTAAATAGCAACCAATTATTTGTTATAAATTCATTCATTTTCATCTATATATGTATTATTTTATTTTATTCTATTCATATATAGCCTCCATATTTCCCTTGGTTAAATAAAATAAAACTAAAAAAATAGAATAAAAGGTCATGGGGATCACCTTAGGACTTTCTACCTCCTTGTGAGATGACCCTAAGGTCAGACCTATGTTGCAAATTTAAATTTTATGAATTTTAAGACAATTGAACCCATAACAGGTCACATTATACCTAATTTTGGTGATATGTGACTCAATATATTGGTGATTTGGGTATGTTAATATAGGATCAAGGCACTATGTCTATTCTTCTTGAGATAAGTTTAGATGTATGAGTGTATCCCATGAGAGAGGGGTCAACCTAGACATGTGGTTTCCTTTACTAATGAAAATCATGATAAATTATTTATGATATAAGAATGAAACATGGGTGGTTTTTTATCATATCAAAGGTTTAATCATGTACATTTCCTCAAATATATATGGATATGAATATATAGTTAGTGTTGTTTGAGACATTCTATTGAAATGCATGTGAGGCATGTATATTCTTGGTTTTCTCAGAATGGAACATGGGTAATGTGTTATCATGAGTTTGGTACAGGCTATAGATTCCTTGGGTATGCATTAGAATTCAAAAAATAGAGAGAACCTCATGTGATGGATCTGATTGCCATGATTGGGATGCATAAATAGTTGATTAGGTGTGATCATCCTTGGATATCATATGGGACAAAAAAATTAGAGTTAGGGACAGAGAAAAATCTCACAGATAGGGATACTCAGTATAAGGGTTAGGTGATTCATTGGAAAAGGTTATAATGATGACCAATGATATATGGTTATTTTCATGAAAATCCTTCATAATATGAAATTGCATTGATTTAAGGAATGTATTCAGTATCCTAAGAATTTTATGGGGCATTAGACCTTGATAGGTTTCTGTATTTTTTATTAAGTTTAAGGATCCTCATTTTCCTTAATAGCTTAGAGTTATTAATGGGATTACAATGAAACATGGTGAGTGGTGGAATTTATAGTGTGATTAGGTATGATATGACCAGTGATATGGTGTTCTACACCTTGATTAGGTTGAGAAATGGTTAAGGGATTCATCTTTATGATTCCATTTCATGTTTGATTCATAGTGAGGGATGATCTAAGGGTGGTGAAGTATGTATTGATCTAATAAAACTAATGAAATATGTTAGGAGTGGGTAAATAGATAAGGTCTCCATGTTATATTCATGAAATGAACAAGGGGTCATGAATAGGATGGTTAAACCAAAACTATTCTCTCATGTAAGTGATGATATATAACCTTTCGATGAACATGAAATGTGGTCTGATGAATGTTGAATTTAGTATATCATCTATAAGTTGTGTGGATTGGATTATGTATTTGATAACTTGTGAGGGTATTCCAACTATTTTGAGTTTGAATTCAGTAGTAATTTTGAAATGGATAATGGATTAGTGATGGGTCTATAGTGAGTTATAACATGTGAGTCACTTGGTATTGAGTGTGGCCACTAACCATGAGGTATATCCATCAGAACATAAATTTTTGGTAGTAGATCATTAATAAATTGGGAATATGGTGGTGTAAAGAACCATGATTTCACAGATGGGTATTTCAAGGTATGATGAGAAGGGATCATGAGTTTTAACATTTAGTTGATGGTAGAATATGGTAAGAATGGTTCTCATGGGTTGGGAATAATGAAAATCCTATAGAGGGATGCAAAATATAAATGGATTAATTGCATGACACTCATTTTGAGAGAATTATTCTAATGTAAATGGTGACATTCTTGGTAAACCTAAACCATGATGGTTGAGGTTTCATGCCATACTAGGATTCAAGTGTCCTGGATAAGTCTAGTGATAGGTAAATATATAGTTATGTGTATCGAGCTGTGATGATTTTTGTGAGGTTGGTATATTCATAAACTAATTGGGTGTGATGTTTAAAAAATAAACATATATGGTAATTGGGTCTAGGAATTAAAATTTATAATGGGATAATATGATGATAAGTTCAATGAAGTGAGGATTCATGGGGTGGAGTGAGTCTTAACCATGAGTTTAGAAAATTCAATATTTTGGTGATGAGAGGGTTCTCAAGTGAAGCATTGAGTGAGCGAGGGACTGACATAGGCTAGAAACATCAATATTTGGAATGAAGAATTAGTAATTTTGAATTAAAAAATGTCACTAGGATTGATACATCATTGTGGAGTTGGTGAATTCATTTGGTGTCGTGGTGAGTGGGACTTTATGTTTTCTAAGGTAGTTGATGCAATGGGGTGTTATCTGGATATTTTCACATGGAATAAATAATGGTTACTTTGGTATAGAAAAATGAATATCATTCAAGGTATTAGTGTGTGTGTTCAAATGAATCATGACCCATTTAGGGATTTGAGAATTCATTTGTTTAAGTGTGACATTGGCATAACCATGACTAATAGAAGTTCAAGAATAGAAATGTGCATTTCATATCAATGTCTAATACTAATAACAAAAAAAATGAGGAGGATTATTAAGAAGGAAAAATAGTATAGTGGATAGTTATTAAAGTCAATAATCCTCATGTTCTAGTGAATTAGGGGGTTATTCAAATTTCCATTGAGTTGGTGAGAGGGTGAATTTGAATTTTTCAGAATAGGTAAAGATAGATTTTATTTATAAATATTTTTTGAGTCTAAACTAATGTTTTTGGGAATGAAGAAGCTCATGTAAAATTTATTTGGGGAAATTACACTAGAGGATAGAATAACAGGGTCTTTTGGGTGGTGGTAGGAAACCATCATAACTTCAATGGCAGACTACCAAAGTTTTGGTGGGTTGGAAAGTTATTCTACACTAATATCCTGGATGCCAAAAAATTAGTGGTAGACCATCAGAATTATGATGTATTTTCCTAATACCGCATAAAGTGGGGTATTTTTTCATTTTGTATTAAACCCCTTAGGGGTTTCTTGATAGGGATGGGTAGACAACTGAGAGGGGGGCCTCCTTTCATCTCCCCTCTTCTGTGTTATTCATGTTTGATTTAAGTTAGGTCAGAAAGATTTTATGTTCAAGATTAGGTTATCTAATTTATTTCTTGTCATATATTTCCACACACATTATTATCCTCTAATTACAGTGGATAAGATTAGGGATTTGGATCCTAATTACATTAGATTATGGTGGAATCCTTTTGATTAATGATATTTTTTGTGTAAATTATACAAGAATATTAAAAAGGGAGAACAAATATGGTTTCATATCATTTAAATGGAATTAGGTCATTAATTTGATTTTTTTATAATATTGGAATGAAATTGACCAGTGGTTGGGAGTAAGAAACTATAGTTTTTTGTCTTTTTAGGTTTGGATGCATGCTGGGAGTGGTTTACCCATTTGGTTTAATTATGTAATTTCCTTGTAAATTAATTAAAAACATGATATAATTAATTTTCATTGGTTCTTAATGGATATAATGGCTCATGACATTAGATAATGGTTGGTTTAGGCTAGGATAAGCTTTGATGGAATGAATGATGTCATAATAAAGGGGATAAACTTGATATGAGATAGTTAGTCTATAATATTACCATATTTATATGTAATTTCTATGAATTTTGTGGAATGAAAGTATGGGTATGCTTGTGTGCTCGATTTGAGCTCTAAACCAGGGGGATAATGGGGTTATGGGATACTAGGTTTGGCCTATTAAGGTAGTGGCACTGATCCCATGCATGTTCCCTTGTATTTTTGATTGCCTGTAACCTCATTTGGGTATAAAGTTTCTATTATATAGAGTGAGGCGTCTTGAGAAGATTCGGGCCTTGGATAATGAATTGAGGGGCCTAGTAAGATCTCACATGAGATGATGTGATATGTTGTTGAGTGTAATGGTCTATGGGAGATCTGCGAAAATGGATTTTTGGGTATCTTTTTGGGACTTATCTTGTCCAAGATGGATAACCAAACAGGATTCAGTTGGCTTATTGGGATTGGACATAGGGGCTTGAATGGGATTGGAAAGTGAGGTTTCACCAAGGTCATGATAGAAAATTGATGACTAGGGACCATTTCACTCTGTGGTTAGTATATATGGTATATTAGTATCAATCCATGTTGTTAAGTCACCAATTGAGGGATAAATCAAAATATAAGAATGGGTTAAATGGGATAAACCAAGGGAGACCTAGTGCGATGATGACTATAACCTACTAAAGGGTAAATGGCTGGGTAATAAATGATGATGAGTCTATCAGTGACCCTAAGTAGTGTGATTTTGAGTTACAACATGAGGTCCAATATGATCAGCATATCAAGATACATTATTTATGTGAGCTTTTAGCTAAGGGTGATAGTTGGGTAGGGTGTTACCCATGATTGAGATGGTGATGAATCTCCAATTTTTTTGAGTACAGGTTGGATATTATACCAACTATGAAATTGTTGTGTATATATGTAAGATAATTTTCCAACTAACCCATTATTTTGAGTATGGATTGGAATCTTTGAAAATTTTTATATCATTATTATGTATGATTTGGGTTCTATGTTATCCAATATATTATTTTGAGTATGAGTAAGATGTTATGCTAATCAAGATATTGTTCTTGTATATATTTTAAACACTATGCCAATTGATACATTCATTAAGTATCAGTTGGACACTATGCCAACCATTATATTTTCTTATATAAGGGTTATAAATTATGTTAGCTAATATAGTCCATGTCTAAGATCAAGACACTACACTAACCTTGATATTTTTCTTATGAATGAGTTGGAATCTATTCCATCAAATCCCTTTTATAGTAATGAGGTTAGGAATAATTCAAAACAAGTTTCTCATAAGTATGATTGGTTGGATGAAATGAAATCCTATTATTCATGTATTGTGTGTAAGACCCCGGGACACCCTGAGAGGGGAGGGGTGAATCAGGGTGAACACGTTTTCTTTTTAAACACAGGGATCTTGTTCCCATGTTGGTAGGAACTGGTTAAACCTATATGATGAAAATGACCAGTAATGAAACATACACATGCAAAGAGATGACATAGAAAATTTTACTTGGTTCACCGCTAAGGGCTACGTCCAAAGAGCATACGCCGACAAGTTTCTGGTCATACCAAATTCCTCTATTCTTCACTAGTTTTAGATTACAATGGTTTAGTCACAATAACTCTGTCCCAGGCACACTGCCTTTACAAAGGTTCAGGGATATCTCGTTTCTTCCCTCGGGTCACTCCCGTTGACTCCCCCTGGCTCACTGCCTTTGGTGAAGTCTCACTCAATTTATAGATGTGAAGGTCTCTTCAATAGATTTTCATTGAAGTCCTTGTCTCCTGTTCAGCAAGAGACAATGCTTGTATCAGATTCTAGAGTTGATGCTCTTTTGTATTCAATCTTCCAGTTTGGTGCAATAACTGAATGCACTAAATGTTCTTCTTCTCTTCCTTTTACTCGTAGAATGATGTCAATTTTTCATTGAAGGTATCGGTAGATCTTCTAGCTTTCGTGCAGCTCCTAAAAATGCGGGCGTGCTGCAACAACACCTGACGCTCTTCTCCAAGACCGGCGCACAAGTACCAATACGGCGCACAAGTCTCTAGCGCGCAGGTCTAAACTGGCACACAAGTATCACCAAACCACCTGCGCGACAATGCCTTCCTCAACTTCAAACTTGTGCGACTCACTTCCTTTCTCTCCCAAACTGCCTTGGGCGCGCAACCAACAACCGGCACGCAACCTCCACTTGCATGACCCAACAACCACTTGCATGACTCCAATACTTGCGTGATGGGAGCTCTGAAAAATCTCTAAGTCTTGAATTTCGTTACAAATGAGGAGGGGTGGTCCTCTATTTATAGGAAAACAGGACACCCTGCGCAGTGGCACGCATGCCTCCTCTCAGCGCACAGGTTCCGGCATGCAGCTCCATCCACCCTAACCTCTGTCATGCAACTCACTTGCACGACCCTACCAATACTTGCGCGACCCTCTTTCCTTTGCCAAATTTTGAAGATCTGATCATGAAAAACATCTGGAGCATAACTTTCCAAACCTCCTCGGTGCCGGTGCGCAAGTCCCTTCATGGAGCGCAAGTCACTTGCGCAACCAAGACAATACTTGCACGACCCTAGTTACTTTGCCATATTTTGAAGTTCTGTTCTTGAAAAACAACTATCACGCATGTTCCGAAGCCTCCACGTAGTAGGTGTGCAAGTCCCTTTTCCAAACAACACTGTTTTCTCCTTTTGTCAATTTTGAGGTCGAGAAATTTGGTAAACCCTGGATAACGATGCCACCTTCAATACTATTATCATCTTTACTTATATGAGGACTTTGCTGGCACACATTCTGAACTTCCTCTGAGGATTAACAAAAAACACAAATCATTCTCCAATTCATGCACAGACGACCATGGTTCCAATAATCTCCCCCTTTGGGTTTGTTGGAAATCACTAAATAAATTCAATAAAGCCCCAGCAAATCAACTCAGCCAACACACTAAGTCTACTTAAGCAATGATCGATGTAGAAAACAAGAGAGAAAGATTTAATTGGGTTCCCGTCCAATGAATTCCTTCCCAACCTATCACCATCACTGAATTTATTCTTTTCTCCCCCATTGACAATAAATCCAAAGACAAGTAAATGTTCATTGTTTAGTACAAACCACACTCCACCAGGATAGTATCTCCTCCACAAACCTGCATCGCATCCATAAAAAGATTAAAAACAATCAAAATAACTAGGGAGAGGGGATTTTCGTCACCTCCTTATGCACTAGGAGGTGGCTGAACAAAGAGGTTCAATCGATGCTTCTCAAACACAACCGTTTATAGTGGCTTGGTCAGGATGTCATCCACTTGCTCATCAGTTCCCACATGATCCATTCTAATCACGCCTTGTTCAAATTTCTCTTTGATAAAGTTATACCTTATTTCAATATGTTCTGTACGAGAATGTTTAACCATATTCTTCGTAAGATCAAGTTCACTCTTGTTATCACATTAAATCACCATTGGTTTCTTCACCTCATCACTGATATCTGTTAATTGTTGCTTCATCCATAGTAGTTGAGTGCATTCCTTTGTGGTGGAGATATACTCAGCTTCAGTAGTGCTAAGAGAAGTACTTTCTTGTTTCTTTCTCAACCAGCCAACACATTTATTCCCAATATAGAATGCTCCACCACTGGTGGAATTTCTGTACACAACATCGCCTGCCCATTCAGCATCAGAAAACACTGATAATTCATTGTTCCTTCCTGCATCAAAGTATAAGCCACAATTGTGAGTACCTTTAATATACCTCATGATTCTTTTTACTCCTGTCATATGTTCCTCCTTTGGATTACTTTGAAAGCGGGCCACTAGACAGGTCACAAAGACAATATCTTGCCCTGTAACTGTCAGGTACAGTAGGCTCCCAATTATCCTCCTGTACATAGTGGGATCCACATAGGTCCCATCCTCATGCTTTCCAAGTTTAGTTCCAACTGCAATCGGAGTTGACATTGGTTTGGAGTCTTGCATATTAAACTTCTTCAGCATCTCTCTTGCATACTTTTACTAAGAAATGAAAGTGTAATCCTTCTTTTGAATCACCTACAGCCCTAAGAAATATGTGAGCTCCCCAATCACAGACATTCCGAATTCTGATTTCATGTGATTGGAAAATTAATCCACTGATTTCTGCCTGCTGCCTCCAAATATGATATCATCAACGTAGACTAGAACCATGAATTGATCTTTTGGAGAATTCTTCACATATAGATTGTGATCAAATCCTCCCCTTTTAAATTCCAGATTCTTGAGATAAGAGTCTAGCTAGGAGTACCACGCCCGTGGTGCCTGTTTCAAGCCATAAAATGTTTTCTTTAGTTTTTAGACCTTTGTTTCATCAGTACCAAGAAAAAAACCCACTGGTTGTTCAATGTAGACTTCTTCTTCGAGTACACCATTTAAGAATTCTATCTTGACATCCATTTGATATACTTTATATCCTATTTGGAGATCCATGGCAAGGAACAGCCTGATTAACTCTAGTCTAGCCACTGGAGCAAAAGTTTCTTCAACATCAGCACCTTCAATCTGGGAATATACCTTACAGACCAATCGAGACGTGTTTCTAATAACACTTCCATGCTCATCAAACTTGTTCTTGAAGATCCATTTTGTACTAATCACATTGTGACCTTTGGGTCTCTGGACAAGATCCTATGTCTGATTCTTTTCAATCTGATCTAACTCTTCATTCATGGATTTTACCCAATATTCATCCTTTGCAGATTCTTCGAATGAGGATGGCTCCACAACTGACAAAAATACAGATTGCGTGTTATTCCTCATCCTCCTTGTTTAAGTGGGTGCACTTCTGTCCCCAATTATGTTAGATGGGTCAATCTCAGCTCGACGATTTCTCATGTGCGGTTCAGTTGCATTCTCTTCAGCCATAGTTTCTTCCTTAGATTCTTCTTCTGAGTCAACATCATGATGTGACTGCTGAGTGTTTTATACAGCTTCCTCTATTTCTGTATTTTTATTTTCTCCACTTTCACTTTCTTTCTCACTTTCTATCACATCAGCATATGACGTCCTTGAAGCATGTGTGATTTTCTATTTAATTATCTTAAAATAAATGCTTACCTCAATCCTTCCTAGTCACTTGTTGAAACACTTGTAGGATTTTCTCTTCATTGGATACCCAAGAAAAATTCCTTCATCAGCATTGTCACCAAACTTCCCATGATTTCCTTCTTTGTTCCGGATGAAACATTTGCTTCCAAAAACATGAAAGTATTTCAACGAAGGCTTACTTCCATGCCACAATTCATATGGCGTCTTAGTTTCTCCCATATAAAGCCATGTTTAATTCTGAATGTGAACTGCAGCTTCAACAGATTCCTTCCAGTAATGGAGAGAGATACCACTCTCAATTAGCATAGTCCTGGACATATTGTTAACCTGTCGATTTCTGTGCTCAACAACTCCATTTTGCTATGGAGTTCACACAGCAGCTACCTCATGTTGTATACCATGCTTCTCCAGGTAGTTTTCAAATTCAATGGACGTGTATTCTCCTCCATTGTCTGATTGCAACACTTTGATTGTTTGTCCAGTATCATTCTCGGTGATTCGATGATAAGTTTTCATGCAATCAAGTACTTGTCACTTCATGTGAATCACTATTAAACAATACATTCTACTATAATCATCAATGAAAAGGAAAAAAATACCTTTCTCCATGAGTTCTTGCAACATTTATCGGCTCGAATACATCTTTATGAATAAGATCAAGAATATGGGATTCCCTCTTCTTCTTTGGCCGATATGAACTGCAGACCAGCTTCCCATGAATGCAAGCATCACAAAACTTTTCACACTCATGCTTCAGGTTGGGAATGTCCATGAAAATCCTCAATTTTAAAAATTTCTCCATGTCTTGTTGATTAATGTGTCCCATTCTCCAATGCCACAAATTTTTTTCTTCTTCAACAATCATGTAACAAACATTTTCTTTACTATCAACCTGATACAAGTTTCCTTTTGTTCTGCATCCCTTCATAAGTGAATTACATGTCTTTCCCTTGATAGTGAAACCTTTCTGATTAAAAGTAACGATAAGTCCCGAGTCACAGAGTTGACTTACGCTGGAATACGTCATAATCTGTCATATGAGATGAACAACTGCTATCTAGAATCCAGGCACTGTTGCTTTTTGTAGCTTTGAGGGCCACCTCTACAAGGTTGGATTTCTCAATTTTCTTTCTTTATTTCCATGAGACATTGGATTGAGTATAGAGCACTGATGGCCTTTCAATTATCTCATATGTGTATATTGGTTCTTCATAGTCGAAGTCTTCTTCAATAAGAGAAAACCTATTTGAAAGAGAAACACTATCTTGTTGATGAGATTTGACTTGTCTCGAACTCCGATATGATGTGTCCATGTCCCTTATCTGCCTGCAGTAAACAACCTTATGACCAAAGTTAGAACAATGAAAACAATACCCATAGAATTTGTTTCTTCTAAAAGAATTAAGATATGAATTTTCTATCCTTCGTTGAACTCCCATATCTTCCCCATTGAAGTAGCTCCTTGATTCTTCAAAATATGACATGGTATGGTCCAAATAGCCACAGAACTGACACTTCATGAGAGGAAATTTCTTCACACTTGAATCTCTCCTTATACTTTCTTCCTTGGGAGAATAGTTATACTGCCTATCATTTCTGAATGTTTGAGGATAATTTTCACTTCTCCTTTTATTTTGGATTGAGGGTTCCTTTTTCAGAACTTTAGGCGACGTTTCAACATTTCCAACTTTCATATTGTCTTTCTTTTGGATCTTTTCACTTCTAGCAGTTGAAGTCTCAGCTTCACATCCAATTCCACTCTTTCCCATGCAAGCGGGTCTTTGATCACTCAAGATTTTTCCAACCCCATCTGAACCACACTTGTCTCTTGCCAGTAATTCTGCATCTGATAATCTTCCAAAATGAATTTTCTTCTTACCATCATTTTCGGTTGATTGACATTCAATTTTACTCCTAAGAGTAATAACTTCTTCCTCAAGACCCTCAACAGTCTTGGACTTTTCTTCCAGTCTGGATGAAAGGTCATTTATGACCTTTTCTTGTTATTCAATTCTAATATTTAGTTCCACAACGTCATCTGTTCTTTCAAGGATTGAATACTGAACTTTCACTAATTCTTCTAGTCATTCAATTTCTGCTTCAAGCTCGTCGACATATTTTGATGATTCTTCCACAATTTCCTTCCACTTATTACATCTCTTGCATTTATTCGCAATCTTTGAAAGGGAATCCTTAATTTGAATCTTTGGATCACCATTAGCATTAATCTGATTATCTCTGCCTTTGTCGATCGAGGGTTCATACTTTTCAATGTTATCCATCATGGAAGCATGGTCTCCTGTTTTAAATTCTGGTTCTTCTTCTTCAAAAAAATCAATACCATCATCTTCCTCTTCCCAGAAAAAGCTCTTCTTTGGTACTTTCCTTATTTATTTGAAGTCTACCTTTTTGAGAAACCTTTTCTGAGGCTTCTCAATGTTTTAAGCATTGCTATTCTCATCATCAAACTTCCATAAGAACTGAGAGGCAATGTGACCAACTTTTCCACAATGAAAGCAAGATAGAGGTAACTTCCCTTTGAATCTCCATTTTCCCTTTTGGAACTTCTTTGAAATGAGAGAAAGAATTTATTTTTCCTCAACATCTTCACCACTACTATATTTTGATATTTTCAGTTTCTCAATGGATTTGAACTCCATTTCCTTGCTCACTCGAGTCGTAGCATCTTTTGGTTTGACTCTCATTTCATATGCCACTAGGATGCTTAGTAGATCATCCAGTGAAAGTTTGGAAAGATCTCTTTCCTCAAGGGATGAAACCTTTTCATTGTACAAGGGTGGAAGTCTTCTCAGTATTTTCTTCACAATGTCAACGTCTTTGATTTCTTCTCCTAGACCCCTAATTTCTCTAACCACTTAAGTAATTCGATTGAAGGAGTCTGCATTCTCAACAGGATGCATCTTCAGATCATCGAACCTATTGTGCAACACTTGTAGTTTCGCCTCCTTCACTTTTTTATCTCCTTCATAAATATTTCCAAGTTTATCCCACATGTACTTTACTGAGGTGAAACTCATCACTTTTAGATAGATCTGATCAGAAAGGGCTGCGGTGAGAGCATTCTGTGCTTTGGCATCCACATCGAGAACTTTTCTATCTGCATCAGTCATAGCCAGTCCTGTTGGATCAGAAATGTTAATACCTTGAATAGTGGAAAATAGAACTTCCATTCCAAGAGATCTTAGATGAGATCTCATTCTGTTCTTCCAAATATGAAAATTACTTCCATCAAATAGGGGAACTCCCCTAACACTGGCTGAATTTTCCATGACGGTAAATGACAGATCTAACACCAGTAACCTCCCTCTGATACCACTTGTAAGACCCCGGGACACCTTGAGAGGGGAGGGGTTAATCAGGGTAACCACTTTTTCTTTTTAAACACAAGGATCTTGTTCCCAATTTGGTAGGAACTGGTTAAACCTGTATGATGAAAATGATCAGCAATGAAACATACACATGCAAAGAGATGACACAACAAATTTTACTTGGTTCACTGCTAAGGGCTATGTCCAAGGAGCATGCGCTGAAAAATTTCCAGTCGTACCAAATTCCACTATTCTTCACTAGTTGTGGATTACAATGGTTCGGGCACAGTCACTCTATCCCAGGCACACTGCCTTTACAAAGGTTCAGGGATAGCTCACTGCTTCCCTCGGGTCACTTCTGTTGACTCCCCCTGGCTCACTACCTTTGGTGAAGTCTCACCCAGTTTATAGACATGAAGGTCTCTTCAACAGATTTGCATTGAAGTCTTTGTCTCTTGTTCAGCAAGAGAAAATGCTTGCATCAGAGTCCTGAATTGATGCTCTTTTGTATTCAATCATCCACTTTGGGGAAATAACTAAATGCACTAAATGTTCTTCTTCTCTTATTTTCAATCGTAGAATGATCTCACTTTTGCACTGAAGGTATCGGGCAATATTCCAGCTTTCGTGCATCTCCTAAAAAGGCGAGCGTGCTGCAACAACACCTGGAACTCTTCTCCAAGCCTGGCGCGCAAGTCCCAATATGGCACGCAAGTCTCCAGCGCACAGCTCCAAACTAGCGCGCAAGTATCACCAAACCACCTGCGCGACACTTCCTTCCTCAACTTCAAACTTGCGTGACTCACTTCATTTCTCTCCTAAACCGCCTTGGGCGTGCAACCGACAACCGGCGTGAAACCTCCACTTGCCTGACCCAACAAACACTTGTGAAAATCAAATACTTGCACGATGAGAGCTTTGAAAAATCTCTAAGTCTTGAACTTCATTACAAATGAGGAGGGGTGGTCCTCTATTTATAGGCAAATAGGACACCCTGTGCGGTGGCGCGCATGCCTCCTCTCGGCGCGCAGGTTCCAGCGCGCATCTCCGTCCGCCCTAGCCTCTGTCATGCAACTCACTTGCATGACCCAACCAATACTTGCACGACCCTCTTTCCTTTTCCAAATTTTGAAGATCTGATCACAAAAAACATCTGGTGCGCAACTTTCCAAACCTCCTCGGTGTCGGCACACAGGTCCCTTCATGGCGCGCAAGTCTCTTGCGCGACCAAGCCAATACTTGCACGACCCTAGTTCCTTTGCCACATTTTGAAGTTCTGTTCTTGAAAAACAACCATCACACAAGTTCCCAAGACTCCATGTAGTAGGCACGCAAGTCCCTTTGCCAAACAACACTATTTTCCCCTTTTGTCAATTTTGAGGTCCAGAAATTTGGTAAACACTGGAAAATGGTGCCACCTTCAATGCTGTTATTAGCTTGACTTGTATGAGCACTTTGCTGGCACACATTCTGAACTTCCTCTGAGGATTGAAAACAAACACAAATCATTATCCAATTCATGCATAGATGACAATGGTTCCAACATTTTGGGTGGTATTTAGCATAGTTACAACCCATTTTCTTGATATTATAGAGTTTTTGGCCTTAATAACAACATATCTATCTATTGTGGTGATCCAATTGGGTATATTACCAATAGACTATTGGGATATATTCAACCATGGAATTTTGGATGAAATTCTAGCTAAGTGTTTTTACTTATAGTTGGGGATTGTTTGGGAACCATTCCAATCAAGATCATTGGAGGAATATACCATGTGCTTGTGGAATAACATTTCATCATTTCACTTGATTATATATGAATTGTTTTCATCATAAATTGGCACTAGCTAAAGCATGACATATGAAACTTCTAGAGTGAATCTTTGTGGAATTAAAAGTGTAATTGGTGTATTACATGTGTTTATTTATAACTTCAATTTTATTTAGTACATGCATGAATATATATAGGTCGTTATTAAGGACACTATTAGTGTTATCCTACTATGTTTCAATCCCACATGTTGCATGTGTACCATTGTGAGCGTTTATACCTTAGGGTTGATATGTTAGTTAGGGAATGAGACCTAGTATAGTTGAGTAGAATAGAGGAGCTCAACACAAGTTCTAAGATAGGATAGAGGAAAGATAAAGGAAAATGTAGTGGGTATCCTTAATGATTTTTTTATATTTTTACTTACACTATATATGATCATCCCATTAGGTGATTAGGCATTGATGTGTGATTGTATGACCTCACATGTTTTTCATCTATTATTGCACAGTGAAGTTATTTGATTATGGAATGCCTTATAATATAATTCCATATGTTTTACTTTATTTTATTTATTTATTGATGTTTCATTTATTTATTTATTATTTCTTGAGATGATACAAATTGTATAGTATCCCCCATGTATTTTTATCTAACACTATCTACTAGTATATAACCTCTAGCATATTGGGAGGCATGTGGGTGGTCGTGTAGTGAACTAAATCAAAAAATATTTTTGTGAACTGGATTGGTGATGTTGTAATAGATATATCCTATAAAATAATTTAGTGTCATCAAAGTAAGTTCTTGTGAAGAATTGATATGATAATGATTACAAAATGTAAACCATTTTGGAGTTTTTCTAGAATCATGAACGTGGTTTATATAACCCTATCATGGTTTATTTAAATTTTCAAAGAAACAACGTGGTTTTGGGAAAACAGCTTGTTTATTATGTTCAAAAAATATAGTATATTAAAAAAATGTTTTTAGATCATGGGTTTTGATCAAAACTATAGTGGTTTATGGGAATTAGACTTCCATGTAGAAAAACCATGATGTTGAAATTTGAAACAGGTCATTATTTAATGTATAACCTTTAAACTATTCACTGGCCGAAACAGGTTGTGTGAAAAAACCATGGTGTTGTTCAATGCATGTCCTTTAAATAACTTTCTATCTAAAAACTACTATAGATTTCACTTTATCTAGCATTGGTTTTTAATAGTGCTAAAAAATCATTGATAAAAGGGTAAACTTTATCAGTGCTAGCTAAACACACGGATAAAGGTAATTTTTATCAGCACTAAAAAAATCACTGATAAAGTTTCATATTTCTTAGGACTGATAAAAACTTTAAATAAAAAATATTATTAATATATATAAAATTATCATATTTATATTCAAAAATTAATGTTTATTTATATACATGTATATAATTAATATAAATATGATATATTGATATATATAATTTAATAATTCTAACCATTATATAAATATAAATGATTTATTGTTAATATGTGATATTTGAACTTATATATTTCTATCAATGTCTATGTGCATATATGTGTATTAATTATGTTGTGTGTGTGTGTGTGTTTTGTGTATGTGTATATATAGATGTTGTACATTTAGAAATGTATGTATGTGTATGTATATATATACACATATGTATTTGAGATGTATATATATATATATATATATATATATATAAGATGTGTACATGTGTATGTGTGGCATGTACTTAAATATATATTAGGTTCTTTGAGGAATCATTACAGTGAAATACAAACACACATACTTCAACCTTGATGGGCAGGTTATAGCCCCCCCAATGGAAAACCCACCCGTTAAGAGACCGAAGACCCATTCAAATTATGCCCTGAAAGGACTATAATTATAGCCCATATGGTCCATACCCCCATGGACCATAAGCCCCAATCTCATCTCGGATCGCTTGCACACCCCGGTCACCGCCATTACACTACCTGTCCATTACACGCCACCGCCAAGTGCCGTTGTCAATAGTTGTCACCCCAAATTGGGCCTCCCATTCAAACCTCTAATGGGAAGGCCCAATCATGCCTACGTTAAACGATCCCCACACCAATGCTGCTAAACCCACCATCCATCAGCTCACCGGAATGTAGTTTTTCTCTGCCACAGACTTCCACTGGACCACCACCCCCACCGTCGAGAGGGGTTTCAATAATCTCATCGTTTATCATAACCATTGTTAATGCCCTTTATCACCAAACCATCTCTTATGATGGATTCTTGACATTGATTCATGATTCCACTATCACCACTGTTAGTGGATCATACCGTCAACAATTAAGGGGAAGATATCGCCCCATCAAATAGTCATTAAACCCCATCACATCGATTCCTTATCCATCACTTTAATATACCGAACATCAAAGCTAGATCAATATTGCCAGGACCAGGATACCTCAGGCCCCTTCCAAGAATGTTGTCGCCATTCTTCCAATATGACGCCACACAACCCTGTGTTGGAATCACCTATCTCAATGATCTACGATAACCCCTCCTTCAGTTGCAGCCATCCCCCGATTCATCAGGCCAACCAAAGTTCTTCCAGTCCTTCATCTATCAAGACTACCACCTGCATGCACGAACTCACCGAAAACATATTCTCCACCAATATTTTCTCCGATTGATGCCACCATCATCCCGCAAAAACAACAATGCCATCATCATCGGTCCACTCAAAATAATAAATATTCTCATTATCAGCATGCAAAAAATCTTTTAATAAATCTAAAAAAGTAATTTCAATCAAAGTACTAATAATGAGGGGCCTTTATCAGTATTAAAAATAGCGCTGATAAAGGTCACCCTTTATCATAACTATTTCTAGTGTTGGTAAAGGCCCCACTTATTGTAGTGTGTTGTTTGTATAACAACACACTACAACAACTAGTAAGCTGTACATAAATTATATAATTTAATTGAAATAAATTTTACATCACGAATACAAAAAAAACACTACTATATACATTTCAAGCAATGTTTTGTATAATTACATTTACAATTACTATCCATAAAAATTTAAAATCATTAATGTTTCATCATCTTTGTCACCAGTGATCCCCTCTCAAAAACGTCCACCCATGGTATCCATTGTCAAAAAAATCACCTCAACCCGAGAAAAAGAATCCACCTATATAAGAAAACAAATATTATGTTAGTAATATCATAAAGAAATAAATTAGACATTAATATGAAATAATACATTAAAAAATGTCAACTTTAAATAAAAATATAAAATTGGAGTTATACTAGTAACACCATCCATTTTATTAAGGTATAGTTGATTCCAACACTTCAAAAATAAGTTACGAATCATTATCCTAAAGTATCAAAATAATGCGAATGCATTTGATCAATTTTGAGTATGTCAATTGTTCATTATAATGAAATTAATGTAAATTTTAAATAAAGACACAATTGGAATTATAACAGTCATACCGTGCATGGGATTGAGGTGCTGATAATTCCTACACATCACAAATTACTTATGGATCATTGTTCTAAAGTATCAAAATTATCAGAATGCGTTTACTTGGTTTTCAGTATGTCACTTGTATTTTTTTTACTAAAATGTCATATCAAATTGGAAACACACACTTTGAGTCATACTAGTCACATCATGTGTTAGTTTGATGTGATACCACTTCTTAAATGTCATAAATGACTTATTAATTGTTTTAATAAATCATAAAGACAATCAGAGAAAATTTTCATGGTTTTCAGGGAGTGACACACATTTTGAACTAAAATGTCAATTTTAAACTAATGACGAAGACTTAGAGTTATACTAGTTACACCATGCATCAGATTAAGGTTATCTTGATTCCTACACATCAAAAATTACTTATGGATCATTTTTATAAATTATCAAAACAATCCGAATGTGTTCCTGATTCTGAGTAGGTCACTTCTATTTTTTACTAAAATTGATGTTAATTTTAAATAAAAAGATGCACTTAGAGTCATACCAGTCACACTGTTCATCAGATTGAGGTTTGGTTGATTCATACATATCCAAAATGAATTATGGTTCATTTTACTAAAGTATAAAAATAGTTAGAATGCATTTTATTGGTTTTGAGTGGGTCATTTGTCATTTTTACTAAAATTGATGTCAATTTTAAATAAAAAGATATAGTTGGAGTCATACCAGTCACACCGTGTATAATATTGAGGTTAGGATGATTTATAAATGTTTCAAATGACTTATGAATCATTTTACTATAGTATCAAAACAATATGAATGTATTTTCTCAGTTTTGAGTAGGTCAGTTTTCCTTTTTACTAAAGTTGGTGTCAATTTTAAATAAAAAGGCACACTAAGAGTTATACCAGTCACACCGTGTATCAGATTGAGGTGTGTCTGATTCATATATTTATCAAATGAATTATGAATCATTTCCATATAAAGTATAAAAATAATCTAAATATTTTTTATTAGTTTTTAGTATATCACATGTTCTTTCTGCTAAAATTAATGTCAATTTAAAATAAAAAGACACACTTGGAGTCATATCAGTCACATCGTGCACCAGATTGAGGCATAGTTGATTCCTACATGTCAAAAATGACTTATGGATCATTTTCCTAAAATATCAAAATATTATAAATGCATTTTATTAGTTTTGTGTTGGTCAGTTGTTTTTTTTATTAAAATTGGTGTCAATTTTAAATAAAAAGACACACATGGAGTCACACTGGTCACACCATTCATCGAATTGAGGTGAGTTTGATTTATACACATCTCAAGTGACTTACGGATCATTTACCTAAATTATCAAAACAACCTGAATGTGTTTACTTAGTTTTGAGTAGGTTATTTGTCCTTTTTATTAATATTGATGTCAATTTTAAATAAAAAGATGTAATTGGAGTCATAATGGTCACACCGTGTGTCAGATTGAGGTGTGGGTGATTCATACACGTCTCAAATGACTCCTTGATTGTTTCTATGAAGTATCAAAATAATATGAATGTGTTTGATTAGTTTTCAGTATACCACTTATTTTTTTTTTGCAAAAAATAATGTCAATTTAAAATAAAAAACACACTTGGAGTTATATCGGTCACTCCATGCATTGGATTGAGGTTAAGTTGATTCCTACACATCTAAAATGACTAATTTATCATTTTAATAAAGTATTAAAACAATATGAATGAATTTTCTTGGTTTTGAGTGGGTCAGTTGTCCTTTTTACTAAAATTGATGTCAATTTTAAATAAAAAGAGATACTTGGAGTCATACTAGTCACACCGTGTGTCAGATTGAGGTTATTTTTATTTATACATGTCTCAAATTACTTATGGATCATTTTACTAAAGTATAAAAATAATACAAATGTGTTTTATCTATTTTGAGTCGGTTATTTTTCCTTTTTTACTAAAATTGTTGTCAATTTTAAATAAAAAGTCGCACTTGGAGTCATACCAATCACACTATATCTCAGATTGAGGTTTGGATGATTCCTACATGTATCAAATGACTTAGGGATCATTTTTATAAAGTAAAAAAACAATAAAAATGAATTTTCAAAATTTTTAGTAGGTTTGCTTTCCTTTTTACTAAAATTGGTGTTAATTTTGAATAAAAATATGTACTTGGAGTCATACCGGTCACACTGTACATCATATTGAGGTGAGGATCATTTATAAATGTCCCAAATGACTCATGGATCGTTTTTATAAAGTATCAAACAATAAGAATGTGTTTTATCAGTTTTTAGTATAGAACTTGTTCTTTTTGCTAAAATTAAAGTCAATTTAAAATAAAAAGACACATTTGGAGTCATATTGGTCACACCGTGCATTATATTGAGGTGTGATTGATTAATACATGTCAAAAATTACTTATGGATCGTTTTAAAAAAGTATTAAAATAATATTAATTCATTTTATTGGTTTTCAGAATGTCACTTGTTCCTTTTTTCTAAAATTAATGCCAGTTTAAAATAAAAAGACACAATTGGAGTCATATCGGTCACACCGTGTGTTGAATTGTGTTAAGGCTGATTCCTACATGTCCAAAATGACTTATGGATCATTTTTATAAAGTATGAAAACAATATGAATGCTTTTTCTCAGTTTTGAGTAGGTTTGTTGTCCTTTTTACTAAAATTTATGTCATTTTTAAATAAAACAATGCAATTGGAATCATATCAGTCACACCGTGTGTCAGATCGATGTGCATATGATTAATAGAAAGATAAAATGAATTATAGATCGTTTCCCTAATGTAAAAAAAATAATATGAATGTATTTTATTTGTTTTGAGTAGGTAAATTGTCCTTTTCACTAAAATTGATATCAATTTTAAATAAAAAGTTTCACTTGAAGTAATAATGGTCACACCATGTGTCAGATTGATGTGTGGTTGACTCCTACACATCCTAAATGATTCATGGGTAATTTTAATAAAGTATAAAAATAATACAAATGAATTTTATTAGTTTTCAGTATGCCACTTATCTTTTTTACTAAAATTTCATTTTAAAATGGAAATATGCACTCTAACTCTTACCGGTCACATTATGTATCAGTATGACATGAGAAAAATTCCTACACATCAAAAATGATTTAATAATAAAGTTACTAAATTATAAAGAAAATATGAGTGAGTTTTCTTTGTTTTTAGTGAGTGAAACCTTTTTAACTAAAATTCCAATTTTAAACTGATAACGGGCACTTGGAGTCATACCAGTCACATTGTGCATCAGATTGAGTTGTGGATGATTCCTACACATCCTAAATGACTTATGGATCATTTTCCTAAAGTATAAAAATAATATTAATGCATTTTTTCAGTTTTGAGTATGTTAGTTTTCTATATTACAAAAATTAAAGTCAATTTTAAATAAAAAGAATCACCTGGAGTAATACCGGTGACCCCATGTATTAGATTGAGGTGTCTCTAATTTCTACACATCCCAAAGTCCAAAAAAAACATAGATACTAATGTTACCATGATTACCATTTTATTTATTTATCTAACTACCAACACTTCATATTGAGTCGATGTTCTTATCCAAAAAAACTTTCTTATTGTTGAAAACCAGAAGAGTAGAGGAAGCTCTTCTACCCATTATATTGCGAGAAGTCACCACAATATGCCCAATATCTTCCTCCACTCTTCTTTTTTTCAAAAATGAGAATTTATTTTATGCTAAGATCATCAAATCAATATGAAATGTCTACAAGTCAACAAAGAAACAAAATGGCAAGTGTTCTCATTATCTCAGTTGCAGCCTCGAAGTCCAATCTCTCATGAGCATGAGCAGCTTCAAAAAAACCACCCCAACTCAAACAAAGGAAACCAAATTTATAGGAAAACAATTATTATTTGAGTAATACTAAAAATAAGTAAATTAAACATAAATATGAAATAATCCACTACTTCTATGGAAGTCACATATTTATGATATTTTTATACATTCCTAACCCAATTCCTTATTGTTATTATCTCAGTTGCAGTATCAAATGAGCATGAGCATCTTTGAACAAACCACCCCAACTCAAAAAAAAGGAATCCACATGTAGTGTTTACATTTATCACTTTCCTTCAAGTAACCTTCATTGTCATTGAAGGAAAGTGATAAATTCCAATACTAAAGAGGTGAAAAGGTTTTAAGGGAGAATATATTGTCTTCATGAGTAGTCAAATGTTTAATTTAGATTATGTTAATTTAGTATAGAATATATAATATTATGAGTAAAAATATAGTATATTTAAAAAATATTTTACCTTCTCATTGAACTCTGAGTTGGAGCCTCAAAGTCCAATCTCTCACGAGCATGATTAGTTTAGAACAAACCACCCCAACTCAAATAAAGGAATCCAACTATATAAGAAAACAATTATAATGTGATTAATACTAAAAATAAATAAATTAAACATAAATATAAAATAGTCCACTACTTCTATGGGAGTCACATCTTCATGCTATTTGTGTATATTATTCCATCAGGTATATTTCCCATTTGTTTCTAAGAAAATATATATCATCTTGTGAATATGAATATTTTCAATACTCATAGTAGTAATAGAAAAATATAAATACACAAAGTATTAATAAATATTTTAAATTAAATAGTAATTATCTTAAAAAATACCTATTTAGAGATGATAGTTTTTTGATGGAATATGATATATCGCATAAATTTACAAACATAATATCCACAATATTTTCCATTTGTTTTTTTCATACACTATATAAATATTTAGAAACATAATTAATCTATTTTTATAATTGTTTTTATAGTGAACTCTTATTTTATATACCATGATACCTTTCCAGGATCCTTATGCTTAACCACTGTCCTCATTCATTTTTTATCCCGATATTGATTCACTGCCCTATCATGAAAAAATCCTCATTAAAACATAATCTAAATTATATAACTTGAATTTTAGTTATAAAATGTTGGATTTATTGTATTAATTATTGAAAATTTTCATCATGTGTGGTCAGTTTGTTGGGTATCCATGTAGTGAATCCAGAAAAAATATATTTAGAGTATCCAAATTGATCTCAATGAGAATCTAATGTTTCCTAAAAAAAGGAACGAGTAATGAAAGAAATGAAAATATATTTGATATGATTAAATTTTAGAGTTTTAACCTCTCATAGTTGGTGTAAAGAAGAGTCTATCATCCATAAGTTTTCTTTCAAATGATTTGACCACGCATGACACTATTTCATCAATTTTTTAGATTCTATTTTCTTCTGTAGAGGTAGTGTGAGGATTAAATAGTCTAAAAAAATCATGGGGAAATCCCTTCAATTGGTATTGATATATAAACCTACAAAAAAATATGAAATGTATTTAGTTACAATTAACATAGTATACCAGCTTTTGGAAAATCAAATCATGAAAACATACCTCATGTATACATTTACAACTAAGGATCCTATCCATTCATAGTTGAGGATTTCATTTACATTCTCAAAAGAAATGTGGTCTATAAATTCTATTCCATACATATTTTCTTCAAAATCAAGTACATGACTACTACTACTTTTTAGCTTTGTATCCTTGTGAACTTTCAATATTAGTAACTATGGATGTTAAACGAGCGGGGTAAAGGTGCTTTAAAAATATCTTTTCGATCTATTGGTAAATCTTTTATATGGTTTTGAGTTTAATTTTCATTTCACCCCTTCCCTTTGTCCTTCTGCAATAACATTCATTAGTTCAGACCTTTTTTCATAAATTATTAAAGTTTTAGAATGAAAAAATAATTATAAATGAATGCCTCTTTATTGATATATGTTTTTAAAAGATCTAATGACCATGTGAATAATGTTCCAATAGTTTGTTAGAACTTATGAATATATTCATCATCAAGTGGAATAGGTAGCTCAGCACTCGACTCATGAGCTATGCTAATCAGAACTCTCACGTGACCTGTTGGATGTGGTCTATTGTGTAGATGGTCATATTAGATATTGAACATTATATCCATCACTACAAGGCTATGGGTGGATTTTGATAAATATAAATCAAATTAGTTTTCACCCTATATAATATCATTATAGGAAAGGTATCAGTGTATTTCAGATTCACATTTCATCGAAACAATTATTAGAATATTGATTACCTCGATTAAGATAGCTCTTTGAGGGGAATGACTCACCTCAAAGCTAGTGGGTGGGGGGGGGATCTTCATGAAATGGTTTTTCTTGAGTTGTTTCTTATATTTTCTTCCCCCACATTCCATTTTATATCAAATCATTCTACTAATAATTTTTTTATTCAAGGGAAGCTAATATTGTATTCAACTCTTTCATTTATTTATCTTTATCCTTTTTTTTCTCAAAATATGTTTTGGGTGTTTCCCAAAAAACTACACCTCTGATGTGGCTATATTTTTTTGGCTTCTTCAAGGCCACCAATAGTAGGTGCTTATACAACATAGGTGTTTATGATTCCAGTGAATATGTTAGATAGAAAATATAGGAAAATAAGTAATCATTGTTATGTAATAGTGATTTAAAGAAATTTTTTATTATATCATTCTTAAACATTTTCCCACACTTTTTGTGTTTTTTCATCTATTAATATTCCATATTTCTTTACACATGACTCCTTTCATAATACATGGAGTGGGATGGCAGTGACTTTGGATTTGGATTAATCAATCTACATATAAATAGAGGAATGAAATTATGTTGTTTTCATGTCACATAAAAGTATTATGGTATATTTAAAATATGTACCATTTTTTTTAAAGTTAAGAATACCCCATCCTTGATTTATGGTAGGGGTACATTGGTTTTTATTTCTATTCCTTATTTTCATCACTAAGTTGCTATTTCATAAATAAAAAATTATCAATAAAAGTGGTGAATACACATATTTTCAAACAATGTAATACCATCCACAATGTACCTTAAAAGACACATCACCACAATAGTTAGAAACTTCATAACACACTTCTTGGGTTATCAGGTGTGCATACATAGGTGTCGGGGGTGAGTTTATTTTCCCTTTAGCATATTTAAGATGAAATCTTGTTAGAATTGTATAAAAACCTATGTGAATCCTTCCAAGAAGATTTAATACAAATTTCTTGTGGTAGTAATCTACTATAAATGAAATATTCAAGGGATGATGAAGAGTAATTGAATGTTTCATTTTTTATTTTTTAGTAAAATTAAAAAATGATATAATAATGTTATTGTAATCTCTTCCCACATCAGTGTCTTAAGTGTGGGCACAACATGGTTCCATAAATCTACATCAATAAAAATGTGCTATAGAGTGATGAGTCTAATGTAATTACTAAACATGGACTTGTTTGGATTAACATGTTGGCCCCACGCATTCTATCCGACCTTGTCTTTGATGCCTTTTCTTTTTCCCTTAATGATTTTTCCAACAAGGCCAAACTACCGCACTCCTGTTTTTTCTACATCACTGATCCTTCACCTCCTACCATTTACTCATATTCAATGTCATCAATATGTTGTTCCTATAGATTGTAAGCATAGGTATGTGAAGAAGGTTATTGTACCTCTGCATTGGGAGCAATAGCAGGTTTAAAAATCTATTGTACCTCTAGAACAATAGCATCGACACATGAAGAAGGTTGTTGTTCCTCTGCACTCGGAGAATCTACAACTTGAGAGACCTATTGTTCCTCAGGATTGGGAGCACCAGCTTGTACAGAAGTCATTATCTACAGCTTTGGTTTTACATTTAATTTAGATTACATAAATGAAATAGTGAATAGATAATGACATGAGGTAAGACAATGTATATTATAAACAATATATAAACTGATTATTGAACTCTATTTTTTTAAAGGGTAAAGGGATTGAAACCCTCTATCAAGTATCTAAATACCTTCATTATGGTCTCATATAACATAAAAAATGTCATCTATATTAGGACTGCTATAAAATTATTACGATGTCCCAATGAAAGGGTCGTCCTCAGTTGAATTTTTATTTGTCCATTTAGTGGTTTTGGTCAATAAAAGAACAATTGAACACTTTCTATTTGTGGGGTTTGGAATAAAATACTTGTACTGACTATGAATCCATTATAAATGGTTCTTAATTGTACCATTACTTACTGAAATCCACTTTTACAAATCCCAATTAATCTATTTTAACAACACTCTTGTTATCAACCCACTTGAATTGAAAAAATCATCACTTGGAATGTTGTATAATCTAAATCCCATATTTGTTTGATGATGACAAAGTATGACATATTCACATAAATTATATTTCTATCCTTAGTACCAAAAACATGTATCACTTCATCCAGAAGGGAAACTCCTCTATTTTTCATGGTATTGTCTTCATCATGTTCATTTGTATATAACATATAACCATTAATTACATAACCATTGTAAGATAATACTTACACACTTGGTCCTCTGGATAAACATCGAAGTTGTTCTGAAATCAAATCCAGATTTTTATAAGAGTCCTTAAAAAGATGGTCTTGAAACCGTCCTATAAACTGTGGATTATATGTATTTGATATCCATCTTTCTACCCTTAATGGATTCCAATCCCTAATAATTTATTTTTGGGTTTCAATATATGGATCAACCTCCAAAATGTTATGAAAGAATTTTCAATACCCCTCTGGAACCTTAACATGATTTAAAAAGTTTAAAAATTTATATATTTCTTTCCTGGAATGAGTGTAATCACCTACAAGAAGAAAATTTCATTTTTTACCCTTTACTGGCACCAACTCTTCCAATATTCCCATGTCAACCATTTCCAAAATAGCCTTAATTCCATTCTTTGTTTTGACAGGTGCATTTAGTAACATTCCAATTATACTATCACATACATTTTTCTCAACATGCACAACATTAAGAAAATGTTTGACGTACAAACAATTTCAGTATGGTAATTTTAAAAAAATGGACTCTTTTTCCAACTGATTTTCGTAAGATTTTTCAAAAATGGTTTACCAAAATTAGTTTCTATATATTTTAATTTCTCAAATAGTTTATCACCTATTAGTGGAGATGGTGTTGTACATTATTCTAAATTTCCATCAAATTATGTCATTCAAGATCAGTACTTATGCTATCGGGGTAGAAATCTATGATATTCTAGAAACATAGTCTTTGATGAATGTTTCAACCTAATTAACTATGTCCCTTGTTCGAAAATGGGACACCCTTGAGTTCCTTTAATGCTATATCATGACAAATTTACATAATCAAGAAATTCATTTATCATCCCATAGAACATGGCTCTCAATGTAAAATATTCATTCCTGAAAGCATCATACAACGTAACATCTAAATTCCACAATATTTTCAAATCCTTGATCAATGGATCCAAATAAACATCAATGACATTACCTAGGTATTTTGGTCCTGATATAAGAATAGATAACATGATGTATTTTTGTTTCATGCATAACCACAGTGGAAAATTATAATTTTCCAACATAACCAATCATGTACTATGAGTGCTCCTTTGAAAACCAAAAGGATTCACTCATTTTATAGATAACGCAAGATGAAGGTTTCTTGGATTATGTCCAAATTCAGGATACTCATGATCAATTTTCTTCCACTGAGGAGAGTCTATCAGGTAGTGAATTTTTCCATGTTTATTTCTTATATATGCATGCTATGTAAATTTCCCTACAGTCTCCTCACTTCCATATAGGCACCTAAACCTTGGAGTGATTGGAAAGTACCATGAAAATTTCACAGGACCTGATTCATCTTTCTTTTATCAAGAATTACCAAAATTTGAGAATTATTAAAGTTATTTTAGTCCTTGGGAAACAATATACACTCATTTAAGAAGACATGAATTCTTTTAGAGATCATACCCATCAAATGTAGTATTCGTTTGGCATTATATGTTAGGATAGTGAGCTCATTATCTTCTGTGAGAATATCATTCAAGAAAGAAAGTAGTTTAGTAAAAATGGAATCACTCCAGTTGTTTTCTTATTTCAAATTATACAACTTTAGTATGGCTAACAATGCTATATATTTAGTGCAACCAACAAACAATGGCGTCTTTGCATGACTCTTTAACTTCTCAAACTATTTTTTACAATCATGAAGTTCATCTTCAATTTTACTTGTAATTTCCTCAATATGATCTTCATCATCATTCACACATGTAATCAAATCCTTGATATAGTATTCTTCATTTTCCACACTTATAATCATATCAGATGATCCATAAAACACAGTGTTATCCTAGTCACTAGCTATATTCTCTTTTTCCCCGTGTTTATTCCACCATTTATAACTTTGATAAATTATGTGATAGATCAAGTGTTTTTCCAACTCCTATAGACAAATTATTCTTGAATAACAACACTGTAAACATAGAAAAAATATTTGATAAGAGTTATATGCATAATCTTTTGGAAAATTTATAAACTCTTTCACTCCATCTTCACACTCCTTTATCATATGATTAGAATCCATCCATTATTTATTCATATTCATCCTATTTGATTTGGTAATATTAATATTTAACAAAATAAATACACAAAAGATGTTCAAATAGGGTTACCACCTTTATTACCCATTTTACCAGATGTTCTCATCTTTTGGATTATCATAGGGAATTTATTTTTGGATTACATGGTAACAATTTCACTTATGTCACCCTTCGGGATGCCTCCTATAATTTCTCTCTCATTCATCCACGGAATGTATTTCTTAGTGTGTTGAAACTCTTTTTCTAAGATATCAATTTTGTATTACATCCAAAAAATTCTAGTTTGAAAGACATTAGAAAAATAAACACTTTCTATAAGGTTTTACCAAATAAGTAGTAACACATAAAAGTGTGTTAAAAAAAATTCAAATATTTTCATTAAATGAAAAAAATCACCAGGAAAACATTTTTCCTTGGACAATACCTCTTGGTCAAATTACCATTTTAAAATATGAATTTAAAATATTTCATAAACACCCATTTTTGAAATACAAATTTCAAAAATCAAAGTGGTTTCCAACTATCCTACATTTTTTAAAACATGTTTGAAAACCAACAATTTCTATAAAACCAGGCATGGTGGCCTAAAACCCCATTTTCAAAACTCACACATTCTTGGAGTTTCAAATATAAACAATTATAAATTTTCTCATTTGAGAACAATTTTTAACCACATTATTAAAATAATTTTAAAACATTTCAAAATCATGCTTTTCTTTTTTCATTCTTTAAAAACCTTTCACGATCCCTTTTCAAAAAATCTGAAAAGTAAAACCATACTTTGAAGGAAGAAAGCACACAGTCAGGAACCACTGTGTCAAGTCGCACAACATGGGTAAAACTACATGAAAATAGTTTCCAAATAATAATATAAATATAAGGGGATACAATACAAGAAGAGAGATGAATCCCTTAAATGGTCATAAAATTGATTCTAGTTTCATGTTCATCATAATTAGGATCTATTAATAAAAGGACTTGAACTGGAGAAAAGGAAACTAGGTCAACACTACTAAACCCATCCACCCCTAGAAGTCCCATATAACTACCCCAAGATAGTGTCACTAGAACGCATTCTTCCATGGGATCAAGGATAGTGTTATCCCTAGAACAGCTTAACCCATAAGATCAATAAATATAATTTCCCTCAGATTCCTTCACCCATGGGATCATATAAAAAGAGTCTACTAGAATAAGGGACTCATATTCCTTTGAGTCTAACCATCTTGGAGCATCTAGGAAAAACTTCCTCAGTCATACCATTATCACACTAGGGTTTTCCCACACACATCTCACATACTATCTACCTAAGACTCCCATTATTAGTTAAATAGAGGTGAGAATAGTCACCAAACTAGTTGCATCACATGAAAAGTATTTAAAATATCTCATGCCTCACCTCCCACCATTATAAAAAGTATCCCCATATATGTCAAACATAAAAAAATATATAAAATTTTTCAATAATAAACATCCCCACATGGGATCACCAACTACAAGGGTCATATAAGAATCAAAGGTTCTTAAGAGGGTATAACACCTTTTATGAAAACTTATTTTTCTTAAAATGTCAAAAGTGCCTTATCTTTTTCAAAACATGATTGGAAGGCCAAGCCATTTTATCATTTATAAATTCCATCTAAATCTAATCTTGGGAAAATTTTATCAAAACACCTTTGAAACTCAAATGGGAATTCACACTACCCTTTAAACATCCATTCAAAAACATTCAAAGACACTATAAGTTTCAAAATCCAATCCACATGGGAAAACACACCCTTTCGAAACAGTGCATATCATTTGAAAATATTAAAAGCTTTAAACACTCCAAAATGTTGATATAAAAATTAACAAAGGATAAAAAAGTGGTTTTAAATATAGATCACAAGGATTATCTCACCACTTTAAAAATAAAACTACTTTTTTCAACATTTTTAACACTTTCAAATCACCCAAAATGTAATGAACCAGGCCTAGTCACCATTCAACTCGATGCCTGAACTGGTCCGTGGCAAGGCCCGAAGAGTGTTCCTAATCCCCACGGGCTGGCACAAGTTCCCGGGTACCAAAATAGTGCAAGTGAACAATTTACCTGAAATGAGAGATATAAAACAAACAACAAGATAGATAAACTGAAACTGAAAAACTATCAACCAAATATGCCCTTAAACTAAAAAAAACATAAAGGTATACTACTCGAACCAATAACTAAAAATAAATGATAACAAAAAAAACTAAAACTCTGACTCAAACCTCTTAGAAAAAAGATAGGGCACATAAACACCACCCTACATGAGAAGACCAACTACAACCTGAACCACCATCACTGAGCACGATGTCACAACCTGAAATACACAAGAAACAAGTTATAAATACACCCAAAGGTGTATGCAGGGTGTGAGTGAAAGGCCTAGTAAGAAGTCACCAAATAAAAATATTCCATACCACAATGTCAAAAAGATAATTTAACATGCTTATTTAAAACTATACTTTTAAAATGTTTTTAAAGAAAAAATTTAAAAGCTAATAGTAAAAACAAAAGAGCACTGGAAAAAAACCATTTCACAAATACTACTTTAAAAAATGGAAGATAAATTTTATAAAGAACATGCACATACTCAAGTGGTCCATAGTATGCCGAAAGAAGGCACCACATCATGAATAGTAGAGTACTGTGGGTAAATCCCCTAAGGTAGCTAGTATGCGTGGTGCGCTAGAGGTATCGTACCTCGATGTAAACGTGTTATAGGAACCACAATAATCAACACTCTCATGAACAATCCACTAGTAGGGAAACACATACATAACCTAGTGGTCTCTAATCATCACAAAATTTTAGGTAGTGTTGTAACCTCAATCCTTCCAGATGAAACCGGGATGAACCACTCACGTGTCATCTAGCGTACCAGTCCTAATCCGCCCACCTAGGTACCTGGGGTTTTCTCTTGTGCTCAATCAAGTTCCACATTTACATAGCATATCAATTTCTCATATCATAGACCAAACAAGACATTACACACCCAAGCCACCACATGCATACCCAAAAACCATTTTAAAGACACACACACACCAAATACAAGTCTCATTTTATATAAATATACCACCTTAAAAATGAACATGTATTCAACTCTTTCAAAATACCACTTTAATTCCATCTAAAAGTATCAATAAATAATTTGAGCTATTTATGAAATCATTTCAAGAAAAAATGAAGAAGAATTTACACCAAAAAACCACTTGATTCCATATAGAGGCGTCACTTTAAAACTAGATACACGAGGTAACCATATCAACACATGTTTTCCATTATTCATACAATTTTTCATTACAATTTTAAAATTACACAACAAGGAAAACACACCCAAATTGATCCATTTTCCTTTGAAAATCTCTATTTAAATACACACAAAACTAAAGTGACTTGAAAACACTTTTTCACCTACCAAAAAACCCAAAAAAACATTTTAACCATGTTTCACATTCGAAACACCACTTAAATAAACAATTTCTCAATTTATAAAACATATCACATGCAAAAGAAACCATTATACAATCAATTTCACAAATCAACCCTTTTAAAACCTCATTGGAACTCCATAAAAAATTTATTAAACACTCCTAGAATTTACCACAATAAGATAGAAATGAAAAACATGAAAATTTCTAAAATAAAGTGAAATTTTCATCATGCATGCATGTCAAAAAATTTTTAAAACGCATTTTTCACAACCTAAAAAGAACTACCAAGTGACGCAATGAGATTTTATATAAAAAAAACGCCACACTTAATGTAAACATGGTTCTTAAAAATCAAACACACATTATAACCTTTCAAAAATATAATTCGCATAACAAACACAATCTAGAAAATTATTTACACAATTGAAAAAAAATACCGACAAAACCAAAATGATTCGCTACTCATTGAGAATCCACATTGAAACATACACACTTTAAAGACCCTTGAAAACATAGTTCACACCAACCAAACAATCCCTAAAACCTATTTTTGAAAACATTGCACCAAAGCAACACAAAACATTGTTATCTTCTTAATCAAAATTTCACTTCTCACTAACAATCACACCAACCATTTTAAAAATACCATTCTCACCAAAAAATAAAACTAAAGAACACGTTTATGAACTCAAATAATCATAATAAATTTATCAAATGATGATAAGGCATGGAACCACCTACCTTGGTGTAGCAGACTTCACAAACATGGTGTGGAAAGACCGTCGCATACCAACCGCACCTCAAATGAACCCAAAGGTGAACCCTAAAAAAGAAATCAGACAAAAAAAAAACCAAAATCAAACCATAAATTAAACCCTATACCCATTGAACAACTGGAAATCGAGGAAAAAGGAGGAAACTCAACCGAAGGGGGTGGCGGTCGCTGGACCGGGGCTTCATCGGAAGGGAAAAAGAGGCCACCAACCATGGGGGTGGGGGTTACTGTCGTACAATGGCTAGACGGGAGAGGGTGATGGTGGCTAGTCTAAAGACTGTCTGAGGGGGGTCACCGACGGGGGTCTGTGCGGGTCCGAGTGGGGGACATGGTAAGACGGGGAGGGAGCAAACCAGGGGTGCGACTCAAGCTGGTCGTGTGAAGGAGGCAGCATGCCGAGGCTGGCAGCACGAAGCAGGCCGATCAACAGGGTGGCGACAGGAGCTCCGTAAAAAGAGGGGGGGGGTGTCGCAAGTCTGGTTCACCGGGGGAGAAGGTCAGAGTGATTCCGGCTAGTCGGGTGACGGCATGGTGGGATGGGGCTCAAGGGGTGGGTGACGATGCTACCGACTGGGGCTAAAGGGGAGGGCGACAGTGTGACCAACTGGGGCATGGGGGGGGCGATGACGCGACAGGGTGAGGGGGGTGTTTTTGCGTGACGGGGAGAGAGAGTGGGGGGATAAGGGTTGGGTGAAACCCTAACCCAAAGAAGAATAAGAAATAATAACAATAATAATAAAAATAAAATAAAAATAAAACTAGAAACAAAACTAATGACAATAATAATAATAAGAATAATAATAATACAAATAATAACATTCTCAAATAATAATAATAATATTATTATTATCATTAAAACTAAATTCATTAAATTTTTAACACATTTTTCTTATTTCATTTCATTTTTGTTTTACCACTCATTTAATTATATGTAATTATTATTAATTCATTTTATTTAATTATTTGAACATCGGGTAGGTCACACGGCAGTGCTGGCAAAGCCGCACAGCTTCATAACTATGCTTCTCCCATGCGTCGCATGCTGTCAAGCCCCGAAAAAATCATTTATTGACAAAACACCAAATTCAACCAGGACTTAGCCCGCACCTCAACAGAAAATTTCAAAGCCAAATAAAATAAAATAAAAGGATATTAAATTAATTTAATAGTAATAATAATAATTATTATTAAAATATTAATAACAATATATTAAAATTAATATTCGTGATGATATCAATAATAATAATAACAATAATAATAATATTCTCAAACAGAATTATTTTCATTAAAAAAAGTCCCCTTAAATTTTATTACACTTCTCATTTTTATTTTATTTCCATTTTACTATTGATTACATTCTATTTGTTTGCCTTGAACATCAGGCAGGTCGTACGATGAACTGGGCATGGTCGTGCGTTGACTCAGGCTGGGCATCATAGCTTCGACCACGGTGTTCTGAACACTGTCAAGGCCAAAGCATGTGTTCTTAAATAATAATTCAAAAAATTTAAGTCGGGCCTCAACTCGAACTACCCGATGACCAGAAAATTAATAAAAATAATAATTTAAAAACGACAAGTGTGAGAATTCTCCCCACCATAGCGCTTTCCGTCCCTAGAAATCCACAACTTAGGCTGAACCCCCAAAGCAGAAAGCGACACCCCCTTAAGTTTTGAAAAGAATTCCTAGGAAAAATAAGTGAAAAAGGCACACACACCATGCTCAGAGAAAGTGATTTAAATGACATGCTAAAGAAACGCGTAAAAGACTTTTCACTATGTATCACATGCCCCAAGGAGTTGGAACACCCCCAGTTGATTGATCAAGGGAGGGAACTCTCGCACCCACAGAAACTAACTTCACAAACCGAAACAAGACTGGGGAAACAGAGACGAAACTGGGAAAATGCCATGGGGAGAACGACATGGGGAGGCCCGAGTGGAATACCTACCATAGAAATAGGCTCACATCAACTTAATCCAAAGGTATTTTAACGAGACTCATAATGGGTCTCATTTCCATACAAACTGATAGAAGACACAAAACTTTAAAAAAATTTCGACGGTGACCAAACACCCCACCAAAAGGGCGGGGAGGAAAGGGCCCAATTATAGAGGCGTCAAAACCACATCCAAATACAACCCAACATATCCACATCCTTGGACGAGAACCATTCAAACTTGAGACCAATTACCCCGAATAGACCCCATAATGATCGCTAAAAGGGATTTCATCTTGTGTGATGCAACCCCCATGACTTTAAGGTAACGAGACGACCACACCTCATCATATCCAAGAGAAACCCCACACACCCAAATGGGTCATTTGGAATGGAATAACTACAAGAAATGATTTAAACTGCTCTGGATTTCAACACTGGTGACTAAAATAAAGTTCAGGTCCCATACACTCTTTGGGTTCCTGACCACACGCCGGCTTCACTCCAAGGCCTATGGATGGAGCCCTGTTGTTTGAAATATCTCCAACCTCACAGTCAGGTAGTGAAGACTCCTGAATGGAGCTTCTCCCTTTAGTGTTTCATTCAACCACACCACAACCGAGACAACACCAATAAATACAACACACCACCCAACCACCAATTATTTAAAACACCAAATCATTTTTTACTTAAAAACAAAATTTCCAAAAATTCAAAACAAAGGGATGAGGAACAATGCAAGAGGAGACTAGTGTCGGCGGGTGACTGGGACATATGGTTGGAGGCTATACTCCAATCACTCCACTTCTACGGGGAGCATTCTAGGATAGCTCCCCCAGCTCCACATATCTTTCCAGACCCTGCGATCTCATTGGGACCATTGACCCTACTTCCTTTTCATTTCCTCTAAACAAGATTAACTACAAGGACCAAAGACTCAGACAAGCCTCAACTTACCCTGGTAACTCGAGTCCTTCCACGAGGGGTACTGACCAGGCACCTTGCTCATAGCTAGAACGTCAAGTTCTGACACCCTTAACATTAGTCTACCCTTACTTTATCCTAAAGAAACACAACTCAAGAGAGAAAATGTATCCTTTTATACCATTTTGTCATGAACCAGGCCGGGTCGCCATCTGACCCGGTGCCTGACCCGGTCCGCAACAAGGCCCAAGGGCGTTCTCGATCCCCACGGGCTGGCACAAGTTATAGGGTACCAAAATAGTACAAGGGCACAATTTACCCGAAATGAGAGATATAAAACAATCAACAAGATAGATAAACTAAAACTGAAAAACTATCAACCAAACATGCCCTTAAACTAAAAACAAACTTAAAGGTCTATAGCTTGAACCAATAACTAAAAAGAAATGACAACAATGGAAACTAGAATGCTGACTTAAACTTCTTTGAAAAAAGAGAGGCCACATCAGCACCACCCTGCATGAGAAGACCAATTTCCACCTGAACCACCATCGCTGAGCACGATGTCACAACCTGGAATACACAAGAAACAAGGTCTACATACACCGAAAGGTGTATGCATGGTGTGAGGGAAAGGCCCAATAGGAAGTTACCCAATAAAAATATTCCATTCCATAACATCAAAATGATAATTTAACATGCTTATTTAAAACCATACTTTTAAAATGTGTTTAAGGAAAACATTTAAAATTTAATAGTAAAAGGAAAAGAGCACTGGAAGAAAAACCATTTCACAAGTACGAATTTAAAAAAATGGAAGAAAAAATTTATAAAGAACATCCACATACTCAAGTGGTCCTCCATATTCCAACATAAGGCACCACATCATGAATAGTAGAGCGCTATGGGTAAATCCCCTAAGGTAGCTAGTATTTGTGGTCCACTAGAGACATCGTACCTCGGTGTAAACATGGAATAGGAACCACAATAATCAATGTTATCATGCACAAGCCGCTAGTAGGAAAAAACATCCATAACCTAGTGGTATCTAATCGTCACAAAAGTTTAGTTAGTGTTGTAATGTCAATCCTTCCAGATGAAACCGAGATGAACCACTCACGTGTCATCTAGCATACTAATCCTAATTCACCCACCTAGGTACCCGAGGTTTTCCCTTGTGCTCAATCAAGTTCCACATTCACATAACATATCACTTTCCCATATCACAGACCAAACAAGACATTACACACACAATCCACTACATGCATACCCAAAAAACATTTTAAAGACACATGCACACCAAACACATGTCTCATTTTATATAAATATACCACCTTAAAAATGAACATGTATTCAACTCTTTCAAAATACCAATTTCACGACATCTAGAAGTATTAATAAATCATTTGAGCTATTTATGAAATCATTTCAAGAAAAACCAAGAAGAATTTACACCAAAAACCACTTGATTCCATATAGAGGCGTCACTTTAAAACTAGATACACAAGGTAACCATATCAACACATGTTTTCCATTATTCATAATATTTTTCATTTCAATTTTAAAAGTACACAACAAGGAAAACACACCCAAAGTGATCCATTTTTCTGATAAAATCTCCATTTAAATACACACACACCTAAATTGACTTGAAAACACCTTTCGCATCTACCAAACAACCCCCAAAAACTTTTCAACCATGTTTTTAATTCCAAACACCACTTAAATAAACAATTTCTCAATTTATAAAACATATCGCATGCAAAAGAAACCATTATACAATCAATTTCCCAAATCAAACCTTCTAAAACCTCATTGTCACTCCATAAAAAATTTATTAAACACTCCAAGAATTTACCAAAACAAGGTCGAAATAAAAAACATGACAACTTCTAAAAGAAAGTGCAATTTTCATCACACACGCATGTCACAACATTTTTAAAACACATTTTGCACAACCTATAAAGCACTACCAATTGATGCAATAAGAGTTTATATAAAAAACATGCCACATTTCATATATGCATGGTTTTTAAAAATCAAACACTCTTTATAACCTTTCAAAAATATAATTCGCATAACAAACACAATCTAGAAAATTATTTACACAATTGAAAAACAAGGCTGACACGTCCAAAATGATTCGATACTCATTGAAAATCCAAATTGAAACATACAAACATAAAATACCCTTGAAAACATAATTCAAACCACCCAAAAAATCCCTAAAACCCATTTTGAAAACATTGCACCAAAGCAACACAAAACATTGTCATCTTCTTAATCAAAATTTCACTTCTAACTAACAAACACACCAAACATTTTAAAAATACCATTAGTAACACAAAATGAAACTAAAGAACAAATTTATAAACTAAAATAAGAATAATAAATTTATCAAATGATGATAAGGAATGGAACCACCTACCTTGGTGTAGAAGACTTCACAAACATGGTGCGCAGAGACCGTCGCACGCCAACCACATATCAAAAGAACCCAAAGGTGAACCCTAAACATGAAATAAAACCAACAAAACTAAAGATCAAACCATAAATTGAACCCTATACCCACTGAACAACCAAAACTCGAGGAAAAGGGAGGAAACTCAATTGAAGGGGGTGGCAGTCGCTGGACCCGAGCTTTGTCGGAAGGGAAAAAGAGGCCACCAACTAGGGGGGTTTCTGTCGTGTGATGGTTGGCCAGGAGAGGGTGACGATGGCTGGTCTAAAGGATGGATGAGGGGGGTCACCGGAGGGGGTCCATGTGGGTCCGAGTGAGGGATAGGGTGCAATGGGGAGGGAGAAGACTAGGGGTGAGACATGAGAAAGTTGCGCGAAGGAGGCGGCTCGGCGAGGCTGGCCACGCGAAGAAGGCCGACCATTAGGGTGTCGCGCAGGAGCTCTGCTGGAAGAGGGGGGGGGGGTGTCGGGGAAATTTTTTAATATGGGTTTTAGGAAAAAAAATTGGGAAAGGGGTTAGGGTTCCGATAATTTTAAAACTGGGTCCAGGATGCGTGAACCCCGTTCAGGCATCATTATCCCCGGGAAGATGCGTGAACGGGGTTCACGCATCTTAACCGAGTTGAAAGATGTGTGAACCCTGTTCACACATCCTTCACAAAGTTGATGAATGATGCGTGAACGAGGTTCACGCATCCTACAGTAACTTTTTTTTTTAAAATTTTTATTTTTATTTTTTGTTTTGTTTTGTTTTATATATATATATATATATAAATACAAATAAAACAAAAAATTCAGCAGAATTTATCTGCTATTTAATGTCCAGCAGTACTGTCATTACATCAGTCTGGATTCTAACAGAAACCCTCAACCAGGGCTCTATTTTATAAGAGGGCTTGCCCAAAAATCATACTGCATTTCCAATGTGGGATTCAGGTTCTCTTTTCCTGCACAGAACATTCTGCATTTCCGATGCGAGATTCTATTTCAAGTACGTGACTTTGAAAGACTGTAAAATACAAACTATACGACCAATATAAATGAAACTTAAAACATGGATTAAACATATAAGAAATATTTGAAAATGAAAATAATTTCGTAAAAAGGGTTGATGAATAATAATTTATAAGCTTTCAAAACCACCAACTTGAAACTTAAAAAAGTTTCAAGTACGTGACTTTGAAAGACTATAAAATAAAAACTATAAGACCAATATGAATGAAACTTAAAACATGGATTAAGCATATAAGAAATAATTGAAAATAAAAAGAACTTCATAAAAAGTGATGATGAATAATAATTTATAAGCTTTCAAAACCACCAACTTGAAACTTAAAAATGTTTCAAGTACGTGTCTTTGAAAGATTATAAAATACAAACTATAAGACCAATATGAATGAAACATAATATACGAATTAAACATATAATAAATAGTTGAAAATAAAAAGAATTTTATAAAAAATGTTGATGAAAAATAATTTATAAGCTTTTAAAACCACCAACTTGAAACTTAAAAACGTTTACGTGCCTTTGAAAGCCTATGAAATACAAACTATAAAACCAATATAAATGAAAATTAAAATATGGATTAAACATATAACAAATAATTAATAATTAATTAGTTAATTAGTAATATAATTATTAATTAGTTAATAATTAATATAAATATTAATTATTAATTACTAATATACCATAATTAATTAGTTAATTAGTAATATAATTATATAATAGTTAATTAGTTAATTAGTAGTATAATTATTAATTGATAATTACTTAGCTAATTAGTAATATAAATATTAATAGTAATTATTAATTATAATTATAATTATTAATTATTAATTATTAATTATATAATACTTAATTAGTTAATTTATAATATAATTATTAAATATAATTATTTATTATTTATTATATAATAATTAATTATCTAATTAGTAATATATTTATTAATTATAATTATTTTTTATTTATCTATAATTATTAATTAGTTAATTTGTAATATAATTATTAATTATAAAATAAGTAATTGATTAATTAGTATTATAATTAGTGATTATAATTATTTATTATAATTATTAATTATTAATTATTAATTATTAATTATTAATTATTAATTATATAATAAATAAGTAGCTAATTACCAATATAATGATTAACTATTAAAAATTAATTAGTTATTTAGTACTATAATTATTAATTATAATTATTATATATTAATTAGTAATATAATTATTAATTATAATTAGTAATATAATTAGTAATTATAATTAGTAATATAATTAGTAATTATAATTAGTAATATAATTATTAATTATAATTAGTAATTATTAATTATATAATAATTAATTAGTTAGTTACCAATATAATTATTAATTATTAAAAAATAATTATATATTAATTAATTAGTTAATTAGTAATATAATTATTAATTATAATTATTAATTACATAACAATTAATTAGTTAATTAGTAATATAATCATTAATTATATAATTAATAATTATAATAATAATTAAAAATTATATTACTAATTAACTAATTAATTATTATATAATTAATTATTAATAATTAATAACAAATAATTGTAATGAATAGTTATAATTATTTATTATATTACTAATTTACTAATTAACTAATTAATTATTATATAATTAATAATTATATTACTAACTAAATACTTAATTATTATATAATTAATAATTATATTACTAATTAACTAATTAACTATTATATAATTAATAATTATATTACAAATTAACTAATTAATTATTATATAATTATTACTGATATTACTAACTGACTAATTATTAACTAATTAATAATTATAATACTAATTAACTAATTAATTATTAACTATTTTTTATATGTTTAATCCTTGTTTTAAAATTCATTTATATTTTTTATTTTATAATCTTTCAAAGACACGTACTTGAAACATTTTTAAGTTTCAAGTTGGTGGTTTTGAAAGCTTATAAATTATTATTCATCATCACTTTTTATGAAATTGTTTTTATTTTAAATTATTTCTTATATGTTTAATCCATGTTTTAAGTTTCATTCATATTGGTCTTATAGTTTTTATTTTATAGTCTTTCAAAGTCACGTACTTGAAACTTTTTTAAGTTTAAAGTTGGTGGTTTTGAAAGATTATAAATTATTATTCATCAACCCTTTTTACGAAATTCTTTTAATTTTCAACTATTTCTTATATGTTTAATCCATGTTTTAAGTTTCATTTATATTGGTCATATAGTTTGTATTTTACAGTCTTTCAAAGTCACGTACTTGAAATAGAATCTCGCATCGAAAATGCAGAATGTTCTATGCAGGAAAAGAGAACCTGAATCCCACATTGGAAATGCAGTATGATTTCCTAGGCAAGCCCTCTTATAAAAGAGAGCCTTGGGTGAGGGTTTCTGTCAGAATCCAGACTGCTGTAATGACAGTACTACAGGACATTAACTAGCAGATAAATTCTCCTGAATTTTTTGTTTTATTTGTATTTATATATATATATATATATATAAAACAAAACAAAAAAAAAATAAAAATAAAAATTCTAGAAAAAAAAGTTATTGTAGGATGCGTGAACCCCGTTCACGCATCATTCATCAACTTCGTGAAGGATGCGTGAACGGGGTTCACACATCTTTCAGCTCGGTTAAGATGTGTGAACCCCATTCATGCATCTTCCCGGGGACAGTGATGCGTGAACGGGGTTCACGCATCTTGGACCCAGTTTTAAAAATATCGGAACCCTAACCCCTTTTCCCAATTTATTGTTTTCCTAAAACCCATATTAAAAAATTAGTCGGGGTGTCGTGAGTCTAGTAAGCCAGTGGAAAAGGTCAACGCAAGTCAGGCTGGTCGGGCGATGACGTGGCGGGCTGGGGCTCAAGGGGAGGGCGACGTCACGACCAGCTGGGGTTTAAGGGGAGGGAAACGACATGATGGGGTGAGGGGGCTGCTGCTGCGTGATGGGGAGAGAGAGTGGGGGGAGAAGGGTTGGGTGAAACCCTAACCCAAAGAAGAAGAGGAAAATAATAATAATAATAATAATAATAATAATAATAATAATAATAATAAAACTAAAAACAAAAGTAATGATGATAATAATAATAATAATAATAATAATACTGATAATAACATTCTCAGATAATAAAAATAATATTATCATCATCATTAAAACGAAATTCATTAATTTTTTAGCACATTTTTCTTATTTCATTTCATTTTTTGTTTTAGCACTCATTTAATTATATTTTATTATCATTAATTCATTTTATTTAATTATTTGAACATCAGGCATGTCACAAGGCAGCCCTGGCGAAGCCGCACGACTTCGCAATTATGCTTCGCCTGTGTGTCGTATGTTGTCAAGCCCTGAAAAACTTGTTTATCGAAAAAACAACAAATTCAACCGAGAGTTAGCCCACACCTTGACAGAACATTTCGAATCCAAATAAAATAAAATAAAAAGATATTAACATAATTTAATATTAACAATAATAATTATTATTAAAATATTAACAAAAATCTAATAAAATTAATATTCATAATGATATCAATAATAATAATAATAATAATAATATTCTCAAACGAAATTATTATCATTTAAAAAGTTACCTTACATTTTATTACACTTCTATTTTTTATTTTATTTCAATTTTACTATTCATTACATTCTATTTGTCTGTTTTGAACATCAGGCGGGTGGTACGATGAACTGGGCGAGGTCGCGTGGTGACTTGGGCGGGGCCGCGTGACTTCGATTGTGGTGTGTTGAACGTTGTCAAGGCCAAAGCATGCATTCTTAAATAAGAACTCAAAAATTTTATGTCGGGCCTCGACCCGAACTACCCGATGCCCAGAAAATTAATAAAACAAATAATTTAAAAGTGACGGGTCTGACAAAAACTCTTAGGAAGAAATCCAATTAACATAAGAATAATTTTTAAAACATCAAGTTAGTAATTAATAATACTTTTAAAACAAAAATAATTCTTTTAAAAAAACCCATTTAGGTATTTTACCAAATGCTTTTCGTGGAATATCATTCCATAACACGGGATAAGACCACTTGAAAAACACCATTTATCCCTTATGGGAACTCATATAGGCATAAGTATAATAAGGAAGCACTTTCAAAACAACAATCATTTAAAGGCATGTAATATTAAGTGATCACAAAGAAACACCACTAACCCATTACATAACTAGGGGCACTAGAAGTGTGAAATGATCTAGTGTAGCATAAATAAATATTTCCCACTTAGTTATTCAAGTTCCAATGAAATCATTTATAAGAGCCCAATTCTCTATATAATAACTTGAAATCATGTATAATACATTTCTTCAAATGCTACACTTAAACCACCCTTGAAATCAATTTATAAAATTTTCCACCTTTATAAAATCACTTGATTGATGAAAACGTTTCCTTAATTATCTTATCCAATAAACCAAATGGGGTAAAAAAATGTTAAACATTGCATTTTATTTTAAATAAATAAATAAATATTTATGAATGATTGGAATTTCAAGTATTACAAGATATGAAAAGTAAAAATACTGTTCCTATTGAGAATTCACTTTGACGATCAAAATACCCTATAAAATCTTAGAATTTATTTATAAAGATAATTTGTACAATTTCTTAAACACACGGTGTGCATGGTTTATTGATTTTTTTAACAAGTTCTACAATTTATAGGTCCTTGGAATTGAAATAAAAATCACATAAAACTTGATTTACCTTTCCAATAACACATAAACACATTTAATGTTATTACTTGATATAAAAAACATGGAGTTAAACATAAAAACAATCATGGTTCTCAAATTCAATTTCAAACACATGGGGTAACCTATCACAAATTAATGGAGAATGGTCTATAAATTCAAATATAGGATGAACATAGCTCAAAAAAATATTCAAATTCCCTAGACACAAATAAATCACAAGAAAAAAGGATCAACCCTTACCTTTGGGTTCATCCACGAATGGGCACAGTAATGGGGAAGAAAATCAAGGGTGAATTTGGCCCGAAGGCAAAGGCGAATTGATGGCAGGGCGGTGAGGGTATGACAAGGAGTGACAGTGGTGAGAGCGGTGGTGGAAAGAGTAGCGGCGAGATAGGCAGTGATGAGAGGGGCGATGAGAGCGATAGTGGCAAGAGAGGCGGTGCCAAGAAGAGGTGGGTGGAATGGCAACGACGAGAAGGGTAACAAGAGCAACAGTGACAAGAGCAGTGACATGACAAATGTAGGGTTCCACGAAAGCTTCAAGGTGTCCGAGAAAGAAATTGAATGTTAGGGTTCTTTATAAAATCAGGTAATGCTTTTATCAACACTACTTAAAAAGAGCTGATAAAGCATACCTTTATCAACGCTAAAATAGAAAGTGCTGATAAAACAAACTTTTATCAGTGCTAAAAAAACGATGATAAAAGTTTAATCTTAATAATTTATTTATATTATTATATATTTTTATAGAATTATATACATTAAATATATATATATATATATAATTATAATTTAAATAAATAAATTTATAAATATTTTTATTATTATTATAAATATATATATATATATTTATTGATTAGTATGTAAATATATATATTTATAAAATTATAATAAATTTATTTATTGTAATTTTATAATTATAAATAAATAAATATATATTTATAATTATAATTATAAATAACTATTTTTATAAATATTTTTATATAATTATATATATATATATATTAAAATATAAATATTTATATTTATAAAATTATAATAAATATATTTATTGTAATTTTATAATTATTTAAATATATATATATTTAGTTATAATTATAATTATATATATATATTGTGATTATAATTATAAATAAATATATATATTAGGTGCTTAGGGGTACAATTACATTAAACACACACACCACACACACAAGCTGGAATGGTAGGTCATAGCCCCCCAAGGGATAACTCACCCATCAAGCTTTGTTTATTCAATATGTGGCCTGAAGGCCTAATGGGCATGAAGTCCATTACATGGCCCAAAGACCCACAATCTAGCCTAAAGGCCCAGTGTAGTGTCATTCCTGCATCATATCTATGTCACCGTCTACTTGCGTCATGCCTGCGTCACCATCAGCCTACATCACCGCCTGCCTGCATGATGTCTGCATCACTATCTGCCGGTGGAAATTCACTCCCACCTGGATTTGATGCAGAATCATGGGACACCTCTACCACTGAGGCACACCCCAACTACTTATAAATAAATATATTTATAAATATTTCTATATATATATATATATAATATATATATATTTATAAATATTTCTATATATATATATATAAATATTTGTATATATTTATAAATATTTGTATATATTTATAAATATATTTATATAATTATATATATTTATAAAATTATAATAAATGTATTTATTGTAATTTTATAATTATTTAAATATATATAATTATATATATTTATTTATAATTATAATTATAAATAAATAAATATATTTATTTATATATAATTATAACAAGAAATAAATATATTTATAAAGTATTTATATATAATTAAAAATTTATAATTATAAATATAATAAATATATTTATGATTTAAATATATTTATTTTAATTTTATAATTATTCTTGAGAACATATAAATTAACACGCCATGAGTCATGAATACATAACATATGCACGTGTCATGATAAGAATAGGTAATCTAACATTTATTACTTTTATAGAAACCCAATCATGTCCAAAAATAAACTTATAATCATAGCTAGTGTATTCACACATATTAATATATGAACATAAACATGTCCATGAATATCATCATTATCTCATGATATATATATATATATATATATATATCAACTCAATTAATTGGAGACAAATATTTATTTAAATATTTATATAATTATAGTTATAATTATAAATAAATATATTTATTTTTTATAAATATAATTAAAAATAAAATAAATATATTTATTATTTTAAAAAATTTATTATAATTTTATAATTATTTAAAAATAAATATATTTATTTATAATCTTACAAATACTTTTTTTAGAACATTATATATATATATATTAATATATATTATTTATAATAATTATAAACATGCATTTTTTAATTAATGTATATAAGTAAACATTATTTATGAATATAAATATAGTAATTCTATATATATTAATAATATTTTTTACTAAAATCTTATATCAGTGCTAAGAATAGTGCTGATAAATCTAAATTTTATCAGTGCTAAAAAAATCGTTGACAAAGGATACAACTTCATCAGTGTTTTTTTTAGCATTGATAAATGTCATCTTTATTAGAGCTTTTAACTAGCACTAATAAAGGTGAGGCTTTTATTAGTGTTTTCTGATTAGCATTGATAAAAAGCCAATACTTCACTTGTCCTGATCTATGGTAGTGGTTGTCCATCATCCACCGTCGGATCATAGGAACCCATAAACCAACGATGTCGTTGTCAGTCCAGCTCCATAGACCCACTTTTACCCACTGCTCATGTTGTAGAGTAAACCACCACCGAATCCCCAAATTAGGGTTGTCTGAGTTTTGAACCCTAAACCTGATGCAATATTACTAGGTTGCAATACCACTTAACCAACGCCCCAAATCTATATGTACTTAAATAGTTAATTGTAAAATTATAAATATATATAATGTTTTAGAAATGTATTTATAAAATTATAAATAAATAATTATATATTTAAATAATTATAAAATTATAAATAAATAATTATATATTTAAATAATTATAAAATTATAATAAATATATTTATTATATTTATAATTAAATACATTTATATAATTATATAAATATATAAATATATAAATATATAAATATATAAATATATAAATATAAAAAAAAAAAAAAAAAAAATATATATATATATAAATATATTTATTTATAAATATAATTACAAATAAAAAATATATATTTACGTAATAAATATATTTATTTTATTTATAATTATATATAATTATTTATTAAAAAATATATATAATTATATAAATATATTTACTTATAGTTAGAATTATAAATAAATTAATATATATTTAAACAATAATAAAATTATAGTAAATATATTTAAATAATAATAAAATTATATTAAATATATATAAATAATATATATATTTAAAATATTTATAATTATATATATTTATATATTAATAGATATATATAATTATATAAATATATTTATAATTATATAAATATATTTATAATTATATAAATATATTTAAAATTATATAAATATATTTATAATTATATAAATATATAAATATATATAATTATAATTATAATTATATACAAATATTTATAAATATATTTATTTATAATTATAATTATAAATAAATATATTTATTTAAATATTTATAATATTATAATAAATATATTTAAATAGTAAATATATTAATTATATTTATAATTACATATACTTATATATTAACAAAAACATATAGAATAAAATAAAAATATATAATTATATATATAAATATATAAATATATAAATATATAAATATATAAATATATAAATATATAATTATATATAATTATATAAATACATTTGTAATTATATACAAATACTTTATAAAAATATTTATTTTTAATTATATGTATAAATATATATATATATATTTAAATTTATTTAAATAATTATAAAATCATAATAAATATATTTATTATATTTATAATTAAATATATTTATATGTTAATCTAATGGGGTTCTGGTCAGTTGGTGACCTGAACCTATCTATGGCATCCGTGGGGTGTTGAGTCCAGGTTTGACTCCCACACACAACATTTGTAGGTTCCGGGCGCAGCGGAAGCGCGTTGGTGGGTTTGCCCAACATTAATTTTATCATTAAACAATGTTCAATCCAAGATCCATCACGATATAAAACACCGAATCTTCGAAATAGAACGAAGAACGAAAAGAAAAGAAGTGTCCCAGAACCCTTGAGGAGGATCATCATATGTTGATTATAATTAATTTAATTAATGCATAAGAATTACCTCGTTGGAATTCTTTTTTCGTTGATGTGTCCGGTCACGATTCAGTGATCCGTCATTGTGTCATAGAATCCAAGTGTAGGATTCCTCTAGCGGTGATCCACACGTGTGTCACGTATCTCCAGACGTCGCTGAAGGGATCTCCGAGTGCTAGCGCGGAAGAACCTTCGCTTGCGATGTCCGCCTTCGACCGCCTTGATCCGGTGGAGGATCTTGCTCTCGTAACTTGAGGGCGTTCTTTGTGGAAAGAGAATTCTCTCTTGGCTTGAGAGTATTTCCAAATCTGTTGTGCACAACAAATGGCTAACCTTTTTGAGAATAATGTAATTAGGATTTATAATACCTAGAATAATAAAATAAATTAATTGCTCATAAGCATTTAATCATTTCATTTAATTCTTAGTAATACCCCATGTCTTAATAATGACAGTTGACCATCATTATTACTTGACATGCGTCCAACGTATTATATTTAATATCATTTAATTAAATAAAAATATTTTCTCACAAATCCCGAAAAATAAACTACACGGCGTGTATATATATAAATATACACGGCGTGTACTTTTATTTTTCAGTTTTATTTATTTTCCTCCACCATATTTATTAGACCTTGAGTAATGGCTATTTATCTCTTAAATAAATGTAAATGCATTACTCACTAATAAATATATATTATTTTTCCCACAATATATTCTTTCGAATAACTAGTGTCGAAATAAATGCGATCAGACATCCTTGAATAATTATTAAACCACAATCGGGAATAATATTTATTCAACTTGTTAAATTAATATTTAACTGAGATACATGGACACACTTAGTGTGTGACCCTCTAGGCCTCTTTCTCAGTGGCATTAGGCGGAGCCTGCCTAAATTCAATGGTTAGCGTCTAGCAACACGCCAAGGCACCCATAGAGAAAGAAGTTAACGCCGCAATGACATGTCACCTCCTATGAATGCTTACCGTGTAATATAATCCCTTTGTCATGATATCTCTAATCAAGCGGACTGCATGCTAGTGCCATCAACCCATGTGCTCGATTATTCTTTCTTTGACTTCCCGGAATTGAACTCACCCATACCTTACCATGGCCATGGATTTATGTAGGCTATATCAATTCCATCAAAGGGCCTGAGATATCTACTTCCGTTATGGAACATAAGGGACAAATCCTTTCTCGCATTATCTATTAATTCAGTATTACTCGTGACGCACCCAACGTATCCTACCTTGCTACTAACAGTGTGTCATCACAGTTTTCATCAACACATCTAAGTGCGCGAGTTGTAATACCCATTAATAATAATCTTAAAGTCTAAGGACCAATACACATGTCCACAGATAGGAACATCCAATTACACTATGAAATGTGGATTTCCTACTGGCGGGTCTCGTTCTCATAATATCCTCCTGGATATTACCAATGGCACACACCATGAGAAGGTGCCTCAAAGTTTTATGAGTCCTCACCCCTAATTACCTGTATTATTTATGTCCCTCAAATAATATCATCCGTCCATAGAATATATATTCAAGAATAGTGTTATGGCACTTCCGGGTTCTCATCATAGCGGGGATCTGCTATGACCCATTAATGCAACAGCTATCCTTAGGACATTATCACATGCATTGTCACGCAGAAGAACAGTCAAGATGTGATAAGGAATTTATTAATGAATAAAGTACAAAGTAGTTGGTTCTAGGCCACCAACTCCAACAGAATCCCACTTGGACTAGAGCCAACTGCTAACAACCTTTAACCCGCTACCTCTCACATGATATTTCTGCTTCTGCTGAGATAGGCCTTTAGTCATGGGGTCCACCACGTTCTCTTTCATGGACACTCTGCTCACTGCAACTTCACCCCTTTGATAGAAATCCCTCAAGAGGTGATACTTCCGGAGTATGTGCTTTGTCCGTTGATGTGACCTCGGTTCTTTTGCAAGATCCACCACTGTAGTATTATCACAATACAATTTAATGAGATCTTTACTTCTAGGCACCACATCAAGCTCCTAGACAAAGTTCCGAATCCATAAGGCTTCCTTGGATGCATCAGAAGCCGCTATGTACTCGGAATCCACTGTAGAATCAGCGACAACTGGCTACTTTGAACTCATCCAGCTCACAACTCCTCCATTGAGACAAAAAAACATATCCAGATTACGACTTCAGATCATTCTAATCTGTTTGAAAACTAGCATCAACATACCCTCTGATGACAAGCTCGTCGTCTCCTCCATACACTAGGAACATATCCTTAGTTCTTCTCAGATACTTAAGGATAATCTTAACAGCAGTCCAATGCTATTCTCCTAGATCTGCTTGATATCTTCCTACCATGCTTAGTGCATAGGCAACATCAAGCCTGGTATATAACATGGCATACATGATGGATCCTATAGCCGAAGCGTATGGGATCTTTCTCATCTTATATTTCTCCTGTTGTGTCTGGGGACACATTTTCTTAGAAAGATGCAATCCATGTGACACTGGAACCAATCCCCTCTTGGTTTTTTCCATACTAAATCTCTTTAGTATCTGGTCAATGTATGTACCCTGACTTAGTCAAAGCAGCCTCTTGGATCTGTCACGAATGATTTTGATCCCTAGAATGTAGGCTTCTTCCCCAAAGTACTTCATGGAGAAACACTTGTTCAACAAGTCCTTAACTGAATGTAAGGCTGGTACGTCGTTTCCAATAAGCAATATGTCATCAACATATACCACTAGGATGACGACCACATTCCCATTAAACCTCTTATAAAATCATGGCTCACATTCGTTCTTAATGAAACCAAATTCTTTTATGGCTTCATCAAATCGAATGTTCCATGACCTGGATGCTTTCTTCAATCCATAAATGGATTTCTGCAACTTGTAATCCCGTTTGGCTTCACCTGGTGTCACAAATCCTTCTGGTTGTGTCATATAAACATCTTCCTGAAGGTTCCTGTTAAGGAATGCTGTTTTGACATCCATCTTCCAAATCTCATAGTCATGGTAAGCCGCTATGGAAAGTATAATTTTTATGGATTTAAACATGGAAACTTGCGAGAAGGTTTCATCATAGTCAATTCCTTGACGGTGTCTAAATCCTTTAGCCACTAGCCTTTCTTTATAGGTGCTAACTTGACCTTCTATGTCCAGCTTTCTTTTGAATACCCATTTGCATCCAATAGGCTTTACATCATCTGGCTCATCTACCAGAACCCAAACTTGGTTCGGATACATGGAATCCATCTCAGAATTCATAGCTTCTAGCCATCTTGCAGCTTCTGAGCTTTCTACTACTTCCTTATAGAAGAGAGGTTCATCATTGTCCAACAATAATGATTCACCATCCTTGGTGACTAGGAAACCAAATCTCTCTGGTTACCTTACCTCTCTTGAGCTCCTACGCAGTACTTGTGTTTCTGGAACCTCTTCCACGGGGACCTGTGGAACTTGTTCCTATACCAAATCCTGTGTATCTTGAGCATCAACTTCATCTAAGTCAATCTTTCTCCCACTATCCTTCTTGAGGATGTGCTCCCTCTCAAGAAAGACGGATTGTCTGGAGAAAATCACTTTCTTGTCTTGAGGGTTATATAGGTAATATCCTTTCGTTTCCTTGGGATATCCTATAAAGATACACTTCGTGCCCCGGGGTGCTAGTTTGTTGCCTGAAAAGGCCTTAACAAATGCCTCACATCCCCATACACATGTGTGCAAAAAATTGGGTCTCCTTCCATTCCATAACTCGGATGGAATTCCATTTGCCACCTTACTTGGTACTCGGTTTAATGTGTATGCTGCAGTTTGTAATGCATATCCCCAAAAGGATAATGGAAGATCCGTATGACTCATCATCGACCTCACCATGTCCAACAAGGTTCGGTTCCTCTTTTCACTAACACCATTCCACTGTGGTGTATAAGGAGGAGTGAGCTGAGATAGAATCCCAAACTCCTGTAGAAGATCGATGAACTCTTGGTTCAGATATTATCCACCTCGATCCGATCGAAGCTTCTTTATCTTCTTACCAAGATGATTCTCTACTTCATTCTTGAATTCCTTAAATTTCTCTAAGGCTTCTGACTTATACCTCATCAAGTAGACATAGCCATATCTACTCAAATCATTATTAAAAGTAATGAAGTAAGAATATCCACCTCTAGCTTCTACTGGAAATGGTCCACACACATCCATGTGTACCAATCCTAGAAGCTCTGTGGCCCTTTCACCTTGTCCACCAAAAGGCGGCTTGGTCATTTTTCCTTGTAAACAAGCGTGACATCTATCAAGTGGTTTTAGCTCAGTAGAGTCTAAATATCCATCTTGGCAGAGCTTTGTCAAACGCTTCTCGTTCACATGACCAAGGTGGTGATGCCATAACTGGGTGATGTATGAGTCATGTGAGTTTGTTTCATTATCGATTGCCAACACTTGGTTTTCGTAATTCAATACATACAAACCATTATTTAAATGTGCCATACCATAACATACATTGTTCTTATAAAAGAGACAACCCTTATTTCCAAATTTGAAAACAAATCCATCCATATCCAAACAAGATACAGAAATTATGTTCTTGGTAACACTAGGCACATAATAATAGTTATGTAAAACCAAAATCATCCAAGTCGGCAATGAGAGGCGGTAGTTGCCAATAGCCAACGCAGCCAGCCTTGCGTCATTGGCAGATCGAAGATCCACCTCTCCTCTGGCGATCTTTCTAAATCTAATTGGTTCCTACATTTGAATACATATGTGAGCTCCACAAGCTATATCTAATACCCAATGTGCAGAAATAGAAATATTGCACTCGATAACAAATGCACCTTTAGCGTCCCCATGCTTCTCGGTGCAGTTCCTCTTCCAGTGGCCCTGCTTGCCACATACAAAACACACTGCCTCCCTTTGCTTGCCCTGCCTCTAGATCTTCCCCTTTTTGGAGGGACGGTGCTCGGGGTCTTCAGACCGTTTATAAGTCTTTGGCCCCATTGCCTTGTCCTTCCTTTTCTTGTTCACCATAAGGACTATGGGTTTGTCATGCCCCATGTTCTTATCTACCTGGCGAATCAAGGTCAGAAGCTCTGATAGACTCTTCTCATTGCCGCTCATGTTATAGTTGAAAATGAAGATAGAGAAGGTCTTGGGAAGTGATGATAGGATGAGATCTGTATGCAACTCATCCGGGAATTTAATCCCTAAGATGTTCAGGTGTTCAATGTATCCAATAAGCTTGACTACATGAGGCCCAGCTGGCGCAGACTCTCCAAGATTTGTGGTAAAAAAAGCATTGGAGTTCTCATACCTCTCCTGTCTTGACTTCTCTTGGTAGAGATCTTTAAGGTGAGACATCATGCTATACGCGTCCATGTTTTAATGTTTCTTCAAGAGCTCATTAGACATGGCCAATAGAATGAAACACTGGACATCTGTGGCATCATCCATGTGTTTCATGTAGAGAGATAATTCCTCATCACTAGCCTCTTTCCCAGGCGCAACTGGAATAAGCTCTTCCAGCACATATAATTTCCTTTCCTGGCGAAGGATGACGCGTAAACGCCTCTGCCACTCTTGGAAATTGGTGCCAGTGAGAAGGTTTTGTTTTTCGAGTATGGTGCACAATGATATGTTTGAAGTAGTTTTCTTGAAATTTGTACAAATTAAGATGAGCAAAGGTTTAGTAATTTATTACAAAAATTGAGTCAAATAAATAAATTAATACTTATTAGTCTCCCACTATTTTATTGAAATCCAATATCCCTCACCATTGACTTTAGAATATTCTGTTGCGTGAATATTCTAGTGGAAAGGATCCATATTTCCCTTCTCATTACCCCAACTAGGGTTGGTCAAGAAACTTGAAGGGTTTTAGGTAGGTATTCCAAATGCCAACGGCATTAACTCTCATCTCCTTGATCCACTGAGTGGACTCCCCAATCCTGAAATCCTTTTATTTTGGATTTCCTCAACCACTGCCTCTTGGTCACACCAAGTCCTGCTGTGGTAGTCAACCCTTGATGTGAACCAAGTAAAGTCAACCCAAAACCTTGAATTAGAATTCCCCGATAATTGTAAGCACCTCAACTAGGGTTGGTCAAGCACTTTGAACTATGGTTCGATTCTAACCAAGATTATGGAAGGCTATACCGACTTAATATTTATTTTGAGGGATTTTATCCTTATACGTAAATTTCCATTTTATTATCTTTGATTACATTATTGTTAATATTATGTGGGATATACTTAAGTGATTAACCATGTTTAAGATAATATTTACGTATAAGACGGTTTTATTTTAGTTCCATCTTGCATGCTCATTTAATTCATTAATTGTGTGATCGTGACAACACACCCACAATAAATAAACCATGCAACTGACAGAAATAAAATAAATGGTATGATCATGATATTTTCTATTGGTTAGTTTATCTAGCGGTTGATAAAATAACCCAAGACCTAGGGGAGAAACACGTTGAACCTTTCAGGTTCGTGTTTACAGCTTTCCACCTGTCCACCTTTGTATCTCCTTGGATTGGTTTCACATTGGATCCTGACTTGAGCCACCTCCACTAGCTTGGGAGCTCCATCCATTACATATGCATTTATCTCACATGCAGGTGAGGGGTAAAAGAGGTTTTTACATAAAATAATCCTTGGGTGCGCAGGCCCAACATATTAATGAAGAGATGGCTCGAAGGCCAACAAATTTAATTTAAATAAATAAATTAAAAGAAACCATTCACATAGAAAGGTCTCGGTCTAGCTCATGATCATCTATACATGCAACAATATTTACGCATAAATAAAACTAGCATTCAATTCTTTAATCATTATTGTTTAAGATATATCACGCTCGAATAAGTTAATTATCTTTAATTAATCAATCCTTTTATCTTAAATCCCTTTTCTGAATTTCCTTGAGATTCTCATCCATCATAATTTTAAACAAATAAATTCATTTAAAATTATCCTTGTATGTAACTTGTACCTTAGAGGCAACCCGGTGAATTCCCATTTATTACACATATGTTAAATTAAACACACATATATAAAACACCTATCACGTGTTGTGCCTCAACTTTACACCTGCACCATGGTACACGTCTCAAGGGTTTGTATAATATAATAATAAATTTTAATAAATCTTCATAATTTGGGTGAGTACACGGCATGTAGTTCCGACTACACGGCATGTACTTTTCTTCACCATCCATCCGAAGTACACACCCGGGGACAGGGCGTGTTAATGTACTTCGGAAATTTTCGGAGTACATGGCCTGTACAGTGGGACACACGTCGTGTAGTTTCCTCATTACACGGTTTCCAGCCAGGCAGGCCGTGTATAGAGTACATGACCAAACCCTAACCCGAAGGGACTACACGCCGTGTTCATTGGACCACACGACGTGTATTCTGGAAACCGTGTGCCACCTGTTTCTGGTTAACACACGGTGTATTAAATTCTTAGATTGAATCCAATACACGACCTGATTTGGTGGATCAGTCAATGCATTGAACCTAGACTACATGACATGTACTTCTGAATACACGCCATGTATTCTGGTGTTATATGGCCAGAAACATTTGGCTCCTCCGGATGAGTTCCTATATTTTATTTTAATCAAAATTAAAAGAAAAAATCGTTTCTGTGAGGTGAACGAGAAACGAGGGAGGAAGAATAGATCTCGATATTCAGATTTCCAGAATGATTAAACTTGAATTGAAATAACTAAATTATTAAATTCGTAAATTACCAACCAAATAACTAAATAATTATAATCAACGATATGACCCCCTCTAATACCACTTGTAGGTTCCGGGCGCAGCGGAAGCGCGTTGGTGGGTTTTCCTAACTTTAATTTTATCGTTAAACAATGTTCAATCTGAGATCCGTCACGATATAAAACGCAGAATCTTCAGAATAGAACGAAGAACGAAAAGAAAAGAAGAGTCTCAGAACCCTTGAGGAGGATCATCATATGTTGATTACAATTAATTTAATTAATGAATAAGAATTACCTCGTTGTAATTCTTTCTTCGTTGATGTGTCTGGTCACGATTTGGTGATCCATCGTTGTGTCGTAGAATCCAAGTGTAGGATTCCTCTAGCGGTGATCCACACATGTGTCACGTATCTCCGGACATCACCGAAGGGATCTTCGGGTGCTAGCGCAGAAGAACCTTTGCTTGCGATGTCCGCATTCGACCACCTTGATCCAGTGTAGGATCTTGATCTCGTAACTTGAGGGCGTTCTTGGTGGAAAGGTAATTCTGTCTTGGCTTGAGAGTATTTCCAAATCAGTTGTGCACAAAAAATGGCTAACCTTTTTGAGAATAATGTAATTAGGATTTATAATACCTAGAATAATTAAATAAATTAATTGCTCATAAGAATTTAATCATTTCATTTAATTATTAGTAATACCCCATGTCTTAATAATGAAAGTTTACCATCATTATTACTAGACATTCATCCAACGTATTACATTTAATATCATTTAATTAAATAAACAATATTTTCTCACGAATCCCGAAAAATAAACTACACGGCGTGTATATATATAAATATACACGGCGTGTACTTTTATTTTTCAGTTTTATTTATTTTCCTCCACCATATTTATTAGACCTTGAGTAATGGCTATTTATTTCATAAATAAATGTAACTACATTACTCGATAATAAATATATATTATTTCTCCCACAATAGATTCTCTCGAATAACTAGTGTCAAAATAAATGCGATCAGACATCCTTGAATAATTATTAAACCACAATAAGGAATAATATTTATTCAACTTGTTAAATTAATATTTAACTGAGATACATGGACACACTTAGTGTGTGACCCTCTAGGCCTAATTCTTAGTGGCATTAGGCGGGGCCTGCCTAAAGTCCAAGGTTAGCATCTAGAAACACGCCAAGGCACCCATAGATAAAGAAGTTAACGCCGCAATGACGTGTCACCTCCTACGAATGCTTACCGTGTAATATAATCCCTTTTTCACGATATCTCTAATCAAGTGGGTTGCATGCTAGTGCCATCAACCCATGTGCTCGATTATTCTTTCTTTGACTTCCCAGAATTGAACTCGCCCATACCTTACCATGGCCATGGATTTATGTAGGCTATATCAATTCCATCAAAGTGCCTGAGATATCTACTTCTGTTATGGAACAGAAGGGACAAATAATTTCTCTCATTATCTATTAATTTAGTATTACTCGTGACGCACCCAACGTATCCTACCTCGCTGCGAATAGTGTGTCGTCACAGTTTTCACCAATACATCTAAGTGCGCGAGTTTTAATACCCATTAATAATAATCTTAAATTATAAGGACCGATACACACGTCCGCAGATAGGAACATCCAATGACACTATGAAATGTGGATTTCCTACTGGCGGGTCTCGTTCTCATAATATCCTCCTGGATATTACCAAGGGCGCACACCATGAGATGGTGCCTCAAAGTTTTATGAGTCCTCACCCCTAATGACCTATATTATTTGTGTCCCTCAAATAATATCATCCAGCCATAGAACATATATTCAAGAATAGTGTTATGGCACTTCCGGGTTCTCATTATAGCAGGGATACGCTATGACCCATTAATGCAACAGCTGTCCTTAGGATATTATCACATGCGTTGTCATACAGAATAACAATCAAGATGTGATAAGGAATTTATTAATGAATAAAGTACAAAGTAGTTGGTTCTAGGCTACCAACTCCAACAAAATTTGCCCCCAATAAATTTGGGGGTTGGCCTGATGACTGGAGGTTTCTCAGATAGAACGAGCAAATGATGTGGGCCACGACATTCAAGGTGCATGGAGTGCTGCAACACTTAGGTTGACCTCCTAAGCAGGTGAGGCATGAATGGAGTGCATCAACGCTCTTGTGTAGGTAGGTGAGGTGGGAGCCTTTGTTGACGAGAGCGTGTGGCGGTGGTGTGGACAGGCCTCCATGGAGGTAGGTGAGGCGCAAAGGGAGTACAACAACTCTCTGGTATTGGAAGGTGAGGCAGGAGCCCTTGTGGATGGCAAGAGAGGCGCTAGGCGGATGAGCCTCCATGGGAGGCTGACGACGGTGGACTGGACCATGTGGTGTTGTGTAGATCGGCGATCAGGTGAAAGTGGGAGGGATCACACATCGAGAAGGGTGATTTTGGATTAATGTGCTATTATCAATGGGGTTTTTGGATGGTTTTTGGGTAGGTTATCCCTTAGGGGGGTATGACCTACCCATTGGGGTTAATGCATGTGTGTTTGTGTGTTTCGACTTCATTGTACCACAAAGTACCTAATATATATATATATATATATATATATTATAATTATATATAAATACTTTTGATAAATATTTATTTATATTTATAATTATAAATAATTAAATGCATATTTAAATAATTATAAAATTCTAAAAAATAAATTTAAATATTAAATAAATTTATTATATTTATACTTATATATAAATATATATAGTTATATAAATATATTTATAAATATATATAAATATATATAATTATATAAATATATTTATAATTATATAAATATATTTATAATTATATAAATATATTTATAATTATATAATTATATTTATAATTATATAAATATATTTATAAAAATATTTATTTATAATTATAAAAATTTATATTTAAATAATTATAAAATTATAATAAATATATTTAAATAATAAATATATTTATTTTATTTATAATTATATATATTTATATATTAGTAAATAAATAAATATAATTCTATAAATATAAGTAAATATATATAAATATACTCAGAAAGGTTCGAGTGTGAATTGGTAAGCCAACCCACACACTCAAAATTTATTAAAAAAACTCAAGGTGAAACAAGGGAAAACCAAGGAAAGTGGGGACAAAAAACATAGATGCTCATAATAGAGGAATCAAGAGATCAGTTCATACCACACCCTATATAACCCAAGTTTATGGGGGTGTCGACCTCTGCCCTTTATATATCGACCTCTCCACCATGATTTTGACCTTTGAGGCGAAACATGCTCATCATCTGATGACGAATTAGAGGTGTCCTTGTAATGTCCCAAAATTTTAGTATATATTTTTTTAAATTGTATGGAATTATTTCAAGACCACACGCTTCGACGACATGTGATTTCGAGGCCCGGTGAGCCCAGAATGGAATTTTGAACTCTTTTTTTAAGTTCGTTTAATTAAATGTGCGAGTCGTTTTTTTCTAACTTTTGAACTGGTGATTGGATAAAAAATATGAGGGCATTGTTGAACTCAGAACATCAGGATTCTCCTAGAAAGGAATTAACTTCGATTGAAAAGGGTCGGACTGAAAATTTAATTTTTTGACTTTTTGAAAAATAATAAAATAACTTAAAAGATTATTTTATTTTTATTTTCTTTCCATTGAGCGGCTTTATCCACGGTGTGGAGATGAGGTGCATTAAAGAATTCTCCTCAATGGATCGTTTTTGTGCAGCATAACAGATACACTATTTCATAAATGAAATAGCATAACGACACAATGTCACAGCATAAAAGAAATGTTGTGATGTGTATTGTTTTTAATATGTTAACGCGTTGGGGGAACGAGAATTATATTCTGGAAATTCTCTAACAAACCTATGACAAGGATTCCCTCCAACGACGAACTATGAACGCCGATAGGATCGCTAGAAATGTTGATACTTTACAAAAGAATGGGACTGGGAAGCGACAGATGCCAACGAAGCTTGAATCCTCATGGGCAGAGTGCTTCAACAACAAACATCGATCGAGGTAGGGGTTTAATTTTTTTTAGTTTTTCCCATTATTATTCTAAAATGACAAACATGGATCAACCCACAAACAGGTTGATATGCAGATTTTTTCGTTCATGAAGGAGGGTGTTCTTCTTGGGTTTTCTACAGGAAGATTAAATTATTCTTGATATAATATCATCCCAAACCTCACCCTATTTTAAAACTCTAACAAGGAGGGCGCAGGCTGACACGAACAAGGCTCGAGCCCCTCCTCTCATGCATTATTTGTGGCTGAGCATTTGATAGGGGTGACAAGGTGAATTCAAGGCTTTCGTAGGGAAGGTGACACCCCACGAAGACCAGAGGCGCAGTCAGTGCGAAAAATGGACCACTGGTGAGAACCCGGTGGCCCGCGGAAAGACCGGCTGGTGTGATGGTGCGCCGAAAGAGTACTGAAGTCAACCAACTACGGTGGTGCGGCGAGGGCCGCCGGCTGGTGGTGGGTGGGCATGGCCACCCTCCTGCATCGGTGTGCCACGAATACGGGAAAGGCCACAGTCGCTTGACCACGACGGAGAAGGAGACCCCGCGAACAACCCACAGGGTGATGGGGAGTCAGATATGGATTCCAGCTGCATCCCGAATAGGAGGAACCAGTTTGCCTATGGTGGACTAGGCAGGGCGCAGGCCGGAACCAGGGTGGGCTGGGTCGGACCGGACCCTGACCCAACCAACCCCTTTTTTGAAAAAACACCAATATCTTTCAAACCCGGCATTCGAATATTGAGGCTTTTGTGGCATTAGAACCCTCACAATGAGGCTTATGTTTTGGAATACTCTATGGAGGATTTCATGGAAGTTGAAATTCGATGAATGACTTGTGGAGCAGTTCTCCTGAGATCAAGCGTGATAAGTGTGGAAACCCTACAGTTGGCTGAGACCTAAAAACTACTAACAAGCAACCCTGTGTGGAGCAGATACTATGACCTAGTGGGAAGCGGATTCTGTGTGACCTGACAGGCCCACAGTGGGGAGAAAATTCTGTGTGACCCAGAAGACCCACAATAATCGATAGGAGGAGTACCTCAATATGGCCAAGGTGGGAAGCGTCTTCTGTGTGACCCGACATGCCCATGGTGGGGATCTTCTTTTGTGTGACCCAACATATGCATACCACAGTAGTCCTAAGGTTAGTGGGAAGAGGCTTCTGTGTGACCTGATAGGCCCACTATACTCATTGAGGAGGATTTCTCTAGAATCCCATGGTGTTTGATGATGTGACTGATGGTCTTACTTTCCTACTCTAGAATATACCTAGTGTGAGATGTCTTGCTTCGTAATCATGCATGGTGATCATGATTTGTGATTTGTGGATTGCATTGTGGTATTTACTAGTATTTTTGGGGTCCTTAATAAGTATTTTGTTACTCACCCCTACACGAGCTTCGCTCGCACGTGTTGTGTTTGGTGTAGACGACTGTCGCCTTGACGGAGGACTTGGTGGCCCATGACCCAATGGTGCCCAGTGAGACTAACTAGGCGAGGCATACTTTTACGGCTTCCAACAACTACTTTGTACTTATCCATCTTGTTGGGTTTCCAGTGGATGACCTTTCAGAGTTTCCCTTGTATTTTCCTACTTTCAATTTATCTTTTTTTGGGTTTGTATTCTATCCCATTTGACCTACAATTTGTACTTTTTAATCAGTGGTTGTTTAGTGGCATGCATGTTTACTTTTCAAACTTAGGGATATGGTTGGGTGTGTGTGCATAGAGGCACTCAGGAAAATTCATCCCACTTATAGGTTTACACCTTCGATGCTAGTCTCCAACCCCTGGCATTTGGGAGGCGGGCTTCGAGTATGTCACAACACAGGCCCCTGGGGACAGGTCAGGACAAAGTGGTATCAAAGGTGGTCAGTTCTACCTCAAAGACTGATAGTTTGTTGTTTTGTTTTTAGGGAAATAGTATTGAATGTTATGAGTTTGAATTTTAGATTCAGGGAGTCTAGTGTTGGTGCAGCAACTGACGTATCCATACACCAAGACCCTGAAATCTGCTTTTTGGCTCTATACATGAAAACACTGGTTGCATAAGTGTCTTCTTATGATCTTCTTGAATAAGAGTCAGCTTAACATGTATAATCTTATGACTATGGTACATCTTGATCTATTTTAGGATGCCTCTACATAGACAACCAGCTAGGCTTCCGATACGTGATCATGTGGAAAGCCCACCTAGTGATGAGGCTTTGATTCAGGGACTATTCCTAGAGATGGCCCCACCGGGTGGTGCACCAGTTTTTCCACCACCCATTGATTAACAGTTATTATCGATTTTACCAATAGAGGATGTACACAAACTCAGTGCCTTTCATGAGTTTTAGAGACAAAGACCTCCCATGTTTAGGGGATAGACAGATCCTTAGGTTACTGAGGACTCGCTGGAGGCAGTGACATGGGTCTTCCACTTAGTGTGGACACTACCTAACCAAATGACGATCTTGGTCGTGATAATTTTATAGGGCTCTACAGGGAGATGGTGGAGTTTGAACAGCCAAATGCATTATGAGGCAGCCCTCACCTGAATAGACTTCGATCAACTTTTCCAGAAGTTTTTCCCACAACTTTTCACTCTGTGCACATACAAGAGTTTCTTCACCTACAACTGGGCAACATGACGGTGGATAACTACTCTGTGAGGTTTTTTGACCTCTCTAACTACTCCAAAGACATGGTTCAAGAACCTTTATTCAGGGTCCAGACCTTTTATCAGGGACTCAGATGGGAGATCATGGCATCCATGGTGTCTCTCATCATCCCCACTTAGGTTGGAGTACTAGAGCGAGCCCTTCTTATGGAGATCTTCATAGAGGATCCAGTACCAATAGATGGATCCACCGAAAAACCCCAGGTGGTATAGTCTTTAGTGGTGAGTAGAATACAATAGAAACAGGGGCCCAAGATGGCCAGGTCTTTTAGGGGATGACCCCCAGACTCAGGGTCAGCTGTATGGGGATCCCAGAGAAGAGGGATTCACCAGGGAACTGGGCTATGCTTCACATGCGGTGGTCTGAGACACATGTCTCGTGACTTCCCGACCTACCACATAGATGATCAGAAGATGGTCGAGGGACTGCCATAGTAGAGGCATAGGTTCGAGGGAGGAGGTATACAGGGTGGATGGAGTGGTAAGGGAGATGGCCGAGTGGTAGGCGGTGGATGACGGTTCGAGGTGCTACCACCACCACCCTTAGGTGGTCCACCATGGGCTTAGGGAGCCAACAGACAGGGGTGAGGCTAGCTTCAGACGATGGATGCATATGACCATAGATCTCTAGAGATGATTAGAGGATCGATCCATGTCTTCTCCACCTTAGATATAGTTCTAATAGACATAGTTTCCAATCACTCTTTCCTTTCCACAGACCTCATTTGAGGCTCGAAGATTCTAGTGAAGTCATTGGCTGGATCCTTACAGTTAGAGACTCTTTCAGGAGGGGATTTGATGACTAGACACTGGTGCCGACAATTTGAGATTACTCGCAGGGTGATAGTTTCGACTAGGATCTTTTAGTAGTGGCGTCAAGCACTTATGATGTCATCTTGGGTATGGAAAGTTTATCTACAGTCCATGATAATATTGAATATTTTAGGTGCAAAGTGCAGTTTGTACATGAGGATGGGACCAATTTTTCCTTCAATGATGAGAAGGGAACTTTTTCATCACAGGATGAACTTTCTTGGGGGAGGGTGCAGCCTATCACTCACTAGTTATCTAGCCTCACCCTTGGTACAGTGGACAAGAGGAGTCAAAGATTTTATTTAGTGGTGGACGAGTATGAGGATGTATTTCCAAAGGATATTCCAGGACTATCCCCCATCTGGGAGGTAGACTTATGCATTGATCTTTACCTGGGGACGACACCGATATCCACACTGGAATATCAGATGGATCTCGCAGAGCTTCATGAATTGAGGGTACAGTTAGAGGACTTGCAGAAGAAGGGCTTCGTGAGACCCAAAATTTCACCATGGGTAGCTCTAGTGTTGTTTACCAAGAAGGTATATGGGAGTTTGAGGTTGTGTGTGGACTTCTGGTGCCTGAACTGGGTGACCATGAAGAACAAGTATCCATTTATGAGGATTGATGACCTCTTCAACCAAATGAAGGGAATGAGGTGGTTCTCAAAGATCGACCTCAGATCAGGCTATCACCAGCTTCAGGTACGAAATGAGGATTTACCGAAGACATCCTTCAGATGCCGGTATGGCCACTACAAGTTCTTGGTGATGCCCTTTGGCATGAAAAATTCCGTAGAAGTGTCCATGGGACTCATGAATAGGATCTTATATCCTTACCTCAATCATTTCATGGTGGTATTCCTTGATGGCATCTTGGTGTACTTGGCGTTGGAGGAGGAGCACACTACACACCTGTGGATAGTCCTAGATACACTCGGAGAGAACTAGATTTACAGTAAGCTCTAGAAGTTCCAGTTATAGATTTGGGAGGTCCACTTTTTAGGACATGTCTTCTTATAGGATAGAGTTGCAGTGGATCCAGTGAAGATAGGGGCAGTGCTTTCTTGGGATCCACCTAGGAGCGTAACTTAGGTGTAGAGTTTATTAGGGTTGGATGGATACTATGGGAGGTTTGTTCCCAAATTTTCTAGAGTAGAAGAACCTTTATCAACCTTAACATGGAAGGGACAACCCTTCGTGTGTATAGATAATTTCTAGCATAGTTTCCAAGATCTAAGGAAGATATTGACGAGTGCCCCCATCTTGAGACTACCGGAAGATGGTGCTGGGTATGTAGTTTTTTGTGATGCATCAGGGACCAGACTAGGTTGTGTTCTGATGCAGAAGTGAGAAGTGATTGCCTATGGATCACGATAGTTGAGGCAACATGAGCACAAAAACACGACCCATGAACTTGAGTTAGTAGTAGTGGTCTTTACCTTGAAGATGTGGCGACACTACTTGATTGGTGAATGATTTATTGTCTACTCCTAACACAAGAGTATCAAGTATATGTTATCAGAGAAGGACCTAAACTTGAGATAGTGGTGATGGATGGAGTTCCTTTAGAACTACAACTTTGAGATATTCTATACTCCTAGTAAGGGGAACATGGTGGCAGACACACTCAGCAGGAGGTCTGGTTTACAACTGCAGAGTGAGGTGATGGAGAAGCTAGCCATGATGCAGATATACTTCGTATAAAGTGATAGAGTAGCCTACCTTCAGTCGATGACTATAAATCCCCCACTCTTACATGGATTTAGGGAGGCACAACTTGTGGATGTTTACTACGAGGCCTGACGTACTCAGTTGTCCTTAGCACATGATCTTTATGGATTTTCAATAGGTGGATAACACATAATAATTTTTAGAGGACTCACTGTAGTACCAGTGACGTTGCGGGAGGAAGTGTTGAGGGAGTTCCATACATCCCCTTTGTTGGTACATCCTAGTGTGGAAAAGATGTAATAGAACCTCCGATGTCAGTACTAGTGGTTAGGGATTAAGAAAGCGGTGGAAGAGTTCATTTCATGATGCCTCACTTATCATCAAGTGAAGGTTGAGTATCAGGTTCTAGCAGGCTTGGCCCAACCACTTGAGGTACCAAAGTGGAAATAGGATGGTATCTTGATGGACTTCATGACATGGTTACCAAAAACGTCCAGGGGCCACGATTCTATCTAGGTGATTGTTGACTGACTCTCAAGTCAGCTCACTTCTTACCCATCCGGGAGCAGGGACAGTAGAGGGATTGGGGAACCTCTATGTCCTTGATATAGTACAACTTCACAGGGTGTCTAAGACGATTTTATCAGACTATGATGCATGCTTTACCTCCCGGTTGTGGAAGAGGTTTCTGGAGGTGTTTGGAACTCAACTGTGCTTGAGCACAGTTTTTCACCCTCAGACAGATGTTCAGACGAATCGAACTATACAGACCTTGGAGAACATGATACATGCTTATGTCCTTGATTTTGGTCGCAGTTGGGAGGTCCACCTTACATAGGTGGAGTTTTCATAAAACAAAATCTATCACTCTATTATTGGCATGAAATCGTTTGAGGCCTTGTATGGGTGGCCATGCAGATCACCTCTATTATAGACAGACCTAGGGGAGTCAGCACTCATGGGTCTGGAGTTGATACAGGATACCACTGAGAAGGTGCAGATCATCTAGGAGCAGATGAGGACTGTACATAGTAGGAAGAAATAGTATGCTGATAGGAGGTGGAGACCTTTGGAGTTTGAGGAGGGAGACCATATTTTTCTTCGTGTCTCACCCTGATGGGGTTTGTGGAGATTTGGAAGGGGTGACAAGTTATCTTTGAGGTTCATCGGACCTTTCCAGATTCTTATCAGAGTTGGTGAGGTGGTGTATCGCCTACCTCTTCTCCCACAGATACACCGAGTGCATGATGTTTTTCATGTGTCGCAGCTGAGGAGGTACATGAATGATCCATCACATGTCATTGACTGAGGAGATATGGACATTGACAATGGGGTGATGTTTGCGGAGTTCTCAGTGGAGATAGAGGACTGATAGGAGTAGGTCCTTTGTGAATGATCGATTCTTATGGTGCACGTTTTGTGGTAGCATGGGCATCTCCATGAGAGCACATGGGAGTGGGAGGCTCAGATTCATGCTCAGTACCCCCATTTGTTTGATTAGACCCTGTTTTGGATTTTAGGGATGTAGAGCCCTAAGGTGGGGAGAATGTAATGTACCAGAATTTGTAGGTTCCGGGCGCAGCGGAAGCGCGTTGGTGGCTTTGCCCAACATTAATTTTATCATTAAACAATGTTTCATCCAAGATCTGTCACGATATAAAACACCGAATCTTCAAAATAGAATGAAGAACGAAAAGAAAAGAAGTGTCCCAGAACCCTTGAGTAGGATCATCATATGTTGATTATAATTAATTTAATTAATGCATAAGAATTACCTCGTTGGAATTCTTTTTTCGTTGATGTGTCCTGTCACGATTCAGTGATCCATCATTGTGTCATAGAATCCAAGTGTAGGATTCCTCTAGCGGTGATCCACACGTGTGTCACGTATCTCCAGACGTCGCTGAAGGGATCTCCGGGTGCTAGCGCGGAAGAACCTTCACTTGCGATGTCTGCCTTCGACCGCCTTGATCCGGTGGAGGATCTTGCTCTCGTAACTTGAGGGCGTTCTTGGTGGAAAGAGAATTCTCTCTTGGCTTGAGAGTATTTCCAAATCTGTTGTGCACAACAAATGGCTAACCTTTTTGAGAATAATGTAATTAGGATTTATAATACCTAGAATAATAAAATAAATTAATTGCTCATAAGCATTTAATCATTTCATTTAATTCTTAGTAATACCCCATGTCTTAATAATGACAGTTGACCATCATTATTACTTGACATGCGTCCAACGTATTATATTTAATATCATTTAATTAAATAAATAATATTTTCTCACAAATCCCGAAAAATAAACTACACGGCGTGTATATATATAAATATACACGTCGTGTACTTTTTTTTTCAGTTTTATTTATTTTCCTCCACTATATTTATTAGACCTTGAGTAATGGCTATTTATCTCTTAAATAAATGTAAATGCATTACTCACTAATAAATATATATTATTTTTCCCACAATATATTCTTTCGAATAACTAGTGTCGAAATAAATGCGATCAGACATCCTTGAATAATTATTAAACCACAATCGGGAATAATATTTATTCAACTTGTTAAATTAATATTTAACTGAGATACATGGACACACTTAGTGTGTGACCCTCTAGGCCTCTTTCTCAGTGGCATTAGGCGGAGCCTGCCTAAATTCAATGGTTAGCGTTTAGCAACACGCCAAGGCACCCATAGAGAAAGAAGTTAACGCCGCAATGACATGTCACCTCCTATGAATGCTTAACGTGTAATATAATCCCTTTGTCATGATATCTCTAATCAAGCGGGCTGCATGCTAGTGCCATCAACCCATGTTCTCGATTATTCTTTCTTTGACTTCCCGGAATTGAACTCGCCCATACCTTACCATGGCCATGGATTTATGTAGGCTATATCAATTCCATCAAAGGGCGTGAGATATCTACTTCCGTTATGGAACATAAGGGACAAATCCTTTCTCGCATTATCTATTAATTCAGTATTACTCGTGACGCACCCAACGTATCCTACCTCTCTACGAACAGTGTGTCGTCACAGTTTTCGTCAATACATCTAAGTGCGCGAGTTGTAATACCCATTAATAATAATCTTAAAGTCTAAGGACCAATACACATGTCCGCAGATAGGAACATCCAATGACACTATGAAATGTGGATTTCCTAATGGCGGGTCTCATTCTCATAATATCCTCCTGGATATTACCAATGGCGCACACCATGAGTAGGTGCCTCAAAGTTTTATGATTCCTCACCCCTAATGACATGTATTATTTATGTTCCCCAAATAATATCATCCGTCCATAGAATATATATTCAAGAATAGTGTTATGGCACTTCCGGGTTCTCATCATAGCCGGGATCTGCTATGACCCATTAATGCAACAGCTATCCTTAGGACATTATCACAAGCATTGTCACGCAGAAGAACAGTCAAGATGTGATAAGGAATTTATTAATGAATAAAGTACAAAGTAGTTGGTTCTAGGCCACCAACTCCAACAGACTCCCACTTGGACTAGAGCCAACTACTAACAACCTTTAACCCGCTACCTCTCACATGATATTTCTGCTTCTGCTGAGATAGGCCTTTAGTCATGGGGTCCACCACTTTCTCTTTCATGGACACTCTGCTCACTGCAACTTCACCCCTTTGATAGAAATCCCTCAAGAGGTGTTACTTCTGGAGTATGTGCTTTGTCCGTTGATGTGACCTCGGTTCTTTTGCAAGATCCACCACTGTAGTATTATCACAATACAATGTAATGAGATCTTTACTGCTAGGCACAACATCAAGATCCTAGAAAAAGTTCCGAATCCAGAAGGCTTCTTTGGATGCATCAGAAGCCGCTATGTACTCGGAATCCGCTGTAGAATCGGCGACAACTGGCTACTTTGAACTCATCCAGCTCACAACTCCTCCATTGAGACAGAAAACATATCCAGATTGCGACTTCAGATCATTCTGATCTGTTTGAAAACCAGCATCAACATACCCTCTGATGACAAGCTCCTCGTCTCCTCCATACACTAGGAACATATCCTTAGTTCTTCTCAGATACTTAAGGATAGTCTTAACAGCAGTCCAATGCTATTCTCCTGGATCTGCTTGATATCTTCCTACCATGCTTAGTGCATAGGCAACATCAAGCCTGGTATATAACATGGCATACATGATGGATCCTATAGCCGAAGCGTATGAGATCTTTCTCATCCTATCTTTCTCCTGTTGTGTCTGGGGACACATTTTCTTAGAAAGATGCAATCCATGTGACACTGGAACCAATCCCCTCTTGGTTTTTTCCATACTAAATCTCTTTAGTATCTGGTCAATGTATGTACCCTGACTTAGTCGAAGCAGCCTCTTGGATCTATCACGAATGATTTTGATCCCTAGAATGTAGGCTTCTTCTCCTAAGTCCTTCATGGAGAAACACTTGTTCAACAAGTCCTTAACTGAATGTAAGGCTGGTACGTCGTTTCCAATAAGCAATATATCATCAACATATACCACTAGGATGACGACCACATTCCCATTAAACCTCTTATAAAATCATGGCTCACATTCGTTCTTAATGAAACCAAATTCTTTTATGGCTTCATCAAATCAAATGTTCCATGACCTGGATGCTTGCTTCAATCCATAAATGGATTTCTGCAACTTGTAAACCCGTTTGGCTTCACCTGGTGTCACAAACCCTTCTGGTTGTGTCATATAAACATCTTCCTGAAGGTTCCCGTTAAGGAATGCTATTTTGATATCCATCTGCCAAATCTCATAGTCATGGTAAGCCGCTATGGAAAGTATAATTTTTATGGATTTAAACATGGAAACTTGCGAGAAGGTTTCATCATAGTCAATTCCTTGACGCTGTCTAAATCCTTTATCCATTAGCCTTTCCTTATAGGTGCTAACTTGACCTTCTATGTCCAGCTTTCTTTTGAATACCCATTTGCATCCAATAGGATTTACATCATCTGGCTCATCTACCAGAACCCAAACTTGGTTCGGATACATGGAATCCATCTCAGAATTCATAGCTTCTAGCCATCTTGCAGCTTCTAAGGTTTCTACTACTTCCCTATAGGAGAGAGGTTCATCATTGTCCGACAATAATGATTCACCATCCTTGGTGACTAGAAAACCAAATCTCTCTGGTTCCCTTACCTCTCTTGAGCTCCTACGCAGTACTTGTGTTTCTGGAACCTCTTCCACGGGGACCTGTGGAACTTGTTCCTATACCAAATCCTGTGTATCTTGAGCATCAACTTCATCTAAGTCAATCTTTCTCCCACTATCCTTCTTGAGGATGTGCTCCCTCTCAAGAAAGACGGATTGTCTGGAGAAAATCACTTTCTTGTCTTGAGGGTTATATAGGTAATATCCTTTCGTTTCCTTGGGATATCCTATAAAGATACACTTCGTGCCCCGGGGTGCTAGTTTGTTGCCTGAAAAGGCCTAAACAAATGCCTCACATCCCCATACACATGTGTGCAAAAAATTGGGTCTCCTTCCATTCCATAACTCTGATGGAATTCCATTTGCCACCTTACTCGGTACAGGGTTTGATGTGTATGCTGCAGTTTGTAATGCATATCCCCAAAAGGATAATGGAAGATCCGTATGACTCATCATCGACCTCACCATGTCCAACAAGGTGCGGTTCCCCTTTTCACTAACACCATTCCACTGTGGTGTATAAGGAGGAGTGAGCTGAGATAGAATCCCAAACTCCCGTAGAAGATCGATGAACTCTTGGTTCAGATATTCTCCACCTCGATCCGATCGAAGCTTCTTTATCTTCTTACCAAGATGATTCTCTACTTCATTCTTGAATTCCTTAAATTTCTCTAAGGCTTCTGACTTATACCTCATCAAGTAGACATAGCCATCTCTACTCAAATCATCAGTAAAAGTAATGAAGTAAGAATATCCACCTCTAGCTTCTACTGGAAATGGTCCACACACATCCATGTGTACCAATCCTAGAAGCTCTGTGGCCCTTTCACCTTGTCCACCAAAAGGCGGCTTGGTCATTTTTCCTTGTAAACAAGCGTGACATCTATCAAGTGGTTTTAGCTCAGTAGAGTCTAAATATCCATCTTGGCAGAGCTTTGTCAAACGCTTCTCGTTCACATGACCAAGGTGGTGATGCCATAACTGGGTGATGTATGAGTCATGTGAGTTTGTTTCATTATCGATTGCCAACACTTGGTTTTCGTAATTCAATACATACAAACCATTATTTAAATGTGCCATACCATAACATACATTGTTCTTATAAAAGAGACAACCCTTATTTCCAAATTTGAAAACAAATCCATCCATATCCAAACAAGATACAGAAATTATGTTCTTGGTAACACTAGGCACATAATAATAGTTATGTAAAACCAAAATCATCCAAGTCGGTAATGAGAGGGGGTAGTTTCCAATAGCCAACACAGCCAGCCTTGTGCCATTGGTAGATCGAAGATCCACCTCTCCTCTGGCGATCTTTCTAAATCTACTTGGTTCCTACATTTGAATATAGATGTGAGCTCCACAAGCTATATCTAATACCCAATGTGAAGAAATAGAAATATTGCACTCGATAACAAATGCACCTTTAGCATCCCCATGCTTCTCGGTGCAGTTCCTCTTCCAGTGGCCCTGCTTTCCACATACAAAACACACTGCCTCCCTTTGCTTGCCCTGCCTCTAGATCTTCCCCTTTTTGGAGGGACGGTGCTCGGGGTCTTCAGACCGTTTATAAGTCTTTGGCCCCTTTGCCTTGTCCTTCTTTTTCTTGTTCACCATAAGGACTGTGGGTTTGTCATGCCCCATGTCCTTATCTACCTGGCGAATCAAGGTTAGAAGCTCTGATAGACTCTTCTCATTGCCACTCATGTTATAGTTGAAAATGAAGATAGAGAAGGTCTTGGGAAGTGATGATAGGATGATATCTGTACGCAACTCATCCGGGAATTTAATCCCTAAGATGTTCAGGCGTTCAATGTAGCCAATAAGCTTGACTACATGAGGCCCAGCTGGCGCAGACTCTCCAAGATTTGTGGTAAAAAAAGCATTGGAGTTCTCATACCTCTCCTGTCTTGACTTCTCTTGGTAGAGATCTTTAAGGTGAGACATCATGCTATACGCGTCCATGTTTTCATGTTGCTTCAAGAGCTCATTAGACATGGCCGATAGCATGAAACACTGGACATCTGTGGCATCATCCATGTGTTTCATGTAGAGAGATAATTCCTCATCACTAGACTCTTTCCTAGGCGCAACTGGAATGGGCTCTTCCAGCACATATAATTTCCTTTCGCGGCGAAGGATGACGCGTAAACGCCTCTGCCACTCTTGGAAATTGGTGCCGGTGAGAAGGTTTTCTTTTTCGAGTATGGTGCGCAATGATATGTTTGAAGTAGTTTTCTTGAAATTTCTACAAATTAAGATGAGAAAAGGTTTAGTAATTTATTACAAAAATTGAGACAAATAAATAAATTAATACTTATTAGTCTCCCACTATTTTATTGAAATCCAATAGCCCTCACCATTGAATTCAGAATATTCTGTTGCGTGAATATTCTAGTGGCAAGGATCCATATTTCCCTTCTCATTACCCCAACTAGGGTTGGTCAAGAATCTTGAAGGGTTTTAGGTAGGTATTCCAAATGCCAACTGCATTAACTCTCATCTCCTTGATCCACTGAGTGGACTCCCCAATCCTGAAATCCTTTTATTTTGGATTTCCTCAACCATTGCCTCTTGGTCACACCAAGTCCTGCTGTGGTAGTCAACCCTTGATGTGAACCAAGTAAAGTCAACCCAAAACCTTGAATTAGAATTCCCCGATAATTGAAAGCACCCCAACTAGGGTTGGTCAAGCACTTTGAACTATGGTTCGATTCTAACCAAAATTATGGAAGGCTATACCGACTTAATATTTATTTTGAGGGATTTTATCCTTATACGTAAATTTCCATTTTATTATCTTTGATTACATGCTTGTTAATATTATGTGGGATATACTTAAGTGATTAACCATGTTTAAGATAATATTTACGTATAAGACGGTTTATTTTAGTTCCATCTTGCATGCTCATTTAATTCATTAATTGTGTGATCGTGACAACACACCCACAATAAATAAACCATGCAACTGACAGAAGTAAAATAAATGGTATGATCATGAGATTTTCTATTGGTTAGTTTATCTAGCGGTTGATAAACTAACCCAAGACCTAGGGGAGAAACACGTTGAACCTTTCAGGTTCGTGTTTACAGATTTCCACCTGTCCACCTTTGTATCTCCTTGGATTGGTTTCATGTTGGATCCTGACTTGAGCCACCTCCACTAGCTTGGGAGCTCCATCCATTACATATGCATTTATCTCACATGCAGGTGAGGGGTAAAAGAGGTTTTTATATAAAATAATCCTTGGGCGCACAGGCCCAACATATTAATGAAGAGATGGCTCGCAGGACAACAAATTTAATTTAAATAAATAAATTAAAAGAAACCATTCACATACAAAGGTCTCGGTCTAGCTCATGATCATCCATACATGCAACAATATTTATGATTAATAAATAAAACTAGCATTCAATTCTTTAATCATTCTTGTTTAAGATATATCACGCTCGAATCAGTTAATTATCTTTAATTAATCAATCCTTTTATCTTAAATCCCTTTTCTGAATTTCTTTGAGATTCTCATCCATCATATTTTTAAACAAATAAATTCATTTAAAATTATCCTTGTATGTAACTTGTACCATAGAGGCAACCCGGTGAATTCCCATTTATTACACAGATGTTAAATTAAACACATATATATAAAACACCTATCACGTGTTGTGCCTCAACTTTACACCTGCACCATGGTACACGTCTCAAGGGTTTGTATAATATAATAATAAATTTTAATAAATCTTCGTAATTTGGGTGAGTACACAGCATGTAGTTCCAACTACACAGCTTGTACTTTTCTTTACCATCCATCCGAAGTACACACCCGGGGACAGGGCGTGTTAATGTACTTCGGAAATTTTCGGAGTACACGGCCTGTACAGTGGGACACACGTCGTGTAGTTTCCTCGTTACACGGTTTCTAGCCAGGCAGGCCGTGTACGGAGTACATGACCCAACCCTAACCCAAAGGGACTACACGCTGTGTTCATTGGACCAAACGACGTGTATTCCGGAAACCGTGTGCCACCTGTTTCTGGTTAACACACGGTGTATTAAATTCTTAGATTGAATCCAATACACGACCTGATTTGGTGGATCAGTCAATGCATTGAACCTAGACTACACGGCGTGTACTTCTGAATACACGCCATGTATTCTGGTGTTATATGGCCAGAAACATTTGGCTCCTCCAGATGAGTTCCTATATTTTATTTTAATCAAAATTAAAAGAAAAAATCATTTCTGTGAGGTGAACGAGAAACGAGGGAGGAAGAATAGATCTCGATATTCAGATTTCCAGAATGATTAAACTTGAATTGAAATAACTAAATTATTAAATTCGTAAATTACCAACCAAATAACTAAATAATTATAATCAACGATATGACCCCCTCTAATACCACTTGTAGGTTCCGGGCGCAGCGGAAGCGCGTTGGTGGTTTTTCCTAACTTTAATTTTATCGTTAAACAATGTTCAATCCGAGATCCGTCACGATATAAAATGCAGAATCTTCGGAATAGAACGAAGAACGAAAAGAAAAGAAGAGTCTCAGAACCCTTGAGGAGGATCATCATATGTTGATTACAATTAATTTAATTAATGAATAAGAATTACCTCATTGTAATTCTTTCTTCGTTGATGTGTCTGGTCACGATTCAGTGATCCATTGTTGTGTCGTAGAATCCAAGTGTAGGATTCCTCTAGCGGTGATCCACACATGTGTCACGTATCTCCGGACATCACCAAAGGGATCTTCGGGTGCTAGCACAGAAGAACCTTTGCTTGAGATGTCCGCATTCGACCACCTTGATCCAGTGTAGGATCTTGATCTCGTAACTTGAGGGCGTTCTTGGTGGAAAGGGAATTCTGTCTTGGCTTGAGAGTATTTCCAAATCAGTTGTGCACAACAAATGGCTAAACTTTTTGAGAATAATGTAATTAGGATTTATAATACCTAGAATAATAAAATAAATTAATTGCTCATAGGAATTTAATCATTTCATTTAATTATTAGTAATACCCCATGTCTTAATAATGACAGTTTACCATCATTATTACTAGACATGCGTCCAACGTATTACATTTAATATCATTTAATTAAATAAACAATATTTTCTCACGAATCCCGAAAAATAAACTACACGGCATGTATATATATAAATATACACGGCGTGTACTTTTATTTTTCAGTTTTATTTATTTTCCTCCACCATATTTATTAGACCTTGAGTAATGGCTATTTATTTCATTAATAAATGTAACTGCATTACTCGATAATAAATATATATTATTTCTCCCACAATATATTCTCTCGAATAACTAGTGTCGAAATAAATGCGATCAGACATCCTTGAATAATTATTAAACCACAATCAGGAATAATATTTATTCAACTTGTTAAATTAATATTTAACTGAGATACATGGACACACTTAGTGTGTGACCCTCTAGGCCTCTTTCTTAGTGGCATTAGGTGGGGCCTGCCTAAATTCCAAGGTTAGCATCTAGAAACACGCCAAGGCACCCATAGAGAAAGAAGTTAACGCCGCAATGACGTGTCACCTCCTACGAACGCTTACCGTGTAATATAATCCCTTTGTCATGATATCTCTAATCAAGTGGGTTGCATGCTAGTGCCATCAACCCATGTGCTCGATTATTCTTTCTTTGACTTCCCGGAATTGAACTCGCCCATACCTTACCATGGCCATGGATTTATATAGGCTATATCAATTCCATCAAATGGACTGAGATATCTACTTCTGTTATGGAACAGAAGGGACAAATACTTTCTCTCATTATCTATTAATGCAGTATTACTCGTGACGCACCCAACGTATCCTACCTTGCTGCGAATAGTGTGTAATCACAGTTTTCACCAATACATCTAAGTGCGCGAGCTGTAATACCCATTAATAATAATCTTAAATTATAAGGACCAATACACACGTCCGCAGATAGGAACATCCAATGACACTAGGAAATGTGGATTTCCTACTGGCGGGTCTCGTTCTCATAATATCCTCCTGGATATTACCAAGGGCGCACACCATGAGAAGGTGCCTCAAAGTTTTATGAGTCCTCACCCCTAATGACCTATATTATTTGTGTCCCTCAAATAATATCATCTAGCCATAGAACATATATTCAAGAATAGTGTTATGGCACTTCCGGGTTCTCATTATAGCAGGGATACGCTATGACCCATTAATGCAACAACTGTCCTTAGGATATTATCACATGCATTGTCATACAGAATAACAATCAAGATGTGATAAGGAATTTATTAATGAATAAAGTACAAAGTAGTTGGTTCTAGGCTACCAACTCCAACAACATTTGCCCCTAATAAATTTGGGGGTTGGCTTGATGACTGGCGGTTTCTCAGATAGAATGAGAAAATGATGTGGGCCACGACATGCAAGGTGCATGGAGTGCTGCAACACTTAGGTTGACCTCCTAAGCAGGTGAGGTACGAAGGGAGTGCATCAATGCTCTTGTGTAGGTAGGTGTGGTGGGAGCCTTTGTTGACGAGAGCGTGTGGCGGTGGTGTGGATAGGCCTCCATGGAGGTAGGTGAGGGGCAAAGGGAGTACAACAACTCTCTGGTATTGGAAGGTGAGGCAGGAGCCCTTGTGGATGGCAAGAGAGGTGCTAGGCGGATGAGCCTCCATGGGAGGCTGGCGAAGGTGGACTGGACCATGTGGTGTTGTGTAGATCGGCGATCAGGTGAAAGTGGGAGGGATCACACATCGAGAAGGGTGATTTTGGATTAATGTGCTATTATCAATGGGGTTTTTGGATGGTTTTTGGGTAGGTTATCCCTTAGGGGGTTATGACCTACCCATTGGGGTTAATGCATGTGTGTTTGTGTGTTTCGACTTCATTGTACCACAAAGTACCTAATATATATATATATATTATAATTATATATAAATACTTTTGGTAAATATTTATTTATATTTATAATTATAAATAATTAAATGAATATTTAAATAATTATAAAATTCTAATAAATAAATTTAAATATTAAATAAATTTATTATATTTATACTTATATATAAATATATATAGTTATATAAATATATTTATAAATATATATAATTATATAAATATATTTATAATTATATAAATATATTTATAATTATATAATTATATTTATAATTATATAAATATATTTATAAAAATATTTATTTATAATTATAAAAATTTATATTTAAATAATTATAAAATTATAATAAATATATTTAAATAATAAATATATTTATTTTATTTATAATTATATATATTTATATATTAGTAAATAAATAAATATAATTCTATAAATATAAGTAATTATATATAAATATACTCAGAAAGGTTCGAGTGTGAATTGGTAAGCCAACCCACACACTCAAAATTTATTAAAAAAACTCAAGGTGAAACAAGGGAAAACGAAGGAAAGTGGGGACAAAAAACATAGATGCTCATAATAGAGGAATCAAGAGATCAGTTCATACCACACCCTATATAACCCAAGTTTATGGGGGTGTTGACCTCTGACCTTTATATATCGACCTCTCCACCATGATTTTGACCTTTGAGGCGAAACTTGCTCATCATCTGATGACGAATTAGAGGAGTCCTTGTAATGTCCCAAAATTTCCGTATATATTTTTTAAATTGTATGGAATTATTTCAAGACCACACGCTTCGACGACATGTGATTTTGAGGCCCGATGAGCCCAGAATGGAATTTTGAACTCTTTTTTTAAGTTCGTTTAATTAAATGTGCAAGCCTTTTTTTTCTAACTTTTGAACCGGTGATTGGATAAAAAATCTGAGGGCATTATTGAACTCAGAACATCCGGATTCTCCTAGAAAGGAATTAACTTCGATTGAAAAGAGTCGAACTGAAAAGTTAATTTTTTGACTTTTTGAAAAATAATAAAATAACTTAAAAGATTATTTTATTTTTATTTTCTTTCCATTGAGCGGCGGACGATGGCGCTACGGTGTGGAGATGAGGTGCATTAAAGAATTCTCCTCAATGGATCGTTTTTGTGCAGCATAACAGATACACTGTTTCATAAATGAAATAGCATAACGACACAACGTCACATCGTAACAAAAATGTTGTGATGTGTATTCTTTTTAATATGTTAACGCGTTGGGGGAACGAGAATTATATTGTGGAAATTCTCTAACAAACCTATGACAAGGATTCCCTCCAACGACGAACTATGAACGCTGATAGGATCGCTAGAAATGTTGATACTTTACAAAAGAAGGGGACTGGGAAGCGACGGATTCCAACGAAGCTTGAATCCTCAAGGGAAGAGTGCTTCAACAACAAACATCGATCGAGGTAGGGGTTTAATTGTTTTAAGTTTTTCCCATTCTTATTCTAAAATGACAAACATGGATCAACCCACGAACAGGTTGATCTGCAGATTGTTCGTTCATGAAGGAGGGTGTTCTTCTTGGGTTTTCTATAGGAAGATTAAATTATTGTTGATATAATATCATCCCAAACCTCACCCTATTTTAAAACTCTAACAAGGAGGGCGCAGGCTGACACGAACAAGGCTCGAGCCCCTCCTCTCATGCATTATTTGTGGCTGAGCATTTGATAGGGGTGACAAGGTGAATTCAAGGCTTTCGCAGGGAAGGTGACACCCCACAGAGACCAGAGGCGCAGTCAGTGCGAAAAATAGACCACTGGTGAGAACCCGGTGGCCCGCGGAAAGACCGGCTGGTGTGATGGTGCGCCGAAAGAGTACCGAAGTCAACCAAATATGGTGGTGTGGCAAGGGCCGCCAGCTGGTGGTGGGTGGGCATGGCCACCCTCCTGCATCGGTGTGCCACGAATACGGGAAAGGCCACAATCGCTTGACCACGACGGAGAAGGAGACCCCGCGAACAACCCACAGGGTGATGGGGAGTCAGATATGGATTCCAGCCGCATCCCGAATAGGAGGAACCAGTTTGCCTATGGTGGACTAGGCAGGGCGCAGGCCGGAACCAGGGTGGGCTGGGTCGGACCGGACCCGGACCCAACCAACCCCTTTTTGAAAAAAAACCAATATCTTTCAAACCAGGCATTCGAATAATGAGGCTTTTGTGGCATTAGAACCCTTTCAATGAGGCTTATGTTTTGGAATACTCTATGGAGGATTTCATGGAAGTTGAAATTCGATGAATGACTTGTGGAGCAGTTCTCCTGAGATCAAGTGTGATAAGTGTGGAAACCCTACTGTTGGCTGAGACTTAAAAACTACTAAGAAGCAACCCTGTGTGGATCAGATACTATGACCTAGTGGGAAGCGGATTCTGTGTGACCTGACAGGCCCACAGTGGGGAGCAACTTCTGTGTGACCCAGAAGACCCACAATAATCGATAGGAGGAGTACCTCAATATGGCCAAGGTGGGAAGCGTCTTCTGTGTGACCCGATATGCCCATGGTGGGGATCTTCTTTTGTGTGACCCAACATATGCATACCACATTAGTCCTAATGTTAGTGGGAAGAGGCTTCTGTGTGACCTGATAGGCCCACTATACTCATTGAGGAGGATTTCTCTAGAATCCCATGGTGTTTGATGATGTGACTGATGGTCTTACTTTCCTACTCTAGAATATACCTAGTGTGAGATGTCTTGCTTCGTAATCATGAATGGTGATCATGATTTGTGATTTGTGGATTGCATTGTGGTATTTACTAGTTTTTTTGGGGTCCTTACTGAGTATTTTGTTACTCACCCCTACACGAGCTTCGCTCGCACGTGTTGTGTTTGGTGTAGACGACTGCCGCCTTGACGGAGGACTTGGTGGCCCATGACCCAATGGTGACCTGTGAGACTAAGTAGGCGGGGCATACTTTTACGGCTTCCAACAACTACTTTGTACTTATCCATCTTGTTGGGTTTCCAGTGGATGACCTTTCAGAGTTTCCCTTGCATTTTCCTAATTTCAATTTATCTTTTTTTGGGTTTGTATTCTATCCCATTTGACCTACAATTTGTACTTTTTAATCAGTGGTTGTTTAGTGGCATGCATGTTTACTTTTCAAAATTAGGGACATGGTTGGGTGTGCGTGCATAGAGGAACTCAGGAAAATTCCTCCCACTTATAGGTTGACACCTTCGATGCTAGTCTCCAACCCCTGACATTTGGGAGGTGGGCTTCGGGTATGTCACAACACAGGCCCCGGGGGACAGGTCAGGACAAAGTGGTATCAAAGGCCTTTACAAAATTATCATAATCAGTTTTCATGAGATCATAAAATTGAAATGGAAAATACCATTCCATCATTGGAAGGGTATCCAATAGAGATTCCACCTAAAGAGGTAAAAATGAAGCAATATGAAATTTTCTTTTTCCCTTTAGATCAGCTGAAGCAAGAAAGGTTTTCTGCCCTGATAATAGAGAATCAGCTACCTCTTGAGAAAAAAATATTACCATCATATTGGCCATCATCATATTTCCCATACTCTCAAACAAATTGACCATCCTCACCCAAATTTCCAAGTTGACCACAAGTGTCACTATCAACGAAACATGTAGGGTCTAACTCGGCCATTTCTAAGGAAATAACATAGTAAGTGGCTTGAACATCAAAAAAAGAAGGGACCCCTGCATTTCTATCATCTCCAGACCTATCAACATTTCCAATTCCTTTAACTGGAGCATCCCTAAAAGAGGTAGAAGCCTATATAGAGACATATTCCTTATCACTTTCCACCCAAGAGAGTCTCTTAGCCTTCATAGAAACTTGATCTGCATTGACCTCTAGAACCAGATAGGACTATCCATGTCCCTATGGATTTATATCATTGTGCATAATCTAAAACTCAGAAACTGCACCTAATTGAAACTCAAAATCAGTGCCTTCCTGGGCCCTAGAGGGCTGGCCCTGTTTCATTGGAATTGTGTTCTTCAAACCCAATTTAGGATGATCATCACTAGCCACCACTAGCCCCACCCTAGGATGCCTGGGAAAAGTAGAGGGCTTCCCATACTATTAAGGTTTCGATTCCTTCTTTTCTTTTGATTTAACATAACACTCCAATGAAGAGTGTCCCTTTGAACCACCAAATTCAAAGAGTTTTCTCTTCAATTTTGAGCTATGTTCTCAAAAGATTTATAGACAAAGAAAAAATCTGGACATTTCTAATATTCAACATTGATATGAATGTCATCAGTAGGTGTGGTGAGAAAGAAATTATAAATAATAGTTGAGCTAAGATTGACTTCATCCAGCATCATTACAAAGTTATCTCACCCGACTTGTTTGGTTTCCCTGTACAAATGGATTGGGACCTCAATTTCAGATACAATTTCTTGATTTTTTTCAATACCAAGAAATTAAATTATAAAAATATTTATAATTATTTACCAATATTTTTAAATATATTTATTTATAATTATAATTATATCCTTATCCTAAAAAATTCATTATAAAAATAAAGATAACAAGGAAAAAGAGGATGGATGGGTCAAACAAAGACAAGCCCTCATCCATAACTGAAAACTACAGATAATAGGATCATGCATCCCCATAATCATGATATGAGATATATATAATTATATAAATATATATAATTATACCCAAAGTGGTGAATTCCATGAGTTTTAGCGCATGAACCCCCAAACATTATTAAAAAAAGTAAATTACAAAAGAAACAATGATGGGGAAAAATGATTACACCAAAACACAAAAGTGGCCAATAAGAGACCCAATATAATCAAGGCCCAAAGACCCCCATTAATACACGACCCATAGTTCTACAAAAATATCCCAAATCCCATCCAGAAACTGTGCCGAAACCAGTGGCCGCTAGAAAATCTCACGCCAAATAAATGGCCCACATACCCACTTGTAATAAGAGCCACCCAAAGTCCGGCCCATTCGCTTGCTAACTAAAACATCAACCTCTAGGTATAGCCGCACATGTGCCTACTTCAATGACAACCTATCACCATCCAGCCTCAGTTTCACTCCTGATAACGTCACTATTAAACCCCGAATTACGAGGTATAATTCCCACTCGTATCCCAAATTCAACATTCCTATGCACACAATCATCATCGTCTTCGTCGCAGCCAGCACCCGAGCATTAACCCCACCATTGGGCAGGATCCCAGTTTCTGTAGGATGTCAGCAACCACTCCGTCGCATTCTCCCACATTTCAAGGTCATATTCTCTATTCACTACAACATCGAGAGCACATGACAATAGAGTGTAAAGAGCTTATTATGCCAAAAAAATTAGACCGGGTTCGATCAGAGGTGACCAATTCCACGCAATCTTCAAAGTGATAAAAGACTTTCACGATCTTAGCGCTGATGAAACTACACTTTATCAATTCTTTTTTGAAAGAACTGATACAATTCTTACATGATATTTTAAATAGAACCATAAAAAAGTCCGCCTCACTTACGCTATTCAAGCTTTCATGGAACCAAACCCTCACCGTCGCTCTTCATAAAGTTTCTCAATGAATCAATCCTCTCATGATTTATGATATATGATTATTTCCCCTACTCTTAATTGTTATCTTATTCCATATAGGTCTTTATCCCCTAACTCTTATACATTGATTTAGATATTTAGTTTCATGATGTTGGGGATTCATTCATGACTCTTTGTTTACCTTACTATGAGAATGACAATGTTTAACTCTTGGTTTTTCCCTTCTCGACTGAGTTCATGGTGGTTTGGGATATACTAAAGGTGGATTTAGATTCTTCTTGGATTTTTTATATACCTATGAATCCTTTTTTAATCAATCATTCAATTCTCCCTCTACTCTTGTTACATGATCCGACATTTTAGATTCTATCTTGGACATGTTCAGTAGTTCATTCTAGGTTGTTTAGGATGTGTTGTTTGAGCCATTATCAGTGTCCTAGGTGTGACCTGTACTATTTTCATCTCCTTATTTGGTGGGTTGATGGTGGTCTTATTTATCCATGGTTCATAAAAATATTTGCAAATGGTGGATGTTTTTTCTACGCACTTGATGTGATTATTATCCCACTATATCTTATCACAACCAATCAAATTAATAATTTATATAAATTATTTATAAATAATTATTTTAAATTATTATTTATTTTGAAATAATAATAATTTTGAATTAATAATTTTGAATTTATAATATTTTTTAATTAATAATTTTGAATTAATATTTCTGATTATCTTGAATTAAAAATTTTTAATTAATATTTTTTATTATCTTGAATTAAAAATTTTGAATTAATAAATTATATAAATAATTTATAAATAATTTTGATTACCTTGAATTGATAATTTGCAATATGTGTATATAAATAATTTTTATTATGCATGTATAAATAATTTTGATTATATTAAAAAATATTTATATATTTTTAAATTTATTTTTAAAATTTACATATTTATGAACCCATATTTATATAATCATATATATATATATAATTATATAAAAATATTTATAAAAAAAATATATTTATAATTACATAAATATTTTTTCTAAGATATATATATTTATAATAAATATATATTTATTTAAAAATTTAAAATTATAATTTTTTTATTTGGAATAATTGAGTATTGGAAAACTATATTTTTATAAGGGTTATTTTTTTCATATTTCCAAAATATTTCTTTTATTTTCTTTTAAAAAATTTCACCAAACAGATGGAGATAAATTACAATCATTTCTTTTAATTTACTAAATTTCACATCAAAACAAAATGAAGAGAAATTAAAGTTACATTCATTTCTTTATTTAAACATTTTTCTTAAATTTTAAAATTTGTATTAATATATTTGTCTTAGTTTAAAGTTTATATAATTTTGTTTTCTTGAAATTATAATGATATATTAAAATCAAGGTATGTGCTCACTTGTGATATGTTTCCCCCTCAACATCTTTGTATTTTTACTTTTACCAAATGGTTTGAACAATGCACGTGTAAGCGATCTTATTTTTACTCGATCTACCTCATTGATTCTCCACCTAATATCTCTTTCCTCGATCCATTGTTAGTTTACCCTCTCCCTCTCTTTCACGTTCATTTTCACTCATTCATTATCATTTATCACTTTCATTACACAGAGCTTATAGTTGTGTGATGAAAAATCCATGACCCCTTATCATGTAAGGTGGTGACTGCAAATAATAATTAGGCAACATTTTTTGCGGTGTAAAAATAATAATCAGAACCAGGTTCCAAGTATATGTCTTGATCCCATATTCCAACTAATATCTTTTTCCTCAACCCATTGTTGGTTCACCCTCTCCCTCATATTCACGTTCATTTTCACTCATTCATATTTATTTCGCACTCCGATTCCATGGAGCTCATAGATGTGCACTGCAAAATACAACCCACTTAATATGTAATGTGGTGACTGAAAATGATAAGTAGGATGTTTTTTGTAGTGCTCAAATAGTAATCATCTTCAAGTTTCAAGTATCCATACTACTCTGATGAATTAATATTAAATAATTCTGGCCATTTGCTTCCAAGAATCACCCATACTCCCACGAATTAAAACCACAATGTCTTTTTAAAACATGTCATTACCTTATGTATTTTATTTTTAGTGACCCATTAGAGTGTCATATTTCAATATTTCCTTTTATTTAGGAAACCAAAATATGGAAAGTATATTATGTCAAACGTTTATAAAGAAAATTTTAAATCTGATCAATTTTAATTTTTGTATAAAAATAGTTATCAAGATTTGATATAGATAGCTAGTTTTGAATATTTTTATTAGAGTCTATAAGGTGATCACCTCTATGTTGGGTTCTAATAGGGGAGAAATCTCCCTTGGGACCCAAATTAGTGAAAGATATGGTACATTAGGTTCATATAACATAGAAAATATTAATAATAACGGAGGTTAGTAAAATCATAACCATTAATAAAGTAATTTATCTCTTTAAAATCACAACCATTAATAATCTTACATTGAAATAATATTTTAATCATAATGTTAAATTTTTACATGAAATGTGTTTTATGTTTTTTTGTTAAATATTAATATTACCGAATCAGATAGGATGGATATGAATAAAGAATGTATGGATATCAATCGTATGAAACAAGAGTACAAGGATGAGGTGAAAGATTTTATCAGGTTTGAAAAAGATCATGCATATAACCCTTCTCAAATCCTTTGTCTCTATTTATGGTGTTGTTATTAAATACTAATTATTCTAGAGGATTTGGAAGAACACTTGATCTTTCATGGAATATATCAAAGTTATACATGTTGGACAAAACACAGGGAAAAAATAAATGTAGCTAGTGAATGGAATAAGACTATGTTTTATAGATCATCAAATATGATTACAAGTGTGTATAATGATAAAGACTGTATCGAGGATGTGGTTAAAGGTGTGGAAGATGATGAAGATCATATTGATGAAATGACAATGACAGTTGAAGATGAACTTCATGATTTTCCAAAATTGTTTGAGAAGTAAAAGAGTTGTTTAAAGACGCCATTGTATGATGGTTGTACTAAATATACAACATTGTGAGCCATACTAAAGGTGTATAATTTAAAATATAGAAACAGATGGACTGATTCCAGTTTTACTGAACATCTTACTCTCTTTAATGATATATTCCCAGAATATGATGCAATCCCTTTACAAACATATGATTCTAAATGAATTCTATATTCAATGGGTATGATTTATGAAAGAATACATGCATGTACAAATGTCTTTATAGTGTTTTTTAAAGACCAAAAATCACTTAAAAATGTCCAAAGTGTGGTGCTTATCGATACAAGAAAGATAAAATGGGTCTTATGAAAGTTGTATGTTTTTCAATCATTCCATGGTTTATAACCATATATGAAAGTGAGGAGACCGCAAGACAGTATATGTGGAATGAAAATACAAGAAATATAGATGGGAAACTTCATCACCTGAAATAAACTCCTCAATAGAAGATAATTGATCACGAGTTTCTTGAATTTTGAAATAATCTAAGAAACCTTAGTCTTGAACTATCTATAGATAGAGTGAGTCCTTTTGGTTTTCAAAGAAGAACTCATGGTACATGGCAGATTATTTTGGTAAATTATAACTGTCCATTGAGGTTATTCATGAAACCAAAATACATTATGTTATTTATGCTTATGTCGGGACCAAAACAATCGGGTAATGATATTAATGTTTATTTGGATCCATTTGTTGAATATTTGAAATTATTGTATGATTTAGATGTTATGTTGTATGAAGTTTCTAGGAATGAATATTTCATGTTGAGATCCATATTGTATAGTATTATAAATGACTTTATTTCTTATGGATAATTTTTAGGATATAACATTAAAGGAACTGAAGGGTATCCCATTTTTGAACAAGGTACACAATCAATTAGGTTGAAACATACCGCGGAGACTGTGTTTCTAGGACATCGTAGATTTTTTTTAAAAGTTGAGACGCAGAGGCCTCTTTATTGAATTAAAAATATTCCAAGAGAGGAACAAGGAAGCAATAAAATACAATTAAAACAGTAGGAAAATTAACCTGTTTTAGAGTGGGTACTCATGTTGTGGTAAGGAAGTCACCCACCTTTTCCGCTAGAGTGGCGAACCCTCCTTCCAGACTCTGCAAACATCCAAATGCCACCTTTATCATCCGAATGTGCATCTGCAACATTGGAAGTAGTCACAGTGGGGGTTGACTCAACATCACTAAAATTGGTAGATAACAACTCAAATGGATTTGATACATTGACATTACTTATTACCTTCTCAGGAGTCGTTGTGATATCCTGCATGGGCTTCATACCATCCTTCTGCAAAGAGTTTCCATTCCTCTTCAACTCCTTCATGTTAGTGCTATGCGCACCCTCTTCTTTGCTGTTGGTAACCAAAGTACCTTCATTAGCCAGCGCATCAATGCGAACACCCGATACCTATAGTGGAGAGGGTTCCAAAAAACACCTCATTCTTTCCTTGCACTCTACTGCTATCACCATTTATATCTTGACCTTTGTTCTTACACTTATCTAATGTTTCATCAACAATCAGTAACTTACCTTTCCTCGATTTAAGGTCATGCAAATCATGCCTAACCCTATCATCCATAGCCTCTTGTGCTGAGCGTTCCCTTTCGGCTTTACTATCTTCCGAGTCATATCCATTTATTTCACCATCTATTCCTCTGACAAGAGCATCCTTAAAAGAGATTCTTCCCTTATTTTGATTACTCCCTTCAGTGTTATCATACCAGCTTGTTCCATCCACTTTTGGAGTGGAATAAACCCTTGGTAAAGGGTCCTCAACATCAATCCTTTGGCCCATGTCAGCAGGTTGTACAACCTTCATCTGCTCAATATGGAAATTAACCACCAACGGCTCATCAGTAGTCTTCTTAATAACGTCCTGCTTTTTCTTCCGTCAACAATGCAGTGCATCATGACCCTTAATTTGGTAGTTATAGCATAGCACATCTCTCCTACATTGCAAATATGAATGTCCAATAATTTGACAAACTTTACAGAATGGTGGCATTTTCTCATATTCAATTCCTAAGAAAATTTCATCATTAGATGTAGATAAAACAACTCGATAAATCAACATAGCACTTAGATCAATTTCAACCAGCACCCACGCATAATGACCAAAGCTAACCTTTTCAGTTGCATAATCCATTCTAATAGGAATGCTAATTGTGGAAGCGATGTCAAACAGGATCTCATGGTGCCATAATACCCAGTTCATACCATGGATTTTTACCCATACTTGAGCATACGTATCTTTAAAATCATTTAAGGAGAATCTCAATTTCCAATCATGAATCTGCAAGATTCCATGATTGAGGTTAACAGAGCCTACGCTCCTTGAACGACCTTTGAGTTCCACTGAGGGAAAGATTATATGGAAGTTACCCCGACCAATTGAAATTCATTTGAAATTAGAAAAACCCCAAATTGTGGCAAGACGCGAGACAAGATCCGGTAATTTCCAGGGTTTTGTACCTTGCAAAAGTGAAATCCTAGCTATAAAGGAGTGATTGTAGAGATCAATATGAGCGACAATCGTGTCCTCAGAAGATGAAACATGGGATGTAGACCCTTTTCGGATGATTCGCGAGGGGGGTTAGTTTACCAATGGGACAAAAGAGCTCTCTGAGAATCCAGAGAACCTCCTCGTCTCAGGGTCACCCTCCGTTCACATCGTTGAGGTACTCGGAGCCGACCAAGCAACGAGCTGCTGTACGGTGAAGGAATGGAGATGAAGGGATTGCGGGTTTAGGGTAAGCTGAGAGCCGAGCGGTGATAGAAGAAGAGATCACTTTTTTAATTACCACACTAGAATTGTTTGTATGTTAGACATTTTCTTAATGTCATGAATATTGAAAAAAACACATGTGATAGTGTCATTGGAACATTACTAAATGCACTTAAAAAAATGAAGGATGGAATTAAGGATAGGTTGGGCATGATTGAAAAAGGAATACATGAAGAGTTGGAACCAATGAAGGGTGAAAAATGTAATTTTATTCCTCCAGCTGCTTACACTCTTTCCAAGTAGGAGAGATATAATTTTTTCAACTTCTTGAATGATGTAATAGTTCTATAGGGGTATTAGTCAAATATCAAGAATGTCAAGTCAAAGATTGATTTAAAGTTAAAGGGTCTCAAATTACATGATTGTCATGTTTTGATGCAAGATATAATTCATGTATCTTTACATTGAATTTTGTACAAGAATTTACTTCATACATTAACCAAGATATATTTATTTTTTAAAGTTATATGTAGTGAAATTATAGACCCAGAAATTTTTCCAACTATAGAAATGGAAATTGCTGTCATATTATGTGAATTGGAGATGTTCTTACAACTGAAATTCTTTGATACGATGGTTCAATTAATGGTTCAATTGGTAATATATGTTAAACTATGTGGTTCTATACATTATATATTGATGTACCCCACTAAATTTTATATAAAAATTTTAAAAGGGTATATAAAAAATCAAAGTCGACTATAAGGTTGTATTGTAGAGAGATATATTTTTGAGGAAGCCGTTGAATTCTATATTGACTACCTGTACAGTGTGGACATAATTAGTCTTCTAAAATACCATCATAGTAAGTGTATTTTGGGTGAATGATTTTCTGAAATAGATTTTTTCATAATCACTATTATAGATCGGGAGTAGACCCACCTTTAAATTATGCATAAAAATTTAGAGGTTTCTTCATATGTTGAAATCCAAAATGAAATTCTTAGGAATTTGAATCCATTAAGGGATAAAGGATGGATATAAAATACACATAATCAACAGTTTATATGATGGTTTTGAGACCATATTTTTAAGGAGTTAGTTGAATATCTGGATTCAATTTCAGAATGACTTTGATGGCTATCCAAAGGACCAAGTATGCATGTATTATCTTATAATGTTAATTTAATTAATGGTTATATATTCTATATAAATGAACATTATGAATGCAATACCATGAAAAATAGTGGACTTACATTTGTGGATGAAGTGATTTATGTATCTGTTACCTATGATAAAAATCCAATTTATTTAAATATTTCATACTTTGGCATCATCAAAAAAATATGGGAGTTGGATTATACAACATTCCAAGTGCCTTTTTTTCAATGTAAGTGGGTTGTTAACAGAAGTGATATTAAAATAGATTAATTGGGATGTGTTAAAGTTAATTTAATTAAGGGTACCAAGATGAACCATTTATAGTGGCATCACATGCAGTACAAGTATTTTATGTTTCAGATCCCGTAAACCAGAAGTGGTCAATTATTCTATTATCAACCAAAACCATTGAATGGTCAGATTCCAATTCAACTAAGGATGACCCTTTAATTATGATGTCACAATAATTTTATATTGGTCCCAATGTTGATGGGTTTTTTTTGTTAGAGAAGACCACACTGAAGGGATTTAGATACTTGATAGTGGGTTCAAATCCCTTAAACCTTTAAAAAAAGAGTTCAATAATCAGGTTATATATTTTTGTAATATAAATTGCATTACCCCATATTTTTATCTATTAAATAATGAATTTACATAATCTAAATTAAATATTCAACCACTTATATATATAATGACTTATACACATGATGATGCTCCCATTACTGAGGAATAGTATGTTTCTAAACATCATGGTGCTCCCAATACAGTGGAAGAACTACCTAATGCACATGCCAATTCCACTAATCTAAAGGAACAACATATTGATGATGTTGAATCCAAAAAATGGTATATGGTGAAAAACCGACATCCCAAAAAAATAGGAACACCATAGCGTGTTGGTGTTGTAAAAAATCATTAGTTTAAGAAACAAAGGCATCAAATTCAAGGTTGGATGGGATACACACAACTAGCCTATTATCTTGCAGATTGAATTTATGGTAGATTAATCTCAAATGAAATTTGTATAAATTCTCATAGGAAAAGATCAAAAAGGATTTCAAATAGTTATTACAAATTTTAATCTCAAATATGCTGAAGTGAAAATAAACCTACACCCACCATAGATGTATGCACACTTGATAAACAAACAAGCATGAGATGCGTTTATTGGTCTTAATGAGGAGACAACTTTTTAGGTACATTTTGACTGGTAATATATTTCTTGAAAATATATGAATTAATCAATTTAATTATTAATTATTAATTTATAAAACAACAATTGAGTGATTAAAAGAAGCAATATGTAGCAAAACCAACATATCCTTACCATAAAGCAAGGACGGGGTATGCTTTACTTGAAAAAAATGGTACGTATTTTAAATATACCATAATAATTTTATGTGACATGAAACAATAACATAATTATGTTTCTATATTTGTATGTATATCAATGAATCCAAATCCAAAGCCACTTCCACCCCACTTAATGTGATATGGACAAAGGCATGTGTAAAAAAATAAAGGATACTAATAGATGAAAACAAAAAATAAGAGTGGGAAGAATGTGTAATCATGAAATAATAATTTCTTCCCATAAATCAGTATTAGATAATAAAGATTAATTATTTTACTATATTTTTTATCCAACTTATACATAAGAATCATCATCAGTTTTACCCGATGAACAACTACTATCAGTGGCCTTAAAATGGCTAGAACACTATAGTCACATTAAAGGTGTGGGTTTCGGGGTATCATCCCAAACATATTTTAATAAAAGAAATGAACAAGGTGATAAAGATAAGAAAATGGAAGAGTTTATAGCATGATTAGATGATCTGGAAGAAAAAATTAATTGATATTCAAAGTTGTTAGAAAATGTTATGGGAAGGAATCAAAGAGAAGAATCAACACAAGAACAACCACTACATAAAGACCCCCCATCACACCCACACCATTTTTAGGTGACCCATTCCTCTTAAAGAGTTGTATTAGAAGAGGTAATCAATATTTTCATAATTATTTCTAGGAAATGTGAATAAAGAATATACTGATACCATTTCTATAGTGATATTCTACTAGGTGGAAATTATTGCGATTTATATCTATCAACACCCACCCATCACCTTGTTGTGAGGGGTATAATGTAAAATATCCAAGGATATATTCTACACAACAAAAAAAATCACAATAGGACATGTGAGAGTGGTGATTAACATAGATCAAGATCCTAGAACCGAGCTACCTGTTTCTTTTGATTATGTAAATATTAATACTGTTGAGAAAGCTATTCAAACATTCCAAAAAATGACCATAAGATCTTGTAAAAAAACATGTCAACAAAGAGGTATTCATTTCCAATTTATTTTTCATGAAAAAAATTTAATAATTAATGAAAAAATCTCTAAACTAATGAATTTTATTATAGGAAGACAAAGGGAAAAGGTGAAATAGAAGTTTGAATCAAAACAATATAAAGGATCAAACAACCAATCAAACAGATCTTTATGAAGTACCTTTAACCTACCGGTTCAACTTTCATACTTACTAAAATTAAAGGTTCATGTAGATAAAATGTTAGAAAATAGTCTTATAACCCCAACTGATTATGAAGAACATATGTATGGAGAGGACATTATAGACTATATTGGTCTTAATAATGTAAATGAAATCCTAACACATGAATGAATATGAGTATTAGTTATAAATGTATACTTGCAGTGTGTTTTCAGGGATTTTTTGTCCAATAGCTGATATACTATTTTGATTATTACGAAATACAATTCATATTTTTTTAAAAGCGTATAAATGAATACCAATTGAAGGGAAAACTATATGAATATAAATTGGGACCCATTAGTCCTCGCATCACTTTTATACAAGAATTCCCATTGGAACCAAATCAAATTGAATAAATAAAGGACAAACTCACAAAAATGTTTGAAAGAAAACTCAATAATGATATATTCTTCTTAATACCCATGATACATAGGTAAAAATCTAAAATTTAATTATATCAAATATAATTTCATTCATTTTATTACTTATTCCTTTTTAGGTAGATTTGGTTATTCATTGTATTTAATATGAATTCTCTAAAGATTTATTTTCTAGATTCAATGTATGGATACCCAAAAAATCGACCACACGTTATGAAATTTATCAATTTATAATACACTACATGCAATGTTTTATAACTAAGCTTAAATTTATATGTTTTATATTATATTTTAATGAAAATTCTATTATGATAGGGAAGTGTTTAAATATCATCAAAACCATGGCATGATGATAGTCCATGAATACATGAAGCCTATCACCTTCTACATATGGATAATTATTAGGGTATATATAATAATATCTCACTATAAAAACATATTTAAAAAAATTACTTATTTTTCTCAATGTTTCTAAAGTTCAAAAAATAAACCAATGATAAAGATTATGCTTATTATGTATGAAAATTTATGAAATATATCGTATACCATGAATAAACTAGCATCCCCAAAGAGGTATTTTCAAAGATAAATAAAATTTCATTTAAAATATTTATTAATCTTTTGTTTATTTATATTTTTCTAGTACTACTAGAACTTTTAAAAGTTCTCATATTCAAAATAGGAAATAGATCTGTTTATAAATGAATGGGGATCATGCATGGTGGTAGAATGTATATAGAAATTATGAAGAGGTGACTTCATAATACTTATTTAGTTGATTTTATCATCATTTTATATATTTTTTTATCTAATTTCCTTATCATTTTTATCAGATACATTAGGAAAATGATCTAGAAGTCATTTATGACATGCATGAATCAATCAAACCTTGATCTAATACACGATGTGTCCGGTACGACTTAAAGTGTGTGTTTTCAGTTTAAAATTGAAATTTTAGTTGAAAACACACACCACATACTTAAAACTTAGCAAATGAATTATAATTATTTTTATACTTTAAAACAACAATACATAAGTAATTTTTGACATGTAGGAATTAACCACACCTTAATCTGATGCAAGGTGTTCCCAATATGACTCAAAGTGTCTATTATCAGTTTAAAATCAAAAATTTAGTTCAGACCATGTATCACCCATTGAAAACTGAGAAAATGTTCTCATATTTTCTTAATAATTTAATAAAATGATTCATAAGTAATTTACAACATATACGAATTAGTCTCACATCAAACTAACACATGATGTGACCGATATGACTCAAAGTGCATGTTTTCAGTTTAAAATGAAAGTTTAGTAAAAACCAAAACTGACATAATAAAAACTAATAAAATAAATTTTGATTGTTTTTATACTTTATGAAAATAATACATAATTAATTTTTAAATTATAATAATCATCCGAACTTCAATCTGATGTATGGTGTGATTGGTATTACTCAAAGTATGTCTTTTTATTTCAAATTTTAATTTTAGTAAAAAAGAAAAGGGACATGATCAAAACTAAGAAAATGAATTCATATTGTTTTAATAATTTAGTAAAACAATTAATAAGTCATTTGATACATGTAGGAATCAACCACACCTCAATCTGATGCAAGGTGTGACCAGTATGACTCAAAGTGCATGTTTTCAATTTAAAATGATATTTTAGTTAAAACCAAAAGTGTTATATTAAAAACTAAAAAAACACATTAATATTGTTTCAATACTTTATAAAAATTACCCATAAGTCATTTTTGATGTGTATGAATCATCATCACCTCAATCCAACACATGGTGTGACTGGTATGACTCAAAGTGTGACTTTTTATTTGAAATTAACATTTTAGTAAAAAAGACAAGTTACATACTCAAAAATGATAAACCAAATTTATATTGTTTTTAATCATTAGAAAAAATATCCATAAGTCGTTTTTTATATATAGGAATAATCATCACCTTAATCTGATACAAAATGTTCCCCGTATGACTCAAAGTGTTTGTTATCAGTTTAAAATTGACATTTTAGTTCAAATATGTGTCACTCACTAAACAATGAGTAATAACACACACATTTCATTGATAATTTATAGAAATTATTCATAATTAATTTGTGACATGTAGGAATACTTTTTATATCAAACTGAGACATGATGTGATTGAAATGACTCAAAGTGCTTGTTTTTAGTTTAAAATGAAAATTTAGTAAAACGCATAGGTGTCGTAGTCAAAATAGATAAAAAAAATTATATTGTTTGGATACTTTATAACAATTATCTATAATTCAATTTTATGTTTAGGAATTAGTCACCCCTCAATCCGATGTATAGTGTTACCAATATGACTCTAAGTGTGTCTTTTATTTAAAATTGATTTTTTAGTGGAAAAGAAAAGTGACATACTCAAACTGAATAAAAATAATTCATACTATTCTAATACTCTATGAAAATTATCCATTAGTCATTTGTGATGTGTATGAATCAACCATACCTCAATCCGACACACAATGTGTGTTGCATGACTCAAAGTGCGTGTTTTCAGTTTAAAATTGACATTTTAGTTGAATTCACTTATCATATACTCAAAACTAATAAAAAACATTCATATTGTTTTGATAATTTAGGAAAATTATCCATAAGTCATTTTTGACCTGTAGGATTTAGCCACACCTCAATCTGATACACGGTGTGCCCGGTAAGACTAAAGTTGTCTGTTATCAATTTAAAATTGACAATTTAGTTCAAAAATCATGCCACTCACTAAAAACCAAGAAAACATGCTCAGATTTTATTGATAATTTTGGAAAATCATTCATAAGTAATTTTTTATGTGTAGTAATCAATCTCATGTCAAACCAAAACACGATGTGCTTGGTATGACTTAAAGTGCGCGTTTTTAGTTTTAAAATGACATTTTAGTAAAAAACACAACTAATATACTCAAAATTATTAAACATGTTTATATTGTTTTTATGATTTAGTACAATGATCCATAAGTCATCTGTGATGTGTAGGAATCAACCACACCTCAATATGATTCATGGAGTGACCGATATGACTCCAAGTGTGTATTTTTATTTAAAATTGTTATTTTATTAAAAATGAGAAGTGACATACTCAAAACTGATAAAAATTTCAGATTGTTTTGATAGTTTAAGAAAATAATACATAAGTCATTTTTGATGTGTATTAATCTTTCACACCTCAATCTGACACAAAATGTGACCAGTAGGACTCAAAGTGTCTGTTATCAGTCTAAAATTGACATTTTAGTTTAAGATGGGTGTCACTCACTAAAAAATGAGAACACACACTCATATTATCTTGAAAATTTAGGAAAATTATTTCCAATTCATTTTTCATGTGAAGTAATTAGTCTCACCTTAAACTGACACATGATGTGATCGTTATGACTCAAAGTGCATGTTTTCAGTTTAAAATGACATTTTAGTAAAAAATACAAGAAACATACTCAAAAATGAGGAAACAAATTCAGATTGTTTTGATACTTTAGGAAAACTATCCATAAGTAATTTGTGTTGTATAAGAATTAGCCACACCTCAATCCGATACCCAGTGTGACCAATAAGACACAAAGTATCCATTATCAGTTTAAAATTGATATTTTATTAATGTATTGTTTCATATTTATGTTTTATTTATTTATTTATTGTATTACTAACATAATAATTATTTTCTTTTATAGGTGAATTATTTTTCTCTATTTGGGGAAGTTTTTTTAGAAACAAATACCATGATCAGGCTCTTTGAGAGGGGTTCGAGTGCCAAAGAAAATGAATCCATTGATGTTTTTGAATGTTTGTGATAAATTGTACCTGCTAATGTAATTATAAAAAAAATGTTTGAAATGACTATAACATAGTTATTTTTTTATGGAGTAATTTTTATTTTAATTTAGTTAATAATTTTTCATATCCTATATTTTTTGCTGCTGTTTGTATTTGGTGCCTGTATTTGTGCTACAATGTGCTATAATATTAATAACACATTACAGTAGCATAGGATTTATCTTCAATTTTTTAGAGTGATAAAGGTCCTAATTTATTATCACTTTCTAGAATGGATAAAATGGCCCCTTTTAATGGATCTTAGACCAACAACACTTTTTTATCATCGTTGATGACTTTTTCTATCATTGTTAAAATCCTTTTCTTTACTAGTGAAAATGGAATGTAATGAGAAACCATGTTGTAGTTCTTGGTCATGGGTTATTTGAATATTAAAAAAATTATTCTCAAAATCATTTGATGAACCTGGGATAATTTATAATGACTTTAGACCTGATCAACATAGATTTCATTAATACTTTTTTTACCTTTATATTTTTTATTTCAATTAGTTTAGGTTCTCTTTTTTATTGTTTTTATTGTTTTTTGTATATTTTATTTAATTTAGGTATGTTTTTAACTATTAGTTAATTATATAATAATATTAGTCATTTATTTATTGTTTTTATCATTATATATATTATATTATGTTTAAATATTATTTATTATATAAAATGACATTATTATTTTTATTAAAAATATTATTAGATCATCATTATTTTTATTTATAATTAAATGTATTTTTATACCTAATGAATCACTATGAGTAGAGGAAAAATGTGATGGAACTTGTGGAGGATGGGGCAGTAAGTGTTTCTAGGTAGGATATTGGACACATGACATGGGATGAGATAGTAGAAGCAATGATAACCCCTCAGAAATGGGAAACAACTGATACTGAACCCATTGAGGTGCAATCCAATGAAGAAGTGAATGCATATGAGTTTGATGAATAGAAATTTAGTCAAGAGAAATTGATTGCTTCAAGGGCCCACAAAGGAAATTAAACAAATTGAATAACAGGGATGTATTTCATGAGGAATTTGGAAACACCCATGAAGCTATTTAGGTTGAAATAATTAGGGGCTGATGTCTGGATGGTGAACAATACCCTTGAACTCTTGAGGACCCCACCACATCAGATGAAAATCATGAGATGTGACATTATCCAAAAACATGGAGGATATGATGAAATCTGAGATGTAGGGGTCGTGGTTGACTATATAGATGATTTTTCCTATTTCCTATACTGTTGTCTTCATTGCCTTTGTTCGGTGGATTTTCACTGGCTTACATTCCCCATCTCTCCTTGTACGTTATGCTTATTAAATTTTCATTAAATTTCGAGACTATGGGTTATAACCCATGGTTCACACCATTTTTGTGTAAATGTATTATTATAATTAGAATGAGATATATCTAACCATATTTAATTTTATATATTATATCTCACTGTATCAAACTACTTGTGTTGTTATAATTAAATATAATTTTACCCTTATTATTTCCAATTAAATCTATTAATATGCATATTATTAATTATATATTTTATTACAATTATTTCTAATTATATATGTATGTATGTATGTATGTAAGTAAGTATGTATGTATGTATATGTGTGTTTGTGTATCTAATTATTAATGTTTTTATATCTACAAATAATTAGAAGGTTTAGGAGGAAGCTAATCCGGCTCTTAAAAAATTTTATTAGAAAAGTAAAAGTAACAGAGTAACATCATAAGGGGGTTTTACAAAAGCATGCAATATAAAACTGGGTTCATCCTCTTCAATCCAAGCTAAAAGAAAATTTGGGATTACAAAGGACCATCTCAATATGGCCTCCACAATTTCTCTCTTGGATAGATCATCAACAACCTGATTTTCTTCCCTATAGACATTTGTAACATCGATTCAGATATGATCCACAAGCCAATGGAAATCAACCCAGGACTACAAAATTATATATGGAACATTCCAAAAAAATTAGTGCCATTTATTAAATAAATAATAAGGCTTGATAGGGTGGGATATCCCCTGGGTGGGGGGGGGGGGCTATGGCCTGCCTATCTGGACTGTGTGTGTGGTGTGGGTGTTTGAATGTCATTATACCCTCAAGAACCTAATATATATATATATACACATCACTAATTAAATCATAAAAAACCCTTAACGAGACCCAGATGAGTGTGGAAGACACCACCATAACCTGAGGGCCCTAGTTCATCTAATGACACCCCATCCACATTTAATTTTAGCCACCCAGAGATTAGAGGGATCCATATTATAGACATAGCCACCAATGGTTTCTTGACCCAACCATTAACACTAATCGAACTCAAGATAGATAGGTCTGAAAAATCATTGTTCATTAATCCAATTAGATTTTTTAAGAAATCACGATTTCCCTATGAATTACACCAATTCTAGTATGTATACAGGGGACCCGATTTTCAAAATCCATCCCATTCCTTTCCCTTCATGTGTAATATATTATAGTTGCTGCAACAATAAATAGAAGTGCCTGAACCTAGTCACTATATCCAGGACTACTGATGGAACTCATCATATCCTCAAAATTACTAATACCAAGCTTGTATTCAAATACATCTGACACATAAACCCAAAACCTACAAGTAAAACAACTGTAGAAAAAACCAATGGTTAAATGATTCTTCATCTTACAAACAAAGATGACATGTAGGGGAAAATCTTATCCCTGCATGTTGGATTAGCCTATGTAGTAGTATCCACCGCCTCTAGATCATCCAAATTAATAAAAAATCAGTTGGTGAAATGTAAGGTTTCTTGAAACCCATTATCCACGAAGGCATGTGTGTTGATCCATCACAATAATGCCTATAAAAATCCCTAGTATTGAATTTACCATTCAGATTTAGTGTCCATATGAGATTATCTTGATTAGTGTACTCATATTAGATAAATTCTATATTGATTTGATATGGTAGTAGTTCATGTGTAGTGACAATACACTAAAGATCATAAATTGATGAATCTTTCATAAAATGAGGAATATCAACATATTCATTGATTGACCTTGAAAGACAAAGAGTAATATAGAGATTTAATGATGACTTCTTACAATCCATCCACCTTGATCATTCTATTATATCATAATATTATTTCTTGATAACTAGATTTATAGATGAAGGAATGTACCTAGAATAATCATTCCTCATTTTTTCGTTCACTGCACATTGACACTGGGTGGATGACATCTTTTATTTTTCTGTGGACACAGGGGACGTGGTAATTCACATGTGGTTATAAGTGTGAGATTTTTCAAATATGAAAACAAACTTTAGAGAGGGAATGTTGAAAAGGGTAACGATGGTGGGACTCTATGGTTGTCTTGATGCATAAGACGGGATGAAAAACAAAGGTGGGTTGATTTGAAAAAAATTAAAATAAATAATGGACCTAAGGTATTTTATGGGTTGAGTCTTATGGGACTTTCAATATATGGGTCAAATTTGATTTTTTTTACAAATATGAAAAAATCCAATCAGTCCTTTGAGCCATTAAATTAGAAGAAATGGACTAGTTTGGTGTGGGCTAACATTTTAGGGTTATGTGTGGTCTAACTCAACTTGCTCCTTGAGGGGATGGGGGAGTTTTCTTTATAAATCAACTTGGTCCTTTGGTGGATGAGTGGGTGTTTGTGATTTATTTTCAACCCATTTATTGATGCACTGGGACCACAATGGGACTAGTTGGTATGTCGATAAAGAAGAAATTAATATTCAAATCTAGGTGAAGGTGAATTTTTTGCGGCACTGCAGCATCACTATAATACACTCTAGAATGTACTATAGCATATAATGATACTATAGTAGAACACAAAAAAAATGAATTAAAATATTTTTTTTCTGGGGGGGGGGTTCTAAGGTCTATGAGACCTATATATAAGGCCTTCCGACCCTATTATAAGGCCTTTATGACCTTTTGTGTGTGTGTGTGGTCCAACTGAGGGCGGTTTAGCCCTTGGGGGGGGGGGGGGTGGCCCGATCTAGTTAGGAATTGTGTGTATTGTATCATATGATTTTACCCCAAATGAGTGGGGGTGGGGGGATTTCATCTTCTTCTAGAGGAATTCAGGCCACAAGAAACCATCCCAAACTAGGTCCCCTACTCACTTTCGCACCCACACCCTATCCCATGCCATCCACCATCTCCATTTCACGTTGCCTCTGCCAATCAAACTCAACAAAACTGTTGGGAGTTCGCAATTGCCAACTTAACTTACCTATTTAGATGCCAACCCAACACCATTATTTTATAGTAGTAACCAACAAAAATCCATTAATGGAATTTTTTTATTTTGATTATTTATTGGGTTTAATTCTTGATTATTTACTAAAATGGAACACATGAGTTGAAATGATTTCACGATCTTATTTAGAAGACAAATAGGTGAGTGTGAAATCATTTCACATTTTTTGTTTTTTTAAAAACTTTTATATTATTTGAAATTACTAGCATTAAATTAATCCAAAAATATAACTAAAAATTTCACTCATATCTTCCTTTTATATGGGAAGAGCCCTTGAAAAATCTTAACGATATTCTATGTGGGGTTTAACTTTTTCTTTTTGAACATTATAATAATAATAGATAATTAAAAATATAATTAATTAAATTAAAATAAGTTTATTCTAAATAATAAATAATAATTTAATTTATAAAAATTAGTAATATAAATAATATAATTAATAATAATTAAAAATATAATTAATTATTTAAAATATGATTAAGAATTAAGAATTAATAAGATATTTAACAATTAATAATAAAATTTAAAATAATTACTATAATTAAGATTATCATTAATTATATTACAAATTATTAATCATATTATATATATATATTAAGAGATGGAGTCGTGGGTCTGGTTTGTGCTTCGAGTGAATGACGATGGATTTTTAGGTTTTCCATGGATGGTGTTTCCTCACACTACTAGAAATGAACCCTTTACAAATGGTTCCAAACCATTGGTAAAGGCTGGATAACTGTTGGTATAATATATACCAACTATTATCCAAACTATGGGGAAGTAAGCCATAGGGAAAAACATATTCCAACAGTTTCTGGAAAACTGTTTGTATATGTTAGGAAATATACATTATACCAATGGTTGTGTCAAACCATTGGTATAAATTTTCACCAAAGGTTTGAAACTGTTGGTAAACATACTATTCCAATGGTTTCAAACCGTTGGAAAATAGTTTTTTAAAGATTTTTACCAACGGTTTTACACAAACCGTTGGTATATCTAAACATTTCACCTATATCCCAACGGTTTGTAAACCATTGGGAAAGTGTTTTTACCAACGGTTCTCTTAGAACCGTTGGTATAAAACAGATTCACATCCCTATGCCAATGGTTGTAAACCATTGTCATAGGCTTTGCTGTGCAATTCAGGCAGCAGCCTGCTGCTTTGTGCTGCTCTATGATTTCCATTAGCAGGCTGCCCTTTCTACATTTCTAGGTTCCCTAACTCCAATTACCTACAATAACCAACTATAAAACATACATATACACAATTAATTCATATAAACTATACAAATACCGAATTAAAACATAATTCATAAGGTAATTATAAACATACATAATTGATTTAGAATTCAATTCACAATTGAGATGACAATTACATGTGCAATCCAGAATTCAAATCATAATTGAATACTAAATCGAATTCATACATAATTTAATTATCAATTATGAATATAATACATAAAAAAATGAATACATAATTATATGTGTTATACAGAATTAAGAATACATACAAAATTTCATTTTGTATAACACATACATGATTGAATTTATAAATTTGAAGCTAATAACCCAAAAATAAGGAAATGGATAAATGACTTCATAAAAACACAAATATAATGTCTCATGGTTTGGGGTGGGTGTCTTTAAACTTAGTGATGATGATAATGGTTGTGTATCAATGAGCTTGTGTGACTTAGGGAATGTAGTTGTCCTTGGCGTATTAAATGTCATGTGTTTTAGAATAGGGGTAGTAGTTCCTCACATGAGAAGTAGATTGTGTGAGGCTGGACCATGGATCCTTGTGGTAAAGTATCAACACAATCCGAATATGTTTGGTTGGTTTTCTGTATGACAATTTTTTTACTTAAAATGATATCCATTTTAAACAAAAGACAGACACTTTGAGTGATACCGGCCACATCACGCCTCAGATTGAGGCAGGGTTGACTCGTACGCGTCACATATGACCCATGGATTGTTTTCTTAAAGTATCAACACAATATGAATGCGTTTGGTCGGTTTTCTATATGCCATTTGTTTTTTTCACTTTAAATGATGTCTATTTCAAATAAAAGTGAGAAACTTTGAGTGGTACCGACCACACCATGCCTCAGATTGAGGAGAGTTTGACTCGTACACTTCACAAATGACCCATCAATCGTTGTGCTAAAGTATCAACAAAATACGAATAAATTTGGTTAGTTTTCCGTATGCCAGTTGTTTTTACTTAAAATGACGTCCATTTTAAACAAAAGAGAGACACTTAGAGTGATACCGGACACACCATGCCTCGTATTGATCAAGGTTTGACTCTTACACGTCACAAATGACTCATGGATATTTTTTTTAAGTATCAATAAAATCTGAAAGAGTTTGGTTAGTTTTATGTATGCAAGTTTTTGTTTTCACTTAAAATCCTGTCCATTTCAAATAAAAGTGAGACAGTTTGAGTAGTACCGGACACACCGTGCCTCATATTGAGGCGGGGTTGACTCTTACAAGTCACAAATGACCCATGGATTGTTGTCCTAAAGTATCAACAGAATACAGATGCATTTTGTCAGTTTTCTGTATGCTGGTTGTTGTTTTCACTTAAAATGTTGTCCATTTCAAATAAAAGTGAGACACTTTGAGTGGTACTGGCCACACCATGCCTCAAATTGAGGCGGAGTTGACTCGTACACATCAAAAATTACCCATGGATCCTTGTGATAAGTATCAACACAATGAAAATACGTTTGGTTGATTTTCCGTATTCCAGTTCTTTTTACATAAAATGGAGTCCATTTTAAACAAAAGAAAGAAAATTCAAGTGATACCAGCCACACCATGCCTCAGATTGAAGCGGGGTTGACTCATACCCATCAGATATGACCCATGGATCATTTTCCAAAAGTATCAACACAATATTAATGCGTTTGGTCAGTTTTATGTATGCTACTTGTTGTTTTCACTTAAAATGTTGCCCATTTCAAATAAAAGTGAGACACTTTGAGTGGTACCGGCCACTCCATGCCTCATATTAAGGAGGGGTTGACTCGTACACATCAAAAATGACCCATGGATCTATTTTCTAAAGTATCAACACAATCCGAATACGTTTGGTCGGTTTTCCATATGCCAATTGTTTTTACATAAAATGATGTCCATTTTAAACAAAAGACAGACACTTCGAGTGATACCGGCCACACCGTGCCTCAGATTGAGGTGGGGTTGACTCATACATGTCTAAAATGATCCATGGATCATTTTTAAAAAGTATCAACACAATCCGAATACATTTGTTTGGTTTTCGGTATGCCAGTTGTTTTTTACTTAAAAGTGTGTCCATTTTAAACAAAAGAAAGACAGTTTGAGTGATATCGGCCACACTGTGCATCATATTGAGGCGGGGTTGAATCGTACACGTCAAAAATGACACATGGATCATTTTCCTAAAGTATCAATAGAATCTCAATGTGCTTGGTCGATTTTCCATATGCTAGTTGTTGTTTTCACTTAAAATGTTGTCCATTTCAAATAAAAGTGACACACTTTGAGAGGTACCGGCCACACCATGCCTCAGATTGAGGCAAGGTTGACTCGTACAAGTCAAAAATGAACCATGGATCCTTGTACTAAAGTATCAACACAATACAAATAAGTTTGGTTGGTTTTCCGTATGCCAGTTGTTTTTACTTAAAAGGGTGTATATTTTAAACAAAAGAAATACACTTCGAGTGATACCAGCCACACTATGCCTCATATTGAGGTGTGTTTTACTCATACACGTCACATATGACCCATGGATCATTGTCCGAAAGTATCAACACAATACGAATGCATTTGGTCAGTTTTACGTATGCCAGTTTTTGTTTTCACTTAAAATGTTGTCCATTTCAAATAAAGGTGAGACACTTTGAGTGGTACTGGCCACATCGTGCCTCATATTGAGGAGGGGTTGACACGTACACGTCACAAATGACCCATGTATAATTGTTCAAAATTATCAACATAATCAGAATACGTTTGGTCAGTTTTCTGTATGTCTGTTTTTTTTACTTAAAACAATGTCCATTTTAAACAAAATAGAGACACTTTGAGTGATACCGGCCACACCATGCCTCAGATTGAGGCGAGGTTGACTCATACACATCAAAAATGACCCATGGATCCTTTTACTTAAGTATCAATACAATCAAAAAAGCGCTTGGTTAGTTTTCTATATGCAAGTTGTAGTTTTCACTTAAAATCCTGCCCACTTCAAATAAAAGTGAGACAGTTTGAGTGGTACCAGCCACACCATGCCTCATATTGAGGCAGAGTTGACTCGTACACATCACAAATGACCCATTGATTTTTTTCCTAAAGTATCAATAGAATACAAATGCTTTTGGTCAGTTTTCCATATTCCAGTTGTTGTTTTCATTTAAAATTTTTTCCATTTCAAATAAAAGTGAGACACTTTGAGTGGTACTGGCCACACCATGCATCGGATTGAGGCGGGTTTGACTCGTACACATCACAAATGACCCATGGATCCTTGTTCCAATGTATCAACACAATCCAAAGCTCCCAAGAGATCTTATGGGTGGATCTCCTTTGATCCTTGGGCATTTTGAGTGTCGTTAAGTGCAGATTAAAGATCTGGGTGAGTCTAATCCCATCCTTCTTTCCTCTTTTCGATTAGGGTTTTCACTCTTCTCTCATCTTCTTCCAAAGAACTAAAACCCTCTTTTACATTGGGATTTAGGGTGAATCGTTAAGAGATATTATATTGGGATCCAAGACGCCAAATTAAGAGTGCGATTGTCTCCGGAATCAAGGTAGGTGGTCCTTAGCCTTTCGTGAATTGTCGTGATGTTTTATATATGCCAAATCGCTGCTCGCCCAATGTTTGGGTGTCGAGTCAGGGGGTTGTCTGAGGTATAGGGCGGAGGGTGGGGGGGTGGGGGGTTGGGGGGGGGGGTGTCCGGGGTCCAGGAAGAAGCGTGGGGGGTCTGTCCAGGGTCCAGGGAGGAGCAGGGGGGGGGGGGGGGCTATCCATGGTCTAGGAAGGAGGGGGGGTGTATAGGGAGTTCCCAAACACACACAACTCTGCAAACATCCTCAAGATACACCTGCATAAAAAATAGATACATAAAAACAACCTTTCATAAAAAACAGACACATAAAAGCATCTTAGCTTGTATAATACACTGCACACAACTGCAAAAAAAAACACACATAAAAAGAGCACAAAAAACAGACACACTACATGAAACACTGCATAATAAACTACATACACCTCACTGCATACACCAGCATAAAAAACAGCACAAAAAACATATACAAACATACTTCAAACACCACAAAATACACCTTTAATAGCATAAAAAACACATATGCCCAGAGAGAGGGGGAGGGGGACTGTACGGGGTCTAGGGAGGAGGGTGGGGGGGGGGGCTGTCTGGGGTCCAAGGAGGAGGGTGAGGGGGGGGGGGAGCTGTCCGGGGTCCAGAAAAGAGGGGGCTGTCAGGGGTCCATGGAGGAGGGTAGGGGCTGTCCGGGGTCCAGGGAGGAGGGTGGGGGGGCTATCCGGCGGGGGGGGGGGGGGGGGGGGGGGTGTTCAGGGGGAAGTCCTAGGTTCATGGGATGGTATTTACATATTTTTTTAAGAAAATTATTTCAAGGTTAAAAAAACAATTTCATTATATCAACTTCTAATCAGACCACCAATTTTCTAAATTCCACTAAAAAATTACAATTTCATTAAAATATGAGGATTTCACAACATCCATGATATTTTAAAAATTAAACATTGATAATATATAAATAATCATTTAAATCATTTAGAATCTCATTTCCTATCAATCATTAAATTTATGGTTTCATTTATGGAGAACAATATTATGGAACCACCGATGTTTTATCAATGTTCAAATCAACACACACAACTGGACAACCCATGAAAAAAGGGTGGGGGGGGGTATCTATGGGGGTGGGTGGGCTATCCACGAGGGTGGAGGGGATGTCCAGGGGGTATGGGTTGTCCAGGGGGTGGGAGCGTCCAGGGGGTGGGGGGGGGGGGGGGTGCTGTCTTGGGGAGGGGTGAATCTGTCACATCAAATCATCAAGTCAAGTTTTATTATTTATAGATAAAAAATAAAGATAATGTGACCTACCTAATCACACATATATTCAGGCACAACAAATCAATAAACATAAAAGGTCAATAATATTAGTAAAAAATGTAATGGATCAATCTGTCCAACATCACCATCACTATCATCACCATCACCATCACCCTCACTCTCGTCCTCATCATTGTCCCCATCATCGTCCCTTCCATCCTCCTCCGCCTCGGCCTCCTCATATCCATCCTCCTCCTTCACCTTGGCCTCATCCTCTCTATCATATCTACCACCACTAGAACTTCCACCTGGTGCACCATATATAGAATTCATCGATGACATATATTCATCACAAGCAATGCTAGCCTATGGTAGAAGTGTTGGACGTAAAACTTCCATTAGTTTCATAAATGCAGTGTTTGCCCTTACTGACTGTTCTACTATCTCTGTGGCCCTTTATTCAGCCTGTATATCCTATTCCTTAACCTTCTGCAACTCGGTGGCACTACAACTCATACCTGAGGAGGGATAATACCTCTTCGGAACTATACTCTTCCCCGGTCGGAATCGTACTCTACCAGGGTTCTCATCTCCCAACACCTGATGTAAGTGATCGTTTGACCCAAAATTGTCAGGTTCCTAGGAATAAAGGGCCTATAAAGTATCCTGTTACAAATATAAATAGATTATTAAGTTACAAAATAGATATTAAAATTTTAAATCTACAAAGTGAAACTTACAATCTACTGATAAGTCGGTTCATTAACCGCACTTCCATCTTTCTTCTTTCTACTCGAGAAAAACAATTTTGCTCAAGGTATATGCCCTTATATATTAAATTTATGACTCTACAATGACATTGAATATAGGAAACCATAATTAAAAATAGGATATCAAAAAAATAGTAATTGCATAACTAAAATTATATAACTTTAGCAATCGAATAAATTATGGAAGAAGAAATAGAAAGTGAAAGTTGTAAAGAAATATTATAAACTGTCATACCTATTTTCTATCATGATCAGGCATTGTAGTACATCCCAATGTGTGGATGTATTTCTTAGAGTTAATGTTTTTTTTATTTCTTCCAGATGCATCCTAAATAAAATTCAATAATTAGTATTAATTAAAAACATGAAAATTTTCATTTAAATACCTCTAATTTGATTAATACCATAAATTGGCTAGTCATCTAATGAGTAATCATCTGTCGGTACTGTTCTAACCGAAAATCATCCACGACAGGGACCACCTCTAACTCTATGCCCACTTTAGCATGCCAGCCAATGTACAACTCATGCTTATAATCTCTCCAAAGCTCGCCTAAATCCTTTAGACGTGCTAGCCATGCACACTCGCCATCGGGGAAATTAAACCACAACTGACACCAAAATATTAATTCATATAAATAAAAATTTTAATATATTGCATTAAATAAAACATATTTTTTACCCATATCTCTGCCCAGGCTTTATCCTTGACTTCATTTGGTAGCTGTCTCCATGAGACCGGGCTGACAGGAATGATGTCGGAGTATTTGGAAAGTGTTGCCAAAAAACTCTGACATTGCATCCCGGAGTTTTTCAATCATTTTACTATCTTAATTGTATTCAAACATCAACTATGTGTAGCAGTTCTACACCGCACACATGCGTGTATTCCCCCACCCCCGCATCCTATTAGTAGAGGTATGTTTTATGAAATTAAAAAAATATTTTATCAATACATGTTATAATGAAAATAAATAATGGTGTAACAATTATTTAGGCTTGGATAAGTATATCTGTGGTAGATTGATCAATGGACGCCGTTGGATCTACAAAAACTGAAGAAACACCCTGTACAGATGGAGTGGGTCCCAATGTATGCTCTGTAGGGACAAACTCTGGTGGAGTAGGAGTCGAAGAAGATGGAATATAAAATCCTGAAGAGAAGGAAGTAGAAGTAAAAGTAGATGACACGGATGGATGGAAAAATGTTGGATGGGGAGTGGGAATCAACATCAGATATGGTATAGACGGGTGAGGAGGCTCAGATGTAAAGGGTGGTGAAAACATGAGAGGCCTAAATATCCTGTGTGTCCCTAACGACACACAGGGATCTGAATGTGGGATGGATGGTATGTCAGTGGGAGGGGTAGGGTCTAATCGGGTACACCGACCAGATCGTCTAGCTCACAGACCAGCCCCCCTCATACGAACACCCAGAGTACTGGGACTACTACTAGGCTGCTCATCAAATAACTATCACCTAATAGATGGATCCTAAAAAAATGTTTTAAAAAAATTAATCACATGAAATTATATATTATTTAAATAAATATATTTGAAATAAAATACTCACTACAAGCACTAGTGTTGGAATACCCAGCTCAGTCATGAGATGATTATTGTCCATAATCTGTTTTCATCGCCTCTCTTCAATTGGTTTCATTTCCTAAATTTGAAAACAAATATGGAAGAAAATAGAAAAGGATAACTAATGTGTAACCCAAAAAAAATGAGAGGGAATAGGGGGATTCATGGATAATTTAACTAACCATTGTTTTAGGTGAGCTTGAACAAATATATAATGAAGTCAATAAATCATACAAGATGTAATAAATAAATTTAATTTTTATTAGGATTATTATTTAATAAGTGTCATCGGTCTATTAAAATCATGGAACATTAATTCTACCAGATTCATAAGTGGTAAAGGAGCTATCAAAATTAATTAAAAATTTAATTTCTTTAGCTCAGGTATATGATGAAGGTTTCAATACATGTTTTGTAGAAGAATACAAACCATCATGTTCATTACCTGGTAAAATGTTAAAGATAGGTCTTAGAGTCATATAAATTTTATTCCAATCATAGTTGAAGCATTGAAATGTTCACCAAGTTAGAAACGTTGGTTTCTTAGGTTTTAATATAGTTCAATTCCAATTAGAAAATACAATTCAAATAAAAATTCAAACCAAAAAACATTGAAAATTCACATAACGGTCAAGTCAGATATAGCATATTTGTAATAAATATTAAATCATTTTGAATTGTACCAACCTTAAAAAACCAACTCGAAGTAAACCAAAATAATTGAGAACACAGATTAATGATTCTATATATTTTACACCACAACTTTTGGTTCACAATTAACTCTGAAAATTGAGCTATTAGAGTCATCAAAAGAAATAAATGGATTGGTTCCAATGGAAGTAGGGAAAGTGTCAATTCTATCACCACCATTATCAAAAATATGTCTTGGAATTACTTCAACAATGACACCAAATTCAGGACGAAGTTGGTATTTGACATAAAAAACTTTTTTATCCATTGATACCAATACATATGGTTCTTCGATAGAAAGAGTGAGGTCATGTTAATTACTTGAAATACACAATCATTAATAAATGTTCCTTGTCTCGTCATCAGATCAAACCAATGGAATTTCATCATTGTGACTCGTTCATGAGAGTAATAATCCAATATTATTATTTTTTTAATGACTCTATAATAACCTACATTTTCGAATCGTGGTCTACTATCTGATGCACTAGCATAAAAATCGGTTGTGGAAGTAACCATAACACCATCATGCTGTATTCTCATGTTCTTTTCTCGTTCAATGACTATAATTTTTTTCCCATTGATAACAATTAATTTACAGTCATGAACCACAGTATTAGGACCAAAAGACAAAGATCTTATTTCCTCAGAGACAGATTCAGCATTCTAACTCAATACCTGCAATATAAATGAATATTAAACTTAATTAAATATTGATTTAATTATTTTAAATAGTAATATTTTTACCTTCAGTTTTAACCAAGCAGAAAACTCTTTGATATGAAAAGTCTCCCTCCTTCTCAAAGATAAAGAATGATGCTTTATATTTATTATTGTTCTATGTTCCCTATAGATAAAAAATATGAATAGTTTAACAAATATATATATATGATAAACATATTCAATTTAGTTACCGAATTTAATCATAGAACTAATCACAATTGAACAAAACTGTGCAATGTGCCATCTCCCACTCTTCAGGGATTAATGTCTTCAATGTATATGATCCATGAATTCGTTTTACTTGAGGAAGTGATGGAAAAATGGGTTCAATTTTCTCATACTATTCTTATTCATTTCTCATTGGTCTATTCATTATTGTAGTAAGATCAGACAAATACATTGAGAAGAAATCCATAAATTCTTGAGCCAAGTAACCGTTCATGATAGAACCTTCGAGATTATTTCTGTTTTGGGCATAAGACTTTAATCTGCACATATTTCTTTCAGTTGGATACATCCAACAAAAAAACAGGTCCTTCGAGAAGTATTTTAGTTGGAATATGGATAGTCAGATGAAACATGCATGTGAAAAATGATGGAGGAAATATTTTTTCCAACTCACACAAAATTAATGGGGAATCTGTCAACATTTTTTGCAAGAAATACTTGGATAACTTCTTAGCACAAAGATCTCTAAACAAATGGCACAACTGAATACCAGTCACCCTTAAATTATTGGACAAAAGATGAAAGATTTATATTGGAATCAAATCTTGTAGAAGAATGTGATAATCATGAGTCTTTAAATTTTTTTTCTTCAATTCACCTCTATTGACACATTTAGATATGTTGCTTGAATAGCTATCAGGAACTCTAATAGTCTCTAATACTTCCAGAATTTTTTTCCATAGGTTTCATCACATAAGAAGCACATGTAACTTGCCATTTATTTTCAATAATATGCACAGGATGCAATTCTGGTCTGATGACACAATCCACTAAGTCACACTAAGACTGTAAATCATCTTTTTTCATTACCTTAACATTTAGAAGTATCGAAAACAACATTTCACATATATTCATTTCAATGCGCATTACGTCTAAGCAATGACGTAACAAATTGGTTGACTAACAAGGAAAATAAAAAAAGAGACTCATCTTCCTCCAATTGTAACAGGTTTCGGTGGAAACATTCTTTATCTTTCCAAATTTCATTTGACCCTTCCCAAATGAAAAACTGAAATCTTTTAATTCATTAATAATATCAGTTCCAATCATACACTGAGGTGGATCTTTAATTTTATGGTATTATCAAATCTTCAGCGATTATTTCTATATGGATGGTCCATTGGAAAGAATCATCGATGTCCCATAAAACTGAAACTACAATGATGTTTCAGTCTTCTGGATCATGTATTCTTCATAGAAATAGGACATGATAGTTTTATCTTCGTTCTCTATCCAAACATCATCGCATATGCCATAAAATCATTGATCGTCTACATAAGCGCAACACGCATATGAAATTTGTCTTTCGAATATGCATCGTATGTGCGCACACCCACATCCCAATGAAGTTTCAACTCTTTTATTAAAGGTTGCATGCATACGTCAATATCAATGTCGAGATCAAAAGGGAAAAATATGAGTATACTCATGAAAGTGAAAGGTTTTTTCATACACAACCATGGGGGAAGATTATAAACATGTATAAAAACTGGCCATGTGTTGTGCGAAGTAAGAATATGCCCAAATGGATTAGAATTGTTGCATGAAAGACCTAGCCTCACATTACGCACATCAGTTTCAAAATCAGGATATCAAGAATCAAATATATTCCATCAAAATACATCTGTAGGGTGAACCAGCTCATCATTAGTCTTTTTTCTCTCAGTATCATGCCATCTCATTTTTATAGATATTTCATCAGACATAAAAAGATTATGGAGTTCGGGGATCAATGGAAAGTTCCACATTACTTTCTGTTGCACATAGGACGGTGTTCCATCAGATTTTGACTTCCAGTGGGATGTGCCACATTTTATACAATCATTTCATTCAACGGTTTCCTCCCAGAATAAACTGAAATCTTTAAAGAAAGCATGAATTTTGTTTCTTGAAAATCCAAGTTCTTGAACTAACTTCAATGCCATATAGTGGTTTGAGGGAATATCTGAATCATCTAGAAGTAAATCCTTCAAGAAGGTAAGAATGTAATCGATTGCTGTATTAGAAATACCATACATAGTTTTCCCATGAAATAATCAGATTAATAATTCTAGCTTTTTCATTTTATCACATTGCCTATATACTGGATTCGTGGCAGCATCATTCAATTTTTTCACCCTGACAATATCATAATTTTCATTAGATGCATCATATACCCTCATATCAAAGTCTTCTTGAGTCAAAATTATAACATCCCGCCTTTTATCACATAAACTTTTATTACATTATACAAAACTGAGGATCTTTAAGGTTTAGTGTCTTGGAAACCGGGAACTTAATACATGAAAACATAAAAAAAATTCTTCTCAAACACTTGAAAGGCTTATTAATTTGTTCATATTAAGTTTATTACTGCATCTCATAACCATGGAACATACATCAAAGGAAAGGGTGAGTAGAAGGGCTAGTAAGGGAAACAAGAGAAACATTTCACAAGTGAACTTGATATACATCAACAAAGTCATGATAAATAGCTTTAAGGCAGGAGAAAGAGATCATGAGGCATATTATAATGAAAATAACATGATTCATAATTTGAAGATGTGACTACAACATTTAATTTAGACAATCGTGAACATATCACCAAGGTCCATCCCTAAGGTGTCATTTAAAAAAATTACCAAGGTTATTCACCAAGGTATTTTTAAAATTGTAATCCCTAGAGATTACATCATTACCCAATGAATTGGAGCGCTATCAGGGAGCACCCTTAAATTTTTATTTATTATCATTTGATCCACATATATCATCATCAAAAATTTCACAAATAACCCATATAGCATAAAAGAAATGGGTTTCATTTCATAATCATAACGTTTTAAAAACTGCTTTTAAGACATGATCTTTATGTCATTTTAAACCCACAAAAAAGGAAAGTGGGTTTCGTGTATTTAAATCCCAGAATTAAACTAGAAAATTTTGATATATATGTGAATACCCCTTTATAAGAAAGATCTTTGAGTATTTACTTAATAAAATAAAGGAATTTGATAAAAATAGAGAGACATTTTGAGATGAAAATTCAGCATCATAACAACTATGTTGCAGGGTTGTAAAAAATATTGAAAAGAGAGGGGACATGGTTCACCCACTCATAAATGATCCATCAAATAGTAAAGGGAAAGAATATAATGGATATAAGAACATGGTAATGAAATTTTAAGGACATACCATATGAAATGAAAAACTTGAAAGGAAGACAAAATTAAGATTTCTCTTATGAAGAATTTAGCAGCATAACGACGTCACTTAAAACATCAAAAAATGAATTGATGAGATCAAATAGGGTCTCTCATCATAAGAAAATAAAAAGGAAAGTATGATAGATATATAAGATCATACCACAAAATAAGAAAAGGAACTTGATAGAAATGACATGAAAATAGAACTTGAAAAATGAGAAGGGTGGAAGAATCCCTTACAAAAAATTCGGCAGCCTAACGGCGCCACTTAAACATTCATAAAAAGAAATGATGAGAGTAAGAGGGGGTATCTCATAATATGAAAATAAAAATTACAGTATGGTGAATATAAAAGAACATCCTCGAACATAAGAACATGGATCATAAAAGAAGTGACATAAAAGAGAGTACTTGAAAAGAAAGAGAGAGGGAGGATCCCTTACCTTAAAACGTAACTCTTAAAACTCAAAGGTCGGGACCTTGAGGGCATGGGGGAACCTTGGGAGGACCCGTTGGGTGTTAAGGAGACTAGAACTTCGTTGAGGAGGATTTTGGAATGAAAAGGATGAGATAATGGCTTGGTATTTATAGGGGAAGTGAGGGAAAAGGCATTAATGGCCAAGGGACACCTCATCAGCGGTATTGGAAAAACTATGTACTATTCAATGGTATTTCCTCATGGTATTGGCCACTTAGGACACATCATACCTTATATTACTATTCATAAGTCTACCATAATGATTACATAATTATTACATCCTTAATGATGTCATTAAACACCCGAGACTCTAAACTGAAAATTCACTATTCACCAAAAATCCAACTTTTTCAGAAAAATCCCAAAAATTTACCTTAACATAATATCGATGCTTTGAATTAAAAAATGAACTCCATTTTATAAAAATTATTTTCTAAATATTTTTAATTTAATTTTTAAATAAAAAAACACTATTCACAGAAAATTCATTGTTTTCATAAAACTCCCCAAAAATTACCTTAACATAATATCGATGCACTGAATTCAAAAATGAACTACATTTTATAAAAATAATTTTCTAAATATTTTTAATTTAATTTTTAATTAAAAAACACTATTCACCTGGAAAAATTAATACTTGACTAATAATTTTTGAAACAGTTATTTAACTATTTTATTGAATCACATTACTTAATCAAGCTGCCTATATTATATTAAAACTTTCTTTAAGTGATATTACTAATCCATTTGGTCACATTACTAATCCTAAGCATAAAATCACTATTCATAAATTACTATTCACCAAAAAATAAGTTGATCTTATTAGACTCTAAATTTTTTACTGAACACATTTGTAGAAGACCATTTTTTGAAAATATTTACACATCATTAATTATTTATGGTTTATATAAATATTTTAAAATATCCTTTTTTCCAAAATTCATCAATAAAATACATCCTAAATTAATCCAGACATTTTGAAAATTCACAAACTTTACCATAAGAAGAAATCACAATTTTTATTTATCAAAGGATTACATAAGGCAGCTAAGGTCTCATTACATAGCCCCTTATAACACCAACATAAGATCTAAATTTAAGGTGTGCTAAGGTGATAGAATATTGGGGCGGCTCGACCAACATTGCCCGAGTGGTGATTTTTATCAGCGTGAACTTCTCGCGAAGGCGATTTCGTTCCAGTTTCACATGATGAAGTTCGGCTTGGGTTTGGTCCAGAGCAAAGCCCAGTGGTGCTACCTTCTTCCCAAGTTCTGTCAGATGGGCTTCGATCGACCCAAGACTACTGGATGAGGCCATCGAATCTTCTTTCTATATTAATTAACCAAGATCAGTTGTATTTATAGTCAATAATCACAACATTTAGTTTCCAATGGTCATATTGACCAATGTTCATATAACAGTCGAAAAACAACGGTCTCATTTTAATTATACCCATTCTATCAAATGAAATAGTTTTGATGAGTATAAAATAAAATAACACACAAAATTAAGAAACAAAATTTATTCAAAATTTCGGATCGTTACAAAAATCCTTTCTTTTTCATGATGACAAATAAATGGAAACCGATCATCTAAAAAATTCTCTAGTCCAGTCCTTTCAGTTCGATCATCAGCAATTTGATATTTCATTTTATCCCCATTATGATACCACACATAGTAGTTTCCTTGAAACCCATATTTGGTTATGTGGTAGCTAAATTCTTCACGGCTCAACCAAGGTCTACAAATAGAATTGGAACTTGGGCAGTGTTTGCGACCACTATCTGAAGCATTGTGAAATGAAAAATCCAAAAGCTCTCCAATTTTTTTTGAAAATCGCTTGAGACCTGACCAGTTTCATACATCCAACTTCTATCCATTCTTTAAAAATAATTGTTATAAATCATTTATTCATAAGAAATTCAATAAGATTGAAGTTTAATAAAAAATATATTTAAGTAAACGATAAAGGAAGGAGTTTCAAGTTGATGTAGTAAACTATTAAAACAATGTAAATATATACTAATTCAGTTATGTGTTCCTAAATTTGAGGTGAGATGTGTTTTGTAATTTTTTCATTTTTCACATACAAGAAGACACCATAGACCTGATAGAACATTGTTCAAGATATTACAAAGTGAAGGATTTTCATGAAAGATGCATAATGTGTAAAGAGAGTTTTTAAAATAAGTTATTGATGCTAAAAAATGGGAATATTGTGAAAAGTTAGTACATTTATAACACCCAAACTAAAGTCCACAGAAAGTACCATATCACCCCACTAAAAAAAAGGAAAACCACCTACCCCACTACCCCAACCATCCCCAATCCCTTCACATGGATTATCCTTTTTTCCATTACCCACCTTAAGAAAATATGACTAAACAAACCATTTAACATCTTTGAGTGGGGATACATCTCACCAGCACCTGTATTAGTCAAAATGATTAACTAACTACATAAAGGAGTGGCTATGAAGACTTCAAATCAAGTTGATTCATATAATCATGGAACTTGAATTGTAAAACTAAACTAGAAAACAAATCAAACTACACTTATTGGGTATGTCATTCCACACACCTCACCACCTGGTTTAGGACAAATCAAAATAAAAACAAAGAATAATAGATGCAAAACATTAAAAATATGTTAAGCCTTACAGATTTGGAGTGCAGAACTAAAAAATTGGTTGACTTTAGATATATTTATAGGGAGGAAGGAGTTATAAACCTATGTAAAGACAGAGGCCTCTAGTTTATAATCCAAGGGGGACTTCCCCAAGGCTTCATAAATCATAATCACTATGAATCCAAGGTAGATTTCCCCAAGGTAATCTAAACCAAATCATCATGAATCCAAGGGGGTTTCCAAATGGAATTAAAATATATGTTTTTAGCATGAATCCTTGGTTGGTTTCTTCAAGGAATTCCAAAATAATTAATCAAAGCACAAGTACTCAAAACTTAAATTAAAATTTATTTATATTCATTTTCAAAAGGTCTCAAATAAGAGGCACATGCCTCAGGTCCCATTATGTGTTACAGGCATCCCAAATCATTCACTCATGTTCAATAACTCATCTTGGAACTCCTATGGTCATACATTTCATTACCTAATTATTTCCCCAAGTCAAGCGCACCCCATGGGTGGATAAAGTTTATGCTTAATAGGTTGTTCATGGATTATAAAGAGGTTTAATTTCATAAAGTATAGACAAAAACATTTATTTTTAAATTTGAGATTAATAATAAAGTATGCCAATGATACTACACATCATAAAGAACAAAAAATAGTGATACTTTTTAGGGATAGTTTATAAACCATCTTGTATATACTTGCAAACATCTACCAGTCAAGTATTAGTCAATGATTCAATATCAAATAGCATGAATCATAAAATTTTTCAAAATCCCTAGAAATAGGGAATAATGACGCGATCTTTCTAGATAGTGAAATAAATGGAGAAAGATTGAGAATAAAAGGATATCCTTATAACTAGCTCATAGTTGGGATGAACAATAATATAAACAGATAAGATACCTCAACTCACCATGTTATCTCACAGAGTTTGGTAGACCACACACCAACCATGTCAATTACCTAAATGAGGGCTTCTATGTATGTATTTGGGAAGAGGTTGAAGGAGTCTAACCTGGATGGGGGAGTTTCAGCTGATCGGATGGAAGACCTCAGGTTAGGGTTCACCTGTGCGGGGGCTTCTGGAAATCAGGGGAAATGTAGAGTTATCTGCTTCGGTGTAATCGGGGGCAGTTTTTCTGCATTTGGGGGGACTTTTCCCAAAGGTTTTTGAAAACTGTTGTGAAAAGCATGGACTTTTCCAAGGTTTTGTACAAACCGTTGGTAAAGGAAGAAGATTTCCCAACAGTTTCTTCAAACCATTGGGAAATCATTCACTAACTCAACCATTACAAATGGTTTATTCAAACTGTTGGTAAAGGACCCCTATACCAACGGTTCTATTGAACCATTGGTATAAAAGCATTGGGAAAATCTAACATCCCAATAGTGTCACTTTTTGGGTTCGAAGTTGGGGTTTTTTTATAAATGGGTTTTTATTTTTTTTATAAAAAAGGGGTAGGGTTACCAATATTTTTAAAAATGGGTCTCAAGATGTGTGAACCCCGTTCACACATCTTTGGCACAAAGAGATGTGTGAACGGGGTTCACACATCCTGTGCAGTCGTGATAGAAGATGCGTGAAACCCATTCACACATCTCCCCTCACCAGGACGTGTGAACGGGGTTCACGTGTCCTTTGTAAACTTTATGAAGGATGTGTGAACCCCATCCACGCATCCTACAAAAAGTTTTAATTTTTTAAATTTTTTAATTTTTTTTGTTTTTTTATTTACATATATATATATATATATAAATTTCAGCAGAATTTTTCTACTATTTAATATCTAGCAGTATTTCCATTACAACATTCTGGATTCGGATAGAGACCCTCATCTAAGGCTATCTTTTATTAGAGGGCTTTCCCTGGAAATCGTTCTGCATTTCTGATGTGGGATTTAGGTTCTCCCTTTCCTGTGCAGAACATTCTACATTTCCATTGTGGGATTCTGTTTCAAGTACGTGACTTTGAAAAACTATAAAATACAAACTATAAGACCAATATAAATGAAACTTAAAACATAGATTAAACATATAAGAAATTTTTGAAAATAAAAATAATTTCATAAAAAATGTTGATGAATAATAATTTATAAGCTTTCAAAACCACAAACTTGAAACTTAAAAATGTTTCAAGTACGTGTCTTTGAAAGACTATAAAATAAAAACTATAAGACCAATATAAATGAAACTTAAAACATGACTTAAAAATATAAGAAATAGTTGAAAATAAAAATAATTTCGTAAAGAATGTTGATGAAAAATAATTTATAACTTTCAAAATCACCAACTTGAAACTTAAAAACATTTTCAGTACGTGGCTTTGAAAGCCTATAAAATAAAAACTATAAGACCAATAAAAATGAAAATTAAAACATGGATTAAACATATATGAAATAGTTAATAATTAATTAGTAAATTAGTAATATAATTATTAATTATATAATTATTATTAGTTAGTAATATCATTATTAATTATATAATAATTAATTAGTAATATAATTATTAATTATATAATAATTAATTAGTATTATAATTATTAATTATATAATAATTAATTAGTTAATTAGTAAATTAGTAATATAATAAATAATTATAATTATTCATTACAATTATTAGTTATTAATTATTAATAATTAATTATATAATAACTAATTAGTCAATAATTAGTAATTATTAATTATATAATAATTAATTAGTTAATTAGAAATATAATTTTTAATTATTATTATAATTATTAATTGTATAATTAATAATTATATTACGAATTAACTAATTAATTATTATATAATTAATAAGTAATAATTATAATTAATAATTATATTACTAATTAACTAATTAATTGTTATATAATTAACTTTTAATAATTAATAATTATATTGGTAATTAACTAATTAATTATTATAGAATTAATAATTACTAATTATAATTAATAATTATATTACAAATAATAATTAATAATTATATTACTAATTAAAATTAATAATTACATTACCAATTCAATAATTATTTATTATATAATTAATAATTATATTACTAATTAACTAATTATTTTTTATATATTTAATAATTAATAATTAATAATTAAAAATTATAATGAATAATTATAATGAATAATTATATTACTAATTAACTAATTAATTATTATATAATGAATAATTACTAATTATAATTGGTAATTATATTACTAATTATAGTTAATAATTATATTACTAATTAACTAATTAATGAGTATATAATTAATAATTAATAATTATAATTAATAATTATTTTATTAATTAATTATTTTATAATTAATAATTATATTACTAATTAGCTAATTAATTATTATATAATTTTATTACTAATTAACTAATTAATTATTTTATATTAGTAATTAATAATTATAATTAATAATTATATTACTAATTAACTAATTAATTATTGTATAATTTGTAATTACTAATTGTGATTAATAATCATATTACTAATTATAATTAATAATGATATTACTACTTAACTAATTAATTATTATATAATTAATAATTAATAATTAATAATTATAATTAATAATTATAATGAATAATTATAGTTACTAATTGTATTAATAATTAAAAAATTAATTATTATATAATTAATAATTAATAAATAATAATTATAGTTAATAATTATATTACTAATTATGTAATTAATTATTATATAATTATATTACTTATTAACTAATAAATTATTTTAATCAACATTTTTTTACAAAATTCTATTTATTTTCAACTATTTCTTATATGTTTAAGTCATTTTTTAAGTTTCATTCATATTGGTCTTATAGTTTTTATTTTATAGTCCTTCAAAGACACATACTCAAAACATTTTTAAGTTTCAAGTTGGTGGTTCTGAATGCTTATAAATTATTATTCATCAACATTTTTTATGAAATTGTTTTTATTTTCAACTATTTCTTATATGTTTAATCCATGTTTTAAGTTTCATTTATATTGGTCTTATAGTTTGTATTTTATAGTCTTTCAAAGACACGTACTTGAAACATAATCCCACATCAAAAATGCAGAATATTCTACATAGGAGAGGGAGAACCTGAATCCCACATCGGAAATGCAGAATGATTTGTAGGGCAAGCCCTCTTATAAAAGAGAGCCTTGGGTAAGAGTCTTTGTCATAATCTGAACTGTTGTAATGGCAATACTGCTGGATATTAAATAGTAGATAAATTCCTCTTAAATTTTTTGTTATATATATATATTATATATATAAAAAAATTAAAACAAAGAAAAAAAATAACAATAAAAATAAAAAAATTTAAAAAAAAATTGTAAAAAAAAATTTAAAATTTAAAAGTTTCTGTAGGATGCATGAACCCCGCTCACACATCCTTAATCAACTTTGCGAAGGATGCATGAACAGGGTTCACACATCTTTTAGCGCACCTAAGATGCGTGAACCCCATTCACACATCTTCCTGGAATCGGGGATGTGTGAATGGGGTTCACGCATCTTGGGACCGATTTTTAAAAATAATGGTAAACCTATCCCATTTTGCAATTTTTTTTCTCAAAAACCAATTTTTAAAAAATACCCTTTCGAAGTTCATCTGTAGAGGTCCTTCCCTCGTGTTAAAATATGCTCCTCAAAATATTCTACAAAAAATTGAATGGTCCTTTGAATCATGTCTATGGATCAAATTTCCTTTCAGATCTAAATCATGAGTTTGGTCGGCATCCCTTGGATTCATTTAAGGGCTCCTCCTTCGGAAGAGTTTTGAAGAAAGGCTAATCGGCTTATATTGAAGGAAATATAGAAGCCTTATTAGAAAGATTAGATATGGGTAAGTTCTTCTTTATCGCATGACTAGTTATTTCCAAGGTTGAAAAATCTTGGAATCTTGAAGATTTAGTTCATCAAATCCCCTCTCTCTTGGAATTCTCGAATTAGAGAGGTGTTTCTCTTAGAAGAGGATTCTTAAATTGTATCTTTCAATTGGGTGAATACAAGACTCGAGCTTGGTACACTGGTTATATGGATTTAAGGCCAGGCATATTGCATCTTCATGAGTGGTCGATGGATTTCAGTGTGATGCAGGTCAAGAACACCTTTGCTCAGGTATGGGTGAGATTACATGGGCTCAATTGGATCCTTTGTAATTCAAAAATTCTCCATGATATTGCAACAGAAATTGGTTGGATAAAGAGAATAAGAATGTTAGGTATTTTCATTTTGTAATATTTTTAGTGGAGATCGATCTTAGTTCTTCTCTTACCCAATATTCTATTATCTCCACGCCTTCTGATAAAATTTTCATCTTTGTGGAGTATGCAAAATTCACATATTTTTTCCATTGTTGCAAATTTGTTGGCCATTTTGATGGGAATTATAGAAGATTACTAAGTCTTTCTATAAATTAAAATTATAAGCAGTATTATACTACTTTGGATACCTAATCTGGGAGGAGTTTAAAGGATGGTATGGCCACAGTTGGCCTGAATAATGATCTGTTTAATGATTAAAGAAGATCTTGGGTTGAAAAAGAACATACTTCCATAGTTTCTATGTATCCCCCACTGAATAGATTAGATATTTGACATGATAATGGATGGGATCCATCAATTTTCCACAATGTTAGGAAGCAACTCAAGAACCTCTCTTAGTATGAAGATGCTGAGTAGGATGGTGCTCCTTCTCCAGATAATTTTTTTATTACTGAATTTGTTACAAATAGGGATGCAAGAGTTGGCATCCCTCATCAATCAATTGGTTTAATAGAAGTTATGGTATTCTCCAATTCTTACCAATTTGGTGGATATAATGATGATGGATTTTTAGGTAGTATTCATTGTGATGTTGCACAAACTTCTGCTGGACTTGTGACTGGTTCTAAGTATGTTGAAGCCTTGGATCAATATGGGATAGTAAAGGATGATATAGAGGACATCTCTGCATATAAAGTTGCTATTAATGCTTTGGTTGATCAAAAACTGATATAGGAGTAGGTGATTTTCTCTATGGTTCGTAAATAAAAAAAGAAAATTAATACTGATTCTCCTAGAAAGATTAATGGTGTAGAAAAAGTAAGGTGATAAACTAGACAAAAGACAACTGCTTCTATGGACAATGAAGGTTTTCAAGTGGTTCCAATCAGGAAAACCAGTTCTGGACAGAAGTAAGACCACTCAATGATTGATGTTGCAGAAGCCAATAGTTTTGGTCTTCTTGAGTCTATGAATGGGAGTTCAAGGCATGACAAAAGGGATTTAACTGATATCGTTGGAAAGCTGGAAAAATTGGACACTGAGAAAGTTGCACGTGCATGAAAATCTTGGAGATGGTGTAGGCATCCAAATGGCCATAGTAGGGGATGTCGGTGAGATGAATGGGCTAATACACGAGGAAGTGGTAGAAATGTTCTCACCATATCTTCTTCTTCAGAGCTGACACTAGAGCAGGAAACGATCACAGAAGGGTACTCTATGATTTTCGATCAAAATAATTCTCAATCTGAGTGGGATTCTGCGGATGATATTGACGGAACTGATGGTGGGTATGAGATTGATCCTAGTCTTTTTGATCCATAACTTTCTTGTTGGATGAGGGAATGTCTCTACGTGTGACCCCATCCATTTTCTTGCATGTTTTCTTCTTTTATTTTATTTTAATAAATGGTCAGAAGCTTCAGCTTCTAGCTAGACCTGTTTCAATTAATAATATTATTAAATATTAACAATATTATTACTTATTATATTTTATATTATTACTTATCAGTAATTATTATTTATATTATTAATTTTTAATTTTCTAAATAGTTATATTATCAGTTTTTAACTATTAAATATTAATTATATTATCAATTACTAAATGCACTATTAATTATTAATTATCTTATTAATTAATTATTTATTGTTAATTATTAATTAATAATTATTCTATTAATAAATAATTATATTATTAATAGTTAATCATATTATGAGTAAAAAATTATATTATTAATTGTTAATTATATTATTTATTAGTAAATAGATTATTAATTATTAGTTATATTATTAACAATTAATAATTAATAATATAATTATGTTATTAATTATATGATTATCTATTAGTCATATTATTAATTTTTTATTATAGGTAAAAGGGATTCCCCCAGGGTGCAGCTTAGTTGGTAGCTACCTTTGTGGGTCTCAGCGAGGTCTCAAGTTCGAGTCTCGTCGAGTTCATCCATGTTCGGCCTATTGCATGATTTTCTTTGTATTGTAGCCCCTTCCCTGAATAAACTAAGGATTCAGCCTCAAATTTTTATTATACATAAAAGGGATTACAATACCCAAAGAACACACACACCCAAGTATACATTAGTGGGTCAAGCCTCATCCCTCCCCTAAGGATTGAAAAGAACCCACTAGGACTCTTTAAAATTTTTATGGCCCAAACTCCCTTAATTTTTAAGACCTGGAAGCCCATTTTATTTTTTCTCAAAGACCCCTTTCTCTCTGCCCATTGAGGACCCAATTTTGTGAGTTATTCAATAGACCCATAAGGTAAAGCGCTAACTCGTGCCTCCCACTTGCACCACAATTTCACTCTCTTTTTTTCTTTTTGATAAGGTCTTATATCACTATCCCTAACAACAACCCATCACAAACTATGGCTATCAAGCACTCACACTCTCCGGTGGTGTCAGCCCATCGACGCCCCAATTGGCCGACACCAAAACTCGACAATATCCCGTTGCACCCCACTGAACATCACCGACCATCGCCTGGTGAAGCCTCATCATCCACCCACATCAGTGTCTCACCCGACCCTTTGTCGAGTGTTCACCCCCATCATTTACCAAAATAGATCTCTTTGTTCACATAGATATCAATAGTATATAGCTTAAATCCACAACCATGGAAAATAGGATTCAAACCCCCTAAGAGTGATGTAGTACAGAAGTGATTAATTATATAGATAATTATATTACTAATTGTAAATTATATTGTAAATTATTAATTATACTATTTTTTATTAATTATCTTAATACTGTTGAGGCCTTACCTCAGTGGTAAAGTCACCTCACAATTTTTCATATAACCAGATTTAAAATGTTGAAAGTCTCGCATGAGGGGGATTTTTGGGTCACTTATGGTTGATGACACAGGCTATCATGCAAGTGGTGATGTCACAGATAGTGAAGAAAGTAAGGGTCAACCCCCAGATACATACTAATATAGTGTATGATGTAGGCAGGGGGCCTTTAGGCTAGGACAAAGGGGCCTTTAAATGGTGGGCTTTCAGGCCATTTAAAAATTGTAGTGGACTAGTATTGGACTGGGTCAACCCTTAGAGGAGGCGTTGATGATCCTTTCTAGTCCATGGGTATGTGTGTTGTTTCCTTTTTTTATAACGTCAAATACCAAATTATTATTTACCATATTATTAATTAAATTGTTAATTGTTAATTATTAATTATTAATCATATTATTAATGTTGATAATTGAGTTGATTTGGATAAACATGATCCTAAGGATTCTTATATGGAGGATTTTAATAAGGGTTAAAACATGTGGTTGATGCTAAGGGGTTACAAACTCTTCCAAATATGAGGAAATGAAAGGAATACTCTCATCTGCAGAGAATACTGGTTACCAAATCATACACTAATAGAAAATTATGATTCCACACCAACATTTTAACATTGATTTTTTAAAAATCGATGTCACAATGAACATGAAAGTAGTTTTAACATTTATTTTACTAAAAAAATGATAAAAGTATTTTCAATATAATTATAACACCATTTTTACTATTAAATAACATTTTTTTAATTTTGAGGTCATTTTTAGTAAAACTGACCTCAAAACGTTTTTTAAATTTTTTTAACATCAGTTTTTACTAAAATTGAAATCAATATATATATATATATATGTCTGGGATTTTTGACATTTTTTATAAAAATCCAATGTTAAAATAATTCTCATTGTGATTTTTAACACAAATTTCATATTTAACTGACGTCAAAAGTAAAAGTTTTAATCACATGAAAGGGGGATTTTATTTCTTTTGTAACGTCCCGACCCAGCTTACCCTCGAACCGGTAGCCGAACCGGTCATCACATGACCTCAAGCGTGTCTCCCCGTATGCCAGAGGCTACCGACTAGTAGTGAGGGTCTATGGATAGTCAGTGGGGAGACTGTACACTCATATTCAGAGTGTACAAATGAGATAGATAATAAACTCAGAAAATATAAGAAGTATATAAAAAAAATATTCAACTGGATAATGAAAATGGCCAATGCCAGTTTATACAATGCATGCATGTTATAGTGATACATATCAGAAACCAGTAAACAAAACATCATGCTTTACACTAAAATACAGAAATAAAGAAAAGACTCAAGCCCCAAGGGCGATCTCCACGAGCATCCCGAGCTCCCACTCGGTACTTTGCTCCTAACTCCCAAGTACACGTAACATCCACAAGAAAATGTCCATAGTCCTAAAAACAATAAAGTCTACTCGGGTAACCTAGTGCAAAGGTAGCCTGAATAGGGTGTGATATATACATCTCAGTAGGCTAGGACCATCGGTTTTCTAGCTTAATCTAGTCAATGCAATATAAATAATGGTGTGCGTATATAACATGGTAATAACATAACTGAAAAAATAACCAACAACCCATCTAGGTTCCAAAGGGACACCTGACGGTGATACCTACTTCGGCCTGTAGCCATAATAAGAGTCTCCATAAGAATCATACAAGAATATTTATCAAGAATGAATACCTTTCAAAACTTTACCAATTATTCTCTATTTAATCATTTATTGTCTCCAAGGTTCCCATGATATCCCGTACCTAAATACTAACTTTGGCTTGTACCATAATTCTAATCATTCTCAATCTTTATTTATTTAATCACATTCAACTCGAGCATGATTCATATCTCTCATTAATTTCATTATTCATTCATATGATATACTATTGGTGTAGAACGTCATGTCTAGCACTTAAAAACCTCATTTATATATTTATACTATTAATGTTAGAATGCCATGTCTAACACCTATTTCTCATTCGGTGTAGATCTTCATGTATAACACCCTTACATCTAAGTGCTTAGATAACTTTTGGGGAGGAATCTCATGTCCAAGTCCCAACTTGTACATTGGTCTAGGATGCCATACCTAGAACCACATTATAATTCATTTACATCATTTGATAACTATTGGGGAGGAACACCATGTTCAAGTCCCAACTTCTGCATTGGTTTAGGATTCCATACCTAGCAATACAAAATCTCATCCATTTAATCATTCCTTAAGTTGTAAGAATTTTCCACATTATTCATTTACTAATCCAACAATTAGTTAAAAATTTCAAAGGCCATTAGTCAATACAACAATTAACTAAGCATATAACCCATTAATTAATTCATCAATTAATTAACAAATCAACACAATTCTCATTCGATAATTAATTCTTCATAATTAATTATCCGAAACATTAGTGCAAGAGAATATAATTAATACACCATTAATTTTCGAATTTTATTCAAATCATCAAATCACAATTAATCCACTAATTAATTATCTCAATTATCCAATTCAATATCTTATAACTAATCCCCCAATTAATTATCTATATTTCAAGGTCAAGCACATAATTAATTCATAATTAATTATTCCATTATAAATCTTATCTTTCCATAATTAATTATTCACAATTAATTATCCAAATCAAATATCAACTTATCATAATTAATTCTCACAATTAATTATATTTAATCAATATATTAGCACATAATTAATTCACCATTAATTATCTCATTTTATTCAAATCATCAAATCAAAATTAATTTCCCCCAATTAACCAATTCAATATCTCAATTATAATTCTTTAGGTTCAAAATTAATTCAAAAATTAAATATCTTAACTTATACAATTAAAATCTCATAATTGATTCCCTGATTAAGTATCTCAACCTGTCCTGCCCAATACACATAAATTACACTTAACCTAAGTGTGTCAAAAAAGGGCAGAAATAGTAATTCACGTGACCAAAATCTAAATGAACATGTCACTTTAAATGTTATTTTTTTAGCTTGAAGGTAGCACACCTCTGTTGGAGGGATATTATTACAAAACGTGATTTTGTAATCTAACAAATAGTTTTATACCAATAAGAAATTTTCTCCAATATTATAGTCAACTTTATGAGAAGCAGTAGATTAAAAAAACTTCATTTTTCCAAATAAAAATAATGTTGAGGACCCTACCTCAAGGAATTGGACGAACCAATGCTTTCTAACTTAAAACGTAAATGGATCACGCACACACAACTCCACAAAAGCGTGCACACACTCAGAATTCATCATTGCACCCAAATATGATTTCGGTGAACCAGATCGAGAAAACCTGCCATGCCTTCAGCAACGATTGTCGAAATATGGACCAACGAGTCTCAAGACATCATTCAAACCACCAAGAATTGAAAGAAGGAAAGAAAACGATTAACCCCAGGCCTTAGGTTTTCGGCCTAATGTAGATTGATTGAAGAAGAGCTGAAATGGATGATGCGAAGAACAAAACATGTGAAGAAGGACTTACCTCGACAAGATGAACAACTTCTGTGAAGGAACCACTGTGATCTGGTGTGTAGAGAGGGAGCTGAGTTGGGGAGTGGTATGCCTCACCATGGGATAACGAGGGGAGGGGGTCACACCTATCTCTACTGTGCGCCTCCCTCTTATAACCCCAAATAGTTTTATAATAATTAATACAATAATATTAATAATAATAACCATTTATCATTATAATTTTAATTTAAACTATTCCTTGATAAACTCCATAACTCCCCCATTATACCCCATTTAATTAAATTCATCTCCAATGAATTTAATTAAATAAAAAATCCTCCTTAAATCATTTACTTAAATTATCTTCAACAAATTTTTTTAATACAACTCCAACTCATCATTATTTAATTAAATTCTTCCAACTAAAAATTTAATCAAGTCATTTCCCCCATTTTTCATTAAATAATTAAATTCATCCTATCATTGAATCTAATTAAGTAAAACCCAAAATCCACATTTATTCCTCATTTAATTAAAATCCATTGACTTGGATCTAGTTAAATAAAACTCCAAATCATTTAATTAAATTCTCTCATATTAATTTAATTAATGAAACATCATTTTGAAAAAATTAATTAAATTCCTTTTAACCATGAATTTAATCAATTAAAACCCCCATATTATGTCATTTAATTAAATCCCTCGCATCTGGGAATTTAATTAAATAAAATAATCTGAAACATAAAATTGGGTAAGCCACACAGTTTGTCTCGCACGATCTGGAAAACCATGTGCCAACCGTATGAGACCTTCTGTCTAAGGAACCTACTTCGTACAGTTTGTCCTGCACGATTTTTCTAACCATGTGCAGACCATGCGAGCACCTCTATCTCAGCTTTAGCAAGCAACACAGTTTGACCCGCACAGTTTGACCAACTGTGCTCAGGCCGTGCGAATGCCACTACCAGGTTTTGTTCCCCTAAAACTCATTGAACCACCCGTAAAACTCCTCAAACACATTCCCAAGCCTATTATAAACACTTTTAAATGGTCCAAACTCATGAAACATCAACCCAAAGCATGGTTTTAAAACCGAACCATCCAAAAAATAAAACGTTCAAAAACTTTTGTATTTTAACTCGGTTAAAAAACACAGGACTTTACAATTTATCCACCTTAAAAACTTTTCATCCCCAAGAAGATAATGGAAACTACTACAACATTAACCAACCCACCAAGGTCATAAAGTCTCATTTCAACAATTACATTGTGTTTCTAAACACCAAACACACCTTTAACCAAATCACAATCCCAATGACTTAAACATTTTAAACCCGATCCAAAGCTCTGAATCCAACCCAAAACATCAATACATCACAAAACCAAGCCCACACTACTTGAGGCATGATACCATCATCATTTCCTCAATTGATATTGCCAACACAAAAACCCACAGTCACCATTAACTCAATGACATGCCTTTAACAAGATTACATCACCAACCACAAGTAACCAAAGTCTTCACTCAACTTTCAGTGACCTTTCCAAGTCAATCTATCTCAAGGATACCTTAAAACTCTTGTTTCCTAGTATGAATAAAAGTTTAACCCAAAGAACCACACATCCCATGTACAACCCAATTAACAACCACTTTTCAGGTCCAACAACTTTTAAAACATTAACATGACGTATGACCGATGCAACCTCAGTGCCTCTAGGATGAGGTCAAGATAAGGGACATGCTCATATACTTAAAAATAGAACACTAAGAGTAAATCCAAGTAATTAAAAGATTAGTAGAACTATCACTGATCGACTCTTTATAAAAAGGCTCAGCCTCTCCTGCGGATGCGTCATCAATCAAACTTTTATGCCTGCATCTATAAGGCATCCTTGTTCCTTCAAATTTTACCACTAAAATTCTTTGAAAAACACGTCGATGCATCATTACCCACCTTAGGTGGTTCCATGTCATAGAAGAAAAGATCAGTTGCTCACAAGAACACTCTTTTAGAAACACCTTAAACGCACGTGTGATGTTCCACGAACCATGATCCCCGTGTCAACATATCATACAAAATCCACACATTAATCCTGTCGGTGTGTCAAAACACCCGAGTGACAAAATTTATATTAAGGGAAACGACACTATAATGGCACCAACATCAAAAGACCACAACGGAACAAATCATCTCAAGCTCTAAGGGTGTTACCTACCACGTGCTAGTCCTTTATGAAGCATACATCTTAACCCAATCTCTTGGTTACACAAAACATAAATCACTAGGCTCAAAAACCCCCATTTCCTTTTAGTCATTTCATTGAATTCATTTCAACCTATAAACATTGAAATAATTTTAAAAAATCCAAAAGTACTATTCCACAACAAGGAACTTGGTCATTAAAGAATGCTCCATGGCCAAAATAGGCAAGATATAACAAAAATATTCTTAAACAATTAACATTTAGTGTCATTTCATTTTTTTAAAGAGGCAATTTAGAATTTAAATTCCTTTTAATCAGAAGGTGACCTCCAAGGGTCCCATTTAATTCAAAACATATAGGTTCTTCAAAAAGCAACCATACAAAAGTTCATTTTAATAAAAACTTAATAGTTTTACATTTACAACCATTTTCAAACTCACTATAGTTATTCTAGGCTAAATCACATTGAATTATACCCAAGGCACACAATAAAAATTAGCTGGCACCCTACTAATTCAACTACATGACATGTGATATGCGTGGAATGTGAATATCTAAGTGCCTAAGATGATGCATGTAATGCAATTTACTTTCCATACCAGGCCAAGGAAAATTTTCAAAATTCTCAAAATCAATAAGTAGTAGAAAATACACCAGTCATTCAAGGTGAAATCATATCAACCATAACATCAAACAGTATAAACATGAATTACTATCCCTGGCCACTTCGTCATTTCTCGCACATGGGGTGATCGGTCCCAAGAATGACTATTAACCGAGTGCTTAAAATTTATTAGTATCCTATCTACCAACCAAAAAAAGAAAGTCAATTAAAAAAGAATCAAAACCTAAACCTTTAATACCACTTTGTAATGTCCCAACCAGACTTACCCTCGAACTGGTAATCGTACTAGTTGCCACAAGACCTCAAGTGCGTCTCCCCATACACCAGAGGCTACTGACTAGTATTGAGGGTATATAGATAGTCAATGGGGAGACTATAACCTCATATTCAGAGTGCAAAATAGAAATAGATAATAAGCTTAGAAAACAACGGAAGAATATAAAATAATATTCAACTGGATAATGAAAATGGCCAATGCTAGTTTATACAATGAATGCATGTCATGGTGATACATATCAGAAAGCAGTAAACAAAATAACATGCTTTATATGAAAATATCGAAATAAAGAAAAGACTAAAGCCTCAAGGGAGATCTCCAAGAGCATCCCAAGCTCGCGATCAGTCCTTTGCTCCTAACTCTCAAGTACACATAACATCCACAGGCAAAGGTCCTTAGTCTTGAAAACAAGAAAGTCTACTCAGGTACCCCAGTGCAATGGCAGCCCGAATAGGGTGTGAGATATACATCTCAGTAGGATGGGACCACCAGTTTTATAGCTCAATCTAGACAATGTAATATAACAAATGGTGTGCATATATAACAAGGTAATAACATAATTGAATAAATAACCAACAACCCAATGAGGTTTTAAAGGGACACCTGACGGTGATACCTACTTCGGCTCGTAGCCAGAATAAGAGTCTGCATAAGAATCATACAAGCATATTTATTAATAATTAATACCTTTAACACTTTACCAATTATTCTCTATTTAATCATTAATTGTCTCCAAGGTTCCCATGGTATACCGTACCTCAATACTAACTTCAGCTCGTACCGGAATTATAATCATTCTCAATCTTTCTTTATCTAATCACATTCAACTCAATAATGATTCATATCTCTCATTCATTTTATAATTCATTCATATAATATACTATTGGTGTATAACGTCATGTCTAGCACCTAAAAACCTCGTTTATATATTTATACTATTGGTGTTAGAACTCCATCTCTAACACCTATTTCTGATTCAGTGTAGATCGTCACGTCTAACACCCTTACATCTAAGTGCTTAGATAACTATTGTGGAGAAATGCCATGTCCAAGTCCCAAATTCTACATTGGTCTAGGATGCCATACCTAGCACCACATTCTCATTCATTTACATCATTTTATAACTATTTGGGAGGAACGCCATGTCCAAGTCCCAACTTCTACATTGGTCTAGGATGCCATACCTAGCACCACAAAATCTCATCCATTTAATCATTATTTAAGTCATAATAAATTTCCACATTATTCATTTACTAATCCAATGATTAGTTAAACATTTCAAAGGCAGTTAGTTAATTCAAAAATTAACTAAGCATATAAACCATTAATTAATTAATCAATTAATTAATCAATGAACAAAATTCTCATTCGATAATTAATTATTCATAATTAATTACCTGAAACATTACTGCAAGTGAATATAATTAATACACCACTAATTATCTCATTTTATTTAAGGCATAAAATCACAATTAATCCACCGATTAATTATATCAATTATCCAATTCAATATCTTATAATTAATCCCCCGATTAATTATCTATATTTTAAGGTCAAGCACATAATTAATTCACAATTAATTATTCCATTCTAAATCTCATATTTCAATAATTAATTATTTACAATTAATTATCCAAATCAAATATCAAATTATCATAATTAATTCTCACAATTAATTATCTTTAATCAACATCATATCACATAATTAATTCACTATTAATTATCTCATTTTATTCAAAGCATTAAATCCCAATTAATTTCACCCAATTAACCAATTAAATATCCCAATTACAATTCTATAGGTTCACAATTAATTAAAAAATTAATTATCTTAACTTATCCAATTAAAATCTCATAATTAATTCCCTGATTAATTATCTCAACTAATCCAACCCAATACTCATAAACTTCACTTAACCCAAGTGTGTCAAAAAAAGGACAAATAGTAATTTACATGACCGCAAGCTAAATGAACATGTCAAATTAAATGTTATGTTTTTAGCTTGAAGGCAGCACACCTCCATTGGAGGGGTTTTATTAAAAAATGTGATTTTGTAATCTAACAAATAGTTTTATACCAGTAAGTTATTTTCTCTAATATTGAATTCAACTTTATCAAAAGCAATATATTAACAAAAACATTTTCCAAATAAAATCAATTCTGAGGGCCCTAATTCAAGGAATTGGACGAACCAACACTTTCTAACTTAAACCACAAACTTCTCAGGAACACGCACCTCCACAAAAGTGTGTGCACACTCTTAATTCATTATCGCACCCAAATATGATGATGGTGAACCAAATAGAGACAAACCACCATGCCTTAAGAAAAAGTTGTCAAAATATGGACCAACGGGTCCCGAGACATCATCCGCACCACCTAGAATCAGAAGAAGGAAAGAAACCGAATTAACCTCGGTCCTTAAGTTTTCAGCCTAACAGAGACCAAAAAAAGAAGATCTGAAATTGCCGATTAGAAGAACAAAACATGGGTAGAAGGACTTACCTCGATGAGATGAACAACTTCCGTGAAGGAACCACCATGATCCGGCGTGCGGAGAGGGAGCCGAGTTGGGGAGTGGTGCACCTCACCCTGGGAGAATGAGGGGAGGGGGTCACACCTATCTCTGCTGTGTGCCTCCCTATTATAACCCCAAATAGTTTTATAATAATTAATACAATAATAATAATAATAACAACCATTTATTATTATCATTTTAATTTAAATGATTCTTTAATAAAGCCCATAACTCCCCCATTACACCTTATTTAATTAAATTTCTCTCCAATGAATTTAATTAAAGAAAAACTCCGCCTTAACTCATTTAATTAAATTACCTTCAATGAATATAATTAATACAACTCCAACTCATCATTAGTTAATTAAATTCTTCCAACCTCAAATTTAATTAAGTCATTTCCCCCACTTTTCATTAAATAATTAAATTCACCCTATCCTTGAATTTAATTAGGTAAAACCCAAACTCGACATTTATTCTTCATTTAATTAAAATCCATTGACTTTGATCTAATTAAATAAAACTCCAACTCATTTAATTAAATTCTCTCACATTAATTTAATTAAATGAAAACCCAATTTTCATCAATTAATTAAACTCCTTTTAACCATGAATTTATCAATTAAAACCCCCATATTACATCATTTAATTAAATCCCTCGCGATGGGGAATTTAATTAAATAAAATAACTCGAAACCCAAAACTGGGTAAGCCGTATGGTTTGTCTTACATGGTCTGGAAAATCATGTGCCAACCGTGCGAGACCTTCTGTCTAAGGAACCTAATTCACACGGTTTGTCCCACACGGTTTTCCTAACCGTGAGAAGATCATACGAGCACCTATGTCTCACCTTTAGCAAGCAACATAGTTTGACTCGCACAGTTTGACCAACCGTACTCAGCCCGTGACAATGCCACTACTAGGTTTTGTGCTCTCGAAACCCATTGAATCACCCGTAAACTCCTCGAACCTTTACCCAGGCCTGTTATCAATAATTTTAAATGGCCAAAACTCATGAAACATCAACCTGAATCTTGGTTTTAAGACCAAACAATCCAAAAATGAAAAATCTCAAAAACTTTTGTATTTTAACCTGGTTAAAAAACTCTGGACTTTACATCTTTACAATGCGATTTCAATTTTTTTAGGGCCACCTAAAATTTATTATACAACACCAAATTTTCAAGAATATTTTATATGGTTTAACTCTCAATACTTATTGATTTCTGATTTACTCTTTTGATCCTGACCGCCATTCCATTATTTATCCATTCAGTGATTTCAGAATGGTATTTATAATTATTATCCCATTATTTAATTTATTATGATTATTTTTATTTATCGACATAATTGTTAATGATTATTTTTTTTATGATGAGGGATACTTCATCAGTTTGAGTTAAAAGTATAAAGATTCCATAAGATATTTACAGGCTAATGTATAAAATGCCATATAAACTGAAAGATTAGATGTCTAACATGTTCTTCCCTCCAAATACAATTATGTCGATGAACACTACATTAGGAATCAAAATTAAATCAATGCTTTTACATTATTTTTTTCTATATTTCGTTGGGTTTCAGAAATGTTTTAATTTATTGATATTTTACTTTCATCTAAGTGAGTCGAAGCTTTAAGTTGAATCTTCAATTTGAAGCTTTATATTTTCTTTTATATATTATGTTTAGTTTCTATAATATTATACTTAATAGATCATGAATTTTCATCTAAGTGTGTAATGAGCATTTAAATATTTCAAAAAATACTTATATTGGACATTGGTTTTTGTTTTAACCGATGTCTAAAGTCACTTTTGAGATCGATTATAACACAAAAACGATGCCGAAAGTCATCGAGTAGGACTTTCGATGTTGGTTATAACAAAAACAGACATCTAAAGTAATCGAGTGACACTTTGGATGTTAGTTATGAAAATAACCAACATCAAATGACTTTTTTTTTATAAAAAACTAATTTTAACATCAGTTTTAATAACTAAAATTAAAAATATATTTACAAAATTGATCACAAAGACATTTCCTTAAAAACCAATGTTAAAACCCTAAAAAAACTGATGTTAAAGGACATTTTATACTAGTTATATTGGGGTGAGGATTATAAATCTATATATCCTAATAATGAGGTGTTTTATTTTGATTGATTATGCTTCTTATCTTTGATGGTGATTGTTTCTTCTAAATTGTCATCTCATTTGTACTTTTTATTTTAATACCTGGTTAGGAGCTTTGGCTTACCGTCTGACTTTCAAAATTAATAATCAATTATGTTATTAATGGTTCATGATATAAATAATAAATAATTACATTATTAATTTTAAATTATATTTTCAATTAGTACATATATTATTAATTATCTTACTAATTAAATTATTAATTATTAATTTGTTTAATAATAATTAATTATACTATTAAAAATTAAAAATTAAAAAGTAATAATATAATTATATTACTAATTATATAATAAATAATATTATTAATTATTATTATTTAGGTTGAGGGGATTAAAAAACCACACACAACACACACATCTAAATACCCCACTAGGTGAAACCTCATCCCTCCCCACAAGTAGTGACATGCACCCACTAGGACCTTTACAATTTAATGACCAAGAGACCCCATAACTTAAAATCCCATAACATATCAAAAAACCAAATTCTATAGACCAAATGCCTCTTTTGTGAATAGTATTGCTGCAGTACCTACATGCTACGGTTCCTGTTAATGTGCCCTTTATCACTACGATATCTAATACAATACTCGCTATTGCTATAGTTCTATAGTGCATGTATAGTATTTGCTACAATACTGCTATAATACCTGTGGAAATTCCACATCCTAAAAGAGGTCACTAGAATTTGATCCCTGGTCAGATATAAGATTACATGATGAATTTACGACAAATTATTTATTTATCTTATTAATGAATAATTATATTATTAATTATTATTAATTATATGAATTATATTATTGATTTTTATTATTTATATTATTAAATATTATTTATATTATTAAATATTATTTATATTAATCATATTTCATTTTAATTGATTATATATTTAATTATACATTTTTATTTATGTATTGATAATAATAATATATTATTATTATAATGCTGGAAATATAAAAGTCGAATCCCACATAGAAAAATACATAAGTAGATGTCAAAGGCCTTTCAATAATAAAAGGGTGTCCTTTGTGAGATTTTTTATTATATTTTAGGACTATAATTCTAATAATTTTGAATAAAATAACCATATTTTAAATATTGTTTAAAAGTTTGTTATATATAGATATAAAAAATCAAAATAAAAAACAAAAACTATAATTATAATTAAAAAAAGCATGAAATGATTTCATGATATTCTATTTTCCTTTTAAATAAGTGCATGAAATAATTTTACACTCTTATCCACTAGAACAAGAGCATAAAAATATTTGACACTCTTGGTGTGGGATTTAAGTGCATGAAAACATTTGATGCTCTTATGTCCTATATCGGTAAATAATTTGGATCTAAACCCAAAAAAATAAAAAATAATAAATAAAATAAAAATATAAAATCCCATTATGATATTTTTGCCTCAGTATCCCGAAAACCACTACATTATCACTTTGAGACCACGAGCACCCTGATGATCATCCACCTCATTATTTGGATCAAACTAAGATCCTTCCTCAATACCTGAGTAGAGTACCTCTACTATATCACTCTCACACTGCTGGACACTCACATTTTACCAAGAAAAACCCCTACTAGGGATTGACTTTCAATCAAAAGAAACCACCTCCCTCCATCCTTAATCACCAACAACACAAATATCACGTTGTTTATATAAAAAATATAGTTATACATATGTTTTTATTATTGAAAATTCACTATGTGAATAGTGGTGACTACTATTATCTTTAACTTTTCATAGTATTTGTGTGTGGTGAGGTTTTCTCAGATTTTGTAACTATAATTTTTAGTGCATCAATGGGGTAGCACGTAGATGGGGTTTCTCATTCAATTAATAGTCTACGATTCATTTTCCATCATGGGTATTTAGTTGAAAACCCAAACATGGACACACCAATGAATTATTTTACCCTTTTACTATGATATTCATCATTGTTTGATTCTATAGTGTCAAAGTTTTTGTGAGCATGATGAAGTTTTCATCTATGTGATTTATGATTCATATTTTATTATTAGTTGAACTATTTTTATAGGATTTATATTTATATGTTTATATCTCTATATGCATTATTTTTATTTGATATTTTTAAACATAGACTTGTGCCCACCCATGTGTTGTATAATTAATAATTATTAATGGGAGAACAATGAATAATTTATTTAGTATATATTCAATGACATGTAAGAGAGATTCACAAGTCACATACATGATAATTTAAAATAAATAAATATATATTAATTTGTGAATAAATACTTTTTGTTATTTACATATACACATTCATAGGTGAAGCCAAATAAGAAATACTATGTGAGGTATACTGACACATGTAAATACCTTGATTTTTTGAGAAGTGGGTACTAACTTTTCACCAAAATATTTAGTTTTAATCACCTTACACTTGAATATTTGAATAATTTTTTGGAGATATTTGGTTTCTCAATGAGAACTTAAATTTTAGAATTGAAGATGATTAGTGACATCCCATAGGGATTCATTACTTCCTATAGGCTATCAAGTTTAGAATTTATAAATTACTCTTCCTAATTACTCACTAATAGGGTGTATTAAGTGGGTAATGTGACGACTCATCCCTAGATTCCACTTAATGGTGCCCCGAGCCCAGTGGGCCACATGGCCTCAAGTACATGTTCCCAAATTCCAGAGGATTCCGACTAGTAGCGAGGGCCTAGGGTGTGTCCATGGGAAGACTATTCCCACATTAGTAAAGTGTAACACTGTGGATGAGATAAAAATGAATAGTAAGAAGAGGTAGTAATATAAATAAATAGCGGAAGAAAACTGATGCAATAAATAAACAAGAATAAAAATAACTATATCATCTGGAACAGTAAAGATGTAATGTCATGTTAGTAGAAAATTGGAAAACATGGATACAAAGAAATAGGAAAAAAATGTTCCAAAAAGTAAAGAAAACAAAGTCTACTCCAAGCATCCCGATATCCTACTCAGTCATCTACTATTAAGCTCCATCCTATCAGCATGCAATCAAGTATTAGAAGCTGCATTCTTCCCTATGTCAATACCTGCAACAATCTAATATACTCTGGGTACCAAACAGCACCCAGAGAGGGTGTGAGATAAATCTTAGTGGGCCACCACCAACGATGTCTATAAGATCTGGCCCATGTAATGGAATATAGCAGTGTGTAGGGATATATATGATGTAAAGCAAGCAGTACAAAATAACTAAATAACCAAGTACCCACTTCAGCGCTCGGTTAGTGTCTGAACATGTAACTAGTTCATTAATTAATCAATTACCATTTAATGTTAATAGGTCACACGAGGCATAGCCAAAAATGACATCACCTCATGATAGTATACGTAGTAAAGTTCCCAAGATGTAACAAGGTAACCGAACAATGATATCCAGTGAGGGAGTTCCAGGGTAAAAACCAAGGTAATGTAAACTCACAAAAAGAAAAATTAGTAGTATCTGAGTCTAGATAAGGGGTAAGAGTGTAATCCAAGGAGCGTTATCCAAGGAATTACACAATAATGCACCTACTGAGTCCAAGGTGATCATCCAAGGTAAAACGGGGCTAAGAAAAGATAGGGCCCTATGGGTGTTAACCATGGCACCTACTAGTCTGTGATGAATCCAAGGAGTGTATCCAAGGTATCCTGTAATAAGGAAAGGGACCCAATGGTAGTATATCAGGAATCCAAGGAATATACAAGAACTGGAATCTTGGTGGGTATCAAACTAAGAAAAACGTATCCTTGAATCAGAATGGGGTTCTTGAGACCCAAGGTATTCTCCTCTCAGAATCCAAGGTGAGCTCGAGTCAGTCCATTCCTATTTCATATTTAAATCATGTAATAATTCATTTGGTTCATGTATTACCTTCCATTAGTGTGGATAGGTCAATTATAGTTGAAACCATTGGTCCAAGCCTTGTCTTCCATTACCGGGGATAGGCCAAGTAGTGTTGCAACCATTTAATCAAGTATTAGTTAGCCATTACGGAATAATTAAATATTGAGGTTCGCTCCTATACCATCCATCAACATGTAAAGGGGTTCTATGAACATTCAACCTTTATTAAATCTATTTTTATAAGGCCAAGTTATATACTTAGTATACTTTCCATTTCAGATTTCATATTTCACATTTAATAAACATTTATAAGCACTTACCTTAGGCAGATCAAGTTGTGAGCATACATGGTACATTCCATTATGAAATTCTTAGTAATAAAAAGTCATTTATGATAAGAGGACTCACCTTTATAAAGGTCAAGAAAAGGCACACCCAAACGGTGGCTCAAACATGTCGAAACACTAAAAACCCAATTATGGCATAACCTTTAACACGAGGTGGATTGAGTTGTGGGTGAAACCACTAACAAATAATAAAATATTTGGAAAGAGATTAACCATACAATTATAACGAGTATAATCATGACATGTTAATTTAAGAAACTACTTCCAATAAAATCGGTGGGCCCCACACAAAGCTTCCAAAAACAATGAACTTTAGGGATGAGTTATAGAACACCCACCTTAGGGTTGTATGAGACTTCTCCTCCGGTATTAGACCTTGATTTTCCTTGGATTAGAGTAGATCTAAGAAAAGTTAAAACACACTCACATGGAGATATATAGGTCGAGAGTGAAAGAGAAGAATAATGTCTAAAGAGGACTCAAGTACTTACCATTGTGCATCCAACGTGATGAACAAAATATTGATCGAATTTCTAACAAAAGAGAACTCTTGATACCTAAATTTGGCCTTCAAAATGATCCAAAGGGAAGAAAAAGGAGGAAAATCCCATAGGTCCTCAGATTAGGGAGAAAGGAGAGGATTAATAGATCATTAAGGACATTTTAGTCATTTACACATTTTTTATCTTGTGCACGGTTTGTCCGCACGGTTTTTCAAACCGTGCATAAACTGTGAGAGATGGTTCTACCTGAACCTAGGAAAAGGGGTGTTCAGACGGTTTAGATACACGACTATGTGCAAGCCGTGCGAGGTGCCACTGTTCGGAAAAACACAATCTTCACGGTTAGGCAAACCATGCGCTAACCGTGCACAAACCATGAAACTTTGCCTATTTTCCAAAAAAGTGGTGTTACAAGCTCTAAACAAGCCCAAGACACCCTTATAAACTTTAATAACTCATTAGGAATCTATATTAGGTCCAAAGTAAAGATATAGATAGGAAATTAAAGGATTCATACCAGATTGAAAAATTGGGTTATTATAATCTTCCCCCATTAAAATAACTCACCCTCAAGTTCCCCTTACAAGGTTAAGGAAACACTTTCTGAGAACAACTCTAGTCAATGAGCATGTACACCGGCTTCCCTCTCCCAAGTCTCATCCAGTACTTGGCCATGCGTCCATATCACCCATACGAGAGGTAAAGACTTTCCTCAGAGAACCTTCATGCTTCGGTCAACAATGCGTACTGGATACTCCTTAAAGGTAGCATCGACATCTAACTCAACTTCCTTGGGATCAAAGGTATGAGATGGATCAACATGATATTGGTGAAGTTATGAGACATGAAAGATTTCCTGCATGGAACGATACCTATGAGTTAGTATAAACTAGTAAGCTACTGGCCTGACTCTCTCTAGAATCTTGAATGGCCCGAACAAACAAGGCTATAGATTACCCTTCTTCTGTAATTGTCTATGCCCAAGCCTGGGTGATACCTAAAGAAGAACATGATCCCTAGCCTCAAACTCAAGAGGTTATCTATAATGATTAGTATAATATTTCTTTCTAGACTGAGTAGTTGTCATACGCTTCCTGATCAGCTGGACCTATTCTAAAGTCTCCTGAACAAGACGAGGACCTGGTAGGGCTGCCTCACCTACCTCTATCCAATACAACGGTGAACAAGATGAACTACCATATAAGGCATCAAAAGGTGCCATCTGAATCATCATCTAGAAACTACTATCATAGGCGAACTCAACGAGAGGGGTATGCTTCTCCCAAGAATCTCCAAAATCAAGGATGCATGCTCGGAGCATATCCTCCAAAACCTTTACTGTTCGTTCTGATTTCCCATCAGTCTAAGGGTGAAAAGATATGCTTAGAAGCACCTGAGTTCCCATAGATTTCTACAAACCCTTCCAGAACCATGAAGTGAAATGAGCATCCCTATCTGAAATGATAGTACATGGAACTCCGTCTATTCATACGATCTCATGGACATACAGTCTTCCCATCTCATCAACTGATAAAGTCTCCTGAACAGGAATTATGTGGGACAATTTCGTTAGTCGGTCAATGACTACCCAGATAGCATTGCTACCCCTCGGTGACCTAGGTAAGCTGACTACATAATACATAACAACATCTTCCCATTTCCATTCTGGGACTAGAAGTGGCTGTAAAAAGCCTACATGTCTCTAGTGCTCCACCTTCACCTGTTGACAGGTGGAACACCTAGTGATGAAGCCTAAAATATTATGTTTCATCCTAGGCCACCAATACCGACGTCGTATATCTCGATACATCTTTGAGATTCCTGGATAAACTGCCCACTGGTAAGTATGAGACTCTTTAATCAACTCCTATCTCACATCTTCATGAACCCAGATATGTCCATGTAGAAGCAAGATTCCATATCTATCCACAGACCAATCCAAAGGTGGGTTATCTCCTGATATAATATCATGGATAACCAAACCTTTAGGATCTAAAAACTACCTACTCTTCACCTTCTCAAAGAGGGAATATGTAACTATTAAGGCATAGAGTTAAGACTGCTCATGACTATCTGAAAACTCCAGATGAAGTTCAAAAAAGAGGGCCATTAACTTCTAATCATCACTGGCTTCCTGTACAACCTACGTTTGAGTTTTCCGACTCAGTGCATATACAACCCCATTGCCTTTTCCAGGCGTATAGGAAAGCTCAAAATCAAAGGATTTTAAATATTCAACCCATATTGACTTTCATTGTTTCAATTCATGTTTAGAAAAGATATACTTGAGGATCTTGTGATCTGTATACACCACAAAGTGCTCAAAAATAATATAATAGCTCCAGCAACACAAGGCATGGACAAATACTTCTAGCTTTATGTTATCTATCGGGTAAGTTTTCTCATGAGGCCTCAACTGTTGAGATATGTACATAATGAATTTGTCTTCCTGGATCAACAATGCTTCAAAGCCAATGCCTGATGCATTGTAGAAGACAATATAACCTTTTCCAGGTTGTGGAGGAATCAGAATAGGTGCTGAGACAAGCCTCCATTTCATCTCCTGAAAGGCTTTCTCATATTCTTCTGACCACAGAAACTTAACAACTTTCTTTGTAAGCCTAGTAATATGTAAAGCAAGTCATGAAAAGTCTTGTATGAAACACTTGTAATATCCATATAGCCCCAAGAAACTCCTAATATCAAATGACTTCTTGGGCTGCTCCCAAGAAACTACAACACTAACCTTTTTTAGGGTCAATAGACACTCCAGATTCTAAAATAATATGACCTAAGAAGTGGACCTTGTCAATACAGAAGTCACATTTAGCAAGCTTGACATAAATCTGATGCTCTCTCAATGTACTTAGAACGATCTCAAGATGTTTGGCATCGTCATTATGAGTGCGCGAATACAACAAGATGTCATCTACAAAGACCACAACAAAAAGAGCCCAAATAGGGATGGACAATCCTATTCATCAAAGCCATGGAAATGGAAGGCACATTTGTAAGACCAAAGGACATAAGAAGATACTCATACAAACCATACCTGCTACGAAAAGTTGTACAAGGTATGTTTGATGGTCTGACTCACACCTGATGATAACCCGATCTCTGGTTGATCTTAGAGAACACCTTTGCTCCTTGGAGCTGGTCAAAGAGATCATCTATTTGAGAAAGTGGATATCAGTTCTTGACCATAAGCTGGTTCAATCTTCTGTAATCCATGCATAAACCGGGAGTTCCATCCTTCTTCTTAGCAAAAAGCATGGGTGAACCCAAATATGATGTAATGGGACATATAAAACCTTTGTACTTTAAGTCCTCTATCTTCCACTTAGGATCCTGAAGCTCAGTAGATACCATCCTGTAAGGAGGAATGGAAACTGGAGCTGCTCCCAGGACAAGCTCAATTGTAAACTCTACCCTTATCTTAGGAGGTAATCCAGAAAAGTCATCCAGAAATAATTCTCTGAAATGATCAACTACTAGATGGAAATCAGTTTGAAGAAAACCCTGATCCTCCATGAAACAATTTTCAATCTGAGCAGTCACTTCACCTAGCCCTTGATGCTTCACTCTCGCTCTCCCAACCTAGACATCACACTCTCCTTTAAAATAATAACTGATTCCATATGGTGATATAAAAGAAACACTATGACAATAACAGTCTACAAAGGTGTGATATTGGACTAAACAGTCCATCCCAAGAATGAAATCAAAGCCTGTCATCTCGAGAACAAAGAGATTGAAAAATAAAGGGTAACTTCCAACCTCAAGGGGACAGTCCCTACACTGGAATATGCCCTCTGTCCATATTCCCAACGATGTATCGAGGGTCATTACACCATAGTGATATTGTATTACTAGTTTGAAACTTTCCACGATAGATAAAAAAATAAAAGAGTTTGAATCACCAATATAAAACAAAGCAGATACTATAGTAGAGGCTACTAGAATAGTAACTCGTACTGTAGATGGTCCCGCAGCCTGATCCTCGGGTATCGACTGTAAGGCATGCAACTGACCTGATCCACGAACCTGTGCAATAGATGGACTACCACAATCATGATTGCTCTGCGGGCACTGATAGTGATTAGGGATCAGATAACCATGGCCACGACCTCTTCCTCTTCCAGACCGACCGGTGCTACTCCAACTCCCCGCCTGACACGGTGCAAAAGAACTCACTCTTAAAGGTGGATCTCAAGCTGATCCTTTTCCACTCAAAGCTAGTGGAGAGGTCCTGCAAAAGTGATGAAGATAACCCATACGACAACAAGACTAACACTCCATAGGGTTTCTATCACATTGGGGCTTCTTATGCCCTGGTTATCCACAATGATGACACACTATAGAGCTATCAAACTGGATACTCTGGCTACCACTGCCCTGACGATAAACCTCAAGGGAAAATTTCCTGCCACCGAAAGAACTAATGGCCTGACACGACACTAATCCTTTAAACACAGTACTCGCTTCATCCCTTAGGTTACACTCAGTGATAAGGTTCTGATCAACTATTGCAGAGAAGGTAGGAAGGCAAAAGGTATTCACCAGAGTTCAGATGGTGTACTGAAGCCCATCCTCAAAACGTCTAGCACATAAAAGCTCATCACCAGCTAGAAGAAGTGAAAAGCATTGTAAATCAGTGAAAGATGCTGGATATTTCATAACTAACATATAACCCTTCTGAAGATGAATGAACTCTATGGATTTAGCAGATCTCAATGACTGAGGAAAGAAATGATCATAGAAGGCAGTCTAGAAATCAACCCATAACATGCCCTGATGATGACCGACCTGGGTAACGACATCCCACCAAATCTTAGAAGAATCAAGAAGAATGTATGTATAAAGCCTGAATATCTTCTCTGGAGGTGTCTTCAGTTTCTCAAATATAGACATCAGGTCATCTAGCCAAGACTCAGTAGCCTGAGATCCACCATCTCCTAAAAAAGTAGGAGGATGCTGCTGTTGGAACTTGCGGGCCAGATCAGCCATCGTAGGTGCAACCCGTGGAGAACCAATCATGGACAACATCATACGTAAGAAACTATCACAGAATTGGGCATCAATGCCTAGATTAGGTACTATAGGATGTGCCTCAAGTGGAACTCCTGGAAGTAAGACTGGCGGCTTAGGGCCCACCTTATCTGGAGCATGGTTGTCACCACTCTCCTGGTGAAAAAATAGAGGATATCATGGTAGTACTGGTCTAAAAATGCCAAGAGAGCACCTTAGAACAAGATTAGAAGCAAGAATATAGCATCAATAATGGAAGATGAATGTAAGAAAACTCACTACCCAAGTCATACTACCCAAACTACTCGCTTAGACAGCCAGGTATCGGTAAATGCTCAAGTATAAGTTTTATGTCATTTTGCAGTTAATTCTTAGGATCACTCCTTTAACTTTCATAAACATGACAAGGAGTGATAAGTATGTGCAACCAATTCATTTTAGATTCAAGTATTCAATTTATAATGGATAATAATTTCCGATGAATCACTTTCCATACACCTATCACCAAAAACGACACCCATTTACTTATATATTAATGGATTGACTTGGTAAATTAATCAATCCAACCCATGAGGGCCCATACAAATCATGAATTGAGATAGTAAATCACTCAATCAAATCCAAATTAATACAAGTAAAATAAACTATGACAACATCACTCAATAATCACAGGCATATCAAGAAATGAAAAGCAGTGAAATGCACCTATATGGCATGGAAATATGCATGAAATGTGAATTCAAGGTGCCTATAATGATTCATGTAGCAATAATCCTTGCCCTCATATCATCAATCAAAGGATGAAATAAATTCCCAAAGAGTAATAATCAGAAACACCACACAATAAGTGAGTCACCCAACAGTGAAATAATATCAACAGTAATAGAAAAAATAGAACAACAATTGCATTATGGGTAATTTGACTTTTACCTCAAACATGGGTTTGTGACGCCCAAGCACGGCTTTTGACCAAGTCCCAAGAATTCTTATTCTCCAATCTATTATCTCCAAATAGTCAAGAAATAAAATAAACCTCCCTTTGATACCACTTTGTGATGACCTGGACCCGGATGCCACTTAACGGTGCCCCGAGCCCGGTGGGCCACATGGGCTCAAGCGCATCTTCAAAAATGCCAGAGGCTGCTGACTAGCAGCGAGGGCCTAGGGTATGTCCGTTGGAAGACTATACCCTCATTGGTAGAGTGTAGCATAATAGAAGAGATATCAATGAATAGTAAACAACAGAAGCAATATAAATAAATATCGTAAGCAAACTGATGCAATATATAAACAAGAATAACAATAACTGTATCAGCTAGAACAGTAAGGATGTAATGTCATGTCACTAGAAAACTAGAAAACATGGATACAAAGAAATTGGGAAAACTTGTTCCACAAAGTGAAGAAAAAAAATCTACTCCAAGCATCTCAAGATCCTACTCTGTCATCTGCAATCAAGCTCCATCCTATCAGCATGCAATCATGTATTGGAACTTGCATGCTTACCTATGTCAATACCTACAACAATGTAATCTACTATGGGTGCCAAACAACACCCGAAGATGGTGTGAGATAAATTTCAGTGGGCCACCACCAATTATGTCTATAACATCCGGCACATGTAATAAAATATAGCAATGTGCATGCATATATATAAAGTAAAGAAAGCAGTACAAAATAACTAAATAACCAAGTACCTGCTTCAGCCCTTGTCTAGTGTCTAAACATTTAACCATCTCATTAATTAATCAATTACCATTTAATGTTAATAGTTAATGTGAGTAATATCCAACACTGACATCACCTCGTGATAATATAAGTAGTGAAGGTCCCAAAACATAACAAGGCAACCAAACAATGATATCCAGTGAGGGAGTTCCCGGGTAAAAACCAAGGTAACGTAAACTCATAGAAAGCTAACTCAGTAGTATTTGAGTGCAGTTAAGGGGTAAGAGTGTAATCCAAGGAGCATAATCCAAGGCATTCCACAATAAGGTGCCTACCGAGTCCAAGGTGATCGACCAAGGTAAAATGGGGTTAAGCAAAGACAGAGCCCTATGGGCTTTAACCATGGCACTTACTAGTCAGTGATGGATCCAAGGAGTGTATCCAAGGTATCCTGTAATAAGTAAATGGACCTAACAATAGTATACTGGGCATCCAAGGAATAGACAAGAACCAAAATCTAGGTGGTTATCAACCTAAGAAAACTATATCCTTGAATCAAAACAGGGTTCCTGAGACCCAAGGTATTCTCCTCTCAGAATCCAAGGCGATCTTGAGTCATTCCATTCCTATTTGATATTGGAATCATGTAATAATTCATTTGGTTCAAGTATTTCCTTTAATTAGTGTGGATAATTCAAGTAGAGTTGAAACGATTGGTCCAAGCCTTGTCTTCCATTAGTGTGGATAGGCCAAGTAGCATTGAAACCATTTAATAAAGTATTAGTTAGCCATTAATGCATAATCAATTATTGAGGTTCACTTCGCTACCTTACATCAATAGGGAAAGGGGTTCCATGGACACGTAACCTTTAATAAATCTCTTTTGATAAGGCCAAGTTATATACTTAGTATACTTTCCATTTTACATTTCATATTTCACATTTAATATAAATTTGTAAGCACTTACCATAAGCGGGTCAAGTGGTGAGAATACATGGTACATGGAATTATGAAATTCTTAGTAATAAAAATTCATTTATGATAAGAAGATTCACCTTTAGAAATGTCAATCAAAGGCATACTCAAACAATGGCTCAAATGTGCTGAAACACTAAAAACCCAATTATGGAATAACCTTCGACATGAGGCAGATTGATTTGTGGGTGAATCCACTAACAACTAATCACATATTTGGAAATAGCATAACCATATGACTCTAATGGGTATAATAATGAAATGTTAATTTAAGAAATAGTTTCCAATGAAATCGGTGGGCCCCACACGTACATTCCAAAAACAATGAACTTTAGGGATGAGTTATAGACCACCCACCTTATGGTGGTATGAGCCTTCTCCTCCGGTATCGGCCCTTGATTTGCTTTGGATCGAAGTAGATATAAGAAAAGGTATAAAACACTCACATGGAGATATCTAGGTCGATAGTGAAAGAGAAGAAGAATGGATAAAAAGGACTCAAGTACTTACTATTTCATATACAATGTGACAAACCGAAGCTTGATCGAATGCCGTATGAAAGAGAACTCTTGATCCCTAGATTTATCCTTCAAAAAGATCCAAAGGGAAGAAAAAGAGGAAAATCCCACAGGTCCTCATATTAGGGTGGAAGGAGAGGATTAATAGATCATTAAGGGAATTTTAGTCATTTTACACATGTTTTTAGCCTATACACTGTATGTCCTCACGGTTTGTCAAATCGTGCACAAACCATGCGAGATGGTTCTGCCCGAACTTGGGAAAAGGGTCATTCGCATGGTTTGGCTACATGGCTGTGCACAAGCTGTGTAAGGTGCCACTGTCTGGAAAAACACAATCCGCACAGTTAGGTAAACCTTGCACTAACCATGCACAAACCTTTCAAGTTGGCCTGCTTTTTCAAAAAGAGGTGTTCTGAGCTCCAAACAAGCCCCATAAACCCTTATAACCTTTGATAACTCACTAGGAATCTATATTAGGTCCAAATTCAAGATTTAGACTGAAAATTAAAGGATCCATACCATAGTGAAAATTGGGTTATTACAAGTAGTCTTAGTTTGAACCCATAGATGCGATTTTTAGAAAATGAATTAAAGAAATCAAAATGACTATAAATAGAGAAAATATTACTTAATGAGAATGCACCAAGAATTAGTAAACCTTGGTTCATGTATCATAGAAGTAAAAGGTTAATTAATTAGCAATTTTTTTATTGGAGTTATCTATAAGAAAATCCTTAGTCATGCAATTCAATCTCCAACTTAAATAATCCTCTTTTTATGGTCAAGTACTTTAGTTTCTTTAAAATATAAATAACCCAAAATAATATTAAAAAATAACAACCTTAACACAGTCAATGGACACACATGATACAAAGTAGTTAGTTAATTTATTAAAATTCACTTCATCAATAAAAGAGACAATGAACATGCACAAAAAATGAGGAAGAGATACAAAAGAAAAACTGAATTCAAAAACCAAATCATATAGTAATATTAAAATACTATTTTATGAAAATTAATACCCCTTAATTACTGATATTGACACTAAAATACTACTATAAGATCATAAGAGTAATTAGTTTACTATACGGGGGGGGGGGGGTGAATTATAGTGTAGTTACCCCAATTTATGGTATAAAACCCTTTATTTATTCTTTTATTGAATATAAAGTTTAAGGGTGAGGATTGGGAGAGTTTGGAAAACATTTTGTGAGTTTTGGGGCTAAAGGGAAGGCACACAGGATGCACAAAGTTTGTCTAAACCGTAAAGAATCCTAGGAGAAACCGCACAGAGTTGAAAATGTTGGACAATAGATTCTACATGGTGGGTTCATGGTTAAGGGCGACATGTGATGAGGTAATGATAGGGTCTTCACAGGTAGTAGTAAATTCATGTTTAATGCATGGTTTTTCTAACCATGTGACTAAACTATGCGTAAGGTTTAAGTGAGATCCTAAAAAAGTGGATCTCACACATTTTTGAATCTTTGGGATTTTTTACTCCTATATAGCCCTAATTTGATATTAATATCTATTGAATGTTGGATAACCTCTACCAAGAAAATTTGAATCGATCCAGATCCTTTCTTTGGTGTTTAGAAGCCTAATTCTTAAGGTAGGTCATCGTTCTTCTTCATTCTTGTCACATTTTCTTAGATCTACTTAGATCTACTTCTCTTCCCAATTCTGTTTCTTAGATCTATGTCTATTATGGGTAGATATAAGATTTTTGTTGCAAAATATGTTGAGTTTCTGTCTCTTTGTTGATGGGAGAAGAGATCTAATGCAGTTTCATGGAATTCTTACCCGGTTTCATGAGCGTTCTTCATCCGTTTTCAGTTTTCTCAAAAACGATCGAGGTAAGTGGCTTCACTCTAGAATTCTATTATTAGAACTGATTGTAATGATTTCAAATTGAATATATTGTGTTGAATTTCTTGTTAATTTTATATTTAGAAATTTTTGTAAACAGTTTTTTGTGACAGTTTGATAAATTGGGGAAATCTGAAAAATTGGCATCCTTAAATAAAGTTCTTTGATTATTGATTTTAAAATGGGTTTTTTTTGAATTTTTGTAATTGGATTTGATAAAATTGTTTTCAATAAAAGTAATGGTTTTATTTAAATGAAATGTTTGATTGGAATTTTTTGATTAATGGTTTTCAATAAAAGAATAGTTTTATTGAAGTGGATTGAAACGATTATTTGGAATGGGTTTTCCATACATTGGGTTTTGTGTGATTTCATGTTTGATGTTCTCCTTAATAAGGGATGTGTACCATTGGGGTACAAGGTGCTTGACCTTAGATAGGGGGAATGTTTCAGTGGGACACAATGTAATTAGAAGAGAAACCACTCATGAGTATGGATCTGTTAAAACTAAGCATGCATGGTTGGGTGCGTGAAAAAGTGAAATGGAATGGTTATGACAAAATGATATTGAGAAATTTTTTTAAATACTTGTTTGTTTTTTTTTTGAAAATATGACTTGCTGTAAAATTGGTTGAAAATAGCAACTGTTTACTCTTGGTTATAATTGTTTTTGGAACTTGTTTATATTTAGTTATAAATTGTTTTGAATTTTTTTTATATAAATGGTTTTATATAAATTTTTCTAACTTAACTATCCTAGTGGCATGAGTAGGGAAGTCATTGGGGAAAGCCTACTGAGTTTTATACTCACTCCTTCTTCGGCACTTTGGTGCTTTTGTATATGCTATCTTTTGGTACATGGGAAAAGGTAAAGTATCACATGCATTTAGCACCACCTTGTGATACTTGGACTATTTGGTAATGTTAGAGCATGGATCTTGTGGAGCATGAAGTCTTGTGGTTGTCTTGGATTTTTTTGTAGTTATCTTCCACTGTTTACTTTGATAGTTTATTTTTCTTCCATTGTAGTACACTTTGGTATGGTTTTGATATAAATGAAGGGGTTGAGTTGTATTTCATTTATTCATGCATCATATAGAATTTTTTTGGTTATAGTTGTTGGGATAATGGTTTTAGTTCTTAAAGGGTAAATCGTCCCCCCACTTTCATTTGAAACCCTTCAGAATTAATTTCCAGCATTTGGAATCTTGGGGATGTCGTTTAAGGCCAAGTAATTATTAATTTTATTATCAAGACAATGAGAATAAATGGGTCATTACAAATGGTATCATCTTGTTAGGTCTTTGCATAAAAAGTGGTCTTCAGTTTCTTTGTCTTGGAGTTGAAATTCATTCTTGTCTATTCCTTGGGTTGTGACTTTATAAAGGAGTAGGATTGCTAGGACTTGAAATGTAGAGCATAAAAAAGACACAGCTAAACTTTTTATGTTAAACTTCAAGTTTCCAGGGAGTTGGGTAAAGAACCCCGGGACACCCTGAGAGGGGAGGGGTGAATCAGGGTGACAACTTTTTCTTTTAATGTGATGGATATTGTTCCCATGTTGGTAGGAACTTGTTGAACCTGTAAGATGAATATGATCAGAAAGCATACATTAAAATGAACAGAGAAGACACAACACTTTTTTACTTGGTTAACCACTAAGGGCTACGTCCAAGGAGCATACGTCGACAAGTTGTCGGTCATACCTAATTACACTAATCTTCACTAGCTATGGATTAAAAAGGTTCAGGCACAGTCACTCTATCCCAGACTCACTGCCTTTACAAAGGTTCAGGGATAGCTCACTGCTTCCCTCGGGTCACTCTCATTAACTCCCCCTGGCTCACTGCCCTTAGGTGAAGTCCCACTCAGTTTATAGACGTGATAATATCTTCATCATTGCATAAGAATGCATCCTCTGTCATATGTAGATGCTCTGTTGAAGTCCAACTCTTACCAGAAGACTAATCACACTTTGCGCTGAGGGTACCGGGCGATCTTCTAGCTTTCGTGCAACTTCAGAAGGACAGATGAACTTTAACAACCTTGGCGCACTTATCCAAGCCCGGCGTGAAAGTTTCAATCCTGGCGCGCAAGTCACTTGCGCGGTAAAAATTTGGCACGTAGGTGACAACAAAACTACTTGCGTGACACTACCTCCTTCAACACCAAACTTGCGCGACGTTGCGCCTTTACCTCCCTAACTGCCTTGGTCGCGCAGCCAACATTCGGTGCGCAACATCTACTTGCGTGACCCAAAAACCACTTGTGAGACTCAACCAGTTTCACGAAGAGAGCTCGAAAAAATCTCTAAGTCTTGAACTTCGTTAAAAATGAGGAGGGGGTCCTCTATTTATAGGAAAACTGGACCCCCTTGAGTGGTGGCACACAAGTCTTCCCTAGGCGCACAGGTTCTGGTACGCAGCTCATCCTCCCTAGCATCTATCGCGCTACTCACTTGCGTGACCTACACAAATACTTGTGCAACCTTCTTTACTTTACCATATTTTGAAGTTATGATATTGAAAAACAATGGGCTCTCAAGTTTCCAGTCCTCCTAGGCATCGGTGTCCAAGTCTCTTCACGACGCGCAGGTCACTTGCACGACCAACCCAAAACTTGCGCGGCCCTTATCCCTTTTCCATTTTCCCATGTTCTGATCTTGAATAACATATGGCGCGCAAGTTTCCTCTTCATTCAGTACATGGTGCACAAGTCTCTTTACCAAAAACACTTTTCTCCATTTGTTGATTTTTAGGCCCAAAAATTTGGCAAACACTGGGAAACGGCGCCACCTTGAATACTATTGTCTTCTTGAATTGTATGATCTCTTTGCAGATACACATTAGGAACTTCCACTACTTATTGACAACAAACACAAACCATACTCTAAATCATGCATAAAAGACCATGGTTCCAACAATCTCCCCCTTTGGGTTTTTTGGCAATCAGAAAATAAATTCAACAGATCTCCATCCATGTGAAAACCAAAAACACAAGAATCAAATCAGTCAACACTCTAAGTCTACGTGAGCAATGCTCGGTGTAGAAAACAAGAGAGGAACCTTGACTTGGGTTCCAATGTTTTCCTTCTCATTATTCTCACCACAGAATTATTACTTGCCCGAATTTATTCCTTTCTCCCCCATTGACAATAAATCCAAAGACCAGTAATTTGTTCAACATTGAGCTCAAACCATACTCCCCCTGGATAGTATCTCCCCCATAAACCTGCATCATAGCCATAAACAGATAAAAACAGTTATCAAAAACGGGGAGAGGGGTATTGCATAACCTCCTTATGCACTGGGAGGTGGATGAACACCGAGGTTCAACCGATGATTCTCAAACACAGCCACAGACAGTGGCTTGGTCAGGATATCAGCCACTTTCTCATCAGTTCACACATGATCCATTATAATCACCCCTTGTTCAACTTTTTCTTTCATAAAGTGATACCTGATTTCAATATGTTTCGTACGGGAATACTGAACAAGATTCTTCGTAAGATCAATTGCGCTCTTGTTATCACATTAAATCACCATTGGTTGCTTTACCACATCAACAATATCTGTTAATTGTTGCTTCATCCATAGCAGTTGAGTGCATGCCTTTGTGGCATAGATATACTCAACTTCAGCAGTACTAAAATAAGTACTTTCTTGTTTCTTGCTCAACCAGCCAACACCTTTTTGCCCAATATAGAAAGCTCCACCACTAGTGGACTTTCTGTCTACTACATCACCAGCCCATTCAGCATCAGAAAACGCTAATAACTCACTATCCCTGCCTGCAGAAAAAAATAACCCGAAGTTATGTGTACCTTGAATGTACCTCATGATTCTTTTTACTGCTGCTATATGTTCCTCCTTTGGATTACTCTGAAAGCGGGCCGCAAGGCATGTGGAAAAGACAATATATGGATGTGTCGCTGTCAGGTACAGTAGGCTCCCAATGATCCTCCTATACATGGTGGGATCAACAGAGTCCCCATCCTCATGATTTCCAAGTTTAGTTTCAACTGAAATCAGAGTTGACATTGGTTTGGAGTCTTGCATATTAAACTTCTTCAGCAGCTCTCTTGCATATTTTTCCTAAGAAATGAAAGTGTATTCCTTCTTTTGAATCACCTGTAGCTCCAAGAAATATGTGAGCACCCCAATCATAGACATTTCAAATTCTGATTTCATGTGGTTGGCAAATTCGTCCACTGATTTCTGCCTGCTGCCACCAAATATGATATCATCAATGTAGACTAGAACCATGAATTGATATTTTGGGGAATAATTCACATAGAGATTGTGATCAACTCCTTATCTTTTGAATTCCAGCTTCTTGAGATATGAATCCAGTCGTGAGTACCATTCCCGTGGTGCCTTCTTCAAACCATATAGAGCTTTCTTCAGTTTGCAGGCCTTTATTTCATCAGTGCCCAAAACAAAGCCCACTGGTTGTTCAATGTAGACTTCTTCTTCGAGTACACCATTCAAGAATGCTATCTTGACATCCATTTGATATACTTTATATCCTATTTGGAGTGCCATGGCAAGTAAAAGCCTGATTGACTCTAGTCTAGCCACTGGAGTAAAGGTTTCTTCAACATCAATGCCTTCAATCTGGGAGTATCCTTTACATACCAGTCATGCCTTGTTTCTAATGACACTTCCATGCTTATCAAACTTATTTTTGAAAATCCATTTGGTACCAATCACATTGTGACCTTAGGGTCTCTGGACAAGATCCCATGTCTGATTCTTGTCAATCTGATCTAATTCATCATTCATGGCTTTCACCCAAGATTCATCATTTGCAGCTTCTTCAAATGAGAATGGCTCTACAACTGATAGAAATGCAGATTGCATGTTATTCCTCATCCTTCTCATTTGAGTGGGTGCACTCCTGTCCCCAATTATGTTGGATGGATCAATATCAAATCTTCTATTTCTCCTGCAAGGTTCAGGATTATTCTCTTCATCCACAGTTTCTTCTTCAGATTCTTCTTCTGAGTCAACACCATGATGTGACTGCTGAGTGTTTTGAAAAACTTCCTCTATTTCTGCATTTTTATTTTCTTCACGTTCACTTTATTCATGACTTTCTATCACATCAGCATATGACGTCCTTGAAGCATTTGTGCTTTTCTCTTCAATTATGTTAACATCACTGCTTTCCACAATCCTTCCTAAATTCTTGTTGAAACATTTGTAGGCTTTTCTGTTCATTGAGTAACTGAGGAAAATTACTTCATCTGTATTTTCGCCATATTTCCCTTGATTTCCTTCTTTGTTCTTGATGAATCATTTACTTACAAAGTCATGAAAGTATTTTAATGAAGGCTTTCGTCCATGCCAGAATTCATAAGGTGTCTTCATCTCACCCATATAAAGTCGTGTTCGATTCTGAATGTACACTGCAGCTTGAACTGCCTCTTTCTAGTAATGTCGTGGAATACGACTCTCAATCAGCATAGTTGGTACCATGTTGTTTACCTGTCAATTCCTACATTCAACAAATCCATTTTGTTGTGGAGTTCTCACAGTAGCTACCTCATGCTGTATCCCATGCTTCTCCAGATAATTTTCAAATTCAATGGACGTGTATTCTCCTCCATTGTCAGATCGCAACACTTTGATTGTTCATCCAGTATCATTCTCAGCGATTCTCTGATATGTTTTCATGCAGTCAAGGACTTGTCGTTTCCTGTGAATGACCATCACACATTCCATTCTACTGTAATCATCTATGAAAAGGAAAATGTACCTTTCTCCATGAGTTCCAGAAACATTTATCGTCCCACATACATCTGTATGAATCAGATCAAGAAGGTGAAATGCCCTTTTCTTCTTTGGCCGATATGAACTACAGACCACCTTCCCATGAATGCAAGCATCACAAGATTTTTCACGCTCATGCTTCAGGTTGGCAATGTCCATGAAAATTCTCAATTTTGAAATTTTCTCCATGTCTTGTTGATTGATGTTTCCCAGTCTCTGATGCCACAAATTGTTTTCTTCTTCAACTGTCATGTAACATACATTTTCTTCACTATCAACCTGATATAAGTTGCCTTATGTTCTGCATCCCTTCATAAGTGAATTGCCTGTCTTTCCCTTGATAGTGCATCCTTTCTGATTAAAAGTAACTATAACTCCCGAGTCACAGAGTTCACTCACGCTGAGGAGATTATGGCGTAGGCCATCTACGTAAAGGACTTCAGTATTATTTAGTTCTCCATTACCTAATTTGGTACTTCCACTCCCTTTGATTTTTAGAGCCCCATCATTACCAAATCGTACTGTACCATCAATCGTGCTTTTTATATCCGTTAGCAGGCCCGCATTACCTGTCATATGAGATGAACAACCGCTATCCAGAATCCAAGTTCTGTTGTTCTTTTTAGCATTGAGGGCCACCTCTGCAAGGTTGGATTTCTCAATCTTCTATCTTTCCTTCCATGAGACATTGGATTGAGTATATAGTACTGATGGCCTTTCAATTATCTCTTCCGCATACCCAGGTTCTTCATAGTCAAAATATTCTTTGAGAGGAAAAAACCTGTTTGAAAGAGCAACACTGTCTTGCTGACGAGGCTTGACTTGTCTTGAACTTCGGTATGAGGTGTCCATGTCCCTTCTCTGCCTGCAATTAGCAGCCTTATGACCAAAGTTAGAACAATGATAACAATATCCATAGAAATTTTTTCTTCTATGTGAATTAGGATATGAATTTGGTCTCCTTTGTTGAACTTCTATATCTTCTCCATCCAGATAGCTTCTTGCCTCTTCACAATAAGACATGGTGTGACCCAGATAGCCACAGAACTGACACTTCATGAGAGGAAATGTCTTCTCACTTGAATTTATCCTCATAACATCTTCCTTGGGAGAAAAGTTAGACTATCTGTCATTTCTGAATGCTTGAGGATAATTTTCAGTTCTCCTTTTAGTTTGGATTGAGGGTTCCTTTTTCAGCACTTTAGGTAATGTTTCAACATGTTCAACTTTCATCTTATCTTTCTTTTGGATCTTTTCACTTCCAACAGTTGTTGTCTCAGCCTCATATCCAATTCCACTCTTTACCATGCAAGAGGGTCTTTGATCACTCAAGATTTTTTCAACCCCATCTGAACCACACTTGGCTCTTACTAGTAATTCTGCATCTGAGAATCTTCCAAACTGTATTTTCTTCCTCAATTATTTTGGAATTGATTCAGTCTCAAGTTTACTCCTTAGAGTAACAACTTCCTCTTCAAGACCCTCAGTAGTCTTGGAATTTTCATCAAGTCTGGAGGTGAGGTCATTGATGACCTTTGCCTGCTCCTCAATTCTCAGCTTCAGATACACTATATCATCATTGCTTTCAATTATTTTATACTTTACCTTCACAAATTCTTCCAATCATTCAATTTTAGCTTTAAGTTGATCAACGTATTTAGTTGATTCTTCTACAATTGATTTCCACTTATTACAACTCTTACATTTAATCTTAAGCTTACTAACGGCACCATTAAGTTGCATCTCGAGATCTACACAAGTTCTCAGTTGTTCTTCTCCACCAGTATCTTCTGACTTTTCAATAGTGGCCATCATGGAAGCATGGTTCCCAGTTTTGAATTCTGGTTCTTCTTCATCATAGAATTCATTATCATCTTCTTCCTCTTCACAGACAAAACTCTTCCTTTGCATTTTCTTTCCATATTTGAAGTCTCTCTTTTTTAAGAACCTTCTTCGAGGATTCTCGAAGCTTTTATCTTTACTATCTTCATCATTGATCTTTCTTAAGAACTGAGAGGAAATGTGCCCAACTTTTCCACAACGAAAACATGCGAGAGGTAACTTCCCTTTGAATTTCCCTTTCCCCTTCTGGAACTTCTTTGCAATGAGAGAAAGAGTTTCTTTTTCTTCTTCATCTTCACCATTACTATATTTTGAGATCTTCAGTTTATCCCTGGCCTTGAATGCCATTTCCTTTCTCACACGAGTCATAGCATCTTCTAGTTTGACTCTCATTTCATATGCTACCAAGCTGCTAAGTAGATCATTCAGAGAATGTTTTGAAAGATCTCTTTCTTAAAGGGCTGACACCTTTTCATTGTACAGAGGAGGAAGTCTTCTTAATATTTTATTTACAATATCAATGTCTTTGATGTCTTCACCTAGACTCCAAATTGCTCCAACCACTTCAGTAATTCGATTGAAGAAAGAGTCTGCATTCTTGTTTGGATGCATCTTCAGATCATCAAACCGATTGTGCAATACTTGTAGTTTCACCCCCTTCACTTTGCTATCTCCTTCAAAAATATTCTAGAGTTTATCCCACATGGATTTTTCTGAGGTTCAATTCATCACCTTTAGGTAGATCTGATCAGAAAGGGCTACAGTAAGTGCATTTTGTGCTTTAGAATTTGCATCAAGAATTTTCCTGTCTGTTTCAGTCATAGCCAGGCCTATTGGGTCAGTGACTTGTATTCCTTGCACAGTAGAAAAGAGAACTTCCATTCCAAGATATCTTAGATGAGATCTCATTCTATTCTTCCAGATCTGGAAATTACTTCCATCGAAGTGAGGGACTCCCCTGACATTGACTGCATTCTCCTTGATGATAAAGGACAGATTCAACACCAGCAACCTTTACCCTCTGATACCACTTGAAGAACCCTGGGACACCCTGAGAGGGGAGAGGTGAATCAGTGTGACAACCTTTTCTTTTAATGTGATGGATCTTGTTCCCACGTTGGTAGGAACTTGTTGAACCTGTAAGATGAATATGATCAGAAAGCATACATTCACATGCACAGAGAAGACACAACACTTTTTACTTGGTTCACCACTAAGGGATACGTTCAAGGAGAATACGCCGACAAGTTGTAGATAGTACCTAATTCCACTAATCTTCACTAGCTGTGGATTACAAAGGTTTAGGCACAATCACTCTGTCCCAGGCTCACTACCTTTAAAAAGGTTCAGGGATAACTCACTGCTTCCCTCGGGTCACTCCCATTGCCTCCCCCTGGCTCACTACCCTTAGGTGAAGTCCCACTCAGTTTATAGACGTGAAGGTCTCTTCATCATTGCATAAGAATGCATCCTCTGTCGTATGTAGATGCTCTGTCGAAGTCCAACTCTTACCAGAAGACTAATCTCACTTTGTGCTGAGGGTACCGGGCGATCTTCCAGCTTTCATGAAACTTCAGAAGGACAGATGAACTTTAACAACCCTGGCGCGCTTATCCAATCCCGGCGCAAAAGTTTCAATCCTGGAATGCAAGTCACTTGCGTGGTAAAAATTCGGCGCACAGGTGACAACAAAACTACTTGCGCTCAATACCTCCTTCAACACCAAACTTGCGCGACATTGCGCCTTTAACTCCCTAACTGCCTTGGTCGCGCAACCAACATTCGGCGCGCAACCTCTACTTGCGCAACCCAACAACCACTTGTGCGACTCAACCACTTGCACGATGAGAGCTCGAAAAAATATCTAAGTCTTGAACTTTGTTACAAATGAGGAGGGGGGTCCTCTATTTATTGGAAAACTGGACCCCCTTGCGCGGTGGTGCGCAAGTCTTCCCTCGGCGCGCAGGTTCCGGCGCGCAGCTCATCCTCCCTAGCCTCTGTCGCGCTACTCACTTGAGAGACCTACACAAATATTTGAGTGACCTTCTTTACATTACCATATTTTGAAGTTATGATATTGAAAAAAATTGGCGCTCAAGTTTCCAGTCCTCCTAGGCATCGGCGCCCAAGTCTCTTCACGGCGCGCAGGTCACTTGCGCGACCAGCCCAAAACTTGCGCGACCCTTATCCCTTTGCCATTTTCCCATGTTCTGATCTTGAAAAACATATGGCGCACAAGTTTCCTCTTCATCCAGTACATGAAGCGCAAGTCTCTTTTCCAAAAACACTTTTCTCCTTTTGTCGATTTTCAGGCCCAAAAATTTGGCAAACACTGGGAAACAGTGCCACCTTCAATACTATTGTCTGCTTGAACTGTATGATCTCTTTGCGGGTACACATTCGGAACTTCCACTGCTTATTGAAAACAAACACAAACCATACTCCAAATCATGCATATAAGACCATGGTTCCAACATTGGGTATTTGATTCACTTATGGGATATTGGAATCTCATTCTCATGGGTTCAGCCACTGAGATGAGCATGACATGCATTTGTAGAGGAATGAATTATAATTAGGATTGCATATTTTATTTTGAAAAAATGATATATGAGGTGATTCATTGTTTAGATTTTTAAAAAAATGTTGAAAAAATTTTAAAATGAAATATTTTGAAAAGGGAATGGTTGGAAAATTTTTAAAATTGGCTGATTTTAAAATGTAAGAATGTGATTTTTCAAAAGCATTTGAATGTGAAAAAAGTTGGTTTTTGGAAAACAATGTTGTGATAGTTGATGTGATAGAATTTTAAATTATAAGAATTCAGTTTCTAGAGATGGATCCTTATAGATTTTTTTGTTTATTTTGAAAATGGAACCTGATAGGCGTCATCAAAACCAACCAAAAGAAGTTGCGAAGAATGTGGTTGCACCTAAGCCACAAGTGAACCAAGAGCTGGAACATAGTATCATCCAAGCATTCCAAGATGTGAACATGGGGAAACAGAGGGATTATCCAAGGCTTTTGGATCATTCTGTCCAATTCATGAAGTAGAATCTAACCATTTTCTAGGGTGATTCTAAACCAAAAAAGGAAGAGGTGTGGTTGAACATGATGAATCGTATCTTCAATTTCATTGACACACCAGTAGAGTGGAATGTTAAACTGGTAACATATATGCTTGAGGATCTTGCACACCAGTGGTGGGATCTAGCGGTAAAAGATAAACTAGTTCAAAATCTTATTTGGGAGGATTTTTAAGAATTGTTTAGTAAACAATTCTATCCTCACATGTTTAGGATCCAAAGAACAATAAATTTCTTCAGCCTGAAGCAATAAAATCTATCTATAACAGAATATGTAGCTAAATTCATGAATTTAGAGGGCTTCACACCCAAAGTTGTAGTGAGAGAAACCTTGAAGAAATTAATCTTAGAATCAAGGCTAAAGCATGAGATTCACACAAAGATTATGGTGCTCTGTATTACAAATTATACAGAGATGGTGAACATAGAGATAGTTACTAAGCATGATATCTCAAGAACTATGGGAGGAGAAAGTATAATAATACCTATGAGAAATGGTGGGAACTCAAATGTTGGAAGAATGTGGAAGGGAGACACATACTTCCAAGGTGTGAGTAGGAATTTGAATCAAACATCTAGATCAGTGAACCTTCTTCCATGACCTAAGAGAAAAGCATGCTATTTTCAATGTTGTTCACTTGACCACATAACGAGAGAGTGTATGAAACAACCTAGAGCATGCCATAACTGTAAGTATACGGGGAATCATCAACTCTATTATCACAATGCTATGAGGTCAGGTGCTCGAGACACTTCTCAGGTTTCACAAGCATCATATGATTTGACAGGATGAGGGTAGCAGAATCAGACTCGTCAGTAGAACAGGGCTAGCCATAGTGATTCTAGGAACACCATGACTCCCCATCAATGGAAATATCAACAAGTAAACAAATAGAAAAGTTTATAAATGATTTAATTGTATAGACATGAGCATATTATTGTGGATAATCAAGCTGATCCATCTATGGTGATAGGTTTGATTATTTTGAATTCCACCCTTATGCAAGTGTTGTTTTATACTGGTGCATCACATTTATATATTTCTTCTCATGTTGTTTATTTCCATTTTTAAAACTTGAGATGATTCCATTCATGTTAAAACTTTAAACTCATATTAGTAAAAGATAATTTTGAGCCTTTGTGTGCAAATTATGTTCTATAATCATTGATGGAGTTTAGCTAAAGTGGGACTTATCAGTATTAGAGATGGATGTATTTGATGTAATCTTGGGTATGGATTGGTTAACGATGTTCAAGTCTCACATCGACTGTTATAGCATAACAATTAGTTTTAAAAATGAGGACGACGTCGACCATCTATTCAGAAGACAAATAGTTGTAAAGATAGGTGCAATGGGATGGTTGGCACCAATAATGGGAATAACCTCTTACCAGTTGACAGAATTGAACTTGGAATCGATAGAAGAGACTGAGGATATCATTTTCCACCATTTATGGTTCAATTTACAGATGTATTTCCCAAGAACTTCTCAGGGTCACCACCTATAAGGGAAGTGGAGTTTATGAATGATATTCTCCTGGGGACTAGTCATATTTCCCTTCCATCTTTTAGGATGGAACCAATAGAGTTAAGGTAATTGAAAGTGTAGTTAGAAGAGCTAGAAAAGAAAATATTTCATTAAATAGAGCATGTCTTTGTGGGAAGAACCAATTTTGTTTATGAATAAAGAAGATGAAACTCTTCAGTTATGCCTTGATTATCATAAGCATAACCAAGTTATGATAAAGAATAAGTATCCACTTCCATACATTGATGGTCTATTTGATCGATTGAGGGGAGCCCAGTGGTTATCCAAAATTTAATTATGATCAGGATATCACCAATTGCGAGTTTGGAAGGAAGATATTATGAAAATATATTTCAGAAGCAGATATGGGCACTATGAATACAAAGTCTTGCATTTCAGTCTTAAGAATGCACCAAAAATATTTATGGCATTGATGAATCAGATATTTCAGAGATATCTAGATTTTTTTATTATGGTGTTTGTGGATGACATATTGGTGTATTCAAGTACATGGACTAATCATGAGTAACACTTGAAAATAGTGTTGTAAATATTGAGAGATCATTATTTTTATGCCAAATTGTAAAAGTGTGATTTTTTGGATATAATAATTATGCCTTATAGGCTATGTAATTTCTAAAAAATGTGTTTCTATGGATCCAAAAAAGGATATAAACTGTTATATCTTGGAAACCTCTCAAGAAAGACTTTGGGATACAAATTTTCTTGGTCTAGATGGTTATTAATGACTCTTTGTGCATGAATTCCCATGACTATCCTCACCAATGATGGGTTTTAAAAAGAATAATTCTCCAATCCAATGGACTGAGGAATGATAGAGGTATTTCCAAGAGCTAAAAGATCTTTTTATATCAAAACCTATCTTGATTTTTGTAGAATTGGGATAGGGGTATGTGGTAGACTATGATGATTTGCGATCTAGGTTGGGATGTGTTCTCATAAAAATAGAACATGAATTTCCTTATAGTTCAAGGCAGTTGAGAGTTCATGAGAAGAATTACCCAACACATGACTTGGAGTTAGCTGCGATCATCCATGATTTGAAGACTTAGCGTCACCATCTCTTTGGTGAGAAATTTTCTGTGTTAACAGATCATAAGAGTTTGAAACATATTTTCTCACAACAGGATTTAAATATCAGGTAAGATAGATGGATGGAGTATCTTTAGATTTTTTACTTTGAATTTATGTATACACTAAGAAAAGGAAATTAGGTGGCTGATGCATTAAGCAATAAGTCATATGCTCAGTTGTAGAAATAATCCTTAGATGAATGGAAGTTGATGTCAGTCCTAGCTGACATGCATGTCGAATGTGAAGATTAAGGTGATGTTGTTTTTTAATTTTCAGTTTCTGTGATTCCTAATTTGGTAAAGATGGTCAAAGAAGTAGAAACATCCGATTTATAATGCTTAGTTATGAGTTCAAAACTCAATGGTGGGGAGACCATTAAGAGCCAGTAAATTGATGGGAGTTCAGTTTTGTGGGTCAGAGATTAGATGCTTTTACTAATGGATTTTTAGGACCAACATATTCATGATTACCACCATTCCATATAGGCTATACATCTGGGTATGTAGAAGATTTATAAGGCATTGGAAGCATAGTTTTGGTGGATTGGTATGAAACAGAAAGTGGCTTAGATCATTTCAAGGATCTTAACTTGTTAGCAAGTTAAGGTAGAACATCAACGACTAACAGTTATATTGTAGTATTTACCTATTCTAGTGTTGAAATGGGAGTAGATAAACATGTATTTTGTTATAGGTCTCCCATGAATGGTTTGAAAACATGATTCCATATGGGTGATAGTGGATCGAATCACAAAGTCGGCTAATTTAATCCCTATTTTTGAAACTCATACGGTAGAGGATATGTCGAAAATATATATCCAAGAAGTGGTAAAGAGACATGGAATACCAGTTTCGATAGTCTCAGACAGAGATACAAGGTTAATATCTCATTTTTTGAAATCCTTACAGAAATCCCTTAGGACTCAGTTGACTATGAGTATAATGTATCATCCCCAAACTGATGAACAATACGAAAGGACTATACAAACATTGGAAGAAACTTTGTGGGCTTGTGTAATAGATTTTGGTGGCTCATGGGAAGATAATATACCATTAGTGGAGTTATCATATAATAACAGCTATCAGGCCTCGATACATATGGTTCATTTTGAAGCATCGTATGGACGTCCTTGTCATTCTCCACTTTGTTGGGTGGAAGCTTGTGAAATTTCACTAGTTGGGCCAAAGATTGTCCAAGAAACAATGGAGATGATTCAGTTGATATGGAAATGGATGGATATGGCTCATAGTTATCAGAAATCATATGCATATCATCGTCTAAGACTGTTATCATTCATGGTGAGTGATCATGTGTTCTTGAAGATTTCCCCAAGGCTTGGACATCGTCATTTTGGGAAGTAGGGAAAGTTATCTCCTTGATACATTGGCCATTTTGAGATACTGGAATGGGTTAGAGAGTTGGAATATCGGTTTGAACTACCATCATGATTTAGTTCAGTGCATGATGTGTTCCACATATCTGATTTGAAAAAGTATCAGCCTGATCATGACCATGCGATCAGAGGGGATCACATTGACCTAGAGAAAAATGATTCATTTGTACATATCCCGATGTGGATTGTGGATATGTGGGATAAAGTATTGCATGGAAAAAAGCATTGATATAGTATGGGTTTTATGGAAACATGCTTAGATTCAAGAAAAGACTTGGGAACACAAGAAGTAAATGAAAGAGAAATGGCCAGAACTCTTTTAGGTCAAGGTTGGTTTTCTACTTTTTCGGGATATAAAGACCAATGGTGGGGAAAATGTGGTACCCTCGGTTTCTGGTAAAAACCATTTCTTTATGTTTTTATTTAATATAATGTTTAAGGTTGATGTTTGGGAGATTTTGGAGAAAGTTTGGAGAGTTTTTGGGCTAAAGGGAAGGCACATGTGATGCACACGGTTTTTCTAAACCGTGCAGAATACTAGGAGAAACCATACAAAGTTGCAGATGTTGGATAGTAGATTCAACACAGTGGGTGCACAGTTAATGGGGATATGTGTGGATTCCATGCGAGGGTCTTTCCAGGAAGTAGAAAGTGAATAGTTAGAACACAATTTGTCTAAACATGTGACTAAACTATGCGTAAGGTTTAAGTGAGATCCTAAAAAAGTGGTATCACACGTTTTTGACTCTTTAGGATTAGTTTTTCCTATTATGAGGCCCTAATCCAATATTACTCTCTATTGATGGTTGTATAACCTATTCCAATAAAATTGGAATCGATCTGGAGCCTTTCCTTGGTGTTTAGAAGACCAATTCTTGAGGTAGGTAATCATTCTTCTTCATTCTTGTCATGTTTTCTTAGATCTAATTAGATCTACTTCTCATCACCACTCTATTTCTTAGATATACAACCATTATGGGTAGATATAAGATTTTGGATGCCAAGTACATTGAGTTTTGGTCTTATTATTGATAGGAGAAGATATCTAAGGAGTTTTCGTGGAATTCTTACCTTGTTTTATGAGAATTCTTCATACATTTTTAGTTTTCACCAAAACAATAGAGGTAGGTGGATTCACTCTCTAATCCTCTTAGTATAAATAATTGGAATGATTGAAAATTGAATATATTGTGTTGAATTGATTGTGAAATTTTTGTTTAGAAATTATTGGAAACCCTCTTTAGTGAGGTTTGATAAATTGTGGAAATTTGGAAATTTTTTCCCTTGAATAAAGTACTTTGATTCTTGATTTTAAAATAAATATTTTAAAAGGGGATTTTTATGGAATTGTTTTAATTGGATTTTATTACATTTTTTTTCAATAAATGTAATGGTTTTATTAAAATTAAATGGTTGATTGGAATTGGGTTTTTAATGGTTTTCAATAAAAAAATAGTTTTATTAATGTGGTTTGAAATGGTTATTTGGAATGGTTTTGGAATAAATTGGGTTTTGTGTGAGTTCAGGTTCAAAATGCCTCTAAATAAAGGATATTTACCATTGGGGTATAAGGTGCGTGACCTTATATCGAGGGCATGTGTCAGTGGGACATAAGGTAATCGGATGAGAAGCTGCTCATGAGTATGGAACTATCGAAACAAAGCACACATGGTTGGGTGTGTGAAAAATTGAAATGGAATGGTTATGAAAAAATGATATTGATAAATAGTTTTAAATCCTTGTTTGGTTGTTTTTCTGGAAATGTGACTTTTTGGAAAATTGGTTGAAAATTTCAATTGTTTACTCTTGGTTATAATGGTTTTTGGAACTTGTTTATATTTAGTTATAAATTGTTTCGTAGAATTGTTTTATATAAATTATTGTATATAAATGTTGATAACTTTTCTATCCTAGTGGCATGAGTCGGGAAGTCATTGGGAAAATCCTACTGAGTTTTATACTCACCCCTACGTTGTCACTTTGGTGCTTTTTCATATGTTATCTTTTGGGACATGGGCAAAGGTAAAGTTTCACACATATTTAGCACCACCTCATGATAAATGGGCCATTTCATGATGTTGGAGCATGGATCCTGGGGAGCATGTAGCCTTGTGGTTAGCTTAGAGTTTGTTGTAGTTATCTTCCACTATTTACTAAGATAGTTCCTTTATCTTCTGCTGTAGTTCACTTTGGGGTGGTTTTGATATAAATGAAGTGGTTGAGTTGTCTTTAATTTATTCATGCATCATATAGTGAGTTTTTTATTTATGGTTGATGGGTTAATGGTTTTAGTTATTAAAGGTTAAATCACCCCCTTCCATTTGAAACCCTTAAATATTTATTTCTACCCATTGGCGTCTTAGGGATGTCGCTTAGGGAAATGTAATGATTCATTGTATTCTCAAGAAAATGATAATAAGCGGGTCATTACATATAGTTTATAAAATAAAACATAAAATTTTCACTAACCACCTTATGTAGATTTATTAGAAAAATTGGATGTTTGATTCATAGTTTTAGAAAATTTTACCATATAAAATATAAACTTTCCTTATCATGCACAATGTAAAGGAAACTTGTAAAAACAAGTAATGAAAAAGCTTATAAAAAGTATGTAAGAACACTTATAGGAACTTTTATAAGAATATATATAATTTAAACTTAAGTGTTAAGGAACTAAATAACCTTGAATCTAGGTACCCATAGTTTTCACCGAACCTTAAAAGAATTAATTTCTTTAAAAAAGAAATCCCTTGATACAAATATTAGTATAAGTCTTTGTTTCCCTATCCCCAAGAACCCTTGATCACACAATATCAGATAAACCTATTTCTCTTAAAACCCTAATATCCCCTAATAAAGATTGATCAGACATATAATTAAAAACATAGAAACTCTTAGGGTATTAACAGAATATCCTCATAGTGGATTCCTTTTAAAAAAGACTCACTAAAAAATTACAATAAAGTTCTCTCAAAGTAACAAGATGTTACAAAAAGCTTCAATTTTTTTAGATCATTAGTGATGAAAAGGCATTCCCCTCCATGAATGATAATTCTATTTATAGGCATTTATTCAATGATTATATTAAAAATTCTTTAGAATTGGTTGAAACATATTCAAACAAATTCCTACTTTACTTAAGAGTAATTATATCAACATATTTGTCTGATGTTATAAAATTCTACACCACTATAGTGCATTCTGATTCCATCTGGTAGAATAAATATTGTTCATCTAGATAAATGATATCTCTTAATCCAATGGATTTAATAAATGTTCATCCAACATATATGTCTTCTTCCACCTGATGAAGTTTTTCTGATGGTATTGATATATATTTTTCCAATGGACTTTATTATATCCTGACTTTTGGACTTACATAAATCTTCATCTAATGAAATAATTAATCATTCATCCAATATAGTGAATACATGTTCATCTAATTACTAAAAATATTTTTATCCGATGAATAATATTTCTATGTTCAGTAAAATAGATCTTTTACTAAAACATAATTAGAACTTGGGAATTATTAAAGTTAGTAATATATAAACATTTAAAGAAATTTATTTTTATTTACAAAATAATGTTATAAAGTATTGAAATTTATCGTTTTGACTAAAAAATATCCCCCATTTTGAAAATTAAAAAACACAACTTTTAAAAAGAAAAACTAAAGTAAAAAAAATAAGTACCCCTATCTCATATAATCTCTCCTTTTACCCATCTCCTTGTTTTTTTATTTCATACCCTTTTTTAGAGTTTAGAAAATTCTTTATAAATGTTTCTTAACAAATATTTATGTTTTATCCCCCAAAAGATGTATAATTTCTCTCCAAAAGTTATAAACCTTTCTCCCCCTTTGTGATTTTGGAAAATAAGGATTTATAGAAGGTATAAAGTGTAAAAGAAATGTTAGGGAAAGAAAGCCTATATGATAACAAAATATATACAAGAACCTGAAAAATAATGTAATAAATATATTCAACCATAAGTTTTAGGATTACATATAACCAATAAAATTGGAAACATCAATCCAAAAAATGTTAGGAAGAACATTACTCAAAAATATATTTGAGTTATTAGAAATATTTTTCAATAGATCAGAGAAGAGTATCAATATTTATTTTTAGGAGTTTTGATGATCATATTTATTTTTTTCACATCCTATTGATACTTATCTCAATCAACTATGGCTAAATTCAACTTTCCAACATCTTCTTCAAAGAATTGAAACTTAATTTTAAAATTATTTATATTGGAGAATTATTCTTTAAAAGATTGAAATTGAAAACTTTAACTATGATTATCTTGTAATACATCCACTTTTCTGTTTATATTTAAAAATTCTTCCTCCAGAACATTATCTTTTTTCTTTCTCCTGGATTCTCTTCTTGAACAACAACTATTCTCTTTAGATTTTAAAATTAATCTTAAAAATATTAAATCTTCTTTCCTTGTTTTTTATATTCATCATATTGATTCATAATAAGGAATTTTAGATAATCTAATACCTTATGGTGTTGAATACATCATTACTCATACCCCTTGAAAACGTTTTCCCTGAATTTGTTGTTGTTAAAATAAAATGAATATTTTCATAAAAATATTTCAAATCACCTTCAATGTGTTTGATCCCTCAGATTTTTTCCTCCAACATTCTCAAATTATATTTTGTTCTTCCTTTTAAATATTTGAATTCTCATTCATTTTAAATGACAAAATAAACAATCTATTTCAAGGAACTTTAATTTTCTAACCGATCAATATTCTATTTCTTACTCTTACACCTTGCTTGAATTTCATGGAAACATTTTACAATTCTATCAAACTAATGAATTACTTAACTGTGGTTATTTATTTTATCTCCATTCAGTTGATATAATTTCATGGAGGAGAATTCTTGGAGTCACTTGAAGCACTAGTAAATGAAGGCCTTGGTGACCTAGATGGTACTCATTCATATTTTACATGAGATCAATTATCATAAAAATCAAAGACATTATCATCACCATCATTAGATGGTTATTTTTCAGATGTATGAGATTTTGACTATTGTTCATTTTCTTCTAAGGAAAATTCTTTATCCGGGTTACTTAATAAAACACTCTTCATAGATTTAATAGATAATGAAGTTGAATAAGCTTCTAATATTTCTTCAAAATCAAAATTCTATTTGGGATTTTTAACTAAATGATACTTATTATATATCATTTTATTAAATGTAATAAGAATAAATTATCTTGGATGAGTAGATTGAATAGGCCCATCCTTTTCATTTTCCACTAGTTCTTGAATTTTATGTTTCAAAACTTGAACCAAGACTTCATTTTGTTTTCTTTTATCAACTACTAAATGTTAATCTAAAATTAGAAATAATTTTACTTCAAGTTGTTTAGAAAGTGGTTATTCTATTTGATCAGATAAATGAGGAATAACTTTGGTTGTAATATCAATCCTTCAATGAATTTGATCAAATACTTTAAGGAAATATTTTTAAAATCTTAATTTCCTTTCCTTTTTAGTCGGTCTCTTATCGCTTCATTCTCCTCAAAGATTCTGATATCTTTTCTATTTATGATCCAATACATCAGCTTTATCTAACCCAAAGGATGGATCACTGGGTTTCTTCCCTTGTTTATTTTTTATAATATCATTAAGAACTTTATCAAATACTTTATTTGGATTTTTCTTCAACAATGGAAAGTATTTTTCAACTTATTTTATTTTATCAACTTTCTCTCTGTGCTTTTGAATTTAAACTTCAGATGCATAATTTTTCATTTTTCAATAAAATTATTCTATGAGGGATCATAAACTAGCATAATCGTGTTTATAGTATCCTCACCAATGTAGGAAACTTTTTCCCTTACTACAGTAACTTAATTTTTTGATTTTTTTTCACTTTCATGAAATTCACCATTTTTTTTTATAAATATTAGATAAAGAAGGTTTTTTAAATTTATCATCCCATATTTTATTTATTCAATGAAATTTAATATATACTCGACCAAATTGAATTTTCTCATATTGCATAGAAAATCCCAAACATATACGTATTTATCTTTAAGGGTATCTCTATCCCCATTTCATGGTATATATAAATTTTCCATCCAAATACCTACTATTCTAGGATTCAAAGAAAGTTTAAATACTTTCCTAACCTTTTCATTAGAGGTAAATATATACATTTCAGTTTTTTATTTCTCAAAAGTACCTAACTTTTTTAGAAATTTATGCGTAACAAGATTCCATTATCCTTTTAGATGAATCTGAAACAAGTTAGCAACTTATTGAATAAATATATTGTAATATTTTCCAAAAAGGGCAATGAATATCAGTTTTAAACCATCAACCTCACAAATCTGGACTAAAGAATAAAATTATTTTACTATTTTAATATAGTGTAAGTCGTAATCTTATTTTTCAACACTCAATGATTCCCAACCATGAAATAATATCATAAACTTTATCAAAGAATAACATTTATCATAACATGATATTTATATCAACCTTTCTATGACTGAATATTTTCTTGAGAAATTTCTAAAAGAATTCATCTATTTTTGATTGAAAGAATAGAATAAATCAGAAGAATTAGAAAATATCGGATAGTAGAGAATGAGAGAGTCAAGAAATCTTCACATCTTTAAGTGATGAAGAATGAGTGATGGCCCACTAACCTTTATATAGATAAATGAAAGATATGATTCATCTTCATCAAACCCTAGAACTAATATTGAATCCATATATTATGATCAATGGTTGGATTTTTTTGAAATATTTAAAATGTTTGAACTCTTGAAATTTTATTAATTTTTATATAAGTTTTATCAGAGTAAGAGTCCCTCTGATGAAACTTAATATTTTTCAAAGTATTTATAATGAATATAAATAAAAAAATATAAAATATTTGAGTAACAATAAATTTAGGAATCAAATTTTGGAGAATGATTAATGTATTTTCTTATGTTTTTTTATTTAGTAATATGATCTTCTTGTCTTTTAGAAATATAAATTTACAAACTTAAGTAGTTTTAGAAAAATAATATGTTTGATGAATTTCTAGAAAAAAAGTTTGTCTACAAATTTTCCAAAAAAAAATTTGTTAGCAAGTTTTATAACAGAATGTTTTTCTGTCCCTTTTCTAATAAAATGTTCATCTGAAACTTTTCTAACAAAAATTATTGTTGGAAAAATTTCAAAATAAATTATGAAAAATTTTATATGAAAACATTTTTTATGAAATTTTTTATTATCAATAAATAAGAAAAATTTACTCCCCCATTTTAAGGAGTTAATTAATTTAAGAAGATTGGTAAAAAATAAGTATATTGAATGATCATTTTATATTTACAATTTCAAAATTAGGTTTAACGTATTCATATCAATTAGAATTTCGGGGTTTTGTAAAAATATTAACAAGTTATTTCTGTGTTCCGATAAATTATAAAATTATATATCTTTTTTGTCAGTGATACTAAAGGAAATGATGTATTATATCTACGTTTTTATCTCATGAGTGATGTGATTGGTTTTTAATTAAAGTTATGAAACTTGTGTTGTTACACAAAATAACTCTTTTAAAAAAACTCAGGCCAAAATATGTGAGTGTGTATGTCACACCCACCTCTTTTGAATTATTTATTTTATTAATTCTTCTGGGCATATGGTCGTTCGGGTTGAATCCATATTAATTTTTTTTTTGGGTTTTGTTAAAAAATGCACATTTTGGCCTTGACAGCGTTCAGTGCGCCGCTGTCAAAGCCGCACGGCCTCACCTGGGACACCGCGCGGCCCTGACCAGGTCCCCGCATGCCTTCCCAATGTTCAAATAATTAAATTAAATTAATTAATAATTAGTAAATAAAACTAAATGAGTCGTGAAATAAAAATGAAATAAATAAGAAGAGTCGGATAAAAATTTAATAAATTGTTTTACTGATAATAATAATAATAATATTTGATGATATTATTAATTATTATTGAGTATTATTATTATTTATATTAGTGATGATAATTAAGATACATTATTTCTTATTATTACTCTTGTTTTAGTTTATTATTATCATTATTATTATTTATTTACTTTGTTCTTTTTTTTTATTTTGTTTTTTTCCTTAGGGTTTCTGCTACCCTTGGGTCTCCTTTGCATCGCCGACCCTTCTCCACCTCACTTGTTGTGTTTTTCCCCCTGCCCTGTGTGCTGAAGGCCACCGACCCCTATCCCCCTCACCTATCGTGTTCGTCACCCTACCATGTGCGCTAAAGGCCACCGACCCCTCTCCCCCTCACCCGTTGCGTTCGTCCCCCAGCCCTGTGCACTGAAGGACGCTGACCCTTCTCCCCCTCACCCCATCACGTCACACCTAGGGTCAGCCACCAAACCACCCTCCCCATCCTTGACTAGCCTCTAACCCACCATCTCCCTCCTAGACACCCACTGTGCCGCCCCAATGGCTGAGCTCCATCCACCTTCCTCCCGACTAGTTCCCCACATCCCCCACTCGGACCCGCACTCTTCACCTCGCCAAACAGCCGCATGATGCTCCCCTATCTCCCATAAAAAACCCACGCACAGAACCCCTTGGCCATACATCACTTCATGAATGGATTTTTCCAGTTTGTTGTACCTCCAAAACCTCTCTAACCTACTCGAACAACCTCTAATATCTCCACCACAGGTGCATTCTGTTTCGATTAGTTGTTCTTCCTTTTGGTAGAGTCGCAGGTAGGAGTTTCATGTTGCTTGGGGTACAAGTTGTGCTGAATTTGGTTCAATATTAATGATTTTGTCTATATCTTGTTTTAAGGTTCATCTTGAATTTTGTGTGGTGCGTTTGATGAGAAATTGGAGTCGCACACTGAATTTTATGGAATTCCTTCACCCGAGGTAGGTGGTTCTACATTTAACCATTGTTTGATGAATTAATTTTCTTCTTAAATTAATTTAGCATATTATTTAATTAGTTTATTTGACACGAATAATGTTTTTAATCTAATTTTATTTGAATATGTGTTTTATGTGAAAATTAATGTTGATCTGTTTATTAGTAGTTTGTAAATTATACAAATTGTGTTTTGGTTTGGTGTCAATTTGCGTCGAGTCATAGATGAATTTTTTATTGCATTTTTAGTATTTTGATACTTGCGGAATAATATGAAAAATTTGTTTCATAAATTTTATGGTGAATTAGTTTGTTAATTTAATTAATTTAGCATAATTGATATGTAGCTTACATGCTGAGAAATTGATTTTGACTGAGTTTTGTTGTGCACTTTTTTTGTTAGTAGAGTGTTCATGGGATGTTATTGTGTTTTTTTTGGGAAAACCTACATTGATCTATTTATCAGTGTTCTCAAGATTGTGTATTTAGTTTGTTTGAATGTGAAAGACTAGAAGTGTGTTTTTTGGGTGTGGCATCAAAGTGCATTTTGTTATAAAAGAGGTTCTAAGTTTGTTTTGGTGTTCAAAACCGTGCGACACATTTTTTTGAAATTGTTCAATAAATTTTCTTGGTGGTTGTCTAAGTGGAAAAAATATTTTGTTCAAAATTGCAAGTGGTTTAATTGATGGTGTAAGCGATGAAGATTAAGTTTTAAAAAGATTTTGGGTGTGCGCTTAATTAAAAATTAGGACTTTGAGTGTGTTTTCATGTGTAAATTCCAGTGATACTCTTTTAGAATTGCCTTATGAAAATTTTCAAAGGGTTTATCAAATTATATCAATGGTGAAAAAGTTGTTTGGATATGGTTTTGGTGTGAACAGTATTTGAAAATGGTATTTGGGTGTAAAAATGATGGTTCAATGTGTGTAAGTACTCTATTGGTCTTTTATGCATAAATGTGACATGTGACATAATCTTGAATTTTAAAAGTGGAATTGGTGGTGTAAATGGTATCTTGTCATGTGTGGTGTTTTTATTGGCTTGTTTATGTGACATGCACCTATTATGATCTTGAAATTCGTTTGAGAACAAAGTGGGAAGCCTAGGTAGCTAGGAGGGTGGACGAGACTAGTGGGCTAGTTATCCGGGGGTGGCTTTGGCCCCATTTCACTTAGTAGGATTGATGATTGCAACACTAACTAAACATATGAATGACTGAGGGTCGTGGTTTCTAAGCCATGTTTTTCTAAGGGTCATGGCTTCTAAGCCACATTTTCTGAGGGTCATGGTTTCTAATCCACGCTTCACCGAGACACGAAGTTCTAGGGACCCAATCTTGCTAACACCCAGGAGGCCTCTCCCATATTGGTGCTCATTGGTTACTTTACGCTCATTGATTATTTTAAAAAGTATATGTGTGTGTGTAGTTTAATTTAAGCTGTTGTCTTTAAATTTTTTTTCATTTAAAGCACCTTTCATAAAAAATTGTTTTCATTAAATACTGTTCAAGATTTTATTTCCCTTTTACCTATTTGGAAGGAAAATGTATTTTTCATTTTAATGTTTATGTGTGGAATCTTCTCTTGGTGGAATCTTGCTGGGCTTTTGGCTCACACCCTAAATAAAACTTTGGGTGTATGTAGACCTTTTTCTTCGTGTGTCACAGGTTGAGGCATCATGCTTAGTGATGATGGTTTGGGTTGTCTATAGTTTTCCTATGCAGGTCTGACGATGGTGGTTTGATGAGGTGGCTCCTCATGTTGCATGAAGGTGAAAATAGATGTGTTAGTTTTCTTTCATTGTAGTCTTACTAGAGTTTTAGTTTTCATTTGTTGTCGTATATCTTGGGTTTTTTGTTCCAAATGCAGATCTTTAAATATGAAATGTGTTAAGGGTCTGTTTGGTTGTATAAGGTCAGTTTCTTTACATTAAATAAGTTAGTTATTGTTATGTATATTCTTTAGAGTAAATCGTTCCCTTGTACTATTTTGATACCCAGGCACTTGTGCCTGCCCGTGGGGATCAAGAGTGCCCTTTGGGCCATGTCGTGGACTGGGTCGGATGGTGACCAGACCTGGTTCATGAAAAAATGGTATCAGAGGAGGTTTTCTTTTTTGGGTCGCGTTCTTTTGGGATAGAGTCAGGTTAGACCAAAGTTAAGGGTGTTGGAACTTGATGTTCTAACTATGAGCAAGGTGCCTGGCCAACACACCTCATGGAAGGACACGAGTTACCAGAGTAAGTTGATGTTTTTCTGAGTCATTGGTCCTTGTGACTAATCTTGTTTAGGGAAAATTAAAAGGGAGTAGGGTCAGTGGTCCCAGGGAGATCTCTGGTTCTAGAAAGCCATGTGGAGCTAGGGACACTGTCTTAGAATACTCTCTGTGGTGGTGGTGTGATTAGTGTATGGCCGATAACCACATGTCTTAGTCACCCGTAGACACTAGTATCATATTGCATCGTCCCTCATCTCTTTGTTTTGGATTTGTGGAAATCTGGATTTTAATTAAAAAATGGTTTGGTGTTTTAATATTAGCTGGTTGGGTGGTGTGTCCTTGTATTTTAAAAATGTTATATATGAGGAATTTTGAGTTGAGAATCCTTTTTAATGGATTTGTGTCTTGAGTTTGAATATTTATTGTTCAGTTGGTGTGAAATCATATGGTTTGTGGTTTCTTTTGAAAAATACATTGGGAACCCTTATAATGGTTCCCCCTACACGTTTAGTGGTCTCTTGTGGTATGTATTGGCCATTAGACTAGTTTGATTGGGTCCATGATTTTGTTTCTCTATTAGTGAAAACCCCCTATAAAGCATAAACATGTTGTTGAAGTGTGGCCACGGGCGATTCGTCATTGGGAGGCCCTCCAGTTGATCGAAAGACTCTCTTCTTGAATTCTAGGATTGAACCCACCTCTCTTTATAATCAAGTAGATCCTCCCACTTCAGGAGGTAGACGTGAGAGGGGTTGAATGAAACTTGGGTTTCCTTTAGTCGTTGATAGTCAAGGGTGAAGTTTGACCTTGTTAAGTTGAAAGTCTTGTTTGGAAACGGTACCGGAGATTCTAGTGAGGAAATGTGGAAGGATCCTTGAGTTGTCAGTGCAGGATACTATTCTAAATGACCTTTGGTCCTTTGTTGGTTTCGTTTAAGAAAGGTTCCATGTTAGGCCACTAGTGTGGCAGACCCAATCACATGGGGATGCTACGGTCGATTGCAGGAAGCACGTGTTGTTTAAGACACTCATTTTGAAGTCCTTCTCCATATAATGTTTCTCTCAACAGAAATGGTCATGTTTAGTGACGATTTGTAGTGTTGTGTTCTCATTCATTGTGACAAAGGGTGATTCACTTGCACCATTTTAGCTCTTGTGTTGGTAAATGTTCCGTGTGGGATCAGTTGGATGTTGTGATGTGTTGTGTTTGTTGGTGTTGTCTCGGTTGCAGTGTGGTTGCATGTGACACCAAAAGGAGAATCTATGTTCGGGAGTCTTCAATAACTGACTGCGAGATTGGAGATGCTTCAAACATCAAGGCTCCATCCATAGGTCTTAGAGTTTAGTTGGCGCGTGGTCAGCAATCACGAGAGTGTATGAAACCCCATCTTTATTTCTATCATTGGTATTGAAGTTGAAGGCAGTTTAAATTGTTTTTTGTGGTTCTGTTCTGAATGAACCGTTTGGGTGCATGAGGTCTCCGTGGTTATGAGGAGGCGTAGTCGTCTCGTTACCTTAAAGTTATGGGGGTTGAGTCCCACCGGATGAAATCAGTTTTAGCGGTCCTTATAGGGTCTGTTGCGTAAATCTGTCTCAAAGATGAATAAAGATCTACCCAGGATGTAGAGATGTTGGTTTGTCTTCAATCGTGGTTTTTATGCCCTGATATTTGGGACTGGCCTTCCCTACCCCTTGTGGTGGGGTGGTTGGTCACCGATGGGAAATTTTCAAATTTTTGTATCTTTCGTCAGTTCTAATGACAGGAAGACCATCCTGTCAGTTTTCTTGTCTCATCTCAGGCGTCAGTAATTTTCTAATGGTGGGGATCCCCTTTGGAATACCCATGTTAACCTTTTAGTTATGTTCCTAGAGACGATTTGGCGATCGGTGATAAGGGCGTTTCTTGGTCGTGGTTGGTCTTGTTTGTTCGTTCCAGTCAAATGGCGTGGTTTTCATTAAATGGTGCTTGGGATGTTTCAGCTTGTGAGTTGGTTTCTGTGAGTGTGAGAGTACCTTCATTAGTTGATCAACATGAGGTGTTTTATCTCTTTGGGGTGTGAGGCACATGTAGGAAAGCCTTTTAAGATCTTCTTGAGGTTGTTATTTAATTAACTTTCTCTTAGAACGATGTGTTTTCCTCATTTTACTTGTTTTTTGTAAGAATCATTTTTTAACCTTAAGGGGGTATCAATTGATGCTTTGGGGTTTAGTCTTAGTTGTGGATTTCTGGGGACAGAAAGTGATATTATGGGGAGAATTTTCACACCCACCTCTTTTGAATTTTTTATTTTGTTAATTTTTATGGGCATCAGGTAATTTGATTTGAAGCCCGACTTAAAATTTTTGGGTTTTGTTAAAAACACACATTTTAGCCTTGAAAGCATTTAGCGCGCCACTATCGAAGCCTCGAGGCCTCACCTGGGACACCGCACAACCTTGCTCAGGTCCCCACACGCCTGCCCGATTTTAAAATAATTAAATGAAATGAATTAATAATGAGGAAATAAAATTAAATGAGTTGTGAAATAAAAATAAAATAAAATAAGAAGAGTTAGATAAAATTTTAATGAATTGTTTTACTAATAATAATAATATTATTATTTGAGGATATTATTAATTATTATTATTTATATTAGTGATGATAATTAAGTTACTTTATTTATTATTATTACTCTTGTTTAGTTTATTATTATAATTATTATAATTATTTATTTACTTTGCTCTTTTTATTATTTTGTTTTTTTCCTTAGGGTTTGTGCTACCCCTAGGTCTCATTTTCTCTGCCAACCCTTCTCCCCCTCACCTACCGTGTTCGTCCCCATGCCCTGTGTGGTGAAGGCCACCGACCCCTCTACCCCTCACCCATCGCGTTCGACCCCCTGCCCTATGTGCTGAAGGCCTCCGTCCCCTCTCCCCCTCACCTGTCGCATTCGTCACCCTACCATGTTTGCTAAAGGCCACTGACCCTTCTACACCTCACCCAATCACACCACACCTAGGGTCAGCTGCCGGACCGCCCTCTCCCTCCTCAGCTAGCCTCGAACCCACTGTCTCCCTCCCGGACACCTGCTGTGCCGCCACGATGGCCAAGCTCCATTTTCCTTCCACCCAACCAGCACCCACCTCCCCCGATCGGACCCACACTCCTTACATCACCAAACAGTCGCATGCTGATCTCCTATCTCCCATGAAAAACCCACACGCATAGCCCCTTGGCCGCAAATCCCTTCTCAGATAGATTTTTCCGGTGCAGCGTACCTTTGGCACCTCTCCAACGTGCTCGGACTTCCTCCAATATCTCCACCGTAGGTGTGTTCTATTTAGATTATTTATTCCTCCTTTTGGTAGAGTTTTGGGTAGGAGTTTCATGTTTCTTGGGGAACAAGTTGCGCTGAATTTTGTTCAATCTTAATGATTTTGTCGAAATCTAGTTTTAAGGTTCATCTTGAATTTGTTGTGGTGCATTTGATGAGAAATTGGAGTCATGTACTGAATTTTATGGAATTCCTTCACCTGAGGTAGGTGGTTCCATGTTTAACCATTGTTCGATGAATTATTTTTATTCTTAAATTAATTTAGAATATTATTTAATTAGTTTTTTTGATGCGAAAAATGTTTTTAATTAAAGTTGATATGTACATGTGTTTTATGTGAAAATTAATGTTGAACTGTTTATTAATAGTTTATAAATTATACAAATTTTGTTCTAGTTTGGTTTCAATTTGAGTCAAGTCATAGATGAATTTTTGATTGCATTTTTAGTGTTTTGAGACATGCGGCATATTCTGAAAAATTTGTTTCATAAATTTTCTAGTGAATTAGTTTGTTAATTTAATAAATTTAGCACAATTTTTAAGTAGTTTACATTATGTGAAAGTGATTTTTACTAAGTTCTGTTGTGCATTTGTTTTGTTAGTAGAGTGTTTATGTGATGTTAATGTGTTTTGTAGTGAAAAACTACATTGATCTATTTATAAGTGTTCTCAAGATTGTGCATTTAGTTTGTTTGAATGTGAAAGCGCTATAGTGTGTGTTTTGGGTGTGGCATCAAAGTGAATTTTTTCATAGAAGAGGCTCTGAGTTCATTTTGGTTTTTAAAGCTATGAGGCACATTTTTTGAAATTGTTCAATAAATTTTCTTGGTGGTTGTCTAAGTGGAAAAACTATTTTCTTTAAAATTTCTAGTGGTTTAATTGACGGTGTAAGTGTTGCAGATTAAGATCTAAAAAGATTTTGGGTGTGTGATTAATTCAAAATGAGGATTTTGAGTGTGTTTTCATGTGTAAATCCCGGTGATACTCTTTTAGAATTGTTTTATGAAAATTTTCAAAGGTTTTATCAAATTATATCAATGGTGGGAAACTTGTTTGGATAAGGTTTTGGTTTGCGTAGTATTTCAAAATGGAATTTTGGTGTCCAAATGATGGGTCGATGTGTGCAAGTACTCTGTTTGGATTTTATGTATAAATCTGACATGTGACACGATCTTGAATTTTAAAAGTAGAATTGGTGGTGTAAATGATATCTTGTCATGCGTAGTGTTTTTCTTGGATTGTTTATGTGATGTGCACCTATTATGATCTTGAAATTTGTTGGAGCACAAAGAGGGTAGCATGGATAGCTAAGAGGGTGGTCTAGACTAGTGGGCTAGTGATCCGGGGGTGTCTTTGGCCCCGTTTCATTTAGTAGGATTGGCGACTACAACACTAACTAAACATATGAATGACTGAGGGTCGTAGTTTCTAAGACACATTTTGATGAGGGATGTGGTCTCTAAGCCACATTTTCTGAGGGTTGGGGTTTCTAAGTCACGCTTCACTGAGACACGAAGATCTAGGGACCCAAGCTAGCTATCACCAATGAGGCCTCTCCCATATTGGTACTCATTGGTTACTTTACGCTCATTGGTTATTTTAAAAAGTAAGCATGCATGTGCTCTTTAATTTTAGTTTTTTCCTTTAAATTTGTTTTCATTTAAATCACATGTCATTAAAAATTATTTTCATTAAATAACGTTCAAGATTTTATTTCCCTTTTTATCTATTTGTATGGAAAATGTATTCATCATTTAAATGGTTATGCATGGAATCTTCTCCCGGTGACATCCTACTGGGCTTTTGGCTCACACCCTACATACACCTTTGGGTGAATGTAGATTTTTTTTCATGTGTCATAGGTTAAGGCATCATGCTTAGTGACAATGGTTCAGGTTTTTGATGGTTTTTATGTCCAGGTCTAATGATGGTGGTTTGAGGAGGTGGCTCCTCATGTTGTATGAAGGTGTAGACAGATGTGTTAGTTTTCTTTCATTTCATACTTGTTGGAGTTTAAGTTTTCCTTTGTTGTTGTCTCTCTTGGCTTGTTGGTTCCAGTTGTAGATTTTTAAATATTAAATGTGTTAAGGGTATGTTTTTTTGTACAAAATCAATTTCTTTCCATTAAAGTAGATAGTTATTGTTATATGTCTTCTTTTGGGTAAATCATTCCCTTGTATTGTTTTGATACCTGGACACTTGTGCCAGCCTGTGGGGATTAGGAATGCCCTTCGGGCCATGTCGCGGACCGAGTCAGCGCCGGGTCAGATGAAACCCTGTCTAGTTCGGGACAGTGTATTACATCCACAACCCTTGAGAATAATAACTTCTAGATGCCACATATTCATCTTCTAGAGTGGAAATTTTTGCTGAGTGTTTTTATTAGAAGAATATGAAACTATATATTATCTTAATAAATGATAAGCTTCATATGCACTTTTTCTATCCATTTTAAATCCTTAAAAATCATTATCTAAAACACTTTTTAAATCAAAATCAAAATCATTTCCAAAATTATAAAAAATACCAAGATTTAAAGTTGTATTACAAGAAGGAAAATTTCATTTTATAGCTTTATGATGGCATTTTTTTTTGGATTTTATTGATATCTTGCACATAATCATACAAAAAATGTTAAATTTAGCCCACTAGTTGTGAGACATAGTAAAATACTGATCATTATTCTATTTTTTGATCAAATGGTTTCGTAGATTCATCAAGATCAATAGTTTTTAAGGTTTTGATAGGTGTACTAACACTTTTAGTATTTTTGTATCCAAAATTTTTACAAATAAGTTTTATATACTTTTTGAGATAAACAATTTCCTTCTGGTTTTTGAGAAATTTGAAAACCAAGGAAAAATTTTATTCACCCTTCATGCTCATTTCATATTCATATTTCGTAAGATCCATAAAAGAATCAGTAATAGATTTTTTAGTTGATCCAAATATAATGTCATTGAAATAAATTTCAACAATAATGGTATCTTTGAAATTTTTTTAATAAAAAGTTTTATAACCATAGTTCCCCTAAAAAAATTAATTTTTTTAAAAAAATCTGGTAAATCTATCATTCTAGTCTCTTGGGGCTTGTTTGAGTCCATAGATTTCCTTAGTATGTTTAAAAGAATGATTCCAATTTTTTTCAAAACTTGGTAGTTTTTATACATAAACATCCTTCAGAACATATACATTAATAAAAGAACACTTCATACCCGTTTTAAAAAGAGTGAGATTTAGAAATACTACATATGATATAAGTGTTGGTCGGAGTGGATACTCAAGAGGGGGGTGAATTGAGTTCCAATAATTTTTTTTGTTAAAAATATTTCTATTAAAATCCCCCAAATAAAAACTAATTTAAACTATAGTGAATTTGTAAAACTGTAAGGGTTCAGTTAGGATCTCAAAGATTGATTAGGTCTCAGGTAATTTAATTAGAAGATTACAGTTGCTTTTGAAACTAACCTACTGATTTACAATAGTTATAAAAACTTGCTAGATTAACTATCAAAGTAACTTTAAAATAGTTTGAATTTAAAAGTAATTAGCAGCGGAATATAAAATATATAGTATAATTTAGACTTAATCAAAGTTTCACAACAGATATAACCAAGTGGTTCAGTCTCAAGTTGAGAATTAGTCCTCTCAAACAATTTATATAAATTTAATCCACACCCTGGATTGGGGTAAACAACAGTACAGAGACTGTCCAGGTACTATGACCTCTACCATAGTTCTTCATGGGAAAACAAAAACAACATCACACTGGCTATCTAGGTCCTACTTGACCTCTACCACTATCCATAGTAGGATATAAGAGAGATATAATAGGTTTTTGTAAGGATTTAAAAACTCCTCCAGTTTACCACAGGAGACAACGTGTGTATAAAATATACAGAGTATGCACATTTCACAAAATGTAAATAAAATAATCACCGGGAGAGTATATATGAGTTTTAGAATGCTCTAGTGATTTGAAGTGGAGCTCTGGACTCCTTTGATTAATCAGGAATGCTTCTGAGTCCTTCTCTGATTTTTGTCTGAAGAACAGAGGGTCGTTTTCTTCAAGTTCAGTTTGATCATCTTGAGTGAAAGAAGAGCTCATTGTAGTTGCTTGTGTTCTCTTCTCAAATGAATGGATTTGTGTATGTATAGTGTTCTTTCAGTATGGATTTAGCCTTTGTGTATGCAACACTTTTCAACACTCTTTAGCCCTTTATTTCTGCATGCTTATGCCCAGCCTTTATCCTTCCTTTTATAGCATTCAACTCCGGTCAATGGGAATGATAACCTTTTTACAGGTACGAGGTATGGTTCCCTGACATGCCAAAAACTATCATCAAATAACATTAATTGCATTAAAATCATCAAATATGACCGTTAGCATTATTTTAATAATATTGACAAAGTATAGAGTTGAAGAATCAGTGACTGGTTAAGTCTTTATCAGTAGCTCTCTGTCGGTAGACTTGTAACGGTGGACTTTGTATAACGGTGAGCTCCAATGGGTAGGTCTTTGTTCTTATACCAGTATCTCCTTGTATCAGTAGCAGTTACTCCATGTATCAATAGCTCTATGTACCGGTGACTCCTATTGGTAGCTTTGGTCTATTGATAGCTCGTCTTTATATTGGTGAACTTCATAGCGATAGACTTGCTTATACCAGAAGAATTACTCTAACGGTATCTCTGGTGTAACGGTAGATCATATCGGTAGAATTTTGTATCGGTAGACTTTTGTATCGGTAGCCTGTGCATACCGGTAGCTCCGTTCTGTACCAGTGATTAAGTGAATACCAGTGGACTTATGCACACCGGTCGACTTGTTCTATCGGTAGCTCTGCTTCTATTGGTAGTTGTTCTGTATCGGTGGATCCTTTATTTAACGGTATCTCTTATCGTTAGCACTGAGTATTAGTGAGTTCTCTATCGGTAGACTGAATCTATCAGTGACATTTTCTTACCGATGGACTTACACATACTGGTAGCTTTGTTCTATGCAACACATATCTAGATTGAGTTAGAATTATTTCATCGTATGTATAAGCATAGATAAGCATTGATTAATATATTCCAATGATTATTATTATATTCTTATCAACTCAATAGTAGGATGAGAATGTAAATAATATATAAATGAACATTATTTGGGAATATCAGCATATTAGGACATAATTGAGATTATCAAAACAGGCGAGGTCAACAATATCTCCCTCTTTGATAATCACAACTTAGGACATGATAATTCCAAAATAATCATAAATGTATTAGAGGATATAACATTAAATCCAATTGTATCAGAGCTAATAATAAAAACAATAACAATAAAAACAATACACCAGTGGTAAAAATGTAATATTTGAAATGTTAAATGTATCAGAGGTAGAATTAAATTCAATGGTATCAAAGGTAAAAGTAAGTTAGGCTTCAAATCATATTATCTCTCCCCTTCAGTTCTGTTCTCCCCCTTTGTGATTAGCGAAAAGTGGGAAACATCAAAAATAGAAGGAAAAAATTGAAAAAAAGAATACCATTTGTATTTCATTGTGCAAAAAGGTACAGATAAATAAAAAAAATGATTCTTATCAAATGTCTTATCCACCTATTCAATCCACGTCCTCAATGTGAGATTTTCCCTTGGGATCAGAAGAGGATTTAGGCTGTGTGGATACAGGTGGAGGCTTAGGAACACCAAAGATGATCAGAGGAGGCTGATCTACTGAAACTATTTCTGGCATGTACTGTGGAGCTCTCTGTGTGATCATATGAGTAAGGCTTCAGATGGCTTGGGATGGTGTCATCTGAGAAGGAGAAGTAGTAGAGGCAGATGCAGGTAAAGCCAGAGGTACAATCACTGGCTAAGAATCAACATGCAAGAAATGCAACAAGATATTTCTAAAATCCATAATGATTCCTCCTCCGCTTTCCATAGCATAAATGAAATCGTCCTTGTTCTCCATGAATTTGTCTAGTGCATGTGTCAATTATCTGAGCTTACTGACTTGTTCTTTGAAGGTTTGATTGACTGTTGGTAGATTCATGTTTTCTAACATACGATTGAAATGGTTTTTGAGATGATTATTGGTATAAACCCTTTGAAAATAACAATCTACTTTGTCTTTCACCTCTTTTTGAGAAGCAGAAGCTTATCTCATATAGTCTTGAACAATATTCATGATATATCTAGTGGTATCTCTAGTAGAAGTCACCACTTTGGTCAGATAAGATGAGTCCACAGAGCCACTAGTTGATGCTGAACCAATCTCCTCCTTCATCAAAGCTCTAATTTGATCCAAATCCACTGAAGGTCTGGAAGAAAGAGAACCAATAGAGAAGGTCACCGTTTCCTTGAAACTCTTAGTTATCCCTCTAATAATATTTTTCATTGCAGAATCTTGGGGGCTAACATGATTTTTTATGGAATGCTTAAACTCCTAAAAAACTGAGACCATTTGGCCAACCACACTCTTCACATAAGCCAAATCCTCATCTACTTGAGATTTAGAACTCATATAGGATTCCAGAGAGTTAACTGATTGATTTAGAATTTCAACATTCTCTGCTAGTCTAGATACTTGAGTCTCAAAAGCTTTAACTTCATCCACTATCTCTACCACAAATGTTGACACATTACAACCAAGAGAGAGTTAGAACGACTTTTCCAGATTGATCATCTCTTCAACAAAGAAACTTTTTAAATCAATACAGAAGCACTCAAAGACTCTTTCATCTCATCCTTTAAGGATTCAATATCATCCCTGGTGATCATATTTTCAGGTACAACTGTAGGTGATCTTCCAGAAACAATACTGGCCATAGAGTCAGTCATAACTGATTGAATGGATGACACTAAGGATACTTCCATTTTTCTTATCTCTTCCACAAAACTGGATTTAAGATCAGACTTTAACTTATCCAGATCACCTTTTCTGACCATATATTCTGGTAAAAACTAGGATTGAATATCATAATTGACTTTTGGTTGATTGAGGGATGTCTCATTATCAGAATCTGGGTAATCCAATCCACAAACCACAAAACATGGGTCTTCTGCCCAATCTTCAATATCATTGTCTACTGAAACATTTCCAAAATTGGTAGGATGCTCCCCCTCAACTGGTGCATTCTCCTATACAGCAATGGCACCCTCAGTAGCTCTGTCTTCCACATCAGAATCCTCTACAACTAATTCGATTTCTATAATAGCAGGAAGCTCCTCTGGAATAGGTACAAGTCTATTAACGTCATCAAACTCCTTAGCAGGCATTAGGGAGTGTCTAATCAATGGACTAAGGCTTAAGCTGGCAGAAACAGATACTTCACTTCCATGAGCTTCTTCTTCATTCTCTTGAGCAGCCTCTTCCTGATCTGATCTCTACTGATCTTCCTCTTCCACATGTGCCTCTTCATTTCTTACACCCAAAAAATTTTCTGTACTAGGTAGGTTCAAAGATTCACTTTCATTTTCTTTTGATACAATTTCAAGAGTTGGGCTAGGAGGCAAGTCCAGATCTCCTCCATCTGCTGTAGAGGAATCCTCCTCTTCTGAATCATCACTATACTGTGGCTCCTCTTCATCAGGTCCTAGACCTGGATACCTCACATTCTTAGGCCTTGAAGGATGATCCGTAAGATTAAACTTATCATATAACATCTTATCATCAGTAACCCATTCTCCTTTCCATGGGTTCTAGCTTATCTTCATGTATTTTCAAACTGTGCTTATGATACAAAAATTATTCCTTACTTCCACTGTCTCATCTTGAGACTAAGCTACCTCCTTCACTTTAATAATAATAGAAATCAACTTGGAAAAGAATAAACATTGGTATTTGATTTGGTTCTAGTCATATCCTCCATTTGAATCATTAACAATTTGCACAGGTTCACCTTCACTCCATGTCTCAAGAGATGTAACAGATAGATATCATGATATATCAGATTTGCAAAGTCCCCTCTCCTTGGACTTAGCACATGATGAATAAACATGAAAATCAATCTGTTCTCTCCATCCATTTTAGCAACCACCACCTTTCTTTGTTTACCACCACCGGTAAGCTCCTCTAAGGCAGTCTCATAGTCAAAAATATCACTGGTAGGTTGTACTGTATTCGATGAATAACCATAAACTCCTTCATGTGGTACTCTCAGGTTCTCATCCCACTCAATAGATGAAAAATATATTTCCTTTCCATTCACAAATTAAATCATTCGGTTCTCATCTTCTGCTTTCTCAAAACTCACAACCTCATATAACTATTTTACTAGCTTCGGATAGTAGGGGCCATTATTATTTGAGAAGTATTCTACCCACTTCTTATCTTTCAGTACCTCTAGAAATAGCGATTTAATAGATGTAATCCATTCGTGCATACCTCTTTCTGGATTACAATATCTCTATGTTGTAAATGCGGGTTCACTGGACGCCTCCCAGACCATGTTCTACTAACACTACTACTTGCTTCAGGTCATGTCCTCTACTTCTTCGCATTCGACTCATCAATGTCATCTTTGACAGTAGGAATTTTGGTTTTTTCCATTTTTGGTTTGAGGAACTTAGGGTTTTCGAGAGATTCGGGAGCTAAGGCTTGAGGGTAAAGGGTTTGAGGTGGATCGAGAAGTAACTAAGACTTAGTTTTATCATTTAGGAATCATAAAATAAATAATTAAAATATAATTATTATAATGTAAACAATACAGAATTGAGCAGTTTAAAGATACAAAAGTTTTAAAACAGCGCAACCTATCGGTAACTCATACCGGTGAGAATTCTTAATAGTGAGGTATAAGGGTGAGGTTTACTAACAGTGAGGTATAATGGTGAGTTTTACTAACAGTGAGGTATAACAATGAGGTTTACTAACAGTGAGGTATAACGGTGAGGTTTACTAAGAGTGAGGTATAACGATGAGGTTTACTAACAGTGAGGTATAACGGTGAGGTTTACTAACAGTCATAGTCTATCATTCCTAACTCATGTCTAATGTAACTTAACCTATCCTAACTTAAAGGTTTGGTGAAAATGTCAACTAATTGATGTTCATTACCTATAAATTCAAGAGTAATACCACCTTTTTGGTAGTGATCACTCAAAAAGTGGTGCCTTACATCAATGTGTTTGGTCCTAGAGTGAGATACAGGGTTCTTTGAAATATTAATTGCACTAGTGTTATCACAGTTTATTGAAACATGTTTAAAATCATATCCATAGCCCAAAAGAGTGTGTTTCATCCACAGAATTTGTGCACAGCAACTACCAGTAGCTATATACTCTGCTTCAGCAGTGGAAAAAGTAACTGAATTCTGTTTCTTACTACACCATTATACTAAGTATTTTCCCAATAAATGACATGTACTAGATGTGTTTTTTCTATCCAAATTGCAACCAACAAAGTCAGAATCTGAATAACTCATTAATTCAAAAGATTGTCCTTTTGGATAAAAAAACCGAAATTTTCAATATGTTTAAGATATTTGAAAAGTATTTTAACAACAAGTAAATGAGATTCTTTTGGATTGGTTTAAAATCTTGCACACATACACACACTAAACATAATATCTGGTCAACTAGCAGTAAGGTAAATTAAGCTTCCAATCATACCTCTGTAATTGGTTTGATCCACTGGTTTCCCAGTTTCATCAATGTACAACTTACAAATAGTACTCATAGGTGTATCACGTTCGTTAATACTATCCAAACCAAAATGTTTTAAAATATTCTTTTTATATTTACTTTGATTCAAAATAATACCATTTTCATTTTGAAAAACTTGAAATCCAAGAAAATATTTGAGTTCTCACATTAAACTCATTTCAAATTCATTTTGCATACTCTTGAAAAAATCAGTACATAAAGAGTGTTTAGAATATCCAAAAATAATATCATCAACATATATTTGAATTATCAAAACATCTTTAGAAATTCTTTTAATGAAAAGAGTTGGTTAATCAATCCCATTAGTAAAAACGTTTGTGATAAGAAAATTGCTAAGTCTATCATACCAAGCTCTTGGAGCTTGTTTTAAACCGTATAAAGCTTTAGAGAGCTTGAAAACTCGATTTGGAAAATGAGGATTAGTAAATCCAGGTGGTTGTTCAACAAAAACATCTTCAACTATAAAACCATTTAGAAAAGCACTTTTAACATCCATTTAATATAACTTGAAATTCAGATGAACAACATAGGCAAGTAGGATCCTTATAACGTCTAATCTAGCTATAGGGGAAAAGGTTTCCTCATAGTCTATTCCTTCCTATTGACTATACCCTTGTGCAACTAACCTAGCTTTTTTTCTAACTATATTTCCAGACTCATCAACTTTGTTTCCAAAAACCCATTTAGTGCCTATGGTCAAAGTGTCCATAGGTCTGTCAACTAACTCCCAGACTTTGTTTCTTTCAAATTGATTTAATTCTTCTTGTATAGCCATTACCCAAAATTCATCAATGATTGCATCATTGATATTTTTAGGTTCTAACTATGAAAGAAAAGCTTGATGTACAACATGGTTTCTTAAAGAAGTGAAATGCACGACCGATTGTCGCCTATCGACCGATCAAGGTTCTGGTGCTCTGCTAATGTGTATAGCAGCACTCAGGTCGAATCCTCGGCGATGATACTTTGTAATAGTCGTTTGTTTTTAGTTAATTGTATTCTGATTGGGGGGTTTGTTTGCAGAGCTTATGAAATAATTTATGTATGATGTTTGATTTAACAAATTGATAAAGATTGGGGTGAGTTCATCATTAGGTAGTTAAGCTTGTGATATCCTTGAGCTTTGCTTTATATTGCATTAAATTAACACCCATGTCACAAGATGATTTTGATCGAAATTCCCAAGTGTTAAAACTTTAATCTAAGCCGTAACTTAACTTAGGTTTCTAATCATTACCATTACTTGTTTATGATAGTGTATTTTTTGTTCCAATAATCCATGGAATCCACATATTAAACAAAACATGTCATTAATCCATGACATATAAAGTTCAACATACACAATATTAATTTAAAGAACATTCGTCGAGCAAAAGATCTCAATCACTTAACATACCTAAATTATAACTCACCCTAATTAAAGATTTACCCAGCCATTAAAATGATTACTAATCTGGTTATAATGATTATGGTGATAAATTATAAAGAGAAGAAAAAGAAAGGTACAAGATAAGAGTAGTGCGCTGAACACACACACAAACGATGAAGAAAATTAAAAAAGATTTTTTATTGAATGAGGAAGGAGAAGAAGGGAAGGGGATTCAACTAAATTTAAACTATTTTAAGAACATAAATATTAAACTACAGAAGGTGGATGAGAATAATATATATTGAATAAGTAACTTGAATTAAAACAGAATTACAAAGAAAGAGACTTACCAAATTACAAAAACGAAGAAAACGAAATTAAGTGAAAAAAGAGAGAGTAGGAAAGGTATCTCAAGTGAAAACATGAGTATGGAAGATCCTCCCAATATTTTTTCAAGGCCTTGGTCATGCCATTATGTTCTCCTCTCTTCTGAAATGCCAACCCCTCTCAAGGAGAGAAGGGGAGAGTATTTATAGCCCAAGGAGTGGACTGTTTACATTCCAGGAATACTCATCCACTTGGATCGCAGATATAAACGTAATGACAGCCAAATATCGAGCAATCTCCTTCTTAAAAGTTGTAGATAATAAATTTGTACGACTATTCCCAAAATATGGAGTCATTTGGACGTAAGGACCAAAAGTTATAGCCGGATGATTAAACAAAGTAATACTGTCCATTTCAATCCAGTCTTTTTGAAGTCTTGAATGTGAAAGGGTTTTTAAATATGAAGATGCCTTCAAATACGAATGGGTTCTTCAACAAATTCGGCCACCTATATCTTCTCTTTCACAATGAAAAATATCAGCTATATTTTCGGCTTACATCATGAGATATGTCATGCATACTATAAGATTTTAATTTTCAGCCAGAATGGTGGGCTGGACTTTAAAGCTTCATTTGGGCCCCTTGTACTTAGATTTGGGCCTTGAAATTTTTATCCAGCATGACATGTAGTGTCCCCCGAATTTATGTGGAGAGTTAATGTTTTTGGACTTCTGTATTGAGACCAGTAAATCAATCTTCAAGGCTGGTCTTGTTTCTTCACAGATTATTTGGTCTTGTTTGTGAGGACCATATGACCCTTCAAATGGAATAATTGGCTCATGGTAACTTCTAATGAATTGTTTTATATTGAAAGGAGAATCCTAAAAAACAAGAACCACACAATTTGGATCAGTATAGGTATAGGTATTATTAAAACATGAAACTGAATCAATTGGACTACTTCTAAAAATGCTCAAAAATTATACTTAATATTAAAACATTAATATTTCACACAAATTATGCACATTTCATATAAAATAAGTAAATAGGGAATATAATAAGTCATGAAAATATTAACAACATTAATTCCCCCAAACTTAGTTTTGTGCATGTCCTCATGTGAAACAAATATAAAAACATGACAAAATCATTTTTACTCACCAACATATTTTAAAATTTTGTTTTCTCCAATCAGGGGAGGTTTAGACTATTTCACTCATCCATTTTTAATTCCACAACAAGTTGTTACAGAATTTTTTTTTCAAAACTAATTCATTTGTTTTCATGCTCAAATTTAGAAATATAAAATGTGGACACTCAAAACTCACACCTCTCAAGATGATAAAATTTATTTTTAGAGGTTCACTCTTTCACCAACCAAAAGTGAAAATCTTAGTGTTTGAAAGGAGCTCTTAGCTTACAATCCCTATCCAAAGTGCACAAGAATCAAGAGGTCTTTCTAAGGGGTTTTTCTGTGGCTATGGGACGATAGGAATATAATGTCCAAGAGAGAGAAGAAGATGGTTAAAATAACAACATAGAAAAAGCAATGCACATTTTTTTGAAATAAAACATGGAAGGAAATGAAAACACATATTTACAAGGGAATGATTATGTGAATAAAGACACAATAGAGGAAGAAAATATTAAGGTAATGAGAAGATTAAATATTTACAAAACACAAAACTTCTCCCAAAAAGAATATAATGCAAGTGTTCCTTTTTTTTCTTTTTTTTCTTTTTTTTGAAAGTTGAACTTGGAAAAAATATCACACTCATAACCCAACCCATGATTGATCTCCTCACGACACTAATTGTAATAGTTATAACAAGATCAAAGGTTGAGGAAGAGTGATTTTTTACCTACCCAAGACACAACACATTTTTTCATCATTTTTTTTTGATTTTTTTTCATCATTTTTTTTGAACACTTGTCAATAACATTTACAAAATTACATAAATGGAAGTTCATTAAATTAACCAAAACACACTTAATGACAACCTCTCCCCCACACTGAAATGGATGATTGTCCTCAAACATATGATAACACACCAGAAAGTAAGGAAATGATACCAAAAAATGAAATCCATTCCCCCACACTTAAATTTCAAAAACTTATGCAATGAAAATTCATGTTGATATTGGGTGGGATAAGGTATTGGTATTGTAATGTGTCTATCAAAGAAAAGGTATTCATGGGCTCGAAGGGGCTTTCAAAAGGAGGATTAATGTAAGGGAAATGGGAGGCTATTTGGCTATTGTGATTCTCATGTGTTTCAGAAAATGCCTCTATCATATTAATGCAGACTAAGGTAGAAAATTTAGCTCGAAGGTCCACAAACTCAAGACTCACAAATGGGGGTGAAAAAACACATTTTGAAAAGATGGCCATAGGTGGCCTTGGCATGAAATCAAATTTTGTTCCTCACGGTTCGGGAAAATCATTTTCCAAATCAAAAATTGAGCATTCAAAATTTGTTAATTTTGACACAAAATTCTTTATCCAAAGTCATAATGAAAATACAAAATTTTTGAGATGAAAACATGTCTGTTAACTCCCCAAAATGGTTGTACAAAATTTCAAAACTCAATGGTGAGTAAGCATGACTCTTTAATTTTTTTTGTATTTTTTTAAGTGATTGTCTTCTTGGTTTTTTTTAGTTTTTTAGGTTTTTATATTTTTTTGTTTTTTTAAAAAGATACAGCCACAAAAAAAAGATAAAGTGAAAAAGAAAGGTTTTGAAAAAGAAAGTGGTAAAAAAATTTTAGAAATAGGAAAAAGAAGAAAGAGGTAGAGAGAGGAAGAGATAGAGAGAGTTAAAGGGAAAGAGGTGCCCCCTGGTTTGGATTTGGCGGGTTGCCTTCTCCATCTAGTGGTAGGTCGGCTAGAGAAGTTTGGGAGCTAGTGGAAGTAGAGGTTGATCCAAGATTGTGGGATGTTACCTGAAAAAGAAAAATCATTATTCATATAATGAAAAACTAAAAAGAAATTAAAATTTCATAAAATTAAAAGAAAACATGGGTTGCCTCCCAAGAAGCGCTGCATTTATTTGTCTACAGATGGATAGTTGCAATGGACTACCCATAGTCTGACGGTGGACATCATATTTTCTCAACTCCAGTGTGCTTCCAGAAAAACTTTTTCTTTGGAAGGCCTGATGATTCATTGGATAATTTCTTCCCATCCTTGTTGGTGTGCTTTAAATTCAATGGGGTTGGAAAGAGAATATTTCTATCCTCACTTTGGTCTTCAACCTGAGGAAGGATGTTATCCAAAAAGTGCTGGTTTTCTATGCTTGGAAATTCAGGAAGATGGCTCAATTATGATGGTTCATTTTTGTAAGGATCAGATAACACAGAACCACAGTATGAGATCCCAATTGTTTTTGACTCATTTATTTCATCACTTACCGATGTAGAGTAATGAGGATCAGTGGAGTCATAAGACTGAATAAAATTTTAAATATCCTTCATTTCAATGTTGTTTGCCAAATAATGTTCAATTTCAACCTCACTAGTGATCACTTTATTAATTAGGGTACAAATATCACAAACATCACTACCATCAGGAAAATATAAACACATTGGTTCAAGGTTCACTTCACAAATAACAGAATTTTCAGAATCATGTATAGGAAAGGATGAATGTGGGATAATCTGATCTGAATCAACAAATGAGTATTCTAGTTCATTTTCCCCATTACCATCCATGTTGGAGCATTGGAGGTCAGAGGTGAGATGAGATTGCAAAGAGTTTTCAAGATCCTTTAGATCAATGGAGTTTGCATTTGTAATGTCAACATCAATTTCACCATTAATCACTTGGTTAATGAGGATGCAATATTCACAAACTCCTCTATTAGTAGAATAGGAAGAACATGATGGATTAGGATTCAACACACTCTCAGAGGGAGTTTTAGATACATGGATAGAGAATACAAATTGATTCTCTAATGGGTATCGCATGGATTGAAAAATATTGAAGTTGACCATTTGGTCTCCAAATTCCATGGATAAGATGCCAGCATGGACATGAATTTTGGTTTTAGATGTCATAAGGAATGGTCTTCCTAGAATCAGAGGATATTTGAAAGAATTTGTCTCACCTTCCATGTCAAGGACATAGAAGTCGTCTTGGAAGATAAGATCATTTACTCAAACAAGGACATCCTCAATTATTCCCTCAGGACTGGCTATGCTTCGATTGGCTAACTAAATGACAACACCCGTTGGGTGCAAGGGACCTAGAACAAGGTTGGAGAAGATGGATTTGGGCATGACATTAATTGAGGCCCCTAGGTCTACGCGTGCATCATCAAAGTTCGAACATCCAATTTGGCATGGAACCGTAAAGGTCCCTGGATCTTTTCACTTTATGGGAATAGACTGCTGGGTGGAAACATTTTCAAAGGTCCTAAGTTTCCTCTTGTGGGTGCAAAATTCCTTAAGAAACTTGGCATACTTAGGAATTTGTTTTATGGCATCTAAGAGGGTAATGTTGACTTCAACACGTCTAAACATGTCGAGCATTTCAGGATCGGGTTCAAAGGACTTGGTTTAGAAATAGCTTGAGGAAATGGAATTGGGTTCCTAAGTGGAATTTAAGGAGGTGAGGGAATGGTTTCAGGTTCCTTTTCAAGTTTCTTTTTCTTTTCATTTTATAGTTCAACATTCAAAGGAGGGATAGAGGACTTATCTTGAGGCATAGAAATGTGCTTTCCCAATCTAAGTGCAACTGCACTAACATTACCCTTGGGGTTGGGTAAAGCTGGGAGTTGGGAAGAATTTTATTGTTGTTGCTGGCTCAGGTGGGATGCAAGTTGACCTATTTGAGTTTCAATGTTTTTAAGGCTAGAACGGGTGAAGGAGGCAAGATCTTCCACTACACTTTCCCATGGTTTCTTGGAAGAAGAGGCTTGTCCCTGGTTGGGATTGCCTTGATTTTGGTTCCTGGGAAATCGATTTTATTGGTTTTGGAATTGGGAAGGCTCACTAGGATAATGGAATCCAGGAGGAGGATTGTTCTTTTGAGGTTGAGGAACAAACGGATAAGGTTGATGGAAGTTACCACCACCATGACCATATTGGAATTGGTTTGGGTTTTGAGGAGGGAATTGAGGGGGGTGAGACATGGGATTACCATACCTCAATCCTTGGTTAAAGTTAGAGGAGAAGGGCCCAGAGTGAGGTTGGTTGAAGTTTCTAACAAACTAACCTTATAGTTGAGGATTGGTGTTCCGCTGAGAATATGCTGCATTGAGCTCCATTAGTCCAGATGAATCGGATTGATCCTCTTGAAGTTGTGGACATGTGTCGGTTGGATGAGATGGAGAGTTGCAGATTCCACAGTTTTTGACAGGTCCAGGAAACACTGATTGCGGAGAAGACGAGGTTGGGGATTTGGTAGCCACAACTAGTTGTCGCACAAGACCTGTAAGTTCACTCATCCACTCGGTCATTTTTTTCGGTTCAATTGATTGATTATCTTGGGATTTTTTGACTTGAGAATGTGCTCTAGTATGGAATTGTTGTGTGTTTACAACCATGTTACTTATGAGATCTCTTGCAGCTACAGGAGTTTTATCAATAAGAGCACCGCCACTTGCGGCATCTCTGAGAGTTCTCTCCATAGCCAATAACCCCTCATAGAAGTATTGGATCAAGAGTTGGTTAGGAATTTGGTGATGTGGGTAGGTTGCAACAAGATTTTTGAACCTCTCCCAGTACTCATGGATTGATTCACTTGGGAATTGACGGATAACACTTATTTCCATTCGGATAGAAGCAGTACAAGAAGAAGGAAAGAATTTCTCTAAGAATAGCCGCTTCATGTCATTCCATGTGGTTATGGAACCCGAAGGTAGGTAGTAGATCCATGACTTAGCAGTGTCAGCTAGGGAAAAAGGGAATGCTCGGAGTTTGATTTGTTCTTCAAAAACCCCTTGAGGCTTCATGGTAGAGCACACCACTTGGAACTCTTTAAGGTGGAGATGTGGATCCTCACTGACTAGCCCGAGAAAATGAGGGAGAAGATGAATCAAACCCGATTTGAGTTCAAAGTCAGCATCTATATTTGGATATTGAATACCAAGAGTTTGGTAATTTATATCAGGGGCAGTGAGTTCTTTAAGTGTTTGTTCCCTAGGATTGGCTATATCTAATTCATTTGGTTGGATGAGGACTGGTTCTTCAATTATTTGAGTATCTCTTATGTTCCTCCTAAGTTGGCGAAGTGTTCGCTAAATTTTAGGGTCAAAAAAATCTGAGGGATTGTTTGGGAGGCTACAGGGCATTCAGAGAGATTTTGGAAGAAAGAGGAAGATGGGTTTTTCTTTTTATTTTTTTTCAGTTTATGTTTTTTATGATAAGACGGATATTTCTTTGTGTTTTTTTTCAATTTCTTTTTTAAATTTTTGTTTTTTTTTGGTTTTTTATTACAATAACCAGAAACTAACGAATAATTAAAGCACCATACCCAGAAGCGACGCCATTTGAAATGCGCGGCCGATTTTCGCCTATTGACCAGTAAAAGTTCCGGTGCTCTGCTAATGTGTATAGCAGCACTCGGATCGAATCCTCGGTGATGGTACTTTGAAATAGTCGATTGTTTTTAGTTAATTGTATTCTGATTGGGGGGGGGGGGTTTGTTTGTAGAGCTTATGAAATAATTTATGTATGACGTTTGATTTAACAAATTGATAATTATTGGGGTGAGTTCATCATTAGGTAGTTAAGCTTGTGATATCCTTGAGCTTTGCTTTATATTGCATTAAATTAACACCCATGTCACAAGATGATTTTGATCGGAATTCCCAAGTGTTAAAGCTTTAATCCAAGCCGTAACTTAACTTAGGTTTCTAATCATTACCATTACTTGTTTATGGTAGTGTATTTTTTGTTCCAATAATCCATGGAATCCACATATTAAACAAAACATGTCATTAATCCATGACATATAAAGTTCAATATACACAATATTAATTTAAAGAACATTCGTCGAGAAAAATCTCTCAATCACTTAACATACCTAAATTATAACTCACCCCAATTAAAGATTTACCCATCCATTAAAATGATTACTAATCTGGTTATAATGATTATGGTGATGAATTATAAAGAGAATAAAAAGAAAGGGACAAGATAAGAGTAGTGCGCCGAACACACACACAAATGATGAAGAAAATTAAAAAAGATTTTTGATTGAATGAGGAAGCAGAAGAAGGGAAGTGGATTCAACTGAATTTAAACTATTTTAAGAACATAAATATTAAACTATATATGGTGGATGAGAATAATAGATATTGAATAAGTAACTTGTATTAAAACAGAATTACAAAGAAAGAGACTTACAAAATTACAAAAACAAAGAACACAAAATTAAGTGAAAACAAAGAGAGGAGGAAAGGTCTCTCAAGTAAAAACTTGACTATGGAAGATCCTCCCAATCCTTTGGAAAGGCCTTGGTCGTGCCAATATGTTCTCCTCTCTTCTGAAATGTCAACCCCTCTCAAGGAGAGAAGGGGAGAGTATTTATTGCCCAAGGAGTGGACTGTTTACATTCCAGCAATACACCTCCACTTGGCTCGCAGATATGGACATCATGACAGCCTAATCTCGAGAAATATCCTTCTACAAAGTTATATATAATAAAGTTTTCCGACTACTCTAAAAATATGGAGTCATTTGGAATTAAGGAGAAAAGGTTATGGCCGGATGATTAAACAAAGTAAAACTGTCCATTTCAATCCAGTCTTTTTGAATTCTAGAATGTGAAAGGGTTTGTGAATATGAAGATGCCTTCAAATCCGAATGGGTTATTCAACAAAGTCATCCGCCTCTATCTCCTATTTCACACAGAAAAATATCAGATCGATTGGCTGCTTACATCATGAGATATGTCATGCATACTATACTGATTTTAATTCTCGGCCAGAATGGTGGGCTGTACTTAAAAGCTTCATTTGGGCCCATTGTACTTAGATTTGGGCCTTGAAATTTTTATCCAAGATGAAATGTAGTGTCCCCCAAATTATTGTGGAGAGTTAATGTTTTTGGACTTCTGGATTGAGCCCAGTAAATCAATCTTCAAGGCTGGTCTAGTTTCTTCATAGATTCATTGGTCTTGTTTGTGAGGACCATATGACCCTTCAAATGGAATAATTGGCTCATGGTACCTTCTAATGAAATGTTTTATATTGAAAGGAGAATCCTAAAAAACAAGAACCACACAATGTGGATCAGTATAGTGATAGTTATTATTAAAACATTAAACTGACTCAATTGGACTACTTCTAAAAATGCTCAAAAATTATACTTAATATTAAAACATTAATATTTCACAAAAATTATGCACATTTCATATAAAATAAGTAAAGAGGGAATATAATAATTCATGAAAATATTAATAACATCAAGAAGCTCTAGTTTGTGTCCATCTATCAAGATTACCAACAACAACATCAAAAGGATGATTCTTTAGAATCCTAGTTGATCTAGTAAAGGTAGAACTAGAAATTTAAAGTTCATATGTAGGTTCGGGTTCAATAGAAGAAGGTTCTAGAATATGTCCAGAACTAGTTGTCTTTACAGTAGGTTCATTGATTTTATCATTAAGGTCCAGAACAGACAAATTTTCTTCAATATTTTCAAGGGAATATTTGGGTTCATGTGGATCGGTTTCATAAAACTTGATGTGAATAGATTATTCCACACATTTGGATCTTTTATTAAATACTCTATAGGCTTTTCTAGTTAAAGAATAACCAAGAAAAATTCTTTCATCACTCTTAGATGCAAACTTATCAAGATTATCCTTTGTATTGAGAATAAAAACTTTGCATCCAAAAACTCTAAAGTAATTAACCTTAGGTTTCCTATGGTTCCACAACTCCTAAGGGGTTTTCATGAGAAAAGGTCTAATCAAGACTCAATTAATAATATAACAGGATTTATTTACAGCTTCAGCCCAAAAGTAAATTGGAAGGTCGTACTCATCTAGCATAGTTCTTGCAATTTCTTGAAGGGTTATGTTTCTTCTTTCCACTACACCATTCTGCTGAGGTGTTCTAGGGGCAGAAAAATTGTGACTATAGCCATTGTGTGAGAAATAAGATTCAAACTCATGATTTTCAAACTCATGACCATGGTCACTTCTCAAAGTCTTAATCTTAATTCCACTAAGGTTTTCTACAGACTTGGATTATTTAATAAAGAAAGAACAAGCTTCACTCTTGTGAGCCAAGAAGTATACCCAAGTGTACCTAGAGTAGTCATCTACTAATACATAGACATAGTGCTTCCCATTTAAACTAGAAACTCTAGAAGGTACAAACAAGTCCATGTGAACCAACTCGAGAGGATGATAAGTTGAAACTTCTTTCTTTGATTTAAAAGAAACTTTATGTTGCTTTCCCTTTTGAAAGGGATTACAAACTTTGTCTGTTGGGAACTCAAGTTTACGTAGGTATCTAACTATGTTTTTCCTAGTCAGTTTTCTAAGTGAATGAATGTTGCAATGTACTAATCTTCTATTCCATATCCAAGACTCTTCATGTAAATCATTTAATCAAGTAATGTTTTGTTTAGCTAAATAATTCAAATCAATAACATAAACATTTTCATTTCTCAAAGCAGAAAATTCTAAAATATTTTTAGAATTAAAACATTACAATAATAATTTTCAAATTTAACATTAAAACCATCATCACACAGCTGATAAATACTCAACAGATCATATTTAAGTCCATCTAAAAATAAAACTTTGGAAATTAAAACTAAATCAGTGTTACCAATCTGGCCTAGGCCGATGATTTTTCCTTTAGAATTATCACCAAAGGTGACATGGCTTCCATCAACTTTGATTAAACTCTTGAAGCATGAGTAATCTCCAATAATATTCCTTGAACATCCACTGTCCAAGTACCATACCTTCTTATGGGAACTTTTCATGCAAGTTTCCTACAAAACAGGTTTAAACAGAAGATGATTTTGGTACCCAGATTTTCTTGGGTCCAGATAGGTTAGAAATCAATGCTTTAGGTACAGAGATTTGTCCTATGGGTCTCAAATAATTTAATGATTTGATATATTTTGAAAGATAAACTTTATTTGATATATAACCATATGAATAACTAGTTGAATCATATGAATTTATAGAACTATAACTAGCAGCATTCTGTCCAGATTTAGAAATAATTCTAGTTTTAGTAATCTGTCTCTATCCAGGATGATAGACTATTCTAGTGGTATATTTTGGTGCCACTTGTTTTCCTAGAATTTGAGTTAGAGTATTGTTTCCATTTGTGAATTTCTCTTAGTCCTTCCTTAATTGATCATTTGAAAATTTGAGTTCAGTGTTTTGCTTAAGTAATTGAGAATTATTTTCTTTGTCTATATCAAGAGCAGATTTAACAGAACTAGTCAAAGCATGCTGTTTCTTTATGGATTTATACTTTTCCTTAAGCTCATTACAAGTTTCTTCTAGCATATTATAATATTCAAATAATTCTTCACTAGACATATTTTCAGATTCAGAATTAGAATCAGCTCCAGAATAATATGAATTTAAAGCAGGAGTATCCAGTGTTACCTCAGATGTGTTTCTCATGAAACACATATTAGATTTCTGAGATTTTTCATCTTGAGTAGAATCAGAATCACTTGAACTGTATTCTAAAGAACTCCAAGTTTCTTTCATAGCTTTCTTGTACTTGTTTTCCTTGTAGTCATGTTTTTTCTTGAATTTCAATTTTGTACAGTCTGCTTTTACATTGTCCTTTCCTTTTTCACTCATAATAGGAAATCTCGTAACTCTTATCATACTTCTTCCAATCTTTCTTCCAGTGAACTTTGTGGTCATATTTACCTTTGAAGTTTGATTTTCTGAAGAATTTATTCTTCCTGTAGAACTTCTTAAATCTCCTGGTAATTTGAGCCATCTCAGCATCACTGTTAGAGTCTTAAGTTTCACTTGTTGAGATTTTAGTTGGTATGTGAACTTTCTCCTTATCCTTGATCTTTGAGGCAATAGACTTAAATGGTACCGACTTTCTTTTTGGTTCATCATCTTCTTCCTTGTTTACCTTAAGTTCTTCTTCATACATCATAAGCTTACCAATTAATTCCTTAACAGACCGTGAACTTATATCACACGATTCTCTTATGGAGACAGATGTGCCTCTCCATATTTCTAGCAGACATCTTAATATTCTCATGATCTGTTCTTTTGCAGGAACAACTTTACCAAGAGAGCTCATAGTGTTGAAAATCTCATTGAACCTGAGATACATGTCAGAAATGGGTTCATTAGGCTTCATTTTAAAATTATCATACTTAATAGTATAGGTATTTAGTATCATTGATTTAACATTGGTTGTTACCTCATGAGAAATACTCAAAGTATCCCAAATTTCATAAGCAGTTTTACAAGAAGATATGTGATTAAATTGTTCATCTCCTAAAGCACAATACAAAGCATTCATTTCTTTAAAATTATTATTGTAAGTTGTCTGTTTATGATGCTTTCTATAGGGTGCGCGCGTCCGTCCTCTTGGGCGCGGAAGGTGCGACTCTTTGTTTCCCTGCATTCCCGCTTTCCAAAGGCGGGCGACATTCACTCCTTATTCAGGGATGTATGATCCTTGAACAAAACAGGGATGATGGAATGTCGGTTCTTCCTTCCGTGGATTCCTCCTCGGAACTCGTCACCTAGTCCGGGTCTCCCTCATAGATTTAAAATGTTGTTTATGAAACTCTTCCCAGTGCCATGTTTCCATGAACGCCGGTTAATTACCCTTCTTTTTTCAGGACATTCCAAGGGGTCCGGTCAGGGAAGCAACCTTCAGAAGGGGGATTAGTCACGTCGATGCATCATTAATGTGTCTGAACCTAGGGGAATTAGGGTGTCTATCTTTTATCCCTTATTATAGGTCTTCTGGAGGGCGCGGAATCCCGATGCATCCCACATCGACCGCGGGGAATCATATGCCATAGGCATGTATTTGAGGTTTTCCTCAGCTTCCCATGCTTAACACAGGGTATGCCGCAAGTTTATCATCTGATGGAGAAAGACCGGGCTAATCATGACACTTACTGGAGTAGATCAGATTGAAGAATCTCCTTTAGGGAACACCGATATTGAAGCCAACCCGTGGGAAGCATCCCAAATGTTGTGGAGGGGAATGGAGTGGCATAATCTCATCGGGATGTGGCGTCCCGGACAAGAATTATGATGGGTGATGGAAATCCACATGGAGTGGAGGGAGAATGAAATGGATCCGTCGTGGAGATGATGGTGGTGATGGGCTTGAGTCTCGAAGGGACTTCCTACGTATCCCTGTGGCAGGGAATAAAAGTCCATGTAGTTTAGAATGGATGTGTGGGGGCTTACACTCTAGGCTGCCCAAGGTGGTGGAAGAACCGACATGAATTCAGTCGGGATGACTGAGTGGTGGGCTTGAACCTCGTGAGGCTTCCTACGTACCATGCCTTGACATGGATCAAAATCCACATAGTTCGGGTTGGGCACTGGTGAACCGACGTGAATAAGGACCTTGGTCCAATGGGTGGTGGGCTTGAACCTCGTGAGGCTTCCTATGTACCATGCCTTGGCATGGATCAAAGTCCACGTAGTTCGGGGATGTGGGTGTCAGCGAATCGACATGAAGATGGACCTTGGTCTGATGGATGATGGGCTTCAACCTCGTGAGGCTTCCTACATACCATGCCTTGACATGGATCAATGTCCACATAGTTTGGGATGAAAAGGGGCTGTTGAACTGACAAGAAGGGATGTCAGAAAAACTGGATGGTAGGGTCACAACGGCTTACCGCTGGATTGGGATGTGGATTAACGTCATTCGGGACAAGGGCGCATCGTAGAACCGACGTGAAGAAGGACCTTGGTCCAGGTGGATGGTGGGCTTGAACCTTTGGGAGGCTTCCAACGTACCATGCCTTAACATGGATCAAAGACCACGTAGTTCAAAAGGGATGTGGGTGTCGGTGAACCGACGTGAAGAAGGACCTTATTCTGATGGGTAACGGGGCTTGAACCTCAGAAAGGCTTCCTACATACCATGACTTGACATGGATCAAAGTCCTCATTGTTCGGGAGGGGTTTCGTCAGCGAACCGACGTGATGGTGAACCCGGGGGGGTCCACTAGTGGCGGGCTTGAACCTTGTGGAGGCTTCCTATGTACCATGCCTTGACATGGATCAAAGTCTTTGTAGTTCAGGTTGTGTAGTTTAACGTCATGCAGGATGGGATACAGTTTAACATCGTGCTGGACGAGGGAATACAATTTAACATCATGCTGGACGAGGGCATACAGTTTAACATCATGCTGGATGAGTGCATTGTCATGATCGATGCTTACTCTAAGCTCACGTGAGTTGTGCTCGGTGTGAGAAACAAGAGGCATCAGAGACCTGACAATCACGTTGCGAAAGGTGCGTCCGTGAGAAGCGAAGAGGGGCTTACGCGTTGAGCATCCCATGGTGGCGAGACTTACTCCAGGATGGAGGCCTGATGGTGACAAATCATAGAGGGAGAGGGGATTTGGGACCGAATAAACGAGGTGCCTCATTCCCTATCACGCCCTCCACTAGCCCTGGCGGTGAGGATGTATGGAGGTGCATGGGTGTTACCTCCCGTAAGAAGGACTAGGGGATTACGCCAAGATGGCCGCCCTTCCCCGTGGACAAACGCCACTTTGATAAGGAGGACATCATCCCCTGTGAGGGGTGATCCCATCTACGTGGAGACCAGTGGGCATAAATAATTTCCAAGCCGGGGGGACCCTGCGTGCGAGGCACGGGGCCGGATCACAGTTTAACATCATGTGTTGAGGATGAGGTTCTTGGAAGTTTAACGTCTTGCAACTCAGACAAGGTGGGTTTACTCCACACCCCTAGGACTTACATGACTGGTACCCTCTGCCCCTTGTGGAAGGGAAGGAATTGACAATACCGTGGAGAAGGGGGGTTGCAGAGTGAACCATAGAGGGGTCCACATTAGCGTGGCTTTGTGAAGAAGAAATATCCATTAGCGTGTCCATGCGAAGAATCATTAGGCGAAGCAACACCATGGGTGGTATCATCAATTAGACTTTGAAATCACATCGTGCAAACCTGGAGGGTTGTATGGGAGAAGGAATTACCAAGCAGAGGGGTCCGTAGGCAGGGGCCTTGCAGAGCACAGTTGCTTTGCGTAGTAGAGGGAACTTGCGAATGGGTGTGCTTCGCGAAGTGGGGTGCCTTGGTCTTAGCATGGGGAAAAGGTGCGAGTGGTAGGTACTTCGTGAAGTGGAAGGGTGGTCGTGGAGAACTTCCTCGCAAAGCATAGGTGCCTCGCGAAGTAAGGTGCCCTGAAGCAGTGTGCTTCACGAAGTACAGTGACCCTACATTGGCATGTGGTTCACATGTACAGGGTGTGTGTTTCGCGAAGCATAAACACTCCACGACTGCCCAGGTCCCCTTGGGGATCCCCTTCAATCGCGAATTCCCTTAGGCTTCGCGAAGGGCATCCCTCTCAGAAGAGGGGCTCAAAAAGAGACAAGGCGGAGTCCTCTCACGAATAAAAAATACCTCGCGGAGCTCATGATTCCCAGAGCGAAGAGTGCTTCACGATTTGGGTGCTGAGAAGCCAAAAGGTCGGATTTTATGTCCAGAGAGCTTAGGGGGAGCTCGGTATTTATAGGGAAGAGGCACCACAAAGCAGAGCTCACGTGGCGTGAAGTGGGCTTCAGTTGCTAAGTGGAGGGTCGCGAACATCAATCGGGTTGGTAGAGAAGTACCGCCTCATCTGCTTCGCGGAAGCCTCGCGAACGTTAGGGAATTCACGAAGAGTTACCACCTCCGGTGCTTCGCGGTAGAATCGCGAACGTCAGGGCGTTCGTGGAGAGTTACCACCTCAGGCTCTTCGCGGTGGCCTCACGAACATCATGGCGTTTGCAGAGAGTTACCGCCTCTGGTGCTTCGCGGCGGCCACATTGCTTGAGGGGGCTCCATGTCGGGGCTTCGTAAGGCAAGGTGTGGGGCCTCTTTTTCCTCTATCCTTTATTCAAATATTTTGGTGCGAACAAATGCCCCCCCCTCAGACTTGGATCCACAGAGGGACAAAGGGTCGAAGTTTGAGGGAAATCGCCAAAATTATCGGTCGTTCGCGGTGCTGACTCACAAAGAGGGCGCACGAGGCGGACAGAGGCCGCGCGGTCTGGACACGTCGCGAAGATCTGCACGGGCTAGACGCGCTGCGAAGTGCCGAGGGCCGCCGCCTATAAATAGGGGGAATGACCTCTCTTTTGTTATTTCACTTCTCTGTGACTTTGTCCTTTGGCACTCTCGCTTCGCGAAGCTCCGCGTACTCCGTGTCTGCTCCCTATGAATCGAGCTTCACAGCGAACCACGAGTCTCTGACTCTTCCACTGCACCGAGAGATCATGTTGTTATAGGCTGAGGCCAGGCTCTGCATCTTGACTTTGCAAACGTGCTTCACGAACAAGTTCCTTGAACAATCTTCGCGACCCGGCCCGAAATTTTTCCGAGTTCTAAAACCCAATGGCCCATCAAGAAGCTGCGCTGGGGGTCCTGTCAACATCAACTCAAGGTCCCGTAAGCATCAAATCAGGAGTATCACTAGGAGTTCGATCTCCATAATCCTTCTCCACTGAATTCATTTCTTTTCATATGTAAAGCGTGCCAACTGACGTCCATTCCATTCCCTATCACGTACTGTTCTACGACTGGCATGGGCTGCTGTGGTAAGGTTGGTTGGGATGTCTGGTGGCATCCCTCCTAGGGGCATGCCAATGATCGTGGAGATAGTTACCCCACCTACCAGAGCTGAAGCACTCCTTATCATTAGCGGGACCACCAGCAGGGTCGTGCCCGAGGTTATTGAGGTGGAGTCCGACGATGAGGATCAACTGATCGACCAAAGTCCCACCACGTCCGATTCAACGACATATGTCGTGCCTAATCCCACACCAGATGTAGATCCCGCTGAAGGCTTCTTGCGGGCATACCCCACGTATGAGCCTGCTAATCACACAGACTGAGATGAGATGACCTCTGATGAAGAGGACAATAAAATAGTCTGCCACCAATCGTGGAAGCTGATCATGCGCTTCATCAACGACACCCCCAAGCATCATGAATGGACAAAATGGACAGACTTCGCTCGCAGTTGCACGAACTATGTTCTGGGGGAGTGGATGCCCCATGCCCTCATCTGCTCATCTGAGATCTTATGGCAGAAAAGTTTCAGGAGTATGACCGCGGGCTCAGCGTGGGCTGGCAGCGGAGGAAGGCGACGAACATAAAGAGGCTCCAGGAGGCTAAAAAAGAAGTCCAACACATACAGATCGGGGTAGATGAGCACTCAACCTCTCTCAATGCACAATCTGAGCTGATATCATGATTGAAGGCCCAGCTGGTAGAGGTGGAAGAGCGTATGCGGTAGGATTCCTAAGAGATGGCCGTCATTTAGGCGGGCATAGAGTGGGCCCGAGCTGAGGCTGAGGAACTACACCCTATCGCTACTGAGGAGGAGTGGGGCTGAGTTAGCGGCATTAATTCCTGGATGCCACAAGTCAAAGGGTGGCAGAGCTGCAATGCTCTTTTGATGGGGTCAATCCGTCCATGGGGGGAGTTGACCCCTGGGTACTGTAATGATTAGAATCCTTTAAAGTACCTTCGTGCTTTATTTTTTTTTGAATTTCATAGAATGCACGAGTTCCATTATTTTTACTGGTTCATTTCATCCTTATGATGTTTGCAGAACATCCAGAGACAATTCCATAAGCTCACGGGGGTCGGGCCCGATGTGAGAAACAAGGGATAGTCATCTCATCACCCCATCGAACATAGGAGTGAAAACCAAGCTTCGGGAATCTGGGGTTTGGATAAAATGTCTGGATTTCTGAGAAATGGGAGAGACCTGACTGGAGAATGGAGTTCTCAAAACAGCTGAATTATAGTTTTTCCAGTTTGCTCTTGTGCACGAATGATGCAACTCCAGGGGCACTGAAATCGGTCCGAACAGATGGGAATGGGAAATGTGAATAACGATACCCAAGATTCGGAACATTGTGGGGGGGGGGGTGGTGTGAAAATGGAGGACAACTGTTATCCATGGAGGAAAAATAGTATCCTTACTGCGTTAGCCTGAAATGAGGACAACAAATGAGGGCCGACCATTGACCATGTTCGAAACATGGGGCCTAACTCAAATATCGTCGATCATTCTTCTAGGACGCTGGCCCATGACAGCAGGCAGACCATAGGTCGAGCATCCATACTGTTAGGGGGTCCCTCCAAACATGACCAGTCTTCTAGAACATTGGCCCGAGATAACAGGCAGACCATAGGTTAGACATCCATACTATTAGGGGGTTCCTCCAGACATGAAATAGGACGAGAGTCCGAATAATGGGAACGCAAAGTGTGGGATGTGTAGTGATGGTTTGTTCAAACAGAATCCAACACTCATGAAATTACGCCACTGTGGTGGGAGTATGCTATATGGGCGCATCGGTTTGACCATGGATCATTCCTTCTTTCAGACAGGGTCTCTCTGGCGAGGTGGTTTGTCGCTTCCCAATGTCATCTTGGGGCATCCTGAACTTGTTCAGGGTAGAGTTATAGTTACATGGTCCCCTACAAGGGGTCCGTCCGGGGGCCAGAAGGGGGAAGAATAAGATTTACGATTCCAGTGGGCTGGACCCTAGGTAAAATACAAGGGTGTCCCTACGTATCCCATGAGGATAGAAATCAAGCCATACATAGTTCTGGAATCATTGTTTAACGTCATGTAGGATGATGAGAAACCTGGTTGCACTGGTACATATCCCACCAAAACTACTAAGCCCACGTGAGTCATGCTCGATGCGGGAAACAAGAAGTAATGGGGAACTCTCCCGACATAGGAAGGGGCATGTTAGGGCGAAGGGACACTCGGTGAATACCGGCCCAATGATTCTAACACGGCCATGTGCCACACCTAGATGCGCAAAGAGATAAATCCGAGTATGTTAGAATTCCACTTGAACATGAGTAAGTGGAAATGTGTGAATCACGATGCTCTAAATTTGGATCACAGTGATGGCGGCGTGATGATGGAGGATAACTGTTGACCACGGTTGAAACACAACATCCATATCACGTTAGCCTGGAATGCGGACAAACAAATGAGGGTTGACCGTTGACCATGTTCAAAACACGGGACCATGTCTCAAATGTTGTCAGAGATCCGTAGGGACGTTGGCCCGAAACGATAGGAGAGCCCTTAGGCCCAACATCCTTGGAGAACCCTTAGGCCTAGCATCCATGTCATCTGAGCGTGCTTTTGGATATGGAAGAGGATGAGGATCCAAATAGCGAGCACATGAAGCTTGGTCATGGAATGAGAGGTATGCCTCCACAAAAATCCCACACTTCAGGCTCTTTGTCAAAACGCATCTGAATATGTTAATGAGACGTATTAGGTAGAGGGAGTCAAGTCCCTTCCCCTAGGGAGATCTTAGTTTAGGGTGGTATAATTCGGACCGTGGATGAGAGGAAACCTAGGAGGCGCATGGTGGGGCAACTCAAATACCCGACGTGAATGGGAACCGGGGATTCCGATCACCACGTGCTTCTCAGAGAGTGTTTTTAGGTCGAGGGACCGAAAATGAGAGTTGAGCTGGGCCTGAAGCAAGGTGAAAAGGCGTTTCTATGTACCCTATGAGGATGGGGATCAAGCTGCACGTAGTTCTTGAGAGGGTCTTAGTTTAAGGTCTTAGAACTTGGACCCTGAATGGGCAAGGAGATCAGGGGACACATGCTAAGGTGGTTACAAAACCTGACATGAACGAGTACATAATCCCTACATACCATGTGTTCTCTGGGGAAGTGCTCGAGTCGAGGGACCGAACAAGAAGGTTAGGCTGGGCCTGCAGGGAAGTGACCGGGCGCTCCTACATATCTCATGAGGATGAGAATCAAGCCATATATAGTTCTAGGAAGGTGGCATGGCACGGTAAGGGTCCTGTGCAAAGGATGAAAGAGGCATGCGGGTCTAGCCCTCACACCAAGAGAAGCGGTATTTGAAAAATCTTGTTTGTCCTTTAAGGTGAGTGGTTTTTTTGTGAAGCGACATGCCTAGGGTAGCAAGCCCTGGTGTCGCCACAAGAATCTAGCCATAGTAGGCGTTGAAAAATGGTATAGAGTGTGACCGATACCAAACGTGACGTCCTCTATGATGAGGTTATCACAATGCAGTGCCATTTTTTGTTGTGTGGAAAGGACGATAATGTCACAGTTTAGGGTTGTGTGATATGACCAAGCAGGCATTTTAAAGTCATGCAGCGTAGATGTAGCAGAGACGATGCTAGGTAGGGAATGTGGATGGTGCTGTGCAACATAACCGACATAGATGGGTACATGATCCCACGTCATGACATACATAATTTTGAGATAGGAACCTTAGGACAAGGGGCCTAAATAGTGGTAAGAGGTAAAAAGGGGGGGGGAGACTAGCTCCCAATGAGCTGGACCCAAAGACAAGATGTCTGGGTGGTCCTACGTATCCCATAAGGATGGGAATCAAGCCATACATAGTTATAGATGAAGATCTTAGTTTGTGGTCTTAGAGCTCAGATCGTGGGAGCCCCAAAGGACGCCGTATTACAGATTTGTCCCCCTACCATGAAAAGGTGCACTGAGGGATAGTGCCAAGAGTGTTGAGATTCCACCTGGACCAGATGAGGTGGAACATAATGTGAATCATGCAACCAACATTCAAGTCCTGAAGGGGCTGGCGTGATGACGGAGGATTACTACTAACCATGTTCTCAACATAGCATCCTATCACGTTAGCCTGAAATGGTGACAAAAAAATGAGCATCGACCGCTGACCATGTTCGCAACATGGGATTTGTATCAATTTGTTGTCCAAAACTATTGGGGGCGTTGGATCGCAATGGTAGGGGGCCCTTAGTCATGGTATCCAGGCCGTTCTTGGGGGTCCCTCCAGGTGTGAGAGGTGATGAAAGCCCGAATGAAAGGGAGCAAGAAGCTTGACAAGTGGAAGGAACTTGACCAAGTTGAATTTGACACTCTTGGTCCTAGACCAGAGTACTCTTAACACATGGGAGAACCATGGAAAGGGGTCAAGGGACTCAACTTGAGGGCGTCCAAGAGATGGCAGGTTCCTAGGAGATGGGGGGAATAGCGCCAAAAACCCTGTACCACACCTATATATCCCTCTTGTGGAGAGGGAAAGTCCAAGGGACCTAGGTGACTAGGGAGATGGGGAGATATCTAAGAGGTGGGGCTAGACCCAACGTCTAGACGTTTGGGTGGTCCTACGTATACCATAAGGATGGGAATCAATCCATACGTAGTTTTAGAGGGTGCCTTTTAATGTCATGCGAGACAGGAAATAGGAGGGATAATTTTTAGAACGGGGTTTATGTGGTGCGACTATTTCAAACCAGAAGTGAACGAGGACATAGTCTCATACCACGCCACGCAGTCCTGTGGTTAAGGTCCCAAAGGCGGGATAGATAAGATGAATTAGCAGAACTCAAGATGGACCCACAGTTAGAAGGTATGGGTCTTCCTACGTATCCCATGAGGATGGGAATCAAGCCGAATGTAGTTTTGAGATGATCTTAGTTTAGGGTCTTAGATCTTGGACCATGGGTGGATGGAAACTTTACAAGTAAGCACATACCTCAACTCGATCCCTAATCCCATGTGAGTCAAACTCGGTGTGGGAAACAAGAGAGTAATATCCTTATTGCAATACCTAGAACGCACGCCAAAGGGGAAATTGATGCGGAGCCCCAAATGACGCCCCTATCGTGTCTTTGTTTGCCTAACACGTGGATGCGCACTAAAGAATAATATAAAGAGTTTCAAGAATCTACTTGGACATGATGAGGATGGAGAAGGATGTGAATCACATAACCGAAATTTTGGGCTTAATGGGGTTGGTGTGGTGATGGAGGATTACTGCTAACCATGTTCACAACATAGCATCCTGTCACATTAGCCTAAAATGTGGACAAAAAATGAGCATCGACTGCGGAATAGGTTCGCAACCTGGAATTTGTATCATTTTGTTTTCCAAAACCCTCAGGGGTGTTGGCCCGTAACGGTAGGAGAGCCCTTAGGTGTGGTATCCAGGCCATTCTTGGGGGTCCTTTCGGGTGTGAGAGATGATGAAAGCCCTGATTAAGGGGAACACAAAGCCTAAAAAGCGGGTGAGAACATGTCCGAGCAGAACCCGCATTCCAGATACTAAACCAGAGTACCCTTAGGCACATTGGTGAACCTCCGAAAAGGGTCGACGAAGCGGCTCATGAGGGAGAGGTACATGGCGTGGTCATTACAAGCCTGACATGAATGAGGACTTAATCCCATAACGCGCTATATACTCTCCTCTCCGGGGAAGGGTAGGACAAGGGGCCAAGGTGTGATGGAGATTTCCAAAATACGGGGTTGGACCTGAAGCCTAGAAATTCGGGTGGTCCTATATATCCCATAGGAATGGGAATCAAGCCACACGTAGTTCTCAAGATGCAGTTTGATGTCATGTAGGATGAGGAGGGGAGTAGGATACCTCCACACAAAGAAGGTGTGTGGTATAGAAAATAAGCTGACGTGAATGAGTACATTATCCCACTCCACACCATATACTCTTATCAGAGAAGAACTGGGCCGGGGGCCCGAAAAGGCCAAGGGGCCTGATAGTTAAGATTTGGTCAGGAAGGCCTGACCTACTTGCAGTTTAACATCTTGCAGTGAGGACGAGGGTCGGGGAATAGGATTCCCCAGACAAGGGAGGTGTATGGAATGTTGAAAAACTTGACGTGAATGAGGACATAATCCCACACCACACCATACCCTCTGGGTATAAAATTGGGCTAAGGGGACCGAGAAGGCCAAAGGGCCTGAGGCTGGGCCTCGGTCAGGAAGGCCTGACCAGCTTGTAGTTTAACATCTTGCAGTATGGACAAGGGCTGGGGCCCCATGAAGGCCAAGGGGACTAAGGCTGAGCCTCGGTCAGGAAGGTTTGACCAGCTTGCAGTTTAACATCTTGCAGTTAGGATGAGGGCCAAGGGCCCAAAAAGGCCAGGGGGGCTGAGGATGAGCCTCGGTCAGGAAGGTCTGACCAGCTTGCAGTTTAACAGCTTACAGTGAGGACGAGGGCTAGGGGCCCAAAAAGACCAAGGGGCCTGAGGCTGAGCCTCAGTCAGGAAGGTCTGACCAGCTTGCAGTTTAACGTCTTGCTATGAGGACGAGGGCCGGATAAGTTGTCTCTTCCGGGGATGTGTATAGTACAGTGGGTAACCCGATGTGAATGAGGACATAATCCCACACCACACTGCATGATCCCATCATAGAGAACTTGGGCCAGGGGCCCGAAAAGGCCAGAGGGCCTGATTGTTGGGATTCGGTCAGAAAGGCCTGACCTGCTTGCAGTTTAACGTTTTGCTGTGAGGACGAGGGCTAGGTGCCTAAAAAGGACATGAGGCCTGAGGCGGAGCCTCAGTCAGGGAATATGTATGGTAGGCAAGTAACCCTGACGTTAATGAGGACATGATCCCACACTATGCCGTACACTCCCATAAGAGAATCGGGGCCAGGGTTCTGACTGTTGGCACTACTCGGAGGGAAATTTGTCGCTTCGGGATGGGGTAGAATGAACCACTACACTCAATATTTGGGACATCTTGGGGTGGACCGGAAGATCCCAGGAGGCTGTTGACGATGTTCGAAACACATCGTCCCTATGGTGACCTGATATGGGAGCAACAAATGAGAATCGACCGCTGACCGCATTCGAAATGCGGTACTTGTATCGGCTTGTTGCTTGGAATCCTCGAGGGAGTTGGAATGAAGTGGTAAGAGAGCCCTTAGGCCTAGAATACATACCATTCTGGGGCCCTTTCGGATGGGGAAAGTGATGGAATCCTAGTCAAGGAGTGGGTGAAGTATAGCGGTTCCCATCTATGAAAGAGACGAGCATTTCTCGGGAGGGAGGTGTACAGCCGGGTCAAGGCTAACTCGACGTGAATTGGGGCGAAAAAATGTTCCCTGCCATATGTATGAACCCGAGGGGAAGAATTTTGGCTTTTGGGCTGGGCCAACATACAAAATGTCCTGGCGTTCCTATGTATCCCATGAGGTTGAGAATCAATCCGTACGTAGTTCTTAAAGGCCATGCAGTTTAACGTCATGCGGTAAAGACGTGGGAGGATAGAAGAATGAGAGTGGGCACATGGTGCGACCATTATAATCTTTGTGTGAGTGGGGATAAGGAAGCCTACTCCACATCATGCAAGGACCCTCCGAGGAAGCTATACCCAAGGGGGATAGTCAAAGAGAAGAGTTTGGGGTTGGGCTCAAGACGAGATGTCTGAGAATTCCTATGTATCCAATGAGGATGGGAATTAAGCCATACAAAGTTCTAGAAGCACAATTTAATGTCATGTAGGATGATGTAATGCATCTCATCTGGGGATGTGTATGGTACGGTGAGTAACCCGAAGTGAATGAGGACATAATCCCACACCACACTAAACAATCCCGCAAGAGAGCCTGGGTCATGGAAGGCCAAGGGGCCTGAGGCTGGGCCTCGGTCAGGAAGGCCCGACCTGTTTGTAGTTTAACGTCTTGCAGTGAGGATGGAGGAGATCTTAGTTTAGGGTCATAGAGCTTGGACCATTTTGTATTTTATTGTCATGCAGGACAATAATGAGCAGTTTAACGTCATGACGGACAATGATGTAGTTTAATGTTGTGCATGATGATATTTCAGTTTAAAGTCATGCCAGACTAGACAGTTTAAGGTCATGAAGGATCGTCGTGCAGTTTAGGGTCATTTAGGACCCTCCAGTTTAATTTCATACGAGACTGGGGTGTAGTTTAAGGTCATGTGGGACTGTGGTGCTCAGGCAAAGTATTTCTTGAGGAACTTGTCATTGGTGGGAGGATTTATGCACTAACCATCCATGGTCACCAAGGAGTATGCTCCGTTGGGGTAAAACTTATGAATGATGTAAGGTCCTTCCGATTTGGGCTCCAGCTTGGGTGGTTTCCTACCGGGGATCATTGGCGCTCGAAGGGCCAACACCAGGTCGCCTTGCAGAAAAGAGCGAAGGCGGAACTTCTTTTTGAAGGCTCTGGCTATCTTATTCTGATGCCTTTCCAGATTGTGCAGGGCACGGAGCCTATTCTCATCCAGTGCTTCCAATTCATCTAGATGGATTTCGGCCACCTTATTTGGCACCTGCTGGATATAGAATACAGTGCGTAACGATGGTAGCTAGATCTCGATCAGCAGGACGACCTCAGCCCCATACACCAAGGAATATGGAGTCACCTAGGTGGAATTGCGAGTCGTCTTCTGATACGCCCAGAGGGTATTGGGGAGATTGTCCGGCTAACTTTTCATGTTTTTACCAACCATTTTCTACAAAATGTTAGAGAGGGTTTTGTTGAATGCCTCGATCTGCCCATTTTCATCCACATGATAGTGAGAGGTATGGTTCGAACGGATATTGTACTTGGTGTAAAATTTCTTCAGCTTGACTGCTTGGAAGTTGGTGCCATTATCGGTGAGGGAAGGGTGAGGGACTCCAAACTGGTGGATGATATTGGAGCTCATGAAGTCAACGATGGAACGGGCCTTGACCACTTTGAGTGGAACTACCTCTGCCCACTTGGAGAAGAAATCTGTAGCTGTCAGGATGAACCAACACTGGTGAGCTATCGCGGGTGGATATGGTCCCACGACATCGAGTCCCAACACCACAAATGGCCAAGAGTACTTGGTGGAGTGGAGAGGCTATGGCGGCTGATGCAGAAAGTTAGCATGAACTTGGAACGCAAGGAATCTCTTGGAAAACTCAATACAATCATGGATCATAGAGGGATAGAAGTACCCTAGTCTCCGGATCTGATGGGACAACTTTGGCCCAGCCTGGTGGGCACTGCAGGAACCAACATGAACCTATTGCATGACCTAAGAAATCTAGACTCCTTGAATACAATGGAAGAGAACACTGTCGAAGCCCTGCTTTTAGAAGATCCACTAAAGGCTGGGACCACTTTGGAGGGTAAACTGCAGTACCCGACGTCGGATTTGCTCGCGCTCGGCCCGATCATCTAGGAGGCAACCATTTTGGGGATACTTGACAAAAGGTGCCCTCTTGTCGAGGGTGGACTCAACAACTGCATCTAAAGAACCTGGGGCTCCCGACATGGAGGGCCCAGCGGTAAGATGGCTTACCTGCGGGCCGTCGTCATCTTATGGGATGAAAGGGGCAATGACTCTCTGGTGTTTCACATGTACAATCAGGTCATCCTACTTGGGTTCTACAAGTGACGCAGCTAGGCCATTCAAAGCGCCCGCTCGACCGTTCTGTGACCGAGGGACATGGGTAACCTTTGGTCGAGAAGGGAACTGGTCCATTAGATGAAGGGTGCACTCAAAAAATGGCACGAGCTCTGGATTTTTGACAACATAGTCGCCATTGACCTGCTTGATGACTAGTTAGGAATCCCCTTTTATGTGCAAATGGGGCACATCGATCTCAAGGGCCAGCTTGAGGCCGGTGATGAGAGCCCGATACTCTGCCTCGTTGTTGGTGTAACCTTCTAACAATAGGAATGAGTATGGAAGGACGGCTTGCGCCGAGGTGATTAAGAAGATACCCAGACCCACTCTGTTGAGATTAGGATCATTGAGCCTCCAACCTGTGGGGCTCTCGGAGGCACCGTCGAAGTGCATTTACCAACATGAGATGACATGGTCAACTGAGAGAATTGCCTCATCAGAAAAATCCAGGTCCAGGGATTGATCCTCAGAGGTTGGATGGGCAGCTAGGAAGTCTACCAATGCCTTTCCCTTGATAGGCTTTTGAGGCATGAACCTGATGTAAAACTGTTGGAGGATCACCGCCCACCATGATAGTCGGCCAGTCAACATGGGACGGTTCAGAATATACTTCAGTGGGTCTACCCGAGAGACCAACTATACCTCGTGTTGCTGCAGGTAATGCCGTAGTTGTTGTACGACAAACACGAGCGTAAGGCATCTCTTTTTGATGGTGGAGTATCTGGTCTCCATATTAAGGAGAATGCGACTGAGGTAGTAGAGGCTGTTCTATGTCCCCTCATTATTCTTATGAGAGAGAAGGGTGCCGAGAGACCATTCCAGAACGGTCACATAAAGGACCAGTGATTTTATGGAAACAGGTGGCATCATGACCAGAGGCTGGAGCAGATACTGCTTGATTTCTTTAAAGGCAGCTTGACACTCTTCATCCCATTCATAGGCGGAGCCTTTCTTCATGAGCCTAGAAAAGGGATTACACTTGCCAGCCTGGTTCGTGATGAACCAACGTATGTAGGCTAAGTGGCCTTGGAGACCTCGAAGCTCCCGAATATTACTCCGGGGAGGCATCTAGATGATGGATTTGATCTTCTTTGGGTCAATCTCGATGCCTCGTTATCTGAAAACAAAGCCAAGAAACTTCCCGGAGGTGACCCCAAATGCACACTTTAATGGGTTCATCTTTAGGTGGTGGGAAGGGAGGAAACCGAACACTTTCTCAAGGTCCTTGAGATGGTCCTGGCGCTTGGTGAGATTTGACCACCAGATCATCTACATAACACTCCACCGACATTCCCAAAATCGTCTTGAATATGCGATGCATGGCCTGCTGATAGGTGGAACCTGCATTTTTCAGGCTGAAAGGCATAACCTGGTAACAAAAGGTACCTTGGGGTTCCCTGAAGGCAGTGGACTCCTCGTCTTTGGGGGCCATACAAATCTGGTTGTACCCAGAATACCCATACATGAAGGAGATGGCTTGGAACCTGGCTGCAACATCAATCAACAACTCTATCATTGGAAGGGGAGAATCATCCTTCAGACAGTGGCGATTGAGATCACGGAAGTCGATAGAGACTATGATATGCCCATTCTTCTTCCTAACTGGCACAATGTTGGCTAACCACTTGGGGTACTGGACTTCCTTAACGATGTTGGATTTGATAATCTTGTCAACTTCGGCCTCAACCATGGAACCGTGGGAAGGGTGCATCTTTATGGGAGGATGATTGAACCAGTAATGGTTTGTCGGGAGGCCAATGCGGTGGATGACTACCTGAGGATCTAGTCTTGGCATCTCATCGTAACTCCAAGAAAACACATCTCGGTGCTACTTAAGGAAGTCTACGTACCGCTGCTGCTCCTCAAGGGACATGGCGGCACTGATCAATGTGGGTCTCGGGTCTGCCTTGCTACCAAGGTTCACCTGTACCAGTTCATCGACCGTGGTAGAGACACCTTCTTCAAAGGCGGGGGGAGCATCCCCCAGATACTCTTCTCAACTTGTGGAGGGATCTTCCATGAGGGGAGTAATTTCTGAGCCACCAGACTCTGATGGGAGGCTGGTACCGGCCTGAGTGGCAGTGGTCATCATGTTAGGAGACTCATGCGCCATTGAGACCATAGTGATGAAGGCGGTTGACCCAATCCCATCCGGTCTTCGACCCAAGGGGCCATGCTTGATGACATCAAAGCAGTAGTGGTGTGTTGGATTGAGCTGGTTGATTCCAACCCAGTGGAAGAGACACTTATGACGTACCGCCGTTTCCATGAGCCTTACATCCCGATACCGTACAGGGGTAGGAGGTTCCGGGATCACATGAGCCTGGTTGGTGTAGGAGTATGAGGTGATTTTATAACATCGCTTGGACCTGAGAATATGCCTTCCTCTTTTACCCGAAACAACAAAGCATTGCCCCATGTCGGGGGTCGTGGCCTCCAACCGATGGATTGGGAAGATGTAGGAATCATCCAGACCTGCCCAAGGATCACTTGTGACTTTGGTGGGTTTATCCTCACTTTCCAGAATTTTCTTATCCTTTGTCTTGTAATAGTCACCGTCCAGATAGCGGGCTTCACAAGAGCCAAAATGAGACGCATCTCCTTGGAGCACGCCTACACGACCATTAAGGAAGTATTTGAGGCATTGGTGATACGACGAAGGGGATACTGCATGCAGATAAATCCATGGCTTGCCCATCAATGTGTTGTATGCAATGTCCTGGGAGAAGACCATGAATTCGGTACTGGCAACGAGGCCACCGAACTGGGTCTTCAAACGGATCCTACCAACTGGGGTTTTCTCACTCCTATCATATCCCTAGATCCTTAGGTTGGAGGGATTTAGATCATCCCCAAACAAACCCAACTTTCACAGTGTCAGATTCGGGATTAGGTTAATCCCAAAGGCCATGTTAACAAGACAGCGGCAGACTTCCACACCATTAAACTGGCCAGTGATTTATAGTGGACGAATGTGCCCCTGTATAGGAGGGTCTTTGTCTTCACCAGAGAATGAGATAACTTCCTGGAATTTGGAATTCTCAACTGCCTCAGCATGGAAAGCTTCTTCAGCTGCAACCTCCGTCTCAAACTATAGGGGGCTCCTTAGGGCCTCGGCAAGCGCCTCACGCATTTCTGACAATAGGCGAAGGGCCTCAAGGATATAAAGCCTCGCTAGAATGCCGGAAAGGTGCTTCATAACACCATACTTCCAAGACAGACGTGAGCATATTCTTACAGGAGGCCGTTCTGCAATTGAGGACATGGTGGGCCCTGCTGGCTGGACCGACGACTAGTTAGTACTGGGTACGTCCCGCTTCCTGCTAGTTGAGGCCTGAAGATTAGCTACTGGATGAGGACCGGACAGCTGAGATTGGCCTGTAGTAGGTCAAGAATGGCTGTGGTACGGACGAGGCAGCTCTGCCCGATCTAGTATCACAAACGGCAGTGAAGGTAGATCTGAGGGAACCAGATGAGGAGGTTGCGCATGCTGAGCTATGCGCTGGGCCTACTGTCTGGTTTCAATAACGTGCACGGCCTGGCCGGAGGTGCCAGATGATGCACCCTGATGACCCATGTAGTCACAGCTCTATAGATGTTGAAATCGACAAGGGATATTGGGGAGGTTCTCCTAGCATCCCCCCTCGTCGGGAGTCATATAGAGATTTAACAGCTCCACGGTATTAACCGAAGAGTACCCCTGACTTTCGTTTGACGAAACATCCACCACTGGGCGGATTCTGGGAGGGATCCCCATCTTAGGGGGCATGAAATCACCGAGAGTGCGTGATGACGATGACAGTGGTGGAGCGCGTTGCTACTTCTTGCACCGTCGCTGCTTGCCCTTCTGGGAAGAGGCCGACTAAGATGATGACGCAGAGGTGCTGATCGCATCTTCTGAAGGCTCCAGTTGATTCAGGTGTGCCCGAGTAATACCATGGGCGCAGGCGACTGTTTTACGAGCCATCCAGTCTTCATACTTCTGGGACCCGCGGCTGGGAACCTACTGCCACTCGCCTTCGTCATCTCTACCGCTTTATGACCTTACGAAGACACCCGACACTTGTGCCTGGGCCGGACCCAACCTGAATATGTTATTATCGACATGGTCTTGGAGCCAGTCATTAAATAAATATCACTATTTGAGGGTATTCCCCAGGATCTGATGATAGGTTCATTAGTTGGGGCAATCGGTGAGATTCGCCTCTGCCGGACTTCTGCACTCGTGTAAGCACGCGATCCCCGGCTCTAGGGCACTTCATAAGTAATCGGGTACCTGATTCTTGTTGAACAAGTAAGTCTGGTGCCTTCTTTCTAGATAGGGGGCTCTGGGAGCTTGGCTCTGACAAGGGGCCGGAGGGGCCTGCCGAGGAGGTGGAGCCTGATTGTCCCTCCAAGGCGGTGGTGGCGTATTGCGCTGGGGAACCTGCCGATTCTGAGGTAGTCGCTGCTGGCCAAGAGGATGTGCCTGATGTGGCGGGCCTCTATGAGGTTGCGGAGCTGGTGCTACTGGTAGAAATTCTAGCTACCTGGGGGCTTCTATTTGGGCCACTACAATGGGCTTAGCTCTGGTATCCCTCCTTTATAGAATCACAGGGGGAAGCAGACGTGCCTGACTAGCCTATTGCAGAGCTTCCTCAAGGCACTGGACCTTATCTAAGAAGTCTTGGAACCCTCCGGGGTAGTTCTGGGTGATCAGGGAAGGAACTAGTTCTCTTTTGACATTCCCTACGCACATCGTCAGTAATTTCTCTTGAGTCAGTGACATATCGAGAGAGTATGTGAGCCCCTTTTACCGGGCGATAAAGTTCACGGCTCGCTCATCAGTCCTTTGTTTTCAATTGAAGAGGTCTGCGATGCTGGTCTTTCGTGTGGTGGAACTGAACTGGTATACGAATTGCCGGTGGAGATCCTCCCAACTGGTCACCGATCCAATTGGGAGCTGGCTGTACCAGGAAAATGCAGGGTCCTCAAATGTCTTCACAAAACATCAGAGATTGGCGGCTTCCTGCTGTGCTGGGGTCCCCAAAATGGGGCCACACCTGGAGGAAAAGTGGTCCACGTGCTGCGGAGGGTCCCCTGTCCCATTAAAGGGCGATAAAGTGGGATTCCCAAAACCCGAAGGTGCAGACATATCGTCCACCCACGTGGGATATGGCTTGCCATCTGGTGGGACTGCCACATGCTGCATTTCCAACGCCTCTAGGCGGGCGATGAGTACCACTATAGGTTCATCCGGTTGGGGGTCCCTATATTGACAGGGATCCCTAACCACGAGTGCGTTGCCGGGATCTTCGACACAGTAGAAGGCTTCAACGACTCATGGATCGACTGGCGGAACGGCCCGTGGGGCAGTTGGGGGGAACCCGGGCTGGATTCCTCGAATTGCCTCACCGTTCAGGAGGGTTTGGTGAGACGTATCATGCCCTCTTGCCGTGAGTTCCAACTTCTTCCCTGTCCGCGGGAGTTGCAAAATCAGGGTTTCCTGGAGGCATCTCGCTGGGGGGAAGTTGTTCTTGCCCCTGCTACCACGACTTAGGATCACCATAGTCGGGTTGCTGCTCTATAGCGCACTCGGCTAGGAGTTCATCGACAAGCCTCTTCTACTCAGTAAGTTTCCGACACAATGCAACCTTCTTGGGGTCTTCGTCCGTCTTCTGCACTGAGGCAGACGGGTCAGAGTGCTTGACATCTCTGACGTGCTCTTTACCCTTACCGACATTTTGACTAAGTATCAGTGAATCGGTGGGCACATGAAGACCTAAGAGGTTCCTCTGCTGATGATTAATCCTCCCTAATGGGTCCAACAATGGTGGTACACCTTCAGGGGGTAAGTCTCCATCAAGAAACTCCATCTCGTCCTCCTTGTCTACTATGTCAGCCACATGGACCTCAACCCTTCTTGGGGGCATGTCCTCAATGTCGAATAATGAATCGGGCTTCCACCGGATAGGACTGAAGAAGAGGGCAGTAAACTGTCCCCACCCATGGACTTGCACATTAGGGGTAGCTTCCCTGATGATTTTGCGGAGTACCTGGAAACTTTGAACGCATTTTTGTTGGAAGGTGTTCTGGCGATCTGGTGACTCAGGGTGCTGGGCCACGGGGAGTGCGGCCAAATCGACAAGACGACATTGTTCGCTGATTTCCTCAAAGTGCACTTGGCTCCTGGGGTACACCACCCGATGATAATGAAGAATGAAGTGCGTCACCCAGAAGGTTTGACGGAAGCACTCGACTTCCTTTGGGGTGTGGGATTCCGACGCACGAAAGTTCAATGCTGCCGCTGGACAGAACTTCTACGGGAAGTGATCCACTACAAGAATGTTCCAAAAACTCTTGGGCTCGGATTCAGGGTCTGGACCCATATTTTCCCACTCATCGACCGAAGGTGGCTGAGGAACCGGTAGTGGTACTGAGGCGGACCACTGGGACAGTGAACTAGGCGGCGGAGAATACAGTGAACAAGCCGACTAGCCGCCGAATTTCGTGCCATTCTTCGAAGAGTGAGGTGACCTGGCCACAATATCATGATATGACGAGCTGATATCCACAGCTTCTGGTGCAGGGATTGCGGTTACCGATGATGGTTCATGCTGTTTCTCAACCATCATCGGTCCCCAAAATAACTCTCTGTGATCTCTAGTTATGGTAGAGGGTGCTTCTGGCGACGACGGTGGTGACTTCACGGTCGCAGCCTGTGGGACTCCCAAAATTTTCTCCTCCTGGATGTACTTTCAAAGAGAGGCGGGAATCCGGTGGACTTTGCATTCTGGAAGGACGAGGCTAACACGCCTTGTTAGTGCCCCAGTCCTTGACATAGAGGAACTAGGGGAGGGTTCTATTGCTGAGTCGCATTATGATTCAGAATCTGAGAAGCGGGCCAGTTTGATCTCCATCCGGGCCTTCCCAGGATTCTTTTTGTGGCGGCGACAACCCACCCTCCTGCCCCTAGATGGCTCTTTGGGACATGGCTGATTCTTGACATGTAGTCTCGGGGCCGTGATGGTGCCAGGGCGGAGAGGACTTCCACTTGAGACAGCTGGGGTGTGAGGGGAACCGGGGTAAATGTCGAAGAAAACATGTGGAGGACCTCCATGAATAGCACCTAAGTGGGCGAAACCTCCGTTGAAACTGGCGGGGGCATGGGGAGGACCTCCATGCTTGGTGCAGGTTGAGCGAGGCTGACCTTCAGCCCTCTGGTTTCCAGGGCGAGGAGGACCTTCACCACATATGGAGAGAACGTAGGGAGGATCCCCATGCTGGAGAGGCACCAGATGGACAATGTATTCACATCGATGGTCGGGGTCCGGAGGAGGAACTCCGTACCCGGTGTGGTGGCCACATGAGAGATTTCCAAGCCAAGTGTCACTGCCGCGGGGTAGGTCTTCATTCGGGTTTGGGGTAGCATGGGGCATATCTCCATGATGCGTTTCAGAGCAAGTAAGGCCCACGCTCTGTGGAGTAGTGGTACAAGGAGGGCCTCCGTATGGGGTGACATCACCGTGGGTTGGTTCACGACGATCACCACTCAGGCCTACAATCCAGAGAGTCAACCAAGCCTGCATGTGGGGCGGTTGGGGCCTTGATCCAATTGGGCATAGGAGCGCCCCTGCTCAGCATGTGAAGGGACTCTGTGATATGTGTAGGCGGTGGCTCGGGCCACAGTAGTCGTCGACGTTAATGCCCCTTGACGGGCGTCCTCAGCTTGGGCCCAACGCTGGCGTTGAGTCAGGCGAGCCAGTGCGGGTGGTGCAGGCGCATAGCCTACCTGATCCTCTAGAAAGGCCGGAAGGCAGTGCTGATGTGGCCGGGTGGAGGCCCTTGCTTGAAGTCCTTGGATCGAGACTCTGACCGAGCTGAGCTGGACATAACCCACCTCATCAGCATAAGGCAGGGAGTCGTCAAAGCGTTCTTGGGACAGGCTCCCGAAACGATTGAATGTTGGGGTGGGGAGCAGAGGATCCCTACATGGCCTTTGAGGGCGGCGTTGGTGGTGGGGCTTGGATACCTCTAGGTCCAGGCAAGCCATATCCCGAGTTGGTATTATTCCCTCCTCCTCATAACGGTGTACGATGTTGTTAATCACCCTTCATTGGATGACTTTCGATGGGGAGATGGGGTGTGGGCGCCCCACGTTCGTGGATGCAGATGTCATTGTGGCAAGAGTGGAGCCACGCGAAGTGGTTGTGTCGGTGTTGCCCTTTCCCCTGCGTAGGCAGGTGGGCGACGATCGTGTCCTTGTAGAAACAACCTGATTCCTGGGAAGCATGGAGATTAACTCATCATCACAGCGAGGAAATGAAATCGACAACTAGTGCCCCAACACCATTCCGTATTCTATGTCCGGTAAGAGGGATCCACGCTGACAACATTGCAGAAAGGAATGCCCCACATTCTACTGCCCCAACTTCTGGTGAGTTTCACACCAAAACCACTATTTTCTTGGCGGGACCCTGTTCCAGATATCTGGATCCGGTGGCACATCAATCTACTGATGTCTCGAATGCTACTAATCTCCATATTGAGGAGAAGAATATTCACATTTGGTTCACCATTTCTATTTTTGACTCTTTCTTTAGGGCTCACGCGTCCGTCCGCTTGGGTACAGCAGGCATGGCTCTTTGTTGCCCCGCATTCCCTCTTTCCAAAGGTGAGTGAAATTCACTCCTTATTCAGGGACGTCTGCTCCTTGATCGAAACCCGGATGATGGGATGTTGGTTCTTACTTCCGTGGATTCCTCCTCAGAACTCGACACCTAGTCTGGGTCTCCCTCATAGATTTAATACGTTGTTCGTGAAACTCTTCCCAGTGCCATGTTGCCATGGATTCCGGTTAATTACACTGCTACTATCAGGACATTCCAAGGGGTCCGGTCAGGGCAGAAACCTTCATTTGGGGGAGTAGTCACATCGATGCATCATTAACGTGTCTGAACGCTGGGGAATTGGCGTGTCTATCTTTTTTACCTTATTATAGGGCTTCTCGAGGGCGCAGAATCCCGAGGCATCCCACATCGAGCATGGGGAATCATATGCCATATGCATGTATCTGAGGTTTTCTTCATCTTCCCATGATTAACACAGGGTATGCCGCAAGTTTAACGGACTACGGAGACAGATCGGGATGACCAGGACACTAGCTGGAGTGGATCAGATTGAAGAATCCCCCTTGAGGGAAAACCGATATCGGAGCCAGCTCGTGGGAAGCTTCTCGAATGTCATGTAGGGGAATAGAGTGGCATAATCTCACCGGGATGTGGAGGCCTAGACAAGAATTTGGATGTGTGATGGAAATCCACACAGAGTGGAGGGGGACTGAAATGGAGCTGTTGTGGAGATGACGGTGGTGATGGGATTGAGTCTCGAAGGGACTTCCTACGTATCCCTGTGGTAGGGAATCCATGTCCGCGTAGTTCAGAATGGATGTGTGGGGGCTTACACTCTAAGCTGCCCAGGGAGGTGGAAGAGCTGACGTGAATGCGGTCAGAACGACCGAGTGGTGGGCTTGAACCTCGTGAGGCTTCCTACGTACCATGCCTTGACATGGATCAAAGTCCACATAGTTCAGTTTGGGCGCCAGTGAACCGATGTGAACAAGGACCTTGGTCTAATGGGTGTTGGGATTGAACCTCGTGAGGCTTCCTATGTACCATGCCTTGGCATGGATCAAAGTCCACGTAGTTCGGGGATGTGGGTGTTGGCGAACCGACGTGAAGATGGAACTTGGTCCGATGGATGATGGAATTGAACCTTGTGAGGCTTCCTATGTACCATGCCTTGACATGGATCAAAGTCCACATAGTTTGGGATGAAAAGGGGCTGTTGAACTAACATGAAGGGATGTCGGAACAACTGGATGGTAGGGTCCCAATGGCTTACCACTGGATTGGGATGAAGATTAACGTCCTGCGGGACGATGGCATGTCGGAGAACCAATGTGAAGAAGGACCTTGGTTCAGGTGGATGGTGGGTTGAACCTTTGGGAGGCTTCCTATGTACCATGCCTTGACATGGATCAAAGAACACATAGTTCAAAAGGGATGTGGGTGTCGGCGAACCGATGTCAAGAAGGACCTCGGTCCGATGGGTAACGGGGCTTGAACCTCAAGGAGGCTTCATATGTACCATGCCTTGACATGGATCAAAGTCCTCGTAGTTTAGGAGGGGTTTCGTCAGAGAACCAACGTGAAGCTGAACCCGGGGGATCCACTGGTGGTGGGATTGAACCTTATGGTGGCTTCCTATGTACCATGCCTTGACATGGATCAAAGTACTCATAGTTCAGGTTATAACAACCCATACATTACATACATTGTAAATACTTCAAAATTGAAGTACACTTATTACAACATATAACAAAACCATGAAAAGGACCATATAGGTATAGTGTCTTTAGAAAATGGGAAACATAAACAACTTGTTCATAAAGCATCTACATTGCCTCCCATTTATTTCATCATATCTAGAGTCCCCTTTTGGCATATCTTACTTAATAACCTTCTTACTGACTTGGGGAAAGAAAACATACAAAAGGGTGAGCTCAAATGCTCAGTAAGGGTAAACAAAAGAAATAACAATCACATCATATTCATAAGAACATAACATTTTGGAAATATTAACCTGCAAAAGAGATCATAATTTCATAACATGGGATAAATCATAGTAGTGAAATGTAATCCCAATAATCATAACTTAAAACATGAAGCTTTGTGTCATACACACATAATCATAGAAAATCATTTCTTAGTAGTCAATACTCATTTCCAAGACTATCTTAGTGGACAATGTCCATTTCTGAACTGAGTTCACTCCTCGTTTCAGTCCCGTTTCACTGAACCGGTTTAACCTGCCGTTCCAACCATGTCTATCTCATGAGATATGAATCTTTACCCAATGCATTGGAGGGAGATATAGGTCCCACACATCTCATAATGATACCATTCTTATGTGTTCCACAATATCATAAATCATACATCATAGCATAACCCATGTAATAAAAATGAGATTCTTAAACATCATGCCATCTTAACATAATCCATATAAGATAAAAGGACATCATAAAAATAAATTCCATCATAACATAATCAAATCAATGTAAAAATAGGGATAGAAATATAACCCTATATTATATTAGATGGAAAATAATTTTGATAAAACACTTGATCTTCATTCTTGAGGAAAATATCTTTTCTACTTCAAAAACATTTTTCCTTTCATAACATGTCATACAATTTTAAACTAAAATAAGTTGATTAAAAATAAACTTGAAAACTTGTAAAGGAAGCTTCATGGAAATTATTCTCTAAAAATCCATTCATGCCGTATAAGTTAAAAAAACATTCTTCCCGTACTTTGGCCCGAAAAGTCAAAAAGTACCTCGTACGAAAAACGACAAAAGATTCCTTTAATATCTTTTACTAAAAACTCACAGAAGGGTAAAATCAGATTTAAACAATTTTATTAGGATATAAATAAAATTACATATTGAGTAAACATGGATTTGGATGATAAATATTCCCCTATCCAGTAAATTATGAAGTATAAACAATCTCGGATAAAAATTGAGATTGCGAGATTGTCCCTTACCTTAGGTCCGATTTGCTTCGTAAGTGTCCGAAACTCCTGTATAATGATTTATATAATGTCATTGACTTATTACAGAATCATAATCATTTTTATGATACCATATATGGTCATATTATTAGCTTCTTATTAGTAATATTTCATTTCTACTTGTTATTCGGGTGTTTATTACTTTTTTTTTCTTATGCGTGTTTTGTCGAATAAATTCTTATTACTATTTTTAGGTTATAGATACTTCATTTACAGAATGGTATTAGTGTAATATATATCATATTTAATCACTCAATTTATTTATGTAATAATTATGCAATGAAAATCATGTAGAACGAGTCTCATCACATTGTGGAGACGGTATTCCGTACGTACGCACGAGCGATGATATCGTTCCCATGATCGTGGAATTGTTTTGGAGTGTATTTATAATATTTCAGAATCAATATCAATTTAAAATAATCATATATACTTATTATTTACACCATTATACCCATCCATGTAAGGTGGTGGTGGAAAATAGATTACACAACGGCGTGGAGACGGTATTCCGTACGTACGCACACGTGGTGATTTTGTTTTCCGTAGGATGGATAGATGGTGAAATAGGGTTGTTTCATATGCATAATAACATATAAGTATATGAGTGATACTTATGTTATTACTTCATAATAAAACAACTAAAGAAAAATAAGTATAAGAATAAATAAAGTTGAAAGAATCGGTAACGGACATTACCTCTTCTTTGAAGCACCTCTTTGAGACCCCCTCTTAGGGAACTAAAATTGGGCTTTTAAGAAGACCAGGACCTATAGGATGTTTCTATGGAAGTGGAGAAGTGAATTTGTCAGGGGTTGGCTGAGCTTGAAGGTTAAAAGTGGTGTGAGGAAGAGAGGGAGGAGGTGCCCTTTTATAAGGGAGGAGAGGGGCACCTTTGGAAAAACCAAAAATATTATTTTATTATAAAGCCATATTCAGTTTTTAATAGCTCAAAATTGATTTATTTATAAGATAAGGTGGGGATGGGTCTAAATCCTCTCATCCAATATAATTTATACAAGTTTAGGTTTCTATTGTAACCTTATCATTTAGATTTAACTTTAAGTTAAATAATTTTACTTTTACCGTGTATTTTTGTTTTCTTACACTATAATGTTAATAAACTTACTATAACAAGACAAAAGAACCCCAAGTTGTTTATTATTAATATATATAACCTTATATAAGACATTTGGCCGAACCTTATATTTTTAGGAATAAAATAACAATTAATAATATAATATTTGTTTTAAAACCAATTTTATGTCAATTTTGACACTATTTGGTAATTGATTTTTTTGAAAATTATAACAGAATTATTAGTTCTAAAAAAGTTAATTAAATAAATAATAACATTTCATATTAACCTATAAAATTAATGGAATTCATAAAAAGTCTCAAATTACATTTATTTGGGTATTTATAACATCAATTATGTCAATATTTCATTAATAAGATAATTACTGTATCATCATTGTGTCATAAATAAATTACATTATTTAATGTCTAAAAATTATAAATAAAATACCATTATGTAGGAAATATTTTTATATTTATAATGAATATTTATAGTCTAATTTATCTTATGTATAACCCTATATTAAAAATTATTTACTTATTAAACTTTGATTTGAACTATTTTAACCCTTCTTTAAATAAATTAATATTAAATGTCCTAATCTAATCCAAGTGGGCCTAAATGGTCATATTTTATTCCTAAGGTTGTTTTGGTCGAATTACACTTATCCAATAGAATTAGGTCATGTTTTAGGGTAATAATAATATCATTTTTACCCTTAATTAACCTATTTACATTTAACCGTGGTAAAAAAAGTAAAAAGTTACTATTCACCAAAAATTATTTTCATCTCATTGAACCACATTTTAGACCTTGATATTAACCATGTCTCTCGGATTTTCGAAATTCCACTCACATAAGTGGTAAAATTATGTTTTATGTGAATTTGGAAATTCTCCTAGGAGGTGGGTAAAAGACGGTGAAAAGTTCAATAAAATTTTTATATATCTAAAATTATTATAAAATGACACCAATGAATTGAATTGTACTTATATAGGTATTATGTATCAATTATGACCTAAAATAAATTTAAATAAAATAAATAATTATAAAAAGTCGGTTTTTATAAAGTAACCCAGTGTTTTCACTATTCATCAAAAATTGAAAGTTTTCAGAAAAATACCAAAATTTCACCCTAGGATAATTTTGATATTCCGAATCAAAAAATGAAGTCCGTTTTGAAAAATAAAAATTAAAAAATTTCCAAAAGGGGGTATTAATATTCATAACTGCTAGTTTTAATAATATTTTAATAGCATATCGTTGTTTAGTGAAACTCGGTATTGCGTATGACGCAAGATATCGAGGAAGGTCACGATTGTGTGTAAAGAAAGCCAAGCTAGTGTTGTGTATAGTGAAAGATTCCTTTGATGATTTATATAATATAAAAATAAAATATTTCTCATAAAAGTCTCGGGTGTTACATTCTACCCCCCCTTAAAATGAATTTTGCCCTCAAAATTCGTCACTTTGTAACAAACAGATGAGGATACCTCTCCCTCATCATATCCTCAAGCTCCCATGTAGCTTCTTCTAATTAGTGGTTCCTCCATAAATCTTTCACCAAGCTAGTGGTCTTGTTTCGTAGGACTTTTTCACTACGATCAGGAATCTCTATCGGCTGTTCTTCATAAGAAAGATCTTGTTCCAGCGGTACAACTTCTGAGTTGAGTACATGTGAAGGATCAGGTATGTACTTTCTTAGGAGAGATACATGGAAAACATTGTGAACTTGAGAAAGATTTGGTGGAAGTGCCAATCTGTAAGCTACCTTCCCAACACGATCCAGTATTTCTAAAGGACCGATATACCTAGGGCTCATCTTTGCCTTCTTTCCAAATCTCATTACTCTCTTCCAAGGAGATATTCGTAAGAACAATTTATCACCCACTTCAAACTCTAGGTCTTTTCCTTGGTTGTCGGCCTAACTTTTTTGTTGACTCTGAGATGATATTATGTGTTGTTGAATAGAACTGACATTTTCTTCCATCTCATCAACAAGATCAGGTCCTAATAGCTTTCTTTCCCCAACTTCATCCCATAAAGTTGGAGTCTTGCATTTCTTTCCATAGAGATCTTCATAAGCAGCCATCTGAATACTGGAGTGAAAGCTATTATTATAAGAAAATTCCACCAAAGGCAGGTGTTGATCCCAAACACCTTTGAAATCCATAGAGCAATCTCTTAACATATCTTCTAGAGTTTGAATTGTTCTCTCAGACTGACCGTCTATCTGAGGATGATAATCAATACTGAAACTCAACTCTGTATCCAGAGTATGCTGAAGACTTCGCCAGAACTTTGAGGTAAATATTAGATCCCGATCAGATATAATGGAAAGTGGTACTCCATGAAATCTTACCACTTCCTTCATATATATCCTGGAAAGCTAATCCAGAGAGAAATCCTCTTTAATAGTGATGAAGTGTGACGACTTTGTAAGACGATAAACTATGACCCAGATAGAATTATTGCCTTTGGATGTTTTAGGAAGTCCAGTGACAAAGTCTATAGTGATGTTTTCCCATTTCCATTTTGGTATGGATAATGTTTGAAACATTCCATTAGACTTCTGTCTCTCAGCTTTAACTTGCTGACAAACCAAGCATCGAGAGACATATTTAGCAACATCTCTTTTCATTCCATCCCACCAGAAGTACTCTTTTAGGTCCCTATACATCTTTGTGCTTCCAGGATGAATAGAGAATGAAGAACTATGAGCCTCATCCAACAACTCCTTCTTTAATTCTGGGATGGGAGGAACACAAACCCGATTCCTGAATTTTATTATCCCATCACTATCAAGGTTGAATTCAAGAACATTTCTCACCTTCTTTTGTAACTCTACATATTCTTTCTATGCCTCTTTAGTCTTCACATGTATAGATGGTTGAACATTCATTTGAGAAAGATACGATTTTTCCCATTCGATTATAATTCCAAGATCCATCCTTTGTAAATCCATAAATATTGGATCTTTTGTAATCCCCGTCATGGATAAAATGGCATGGTCTTGTCGACTTAATGAATCTGCCACCTTGTTTGCTTTCCCAGGGTGGTAATGAATTGAGCAGTCGTAATCCTTAATCAGCTCCATCCATCTTCTCTGGTGCATATTCAGCTCCTTTTGTGTGAAAATATACTTTAAGCTTTTATGATTAGTATAAATATCACACCGTTCTCGATATAGATAATGCCTCCAAATATTTAATGCAAAGATTACTGCAGCTAACTCCAAATCATGAGTTGGGTAATTTTTCTCATGGATTTTCAACTGTCATGAGGCATAAGATATCACCATATCACTTTGTATAAGAACACACACCAACCCCTTCTTGGATGCATCACTATAGATTAAAAACCTTTCTCCACTACAAGGAAGTGTGAGTACAGATGCACTGGATAAACTTCTTTTCAAATCCTTGAAATTCTCTTCACATTCCTCCTTCCAAATAAACTTAACTCCTTTTCGAGTCAACTTGGTGAGTGGATTAGATAATCGTGAAAAATCTTTCACAAAACGTCAATAATATCCAGCCAAACCACGAAAACTTCGGATCTCAGTTACTGTTGTTGGTCTCGACCATCTTTCGATAACCTCTTTTTTTGCTGGATCCACAGATATCCCCTCTTTTGAGATTATGTGACCCAAAAATGCAACTTTTTGAAGCCAAAATTCACACTTGGTAAATTTGGCATAAAGCTTCTCCTTTTTCAGGGTCTTCAATACAATTCTCAAGTGATCTTCATGTTCTTCCTTTCTCTTTGAATAGATAAGAATATCTTCTATAAAGACTACCACAAACTGATCAAGATAGTCTCTAAAGACTCTATTCATCAGATCCATGAAGATAGCAAGGGCATTAGTAAGACCAAATGGCATCACTATAAATTCATAGTGTCCATACCTTGTACAGAAAGCCGTCTTTGGTATATCCTCCCTTTTTACCCTTAATTGATGATAAACGGAATGAAGATCAATCTTGGAAAAGTATTGAGCTCCGCGTAGTTGGTCAAATAAGTCATCAATGCGCGGGAGAGGATATTTTTCTTGATAGTGATCTTGTAAAGTTCTCGATAATCAATGCAGAGTCTCATTGATCCATATTTCTTCTTAACAAACAGAATAGGTGCTCCCCAAGGTGACGCACTAGGGTGTATGAATCCCTTATCAAGATTCTCTTGGAGTTGCTTCTTCAATTCCGGCAACTTAATTGGGGCCATTCTATAAGGTGTCTTTGAAATAGGCAAAGCACTCAGTACGAGTTCTATTGAAAACTCAACTTCACGATTTGGTGGAAGACCCAGAAATTCCTCTGGAAAGACATCATCAAACTCTCGTAAAATGGTCATATTCTTAATCATGGGTTTCTCTCCAACCATTTGAGATAAATAACCCTCATTTAGTAGAATCAAGACCCATAAGATGGACGAAATTTCAACTGGAAGGTTATGTTCATCCTTGCATCGATAGACGATCATAGATTCATCTAGAATATGAAATGTGACTTCCCTTATTTGGAAATTGATATGAGATACATATAAAGAAATCCAATCCATGCCAAGAATCACATCAAAATCCACTATAGGAAGGATCACAATATTTGCAGGAGACACTTTCCCACAAACTTCAATCGGAGAAGAATTATTAACTTTTAATGAGACTGTTGTGCCATTAGGGGTTGCCACAACTAACTCAACATCTAATTGTTGAGGTAATACGGTGATACCCTTAGAAAATTCTTCAAAAATAAAAGATTGGGTGGATCCAGAATCAAATAAAACATTTGCTACTTTAGAGTGGATGGTAAGTGTACCTTTCACCACTTCGTTATCGTACTCCACATCACTGATAGAAATTGCATTTGACTTTCCTTTGTCTTTAGCCTTAAGAGTTTGTTGACGTCGATCATCATCAACAACCCATGGATTAGGGCATTGATTGGCATAATGCCCCATTTCCTTGCACTTGTAACATTGAAGTGTAGGAGGTGCACTCTGTGTATCCTTTTCTTTGTTCGCATCACTAGACATCTTCTTCCCATCATTGTGGAATTCAAATGCCCGATGACCTTCCTTTCCACATTTGAAACATTTACTTGTCCCTTTAAGAAAACTCCCTCCATGTTTCTTTCCACACTTTGAGCATAAGGGAATGATCATCTTCTTTTCAGTGTGCTCTTTAGATTTTCCTTTAAATTCCATTTTCCTCTTCTTATCAAACCAATATGACTGATGGGTTACTCCAATCTCCATCTCAACCTTGAGATCACATCGAAAGATTTCCTTGTAGCTATTGAAGTCTCTTATGGCTAACTCCCTTCAAAGACTTGGTTTTAAGCCACTAAAGAATCGATTGATCTTACACTTGGGTTGGATAATAATCCCAGAAGCGTACCTTGCATGTCTTGTAAAATTTTCTTCATAGGTACCAACAGATTCATCATCCTTTTTCATTAGTTCAAGAAACTCCTTCTCTATCTTTGTTCGGAGAATACGAGGGAAGTACTTATTGGAAAATAAGTTCTTGAACTCGTCCCATTCCATGGATTCAATTTCATCCCTTTGCCTCGTATTTTTGATAAGATTCCACCATTAATCAGCTGCACCTACTATGCGATAAACTGCTAAGATGACTTTATCATGTTCAGAACATTGAAGAACTGAAAATATCTTTTCAGTTGTACTGATCCATTGTTCATCCACTAATGGATCAGAAGACCTGCTGAATGAAGGTGGACGCTACCTCATGAAGGATTAAACAAAATGTTACTCCTTCCTTTTCTCATTTGGATGTCCTGAATGATTCATATCTTGAGAAATTTGTGTGAGCATGGTACAGGATTTCTCATTCCAGCTCCCATAACGGTTGGTTGCTCAGGGGGACAATCATTGCATTGCCCATCGCATTCCGCATTAACACGGTTCCTTCGGGTTCCAAACATTGACTAAAACCAAGAAGAATAGTGTGATAAACACTAATTATATTAGGGAAAAACACATAATCAAGAATAAAATTTCACACTTACGGTCTTATCATAGGTTGTTCATGGACATTTCTAAAACGCTATGATTGTGTTCTATGCTTATACATATCCTTAGGTTTCTTTACTAAGGCTTTCACATTCTAGTTTCCAATGGTTGACTATACCTTTCCTCTGATACCAACTATAATGACCCATACATTACATACATCGTTAATACTTCAAAATTGAAGTACACTTATTAAAACATATAACAAAACCATGAAAGGACTGTATAGGTATAGTGTATTTAGAAACTGGAAAACATAAACAACTGGTTCATAAAGCATCTACATTGCCTCCCATTTATTTCATCATATCTAGAGTACCTTTTTGGCATATCTTACTTAATAACCTTCTTCCTGACCTGGGGAAAGAACACATACAAAAGGGTGAGCTCAAATGCTCAGCAAGGGTAAATAAAAGAAATATCAATCACATCATATTCATAAGAACATAACATTTTGGAAATCTTAACCTGCAAAAGAGATCATAATTTCATAACATGGGATAAATCATAGAAGTGAAATGTAATCCCAATAATCATAAATTAAAACCTGAAGCTTTGTGGAATACACACATAATCATAGAAAATCATTTCTTAGTAGTCAAGACTTATTTCCAAGACTATCTTAGTGGACAATGTCCATTTCTGAACCGAGTTCACTCCTTGTTTCAGTCCCGTTTCACTAAACCGGTTTAACCTGCCATTCCACCCATGTCTATCTAATGAGATATAAATCTTTACCCAATGAATTGGAGGGAGATATAGGTCCCACCCATCTCATAATGATACCATTATTATGTGTTCCACAATATCATAATTCATACATCATAGCATAACTCATGTAATAAAAATTAGATTCTTAAACATCATGCCATCATAACATAATCCATATAAGATAAAAGGACATCATAAAAATAAATTCCAACATAACATAATCAAATCAATGTAAAAATAGGGATAGAAACAGAACCCTATATTAACTTAGATGGAAAATAATTTTGATAAAACACTTGATCTTCATTCTTGAGGAAAATATCCTTTCTACTTCAAAAACATTTTTCCTTTCATAACATGTCATAAAATTTTAAACTAAAAGAAGTTGATTAAAAATAAACTTGAAAACTTGTAAAGGAATCTTCATGGAAATAATTCTCTAAAATTCATTCATCCCGTATAAGTTAAAAAAACATTCTTCCCGTACTTTGGCCGGAAAAGTCAAAAAGTACCTCGTACGAAAAACGAAAAAAGATTCATTTCATATCATTTACTAAAAACTCCCCGAAGGGTAAAATTAGATTTAAACAATTGTAGTAGGATATAAATAATATTACATATTGAGGAAATATGGATGTGGATGATAAATATTCCCTATTAAATTCTGAAGTATAAACATTCTCAGATAAAAATTGAGATTTCGAGATTGTCCCTTACCTTAGGTCCGATTTGCTTCGTAAGTGTCCGAACCTCCTGTATAATGATTTAAATAATGTCATTGACTTATTACAGAATCATACTCATTGTTATGATATCATATATGGTCATATTCTTAGCTTCTTATTAGTAATATTTAATTGCTACTTGTTATTCAGGTGTTTATTACTTTTTGTTCTTATGCGTGTTTTGTCGAATAAATTCTTATTATTATTTTTAGGTTATCGATACCTCATTTCCAGAATGCTATTAGAGTAATATATATCATATTTATTCACTCAATTCATTTATGTAATCATTATTCAATGAAAATCATGTAGAACGAGTCACATCACATCGTGGAGACGGTATTCCGTACGTACGCACGAGCGATGATATCGTTCCCATGACTGTGGAATTGTATTAGAGTGTATGTATAATATTTAAGAATAAATATCACTTTACAATAATCATATATAGTTATTATTTACACCATTATACCCATCCAAGTAAGGTGGTGGTGGAAAATAGATTACACCACGGCGTGGAGAGTGTATTCCGTATGTACGCATGCGTGGTGATTTTGTTTTCCGTAGGATGGATAGATGGTGAAATAGGGTTGTTTCATACTTATAATAACATATCAATATATTAGTGATACTTATGTTACTACTTCTTAATGAAACAACTAAAGAATAAGAAGTGGAAGAAGAAATAAAGTTGAAAGAATCGGTAACGGACATTACCTCTTCTTTGAAGCGCCTCTTTGAGACCCCCTCTTAGGGCACTAAAATTGGTCTTTTTAAGAATAACAGGACCTCTAGGATGTTTCTAGGGAAGTGGATAAGAGAATTTGTAAGGGGTTTGCCGAGCTTGAAGGCTCAAAGTGGTGTGAGGAAGATAGGGAGGAGGTGCCCTTTTATAATGGAGGAGAGGGGCACCTTTGGAAAAACTAAAAATATTATTTTATTATAAAGTCATATTCGGTTTTTAATAGCTCCAAATTGATTTATTTCGAAGCTAATGTGGGGATAGTTTTAAATATTCTCATCCAATATAATTTATACAAGTTTATGTTTCTATTTTAACCTTATCATTTAGATTTAACTTTAAGTTAAATAATTTTACTTTTACCGTGTCTTTTTGTTTTCTTACACTATAAGGTTAATAAACTTACTATAACAAGCCAAAAGAACCCCAAGTTGTTCATTATTAATATATATAACATTATATAAGTCATTTGGATGAATCATAGATTTTTAGGAATAAAATAAAAAATAAAAATATAATATTTGTTTTAAAAACTATTTTATGTCAATTTTGACACTATTTGGTAATTTATTTTTGTGAAAATTATAACAGAATTATTAGTTCAAAAAAAGTTAATTAAATGAATAATAACATGTCATATTAACCTAGAAAATTAGTGGAATTCATAAAAAGTCTGAAATTACATTTATTTGGGTATTTATAAGATCAATTATGTCAATATTTCATTAATAACATAATTACTGCATCATATTTGTGTCATAAATAAATTAAATTATTTAATGTCTACAAATTATAAATATAATACAATTATGTAGGAAATAATTTTATCTTTATAATTAATATTTATAGTCGAATTTATCTTACGTATAAACCTATATTAAAAATTATTTACTTATTAATCTTTGATTTTAACTATTTTAACCCTTCTTTAAATAAATTAATATTAAATGCCCTAATCTAATCCAAGTGGGCCTAAATGGTAATATTTTATTTCTAAGGTTGTTTTTAGTCTAATTACACTTATCCAATAGAATTAGGAAATGTGTTAGGGTAATAATAATATCATTTTTACCCTCAATTACCCTATTTACTTTTAACTATGGTAAAAAAAAGTAAAAAGTTACTATCCACCAAAAAATTATTTTCATCTCATTAAACCAAATTTTATTCCTTGATATTAACTGTGTCTCTTGAATTTTAGAAATTCCACTCACAGAAGCGGTAAAATTAAGTTTTATGTTAATTTGGAAATTCTCCTAGGAGGTAGGTAAAAGACGGTGAAAAGTTCAATAAATTTTTTATATATCTAAAATTATTATAAAATGACCCCAATGAATTGCATTGAACTTATATTGGTATTATGTTTCAATTTTGACCTAAAATAGATTTAAATTAAATAAATAATTATAAAAAGTCGGTTTTTAAATAGTAACCCTGTGTTTTCACTATTCATCAAAAATTGAAAGTTTTCAGAAAAATACCAAAATTTCACCCTAGGCTAATTTCGATATTCCAAATCCAAAAATGAAGTCCGTTTTGAAAAAAAAATTACAAAATTTCAAAAAGTTGGTATTACTATTCATAATGGATAGTTTTAATAAAATTTTAATAGAATATCAGTGTTTTGTGAAACTCGGTATTGTGTACGACGCAAGCTATTGAGGAAGGTCACAATTGCATGTAAAGAAAGCCAAGCTAGTGTTGTTTGTAGTGAAAGATTCTTTTGATGATTTATATAAAATAAAAAAAATATTTCTCATAAAATTCTCGGGTGTTACACAGGTTGTGTAGTTTAACGTCATGCAGGACGAGATACAGTTTAACCTCATGCTGGACGAGGGCATACAGTTTAACGTCATGCTGGATGAGGGAATACAGTTTAAGGTCATGCTGGATGAGGGCATACAGTTTAACGTCATGCTGGACGAGGGAATACAGTTTAACGTCATGCTGGATGAGGGCATTGTCATGATTGATGCTTACTCTAAGCCCACGTGAGTCGTGATTGGTGTGAGAAATAGGAGGCAGTAGAGTCCTGATGTTCACGTCGCGAAGGGTGCCTCCATGAGAAGCGAAGAGGGGCTTACACGTTGAGAGACCCATGGTGTCGGGACTTACTCCAGGATGGAGGCTCGAGGGCAACAAAGTGCAGAGGGAGAGGGGATTTGGGACCAAAGAAAGGAGGTTCCTCATTCCTTACCACGCCCTCCGCTAGCCATGGCAGTGAGGAAGTACGGAGGTGCATGGGTGCTACCTCCCACAAGAAGGACTAGGGGCTTACGCCAAGATGTCCGCCCTTCCCTGTGGACAAATTCCACTCTGATAAGGAGTATATCATCCCCTATGAGGGGTGATCCCATCTACGTGGAGACCAGTGGGTGTAAAGAATGTTCGAGCCGGGGGGACCCTGCATACGAGGCACGAGGCCAGATCACAGTTTAACGTCATGTGTTGAGGAAGAGGTTCTTGGCAGTTTAACATCCTGCAGCTCAGACGAGGTGGGTTTACTCCGCACCCCTAGTACTTACATGACCGGTACCCTCTGCCCCTTGGGGAAGGGAAGGCATCAACAAGGCCGTGGAGAAGGGGGGTCGCAGAGCGAACCATCAAGGGGTCCACGTTAGCGTGGCTATGCGAAGAAGCAATAGCCGTTAGCGTGCCTATGCTAAGAAGCATTAGGCAAAGCAACGCCATGGGTGGTATCGTCCTTGGGACTTTGAAATCACATCGTGCAAACCTAGAGGGTCGCACGAGAGAAGGAATTTCCAAGACGAGGCATCCACAGGCAGGGGCCTTGCGGAGCTTGGTTGCTTTGCGTAGTAGAGGGAATTTGCGAATGGGTGTGCATTGAAAAGTGGGGTGCCTTGGCCTTAGCATGGGGAAGAGGTGCGAGTGGAAGGTGCTTCGCGAAGTGGAAGGGTGTTCGCGGAGCACTGCCTCGTGAAGCATAGGTGCCTCGCGAAGGTAGGTGCCCTGAAGTAGCGTGCTTCGCGAATTACAGTGACCCTTCCTTGGCATGTGGATCATGTGTACAAGGCGGGTGCTTCGAAAAGCATAAACACTCCGCAACTGCCCGGGTCCCCTTGGGATCCCCTTCCTTCGCGAATTCCCTTAGGCTTCGTGAAGGGAATCCCTCTCAGAAGAGGGGCTCAAAAAAAGAAAAGGCAGAGGCCTCTCACGAAGAAAAAATACCTCGCGGAACTCATGATTCCCAGAGCGAAGAGTGCTTTACGATTTGGGAGCTGAGAAGCCGAAAGGTCGTATTTTCCGTCCGGAGAGCTCAGGGGGAGATCGGTATTTATAGGCAAGAGGCACCGCGAAGAAGAGCTCATGCGGCGTGAAGGGGGTTTCTGTTTATCCGCGGTGGGTCGCGTACATCAACCGGGTTCCCAGAGAAGTACCGCCTCATCTACTTCGCAGCGGCCTCACAAACGTTAGGGCGTTCGTGGAGAGTTACCGCCTCCGGTGCTTCTTGGCGGTGTCTCGAACGTCAGGGCATTCACGGAGAGTTACCGCCTCCGGTACTTCGCGGCGGCCTCACGAACGTCAGGGCATTCACGGAGAGTTACCGCCTCTGGTGCTTCGAGCGGCCGCGTTGCTTGAGGGGGCTTCGCGTCGGGGCTTCGCGAGGCAGGGCGCGAGGCCTCCTTTTCTTCTCTTCTTTCTTCAAATATTTTGGCACCAACACTATCTTAGTAGGTTCATCCCAATTAGTTCTTTCAGTTTCTGGAATCTTATATTGATCCTCTATAGCAGTCCAGATGTCAAATCCCATACTCTCTAAATGAATTTCCATTTTAAGCTTCCACTGAGCATAATTTTTACCATTAAAGAATGGTGGCCTGTTCATAGCAACACCTTCTAGTATATTTTCCATAATAATATTTTAGCAAATATATTTAAAGAGATAAAATTTAGAACTAATAGAAATTTAATAACTTTAAGATACAAATAAAATCACTGTTGAAAAACAGAGTGTTTCGAAAATCTTTAATAATAAACAAACACCCTTCCTCTGATACCAAATGTTGGTCGGAGTGGATACTCAAGAGGGGGTGAATTGAGTTCCAATATCAATTTCTGTTAAAAATATTTCGATTAAAATCCCCTAAATAAAAAATAAGTTAAACTATAGTAAATTTTTAAAACTATAAGGGTTCATTTAGGTTCTCAAAGATTGATTTGGTCTCAGGTAATTTAATCAGAAGATTAAAGTAGCTTTTGAAGCTAACATACTGATTTACAATAGTTACAAACACTTTCTAGATTAACTATCAAAGTAACTTTAAAACAGTTTGAATTTCAAATTAATTAGCAGCGGAATATAAAATATATAGTATACTTTAGACTTAATCAAAGTTTCACAGCAGATATAACCAAGAGGTTTAGTCTCAATCTGAGACTTAGTCCTCTTAAACAATTTATATAAATTTGATCCACACTCTGGATCGGGGTAAATAATAGTACATAGACTGTCCAGGTACTAAGACCTCTACCACAGTTCTTCGTGGGAAAACAAAAACAATATCACACTAGCTGTCGAGGTCATACTTTACCTCTACCACTATCCAAAATGGGATATAAGAGAGATACAGAAGGTTCTTGTGAGGATTTAAAAAATCCTACAGTTTAGCACAGGAGACAGTGTGTCTATAAAATATACAGAGTATGCACATTGCTCAAAATGTAAATAAAAGAATCAATTAGAGAGTAGATATGAGTTTTAGAATGCTCTAGTGATTTTAAGTGGAGATCTAAACACCTTTGATTAATCAAGAATGCTTCTGAGTCCTCTGGTTTTTTTTTTCAGAAAAACAAAGGGTTGTTTTCTTCAAGTTCAGTTTGATCAGCTTGAGTGCATGAGGAGCTCGTTGTAGTTTCTTGTGTTCTCTTCTCGAATTAATGGATTCATGTATGTCCAGTGTTCTTTTATTATGGATGTAAACTTTGTGTATGCACCAGTTTTCAACACTCTTCAGACCTTTATTACTCCACGCTTATGCCCGACCGTTGTACTTCCTTTTATAGCATTCAGCTCTGGTCAATGGGAATGATTACCTTTTTACAGGTACGAGGTACGATTCCCTGACATGCCAAAAACTATAATTAAATAACATTAACTGCATTAAAATCATCAAATATGACTGTTAGAATTATTTTATTAATATTGACAAAGTATAGAGTTGAAGAATCAGTGACTGGTTAAGTCTTTATCAGTAGCTCTCTGTCAGTAGACTGGTAACGGTGGACTTTGTATAGCGGTGAGCTCATATCGGTAGCTCTTTGTTCTTGTACCAGTAGCTCCTTGTATCGGTAGCAGTTACTCTGTGTATCAGTATTTCTATGTACCGCTGAATCCTATTGGTAGCTTTGGTCTATCGGTAGCTCTTCTTTATATCGGTGAATTTCATAGTGGTAGACTTGCTTATACCGGTAGACTTACTCTAATGGTAGCTCTGGTGTAACGGTAGCTCATATCGGTAGACTTTTGTATCAGTATCCTTTTGTATTGGTAGCCTGTACATACCAACAGCTCTGTTCTGTACCAGTGATTAAGTGCATACCAGTGGACTTATGGACACCAGTCGACTTGTTCTATCGGTAGCTCTGCTTCTATCAGTAGATGTTCTGTATCGGTGGATCCTTTCTGTAATGGTAGATCTTATCAGTAGCTCTGAGTATTAGTGAGTTCTCTATCGGTAGACTGAATCTATTAGTTACATTTTCTTACCGGTGGACTTACACATACCGGTAGCTCTGTTCTATGCAACACATATCCAGATTGAGTTAGAATTATTTCATTGTATATATAAGCATAGATAAGCATAGATTAATATATTCCAATAATTATTCTTATATTCTTATCAACTCAATAGTAGGATGAGAATGTAAATAATATATAAGTGAACATTATTTGGGAATATCAACATATTAAGACATAATTGATATTATCAAAATAGGTGATGTCAACAAGAAGTATAATAATGGATTAAAGTCTAGATATTGGTGCATAAGATTGTTCATATTCCATTACTTTATATTTATTGTAATCCTTTGTAATAGGTTTTAATTTATTTCTAAATACTACGGTATTTTCATCTCATTTATTATGGAAAACCCATTTAAAACTAATTACAAGATAATAATTTGGATGTTTGACTAAAGTCGAATTTTTATTCCTCTCAAGCTCACTGAGTTCATATTGAATTTCATTTATCAAATATTAATCACCTAAATCCTCATCATAAGTCTTTGGTTTGAATTTAGATAAAAAATCACCATGCTTGCATTCATTTCTTAAGGAACTCCTCGTTTTTGTAGGCTGACCTACATCACCAATAATATTATCAATAGGATTATTCCTAATTTTTTTTTAAATTTTTGAGTTTTCAAAACTCTATTTCTCATCAACATGTTTAATTTATTCAAGAGGAAAAATTTCAGAAGAAATTTCTTTAGTTTGTTTCTCATAAGAATAACTTTTCAATAGGGTTGAAAATCAATTTTAGTAAAAAATCTAAAGATGTGGCTTCAAGTTGTTTGATAACAAAAGGAAATGTTTCATCAAATTTGACCTGAAATATTTTTTCAATAATACTTTTGTTTTTATTAAAGATTCGATAATAATTACTAGTAATAGAATAACTTAAAAAAATTCATTCATTATATTTTGGGTCATATTTATATAAATCATCATTAGTATTCAAAATGAATAGGTTACACCTAAAAAATATAAAGTAATAAAGTTTTGGTTTTCTTTCTATCCAAAACTCATAAGTATTTTTGTCAATAAAAGGTATAAGTAAAAATCTCTATATATTATAATATCAATACTAAATTCTTTAGCCTAAAAATGTTCTGCTTTTGAGTATTCGCTCAACATGTTTCTAAAAATATTCTAAATAATTCTATTTCTTATTTCAACTACACTATTTTCTTGAGGACTTCTAGGAGATGATAAGTTAAGTACTATACCCGTTTTAAGATAAAAAGATTAAAATTAAGAATTTAAAAATTATCTACCATGGTAACTATGAATAGTTACCAAGGGTATATTTTTTTATTTTAACATTGTTTATATAATTTTTTAAATAGAAAAAGGTTTTTTACTTTTTTTCTAAAAAAGACCCAAGTATATCTATTGTTGTCCTCAACTAAAACATATACACAATATTTTCCACCATTACATCTACTTTGTGTTTGAAAAATAAATCCATGTGAACTGACTATAAAGAATCATAAGTTGAAACATCAGTAATAGATTTAAAACTTACCTTATGTTTCTTTCCAAATTTATAAGGATAAAAAATTTAGAAGAATTAAACCTAAGCTCATGTAGATCTCTAACTTTTGCTTTCTAAGAAAGTGAGTATAAATTTATAACATTAAAATATCCTAATATTATATTCCACAACTTAGATTGACTTTTCATTACACTAATGAAAAGAGGATCTTATATTTATAAGTCTTCTAAGTTTAGTGTGTATATATTCTCATGACTGTTGGAAGAAATAAAAAATTTAACTTCTGAACATTGAATAATAAATTTATCAGTCCCAAAATTAAAAAGGATTCATTAATAACATAATTTGCTTATGATAATTATGTTGTTCTTAAGTACTACATTTGTTTTCTTCAAATTAATGATTTTCTATGGAGAACAATATTACCTATACCATAGATTTATCCTAGAAAACTTTCACCAATAACTGATTCACCACCATTCATATTTAAAACAATTTCAAAGAATTTATTATTTATAGTCATGTTCCTAGAATACCCTCTATCCACATACCAAATATTTTTTCTGATGGTACTCTTCTTATTTTCCTAAAAATAAAAAATTTAGGCTTTTAGTACCCAAAATATCTTGGGTCCATCATTATTAAAAAATAAAACTATAGGAATACCCATCTATACAACAATAATTTATTTTATAGTTGTTAATTATTTCCAAAAATACACTTATTGTAGTTTATTTAAATAATATTTATTCTTCCATTGTCCACCACTCTGACACTTTCTTTAGAAGGGAGTATTTTTTAGAAAAAAATAATTGTTTTGAAAATGTGGGTTTGAGTTTGTAAAACCAATCTCAGAATTAGTTCTAGGAGGATTTATTTTTCTATAAAATGTTCTATAATTTTCCTCCCCAAAAGTAAAATTTTATAAAATTTTATTTAGATTAATGATATTAGAATTTAGTTTTGTATCAAAATATTTACCCTCACTAGTTATATTAGAATTATATTTCTTATATAATTATTTTTGAAGATCAGAAATATAGTTTGAATGTTTTAAAATACAATAATTATATCTGTAAAGTTATTCCTTTGCATATTCAGTTTTGGAAACTTTATTAGTTTTATTTCATAACTAATTTTCAAATATAGAAACCTATTCATACCTTCCTAAATATTAATAATCACCACATGAAGTATATGTTTCTTCTTATAAAGATGTAGAACTACAATCATAATAAGGATCAAGATAGATTTCACTTAAAGATAAATTGATAATGGATTTAGTAGATACCTTAGCCATATAGAATTAATTTTTATTTAGAATACCAACATAAAATCCTATAACTTTATGAATATCAACACTATTCTTAGAATAATTTTTTGATGATCTATGTCTTCCACTTTCACTCCAACCATTAGAAGATTTTATAATTTTCTTGAACTTGTGTTTGTATAACTTGTTAGAATTTTTTTCTTTCTTGTCCTTTTTTAGCTTAGAAAAATCAAGCCTAATGTGACTGGGCTATATTATATTCATAGAAAATCATTTTAAAATAAAATTTCTTCTCATTTAAATCCTTAGAAATTTTCTTGTATTTTAATGAAAATAATTATTTCCAACAATATTATTTATTAAATATATAAGATAAGAATGTTCATTCTCACTCTATTTTGAAGAACTATTTTCTATCTCGTCTTTTAATTTCTTCTTCTTAGAAGATTTAGAAACAATCTTAGCCAATATACTTTTCATAATGAATGTATATGACGAGGAGAAAGATACACCACCATTTTTATTCTTATCCTTTACAATATCGTTTTTTAATCCACCCTCATACTGTATTTATAAAATTAAATTCGTAAACAATATTCCTTATCAATAAATATCTATATTGAGTACACAATATGAATTATCAATATTTCCCCAGTCAATCAAATAACTATAAAAGTAAAACACCATATGTTGAAATGGTATAGAGTTTAGGAAATAATAATATCTATGATATTTATTTAAGGGAAATGTAATGATCAATGATCAAAATAAAGTGAATGTTTCAAGAAAAATTTAGTAAAAAAAATTAATAAGAGAGAAAAAACAACCTTCAATTCATCCGAAATATAGGTTTTGAAATAAATTCACGTATTATAGAAAATAAAATAAAATTATTGAGAAAAAAATATCAAAATAGTTTTCTTTGTAATTGTTTTGAAATATTGTAGGAAAAGAAAGAGTGTAAAATGGTAATGGAGGAAAGAAGGTCTGTTAATACTGTACATGTTAAAAACCTTCCATTTATTACTTTTTTTAAATAAAGTTGAAAATAAATCATTTTCAGAAACCATTAGAAACATTCATTTCATACCTTATAAAAATTAAAGGATATATTAATATAAAATTTTTAAATAATTTGTGTAGATAAAAATAATTTTTGTAAAACTATTTTGAAAAATATAGATATCTAAGAAAAATATGCCCGATCAAGGAGATAAATAAGATCTGATTTTATTTTAAACATTACCTTTGAAATTTTAACTTGAATTGATTAATTAATAATTATGAATAAATTTATATTAATTTTAAAAAACTCAAAGGGGTATTATATGAACCACATAAAATAAAATATGTCCATATCACCAAATATGCCTCAATGGAGTAGAAATTGAGATTAAACCCCTTAAAAAGACCATATCATTGAAGTGAGAATTTATCAATGAAGTGATTATGTGTAAAAAAATAAAATACACACAAAAAAGTGGAAATGAAAAACAATACAATAATATAACATTTCACACATAATCATGCCATAACATAGTCAATAAACTAGAAATATAGCCCAATGGATGTAGATTGAGTTAAGAAACCCCTTACATCAGGCCCGACTTGTCATGTATGTTCTTTATATTACTAAATAATAAAGTTATGTTAATTTTTTTACTTTATTCAAAAACTTTTAAGGTTTATTTTTATTTTTATTCAACTAATTACCAGGTTATAATCATCCACTTACCCATATAAGTTCACGTTAGATGTTTTTATGATATTTTGCTCATATATCCCAAATGTCTCCGGTATGTGAATATGGTAAAAGAGGTAAATATTTCATCATCTCAACAATAATAAAAATCATATAAATATAATTTTTATTCATAAACTATTCTTTTGAAATCAATCAATAATTATGGTTAGGAAAAATTATCTATGGTACAATTATAGAGACGGTAAGCCGTACATACGTATGAGTAACATTTTTCATTTTTGAACAATCATGATGAAAATATGGTAAGTATTATTTTATATTTGAGGAATGATAATTATAACATAAATATATTATTATTTATTTAAATAAACTAATATATACCAGTTATGTGATTTAGTGGAGAACAACTGATGACATCGCTTTGTGAAGGTGTTAGTCTACAGGTACACATGAATGAAGTTATCATTTTTCAATGAATGGGATGGTAAGAATACGTATTATATATTTATTTTATATATTGATATATATATATATATATATATATATTAAATCTATAATTATAACCATCTGTGAAATACGGTGATGGAAACAAATTACACCAGTTCGCGAGGTGGTAGACCGCCGTACATACGAATGATAGTCTCATTTCCCATTTGATGTAAGTGGAGTTAGTTTTAGGTTATTAAATTAACATAATAAAATATTATTATATGAGATATATTTATTATATTATATTTTCATAGTTGAATAATATTTGAAGGATGTGGAGGAAGAAATAAAACAAAAAATTCTCAGTTTAGAATGATACCTCTTCTTCGAATAACCCCTTTAGGATTATACCTAAAGCCTTACCAGATTGGATTTTTGATCATAAGAAGACCTATAGAATGTGGGAAAGGATTTAAGAAAGATATTTGGGTAGTTATTGGAAAATGAAAAAGGTTTATTAAGTGTGAAGAAAATAGGACATGATTTCCCTTTTATAAGTGAGGGGAGGGGGACTTTCATAATTTCTTAAAGTATTAAATAAATATTAAATAATTTTCCAATAAAACAGCTTGAAATTGATATAATCAAAATATAGGATAAAAATGGATCTAAATATTATCATTAAATAAAATATTGACAAGTTTGGGTTATGTTTGTAGCCTTATATTTTTGTTTTAACCCATTGCTAACCCTTTTGCAATTCCCAAAATATTAATTTTTCTACCCTTTTAGGGTGAATAATGTTATGATAATATGAAAACATACCCATAAATCAACCATGGTTGATGTATTGAATTATATACAATTTATTTTAACAAATATTTAATTTTTAAAAATTCTAAATCATTTAATAAAATATCATTAATGACATTTTTGACAGTATTAATTTAATTTGACTTTAAATACATCAAGAAAAAGTGGGTATTCAAGTATAATAATTTCATAGATTAATATAAAGTTATATTTATACAAAATATTCATGGAACATAATAATTATTTCAAATTATATTAGTATTAGTATTTTTAAAATCAATTATTTTATTTTTCTACTAATTAAATAAATGTTGTGCTAGCGTTGTGCAACCATTTAATGTAATTATTTCATCAATGAAAATTAGAAAAAAATTACCCTTTTAAAAAACTTTTATCTTTAAAATCACTATTTATAACTAAACATAATTTTTATTTATCTCTTTCATTAAATATTATAGATATTAAAATATGAAATGTGGCATTTCTATATTTATACTCACTTAAATATTATTAAGGCTGAAAGCATATAAAAATGGAAAAAGGATATATTTTAAAATTTTGGATGAATATGGATGAAATAGAATCATGTAATGAAATTAAGGTATGTTTTGGGTTTATTTTTAATGGTTTATCACATTTTTTAACCTTAATTACTCAATTTACACTTATCATGGTGACAATTATTTACTATGGTTACTATTCATAATGACCAAAAATAAAAGGGAACTATTTAAAATTTTTGGACCGCATAATTAAAAATATAGAATTAAATTTTCAAGATTAAATTACATTAATTGGAAGAAATTAATTTTGGATTAAAATACAAAACATAATGAAAAACTGTTTTTTTTAGAAAAAAATCTTTTTAAGCATAAAAATGTTTTTATACTACATTAAATCATAAAATTGATTCCAATGAACTTATATGTATTATTAATGATATTAAATAACTCAATTTAATTTTAAATTATTTTAAAAAATGACACTTTTAAATTCTTTATACAAAAATATATTTTTCAATAAAATGCAGTATTTTTCACTATTCACTATAAAATCAATCTTTTCTGAAAAATATCAAAACATTAACTTAATAAAATTTTAATATTTGTATTTAAAAAATTAAGTTAATTTTATCAAATAAATTTTCTTAAAATGGAAAAAATTTATTTTATTATTTGTTCACAAAAAGCAATATAAATCATTTGCGAAGAAAATGTATTTTTTTGGAATAAAATGACTTTACCCAAAAAAAATTATATTTATTTCCTAATAATTAATAAGTAAATTTTTTATTGAGTATGGAATTTATATATATATATTCCATAATATTTTAATTACTATTCACAGCTACCAATTTAATGGTTAGATTATAATTTTTATATTTACGTAATAATATTTCTTGGTTCACTTAGGCTTAGTGTTGCATGTTGTTTATATTATGGAACATAATGATTTTATTATAGAATCTTAGGGAGTTACATAATTTTACTATATATATAACTTATCAGACAACAAAACAGATTATTTATAACTCTATAGTTAATTTGATATTCATAATTTTCATCTTTGGTAAAAGCAGATACTTCTTTATCCGAGATAACATAATTTCTAGTCAGAAACAAAAATTTATCAACTTCAGTTTTGATCTCTAAATTCTTCATTATATCTCTCCGTAATTCATAACCAGGACCATAAAATATTGGTGGTCTTCTAGGATTGAAATTTTTAAGTGCCCCAATAAGAAACCTACCATTTTATAAAACAAGTTAATTATTTCAACAATACACATTAATGTAACATTTTATAACGGATTATAAAAGTAGAAACAAGCTCTGATACCAAATGTAAGATCATAAGAGTAAGAAGTTTACTACCGGGGGGTGAATTTTAGTTTATAAAATAAATCATAAAATTTTCACTAAATTCCTTTAATAGGTTTATTGGATGAATAATCTATTCGATTTAGAGTTTTAAAAAAGTTTATAATCAATAATAAAAATTTTCTTATCCTAAAAGGTGAAAGAACTTATAAAAACATGTAATTACAATGATTATAAAAGTTATGTAATAAAATTTACAAGAACTTTTATAATTCTATTTTCACTTTAACCTTTTGTGTCATGAAATTCAAAAACCGATACTTTAGTTATCCATGGATTTCACCAAATTATAAAGGTCTGTATTTCTTTCATTTATAAATCCCTCAATAAAATTTTGATATTAGTTTATATTTCCCTATCACTAGTAACCCTAGATCACACTTGATCAAATAGACATCTGTATCTTAAAACCGTGAGAGCTCTCAATCAAGATTGTTCAAGAAAAAAATTACAAACAAAAAAATTCTTAAGGAATTTAAAGAATTTCCTCATAGTAGAAGACTAAAGAGAAAGAATCATTAAATAATTACAATGCAGTACTCTCAAAGAAACCATATGTTACAAAAAGATTAATAGAAATTTTTTGATCATCAATGGTGCATAAGACTCCTCCTCCTTGAATTTTTTTATTTATATGCATTTATACAGTGATCATATTTCATATTATTTGGAGTTGGATGAAACAAATTTGGACAAAATCCTTAAAATGAAAGGATTTAGATCAAAATGTTCATTCTATGATCATAAAATATTATATCACTATAATGTATTTGGATTTCATTTGGTAGAATAAAGAACAATTTTCTGGTTAAATGAGATATATTTATCAGATGTATTTAATAAATTTTCATCTAGAGAAAATGTCTACTTTCATCTAATAAAGTTCATCTAATTGTATTAATATAACTTTATCTGATGAAATTTATTATATTTTGAATTCCAGACTTATATTAATCCTTATCAGTTGAAATAAATAATTGTTTTTCCAATTTCAAAAATACATGTTCGTCTGATTACTAAAAATAATTCTATCCAATAAAATGTATTTCTACATCTGAAAAAACAAATTTTATACAAAAACATACTTAAAACTTTTGAAGTATAAATATATATAATTTAAAATTTTAAGGAAATAAATTTTGATTCAAAAAATAAGGTTAAAAGTTTTTAAAGTTATCTATCCAACTCAATAATCTCTCCCCTTTTGAAAAGCACAAAACATAAATTTTAAATAGAAAAACTAAAATAAAAAAAATACTTAATCCCCATATCTCATATAATCTACCCTTTACCTATATATCATTTCTTTCTTTATCACCCTTTGTTTTTAGAGATCGGAAACTTCCTTTCAAACTTTCTTCAAAAATATTTAGAATTTATCTCTAAAATATTGAAAACTATCTCCAAAAAGCATTATAATTTCTCTATAAAAGTTATAAAACATTATTCCCCTTTATGATTTTTTAAAAGAAGGATTTATAAGAGATAGAATATTTACATGAAATGTTAGGGAAAAAAATTATATATGAAACAAAATATATAAAAATATCCAAAAATATAATGTAATAAAGACATTAAATCATAAGTATTAGAAAGAAATCTAACCAATGAAATTGGAAACACCCATCCAAAATTTTTAGGAAAAACATCCATCCATTTTTTTTGTGTTATTAATTTTTTTTGAAGATATCAATGAATACTATTAATATTTATTTTAAGGTTTTTTGATGATTATCTTCATTTTCTTCACATTCTAATGATACTTATCAGACTTGGCTACGACTTAATTAAAGTTTTGAACATATTCTTCAAGGACTTAAAATTTATTGTTTTCATTATTTATATTTGATATTTCTTCTTCCAAATCATGAAATTTAAAACTTTCACTCTGTTTATCTTTTAAAAAATCCACTATTCTCTTTAGATATAAAAATTCTTTCTCTAGAACTAGAACTTTTTTACTTTCTCATTTATTCTCTTATTGAACAACCACTATTATATTTATCTTTGAAACATCATCTTATAAATGTGAAATTTTATTTCCTAGTTTTGTAATTTCATCATCATTATTCATAAATTTGTAATTTTTGATTATTTACTACCTTTATAGAATTAGTGACATCATTATACATACTCCTTGCAGACTTTGTCACTGAATCTGTTACTATTAAAACAACAAGAATATATTCATCATAATATTTCAAATAACCTTCTCTGTGTTTGGTCCAACAGATATGTTCCTTCAATTTTCCCAAATCATAAATTTATCTTTCTTTGAAATATTTGAATTATTCTTCATTCTGAAAAACAAAATCACAAAACTATGTCAAAGATATTGAATTTTATAATATATTAAACATACCATGCATGTACTTACACCATGCTTGAATTTTTTTGAACATTTCCCTAATTCCATCAAACTGATGAAATTCTTCATTAAGGTAATTTATTTTCATTTATATTTGGTTAATAAAATTTATTGGCAGAGAAGTTATGGAATCACTTGAGCCACTATTAACTAAAGGCCCTAGTGTCCTATAAGTTCCTTGATCATATTTTTATTTATATAAATTATCATAATGTTATAATAAATTATAATCTCCATCTTAAAATATAGGTTTGTCTGATTTTTAAGATTTTGACTATTGTAAATTTTACTATGAGGAAAATTACTTATCTGGGTTACTCAATAAACCAATCTTCACAGATTTAATAGATAGTGAAGTTGATTAATCTTATGAAATTTATTAAAAATCCAAATGATATTTGAGATGTTCAACTAATTTATGCTTCCTATTTAACATTTTATTCTCCATAATTAGAGTCAAATTCTTTAGATGAGTATATTGACTAGTACCTTCCATTTATTTTTCAAATGGTCATTAATTATCAGGTTGCACAACATCAACCATGAATTCATTTTTTTTAATTTTTTCAATATCTAAAGCTTAACTAAAATTGGAACTAATTTTCTTTCCGGTTATTAAAATAAAAGTTATTTTTTTGATCAAATGAAGAATTAAAAAATTTAGTTTCTACTTTTATCATTGAATAAATTTGATCAAATCATTTAACGAAATATTTGGAAATTTTTTCTTTATTTTCATTTTTATCCGATTTCTTCTTCTTTTCTTATTCTCAAGTATTCTGATAAGTTTTCTCTTTAAGAGCCAATGCCTCAGCCTTATCCTTCCCAAAGTATGAATCACCATATTTCTAATTTTCCTTCTTTTTCAAAAAAGCATCGAACACTTCATCCGAAATTTTCTTTGTATTTTTCAATAATAATGGGGGATATTTTTCAACTTATTTTCTTTCTTCCAATTTCTCTACGAGTTTATAAATTTCAACATCAGACATAGATTTGTTTTATTTTTAATAAAAATATTATATTAATTATAATAAAACATCTTTATTTTTTTATCATCTCCCCACCAATATTAGTAAACATTTCCCTTACTGTAGTTTCTTTTTTTTTTTATGTTTTTCAATTTTATGAAATTCATAAAAAGTTTATTTATAAAGCTAAAATAAAGAAGTATATTTCATTTTATCATCTCAAATTTTCCTAAAACAATAAATTTTTGACCAAATTAAATTTTCTCACATTACACAAAAAATCCAAAAAATATACATCTTGAACTTTAAGGGTATCTCTGTTACATTTTTTTGGTAAAAAAGAAATTTTGTATTCAACTAGCTACAATTCTAACTTCTAGATAAAGATAGAATATTTTACTCAATTTTTTATATGAGGTGAACACAAATGCTTTAGTTTTTTATTTTTAAAATTCCATAACTTTTTTGGAAATATATTCATAAAATGATTCCCTTTTCCTTATAATGGAATATGAACTAAGTCAACAACCTTTTGAATAAACTTCTTATAAGATCTTTTAATTAGGGTAAATATTTTAAGCTTTAAAACACCTACCTCACTAAAATGAACTGATGAATAAAATTATTCTACCTTTTTGGGATAGTGTAAGTAAAACTACTATTTTTTAAAACACAAGGATTCCCAAACCTGAAAGACTATCACTGGGTTTAGTAGTGAATCATATTTATCATACCATAATATTTTTATCAATCTTTCATTAAATAAAAATATGAATAATATTTCACTAGAAGAAGCCATCTATTTCGGATTAGATTAACTAAAGAAATAAAACGATTTATAAAATATTAGATTGAGGACAAACGTGGTGTTGCGAGATCATCATAACTTTAGGTGATGAATAATGAGTGGTTACCCACTTCCCTTTATATATGAATAACCAATAATTGATTCCTCTTCATCAAACCCAATGGCTTACATGAAAACCCTATATTGATATCAATGGTTTTTTTAAATATTTAAAATGTCTGAACTCTTGAAATTTTATGAATTTTGATACAAGTTTTATTGGACTAATATTCCTTTCTATTACAAATTCAATTTTGAAAAATGTTTATAAAGAATATAAATAATAAAAAATATAAATGATTGGAGTTTAAATAAATTTGGTAATGACCTTTTATTGAAATACTTATATATTTTCTTATGATGTTTTATTTTTTTATATAAAATTCTTGGATTTTAGAGAAAAAAATAAAGAGTTAAGTAGTTTTATAATAAAATCTTATTTTATGAATTTCAAATAAAAAAAATTTCCAAATATTTTTTTACAAAAACTTTGTCTAAAAAATTTTGAACAAAAAGTTTTTCTGAAAATTTTCTAAAAAAAGGTTTGTTTGAAATTTTTATAACAAATATTTTTTTTAGGAAAATTTTATGAAAACTTATATTTATAATTTTTTTTTGAAAAATTTTATTTTCAAACCATAAGAAAAATTTACTCCCCATTTTTAAGGAGTTAATTGATTTAAGTTTATTGGTAAACTTTAAGTATACTAAATTATTATTCTATATTAACCATTCCAAGATTCTATTTAATATATTCAAATATATCAAAATTTAAAGGTTTTGTAAAAATATCAGCAAGTTGTTACCTTGTTCTAATGAATTATAAAATTATATCTCATTTTTGTGTGTGATACTAAAGGAAATGGTGTCTTATATCTCTGTTATTTGATCATGAGTGATGTTATGGGTTTTTATAAAAATCTACAACACTTGTGTTATCACAAAAAAAATATTAGTTTTAGAAAATATCAGGCTAAAATCAATGAGTGTGTGTTGTATCAACAATACTTGAGCACAAAAACTTCTAGCTACCCCATATTCAACTTACGCATTGTAAATTTCTACTTTATGTTATTTATTACAATACCATAAAACTAAATCTTATCCGAATAAATGAAAAATTTTATATGTAATTTTTCTATACATTTTACATTTATTAAAATTAGCATCTGGAAAACTATTTAAATGCAAATCATTTCCAAACGTTTAAAATTTACCAATATCCACAACTCCCATAAGATACTAACAACTTTTGTTAATATATTTAAAATGAGTTTATTTTTCATTCTCTTTATATCTCACACATAGTAATATAAAAAACATTAAATATGGTCAACAAGATGTGACATATAGTAAGCTACCAATCATTCAACAATTTTTTTGATTAACTAGTTTCCAAGATTCATCAAGTTCAATAGTTTTGGATGTTCTGATTCGAAAACTAATAATTTATTTATTGTTGTATCCAAAATTTTTAAGAAGACATGTTATATAATTTTTTTTGAGATATAAAAGTTCCTTTTGGTTTTTGATAAACTTGAAAACCTTGGAAAAAGTAAGTTCACTAATCATGATCATGTCAAACATAGATTTCATAAGACCCTCAAAGGAATGAATAAAGAGAATTTTTATTTTAGCCAAATGTAACGTCATTGACATAAATTTTTACAATGATGGTATCTTTATAAATTATTTTAATTAAATTAATTGGATCTTCAGTTCTTTTAAAAAAAATTGCAACAAAAAATTGGTTAATTTATCATACCCAAATCTAGGGGCTTGGTTATGTCCATTGATTCCTTAGTAAGTCTAAAAACATGATACTAAGATTTTTTGTTTTCAAAACTAGGATATTATTGAAAATAAAATTTCCCATTAACATATATGTTAAGAAAAGAACACTTTAAATCCATTTGAAAATGAGTAAAATTTAGAAATGATGCATATGATAGAAGTACACGAATAACATAAAGTCCAGCTACTAGTTCATGGGTTTCTTCATAATATTTTCCTTCTTATTGATTATAAACATTTGAAACAAGTATTTATTTATTTATAACTATTATACCATTTTCACTATATATATTAAGGTAACCCCATTATACACCAATTACAAGAGTTTCTTTATAATGTTTAACTAAAGTCTAAACCTTATTACTCTCAAACTCATTGAGTTTATCTTCTATTGTATTTATCCAATATTCCTCACTGAAAGACTCATCAACAGTATTTGGTTCAAATTGATATAAAAATGAATAATGACCACATTCATTTCTTAAGGATCTTATATTTTTGATATTTTGAACTGCATCAATAATAATATTATCAATTGTATGATTCCTTAATATTTTCAAACTTTTTGGGTTTATAAAACTTTGTTTTTTAATAATAGGTTGAGTTAATTCAAAATGAAATAATTGAGATATATTTTCTTTATTTATTCTCTCATAAGAATAAATTTTTAACATGGTTTTAAAATTAGTTTTAGTAAAAACATCAAAAGATGTGGTTTTAGGTTATTTGAAAACAAAAGGTCCAATTTATTTAAATTTTCCATAAACTGTTTCATCAACAGTACTTGCGTTTTTAATAACAAATTTATAATTCTTATTATTTTTAGAATAAAGTAGAAAAATACCTTCATTATATTTTGGAGAATATTTATGTAAATAACCATTAGTATTCAAAATGAAAACTTTCTACTCTAAAAAATATAAAGTAATAAAGTTTTTGTTTTATTTTTGGCCACAACTCATAAAGAGTTTTGTTAGGAAAAGTTCTAGGTAAAACTTGATTTATAGTCTAGCATTAAATACAATCTACTTCAGACCAAAATTCTTATAAATTGATTGTTCACTCAAAATGTTTCAAGTAATCTATATAATAACTCTATTTCTTTTTCAAGCACACCATTTTTTTGAGGTGTTCTATTACTTGATAAGTTATGTAGTATAATTGTTTTACTAAAAAAAGTTCCAAATTCATAATTTACAAATTTCTACGCTATTGTCACTATGAATAGTTACCAAGGGTATATTTTTTTCTCATTTTTACCCTAGGCTTCATAAAATTTAAAATATGAATATTCTTTATACCTTTATATTATAAAATATACCTTGTTATGTCTAGTGTATTCATCAACTAAAAAATATACATAGTATTTTCCACCCTTAATTCTAGTTTTTGTTGAAAAAAATAAATCCATGTGCACTAACTATAACACATCTGAAGTTGAAACTTTACTAATATGTATAAAAAAATACTTAGGTTGTTTTCTAAATTGGAAAGGATTATAAACATTAGAATGATTAAACCTATTCTAAAGTAAATCTCTAACTTTTCCTTTCTTTAAAATTTTGTGGAAAGTTATAACATTATAGTTTCCTAATATTCTATGACACAACCATGATTGATATACCATTACACTATGTCATGGTAGATATCGGCTTGTTAGGTTTTCTATGTTTAGCGTGTATACATTCTCATGATCATATAAATAAAGAAATAATTTTCATTATGAACATTTAATTGTACATTTATCATTCTATAAGTTCACAAAGTATCCTTCATCACATAATGGACTTATGATAATGTGGTTGTGTATTAGTCTTTAATAAAATAAAATATTTGAAATTAAAGGTTCTCCAAGAAGAAAAATATTACTCATACCACAGATATCTCTTTGACCATTATCCCTAAAAGTTTATTTTACACCTTTAATATTTAATATCCTATGAAAAAATTGACTATTTCCAATCATGTTCTTGGAACAAAAAATATCCATGAACCAAATATTATTCCTACTGATACACTTCTAATTTAACTTAAAATTAATAGATAGTATTATCATACCCAAACATTCATGGGCCCAACATTGTTAGAAAATAAAATACTAGAAATCCACATCTATACAAATTTTATATGTTGTATATTTGTGAATTATTTAGTAAAATATTCTTTGTGAAAACTAAAATGTTTTACTTTATTTAATGTATATTTATTATACTATTGTCCACCACATAGAAACCTTTTATTGAAGGGATTTTTTTTTGAATAATCTATTTTTAAAAATGAATTTTTGAATTTTTAAAACAAATCCTAGAAGTATTTATATGAGGTTTTATTTTTCTATAATGTTGTTCCAAATTCTCCATCATAAAATTAAAATTTGAAAATAGTTTCTTTATACTAATGATATCATAATTTAGTTTTATAACTAAATCCTTATCCTAAATAATTTTATTAGAATTGGATTTCTTATCTAATTAATTTGTAAGAATTTAAATCTCTTTGGAACATTTTCAAATCCTATAATTTCACTTGGAATATTCAACTTTATCATTTTCATAGTTTTTAGAAACATTAATATTTTTTTCTAACAAATTTTAAAATCTATAAACTTCATCATATCGTGGTAAAGAATCATCATCATTATATGAAGTAAATTGTTTTCTTATAAATATGTAGAACTAAAATCATCAATAGAATCAATACAATTTTTACTTAATGTTAAATTGGTAAGGTATTATGAAAATAATATAGCCACGTTGCATTCATTTATCCCTAGAATACAATATAAAAATCCACTAAATTTTTTATTCTCATCACTGTTTTAAGAGAATTTTCTAATGAAATATATTCTCCTCTTTCACTCCAAGTGTCAAATTATTTCAGAATATTATATCTCTTGCATTTTTGAAACTTATTATAACTTATATGTTTCTTATACTTATTTTTTGATTTGTAAAATATGGATTAATGTGACTAGGATTCTTGCATAAATAGAAAATAAATTTAGATGAATATTTCTTCTCATTTCTATCATTAGAACTTTTCTTATATTCTTAACAAATGTATTTATTTCCAATTATTTTATTATTTGTCTTTGAAAGATTTGGAAGTTCATTCTCTCTCTCCTCTGAATAATTATTCTATTTCTCATATTTTTATTTCTAATTCTTAGAGGATTTAGAAAATCTCTTAACTGATCTATTTTTCTTAATTGCTGTATATGTACAAGAAAAAGATACAACACCATTATTCTTCTTATACTTTTCTACATCCCATTTTAATATACCCTCTTACTTCACGAGAGTCCCAATTAAATCATCTATACTATGATTTTTAAGAATCTTATTATCATTAATAGTTTTTCGTTTTTGATTATCATTGGCTAGACATAACATCAATAATTTTTTCAACCAAATATTAATCCATTAACTATTTATCTCCCAAGGATTGTAAACTATTCAAAATGGTCATGAATCTATGATTTATCTTAGTAACAGATTCTCCAGGTAAAAGCTCTATGTATTTATAATCAACTCTTTAAACAACTCTTCTTTTTTCAATAGATTTGGTTTTCCTCAATTGAGAAACCTAATTATTTTTCCAAAAATTATTATATGTTTCAATAGAAAATATTTAAATATAGATATTCCTTATCATAGAATATAACAAAGTATTTCTAACATTGTAGTAAATTTTATATTCATACTTTTCATCTTTGAATTATGTTGAAACTTTTTTGTCCATAATAATATAATTTCTCGTCTGCATTACAAATTTATTCATATTACCTCTCCATTATTCATAGTCAACACCAAATAAATTTTGTGATCTTCATGGATTGTGATTTTCTAGTTTAACAATAGAAAAAGAAACCATATTATACAACAAGATACTCTTTCTTACAATACATGTTTGTGTAACATTTTATAACAAAGTATAAATCTAGAAACCAGATCTGGTAAAAAATTTAATATCTTAAGAGTAAGTAATACACTACAAGAGGGGGGGGGGGGCTGAATTATGGTTTATAAAATAAAACATGCAATTTTAAATAACCTCCTTAAGTAGTTTTATCAGATGAATAGTCTGTATGATTCATAGTTTTAGTATAGTTTATAATCAATAATATAAACTTTTCTTATCGTGTAAAGTGAAAAAAAGTGTAAAAACTGCTAATAATATTTTTTAGTTAAAGTATGTAATACAAATTACAAGAAATTTTATAAGAATATCGATAATTTAATATTATGTTGTAAGAAATTAAATAACCCTAAATTTATGTATCCATTTATTTCACCTAAATATAAAGGTTTGTATTTCTTTCAGCAAGAAATCCCTTGATACAAATATCAGTATAAGTCTCTGTTTCCCTATCCCTGGGTACCATAGATAACAAAAGATCAGATAATACCATGTCTCTCAAAACCCTAAGAGCCCTTGATTATGATTTATTGGAAAAAATTTAAAACATAGAAATTATTAAGGCATTTACATAATATCCACATAGTGGACGCCTTAAGAAAAAACTCACAAAATAATTACAACAAAGTTTTATCAAAGAAGCAAGATGTTACAAAGAGCTTCAAAACAAATTTTAGATCATCAGTGATGAAAAATCTTACTTTTCCTTGAAAATTTATTCTATTTATACTCATTTATCCAAAAGACATATTCCACATTCTTCAGAGTTGGCTGCAATGTATTTAGACAAACTTCTTTACTTTAAAGGATTCATCTCAGCATGTTTATACGATTATCATAAAATTCTACACCACTATAGTGTATTTAGATTCCATCTAGTAGAATATTTTTTTTATTATAGTGATTTAATATTTCTCTATCTGATTGATTTAATAAAAGTTCATTCTAAAAGAATATATACTTCTATCATATGGAGTTCATATGATGTTCTTGATATAACTTCATTTGATGGACTTAGTTCTATTTTGAATTATATAAATATAAAATATTCATCCGATAAAAAAATTAATAGGTCTTCTAATGTATAGAATATATTTTCTTTTGATTACTAAAAATATTTCTAAATAATTAACAGTAGTTCTACATCTGGTAAAACATCTTCTAAAAATTATACTTTGAACATAAGATTTAAAAAAGTTATTAAAATATAAAATTTTAATGAAATGTATTGTGATTTTCAAAATAATGTTATAAAGTGTTGAAAGTTATCATTTCAACTCAATAATCGCCTCCTTCTTGAAAATAAAAAATAAAAGTTTAATAGAAAAACTCATGTAAAAAACTTTCTCCTGTTTCTCATATAATATAACCTATTACCTATATGTGTTTTGTTTCTTTATCATCCTTTATTTTTAGTGTTTAAGAACTTAAATCCAACCCTTTCTTTAAATATCTATAGACTATCTATCCAATAGTCTAAAACCCTTCTCAAAAAATCATTAGAATTTCTATCCAAAATTTGAAACCTTTCTCCCCTTTGTGATTTTAAAAATGAAGGATTTATAAGAGGTATAAAGTGTACCTAAAATTTTAGGGAAATGAATTCTATATAAAAAATATATATAGAAACATTTAAAAAATAATCTAATGATGAAAGTAAACTATATGTATTAGAGAGAAATTTAAACAATGAAATTGGAAATGTCCACATAATATTTTAAGAAGAAATACACAGAAAATATATTTGATTTACTAGAAAACAATTCAATAGATTAGAAAAGAGTATCAATATTTATTTAGAAGTTTTTTGATGATGATATTAATTTTCATCACATACTATTGATATTTATATTACTCAGATATGGATGACATCAACTTTCCAACATTTAATTCAAGGAAATAAAACTTATTTTTTTTCATTCTTTATATTGGATATTAAATCATCGAAATATTGAAATTTAAAACTTTCACTCTAGTTATCTTGTGAAAATTCCATTCTTTTCTTTATATTAAAAATCTCTTCCTCAAGAACTCAACCATTTATACTTTCTCCTTGATTCTCTTACTGAACAAAAACTATTCTCTTTATATTTGAAATTTTATTTTGAAAATCTTCCATTATATTTTCTTGTTTTTTAAATTAATCTTCTTGATTCATAATAATGAATTTAATTTTATTTTACACCGTTATGGTGTTAGAGACATCATTACTCATACTCCTAAAATTTTGTTACATATTTTGTTGTTGTTCAAATATCATGAATTTGTTCATGCTATTATTTCAAATCACTTTTGTTGTTTTTGATCTAGTGGAAATGTTAATTAAACTTAATTGAATCATATTTTTATCTTCAATTGAAATATTTGAATTATGATTCATTTTGAATACAAAAAATCATAAAATAGCTTCAAAGAACATGAATTTTCTAACAAATCAATCCTCCCTTGAATGTATATACACATTGATGATGTTTTTGGGAAAATATCTATAATTTTATCAATCCAATGAATTAATTTACTAATTAAATTTATTTTCATCTACATTCAGTTGATATAATTACATGGAGGAGAATTTTTATAGGCACTTTAAGCATGAGAAACTAAAGTCCCTGTTGGCCTATAAAGCCCATATTCATATTTGTGATCAGATCAATTATTAGAAACTTCCAAGACATTATCACTACCGCATTTAGACAAATTTGTCTTCAATGTTTGAGTTTTTTATTTTTGTTAATTTTCTTTCAAGTAAACTTTCTTATCCAAGTTACTCAATGAAACACTATTCATAGATTTAATAGATAATAAATTCATGTAAGCTTCTAATATTTATTTAAATTCAAAATTCTCTTTTAGGCCTTAAACTAATTGGTAATTGTAATTTATCTTTTCCTTCCCTATAATAAGAGTCAATTCCTTCATATTAGTAGATTGAAAAGTCCCATGATTTTATTTTTCAAATGGTCCATGAACATCAGGTTTCACAACTTCAACCATGACATCCTTTTGTTGGATTTTATCAACTGTTAAATGTTCAACTAAAATTCTAATTGATTTTCTTTATAGTTATCCCGACAACAGTTATTCTTTTAAATCATATTAAGGAGAAAAAACATTGGTTTCAATTTTAATCATTGAATTTATTTTTTCAATTACTTTAAGGAAATATTTAGTAAAATTTTCTTATGTTTTAATTTCAGTCTGTCTCTTATTATTTTCTTATTCTTGAAGATTTTGATAAGTTTTCTCTTTACAATCCAAGGCCTCAGCCATATCCTAATAAAATTATGGATCACTTGGTTTCTTCTCTTACTTATTTTTTGAAACATCATAGAAATTTATCAAAAATTTTCTTTGGATTTTTATGTATCAAGGGAGGATATTCTTTATCTTATTTTCCTTAATTAACTTCCTCTTTGAGCTTATGAATGTCAACTTTAGACATAGTTCTATCTGATTGTTTTTAATAAAATTCTGTTGAAAGAGATTATAAATGAGTTTAATTTTTTTATAATTTTCTCACAAATATAGAAATTTATCTCCCTTATAGAAATATCTTTATTTTGGATTAGTTTCACTTTCATGAAATCCACCAATAAAATTTCTGATAAATCTCAGATAAAGAAAAATATTTAATTTTATTATCCTATATTTTACTGTATCAATGAAATTTAATATACACTTGATCAAATTAAATTCCCTCATATTACATTGAAAATTAAAAACATATAAATGTTTATATTTATAGGTATCTATCTCCCCGTTTCATGGTATACAGAAAAGATTCATCAAAATTGCTACTATTATAAAATCTAGATAAATATGGAATACTTCCCATAGTTTTTCATTTGAGGTAAATAAGGAAATTTTAACTATTTATTTTTCAAAATCCCATAACTTTTATGGAAGTTTTTGATTAATAATATTCCCTTCCCCTTCCAAAGGAATCTAAACTAAGTCAACAAATTGTTAAATAAATAGACTATAATATATTCCAAATTGGGTAAATATTATAAGATTTAAACCATATACCTCACTAAATTGTACAGTAAAATAAAATTATTTTACTATTTTACTATTTTAGGATAGTGTAAGTCAAAATATTCTTTTTCAACACAAAAAAATTATAAACCTTTAAAAATGATTACAAAATTTAGTAAAGAATCATAATTTTCATACCTTGATCTTTATACTAACCTTTCCTTGAATGAAACTCTTATTCAAAAATTGATATAAGAATCCATCTTTTTAATATTAGACCAACTAAATAAATTAGATGAATCAGAAAATATTTGACAGAGGAGAAACATGGAGTCAAAAGATATTCACAACTTTGGGCGATACAAAATGAGAGGTGGACCACTACCATTCATATAGATAAAAGAAAGTGACGATTCATCTTCCTCAAAACCAAAAAACATAGATTGAAACCCTATATTGAGATCAATAATTGATTTTTTTCCAAATGATTTAAAATGTATTAACTCTTTAAATTTTATTAATTTTGATATATGTTTTATCAGAGTAAGATTCCTTTCGATGAAACTTAATATTTTATAAACTATGTATAAATAATATAAATAGAAAAAAATATAAAAATAGGACTATCAATAAATTTAGGAATTAACTTTCAGATAATTATTAACATAATTTATTATGAATGTTTATTTATAAATATGAACATCTTAGATTTTATAAAAATAATTTACAAATTTAAGTGGTTTTAGAATAAAAATTTTTCTAAATAATTTCTAAAAAAAAGTTTATCTAAAACTTTTCTAACAAAAATTTTTCTGAAAAAATTTCATAATTGTTTTTGGAAATATTTTATATGTGAATAATTTTTAGGAAATTTTCTTCAAAAATTAAGAAAAATTTTATCCCCCTTTTTAAGGAGTTCGTTACAATAAATATATTGGTAAAAAAATAAATAGATTGAATAATCATTTTATATTGAATATTCCTAGATTCTATTTAATATATTTGAGTCTATCATAATTTAAGGGTGTTTTATAAATATAAATAAATTTTTCTTGTGTTCTGATAAGTTTTAATGTTATTTCACATTTTTTGCATGATCTCAAAGGAAATGCTATCTTATATCTTTGTGATTATCTCATGGGTGATGTGTTGGGTTTTAAGAACCCAAAATTTTCTAGAGATGTATTATGATTATTTATAGGTACTATTTTTCCTTATTTTTAGTACTTTTTGATTAGGTTGTACCTCATGGAGTTTTTTTGGTAAAATTGAATAATTTTGGAAGGAAGAGGGGAAGTTCATGGTTGACACACATTTTTTTCCAAACAATGCACCCAACCGAGAAAACCATACGAACCCAGACATAGTTTTTTCAAACTACTGGCACACAGTTTTTCAAATTGAGTTCTCTCTTATTAGTAACCATGTGACACCCTTAGGTGAGGTACATAGTTAGGGTTCATGATTAGGGAAAACTGTGTGCCCCATATAGGAAACCGTGTATTTGAAAATTTAATCCCCTAAAAATTCATTAAAAAAATCCTCGAATCGTTGTTATATATCACAAAACCCCATAACTCTACCATGAACTCATTTATATCATTTTTGTAGGTTCTCAGATAGATTCCAATTCCTTACAACCTCTGTTCTTGATGATTAGAATCCCAAATTAATGTTATTAACCTCTCCCAGTAAGATATTCTCATCCCAATTGTGTTACCATATATGTCCTATATTTATCTCATCCTTTGAAGGAACATTTTACTCTATTTTTTTGGATATATATCTAGGTTTTGGTATATCTAATCCTTTTGATCTTAGATCTAGGTCTAGGATCTAGATCTAGTTCTTCACTGTGCAATTGAACATTCTTCTTTAAATTAGGGTATTCTATCAGTGAGCATCCATCAATGGTCTTGAGGTATGTGTTTTAAATTGAAAATACCATAGTCTTGATTCCAATTTCATTTATCAATTGTTATATTTCAATTGGAACATTTAAAAATTGACTCTTGAATTGGATAAATTAACCGACTAACTAATTTATGGGAACATGAAATTTGATTAACTAATTGGTGAATTAGTTAATGGAATGAGTGATTTTGGAATTGATGAGGATTTGAGATTACATAATTAGTTATTTAATGTTATTATGAATTAATTAACAATGAGGTTGTGATATTCTTGGATTAATCTAAGTGGGTTAATGTGTTATATGATAAAATAATGATAGATGGTTTAATGGCCAATTTTCATATTATTCCATGTAAATTAAAGTTATGAACCTTGTTTTTTAATAAATTATAAAGGTACACTTTAATGGGAATGTTTGAAAAGAAGGTAATGATGCTTAAACATGATTTTTATGAAATTGTGATATGTGTGATATTGTGATACTTGTGATATTGATTGACATATATGTGTGGGACAAGGACTACTGTCCCATAGTGATAAATGTGTTGTGGGACACATACTTCTACTTTAAATACCTATGGGGTCCTAGACAAGGCGTTATGGTCCCAAAATGTTAGTATTTAACCATGGTTACAATTAGATATAATATGAATTGAAATGAAATGATAATTAGTGACCATGATTAGGTGATATGTGATATCCCTTTTGGATAATTCATATCTTGACATGGTCTAAAGAAGGTATTGATGGTATGGGTGTCCTTAAGAACCTAGGAGTTATTGGTTAAATACAGAGTAATTAAATTAATGTAATATGTTTACTTTATTGATTTTATTTTATTTTTTATACAACAACATTAACTTTTATTAAATGAATATTAATTTAGACATCGTTGGTGGTGTCCTACTAAGTTTTACTCACACCATACTTGAGATGCTTGATCAGTACCTGAATAGGTGTCATGGTTGTAGGATAATATAAGGGAAAGGGCCGTGTGTTAGATGGATGATATGGGATGAAGCATGGATGAGGGAACCAGACTTGGTGTCAAAACCCTCTTGGGAGTGTTAGTGTGTATTTTTTTTTGTTTTTTATTTGACAGTTGATACTTATTTTGGCATGCCATATCTACTAATTTAGTTTTTTTATATTGTTTTCATGTTTTGGTTATCATGAATCATTGGTATTATTTTGGTTGTTGATTATTTATTTTCCATTGTTGTGCTACTTGATAGATACGCTATAGTATTCCCATGATCGATATTAGACCCTCACTGCAATTTATAAGCCTCTAGAATATGGGGAGGTTTTCCTATGGTCATGTGACCATCCATCTCGGTGCACTAATGCATGGAACTTGGGCCGGGACATTAAAAAATGGCATCAAATGTGGTTTTATTTTAATTTATTTTATTTTGTCTTAATTTTTAGGAAATTTAGACATGGGAATATGATGATTCAAGCCTTGGTTAATAGATCATTTATGGCAGTATCTAACCCACATAATAGGGTAAAATCCAAGTTTCCAGGGTGGGATTTTTGTGATTTATGTGTGTTGTTATAGTTGTATGCTATTTCACCTCAAGTGATAAACTTGTTGTGTTATGTGACTATTTTTTATAAGATTTTATGATACTTTTATCATGGCCAAGTATGTTACAAGAGTTTAGTATGAATGAATCATTCTAGGTACTCAAAATTATTATTGTGACATGCATTATTTTAGGCACGCACAAAAAAGAAGGTTTTGGGTAAGTCATTGAAATTGAAATGTTTTTCCTTTATTTTCTAATTGAACTAAAAATGATGCCTAATATAGAATTGAAAGCCATAAAATGATGAAAAATATGAATAAATGGGTATATAATGAGAAACATGAATAATGTGAATATATTTACCCTTTCTTAACATAGACCTGGATGAGGGGTGGTGTAGGGTAGTGATAGAGCCTCAGTTTTGAATGTGTGATGGGTTTTGGGGGAATGACTTGTTGTGGATTATTTTAAATCCCATCATTTTCCTGTGTTAATGTTTTGTAATGTGACCTAAAAAATGTGTTTATACTTGTAGAGTTATGCCTCCATGTTGAAACTTGTTGATAGGATGACCGAAGGTTATGGATGGAAATGATACACCAATAGTAGAACCTAAGGTACTGATAGTTCTGGGTGAGGAAGTAGAAGATAAGTTCCAAGAAAACATTGATCGGTTCATGTAGTTTATAGAAAGAGACCCAGGTCAGGTTTTGAAGAGTATGTCTGACTTGACACAGTAGTTTTAGTTATAACACCCTTTGATGTTTACAAGAGAGGGAAGACCTGAGGAAGTTGGGTTTTGGATTGAGTCTATCTATACTATACTGGAAAACTTGGAGACTCCAAGTGAGAAGAGAGTAAAATCAGAAGCCTATATGTTACACGGTCAGGAAAAGTGTTGGTGGAAAATTTAGATTTAGGATGGATATCTAGACAATATAGGGTAGAAGGTCTTTTAAAATAAGTTATTACAACACTTTTACCCTAAGATTCTTAGGTAGGAGAGATAGGATGAGTTTATGAGGTTGAATCAGGAGTGTATGTACATCATTTATTATGCTAGTTTCTTTATAGATTTGTATTTCTTTTTCCATTATTGGATGGAGATGACGCTATTGTGGAAAAGTGGTTTTAGGATGGGATTAAATGTGGGATTAAGTTTCAAGTAAATATCTTCAAGCCAAAAATGTTTTTAGAAGTGAGGAATTAACCTCTCATTTCTAAGGGAAACCTGATGGAGGATTTTGGATGAGGAAAAGTTGCATCTTCTGGATGGTTTGGAGGTACACATTTTAGGAGAAGGAAGTGTTGTTATGATAATGTTGACCAGAGTAGTGGACAATATAGTGGATAGGGGGACGGGTCAGTCATACAAGATCTTACTCGGGTGACCTTCTACTAGTATGGTATGTCGAGTCACTTTCATAGACATTATCCCCAACCACTTGTATAGTGATGATCCTATGGTAGGATGGGACATATATAGAGTCTCTTTAGGTACCAATGGTAATTTAGTAATCATGGAGGAGCTTGGAAAATTCAGAGTATGAGAATAGGATTTTCCACACCGTATCGGTTTGGCCATTAAAGTTCTACTGGATACGACGATACATGTAGTGGACATGGTGCTTCTAGGAAAGAGTGACCATATTAGCAGTGTGGTGTAGCTTAGGGGACATAGACTGTATCATAAGGAATAGGGGAAGGACAATTGCATTCCATTCATCCTACACTGGTGGATAGTGAGGTTGGACCATTGACAGCTAGAGGTACTATTCTCATATATTTTATGATTATTAGTGGACTATTTTATACTAATGCCTCTCATTATTTTATATATACACAAATTTTTAATATTTTGAGCATAGTGGTGAAGTTCATGAGAGGGGTAATGATGATAGATAAAACTTTTGGAGTACAGTTGAGAGACATCTATTTGTACAAGGGTTGTTCTCTAGAGGTTATAGAGTATAATTTTAGTTGGGATCTTCACATCATTGAAATATTAGGATTTTAACTAATTATGGGTATGTAATAGTTAGTGAAATACCAATACCACATAGATTGTTTGAGCATGATATTGAATTTTATATATCCCGAGGGTGACAATTATATACACCTAGTGAATGGGATATCAAGGTGGGCCATGTAGGGTCAGTTCATTAGCAACTCATGGAGCTCACCACCTAGGTTTCTATTCAATTTATAGATGAGAAAAGTTTAATACAAGATGTATTTTCACCCATAGTATACCAGTTTCAAGATGTTTTTTCAAAATAATTCTCAAGTATACCACCAGAGAGAGATGTGGAATTTATAATTGATCCCATGCTAGGGGATGGGCCTATTTACATTAAACCATATAGAATAGAACCAATAGAACTTCCAGAGTTAAAGATTCAGCTGGAAGAGTTGATGGATAATGGGTTTATCCATCCGAGTACATCTCCATGAGGTTCTATAGATTTTTTTGTGAAGAAGGATGACATAAATCCGTGCTTATGTGTTGGTTACTAGAAGTTGAACCAGATGATGGTGTAGAACCAGTAACCTCTTACAAGTATCAATGATATTTTAAATCTATTGAGGGATGATTGTATTTTCTCTAATATTGACTTGAGATTAGTTTATCACCAGTTGATAGTTTGACCTTATGATATATCTCGGGCAATATTCTAGAGCTGGTATATCATTTTTGTGTTTATTTTAATGCCATTTTGGTTGATGAACACTCCTACTATGTTTATAGACTTGATGAAAATAATCTTCCACCCATACATGAATCAGATTGTGGTAGTGTTTGTGGATGATATCTTGGTGTAATCCAAGACACATGACAATCATTCCCAACATCATGACATCATACTGATTACATTGAGAGAACATCATATATATGCTATGATATCTAAGTATCACTTCAGGATTAACTAGGTACACTTCTTGGGTCACATCATCTTAGAGGAATGTGTTTCAATGGACCCATAGAATGTTTAGGTAGTTGATTCTTGGGAGTATCCAAAGAATGTTTTTTATATCCTTAGTTTTCTGGGCTTAGCAGGTTAGTATCATTGGTTCATCCAGGATGTTTCCCATTCGACAAAAAATCTTTTAGGATTTAACAATAATAAGATAATGTTTTAATGGATGAAATCAGGTGATAACGACTTCTAGGATTTGATTAAGCGCTTGAAAATGGCACTAATATTGATCCTACCTAATCAAGGTGAGGATTATACAATGTTTTTTAATTTTTATAGGATCGGTCCTGGAGTGGTGTTGATGTAGGGAGATCGAGCTATGGAACATGGGTATCGAAACTTGAGGCCACATGAATGAAATTACCCTAAAAATGAACTTGAGTTAGTAGTAGTGGTTTATTCATTGAAGTGTTGGTTAAATTATCTATTATGAAAAAAGTTTACTGTGTATACCGATCACAAGAGGTTTAAGTTTATCTTTTCACAATGAGATTTGAATCTTTGGAAGTGAAGGTGGGTCGATTATATGATGTATTTATATTTTCAACTAGCATATAAACCTGAGAAGGAAAACATTGTTACTAATGGTTTATGTAGAAAAAATTAGACTTAGGAAGTTCAAGAGTACAGTGCTGGGTTGAAAATAATGACTTTGTTGGATTAGATGAATGTTGTGGTTCAAGAATACCAAGAGTATATGAATCTCATATTAGTTTCAGTGGAGTATAATATATTCAGATAGGATATAGGAAGGAATTATGTGGATATGAAGTTTTTGGACTTGAGGTAAATAATTAAATATGGGGAGTCACTGACAGATTGGTGCATAGATGAGGATGAGATCATCTAGGTCTGGAATTGGGTTGTTGTTCTTATGAACATATGGGATGATTTGATGCATGAATTTCATTATTCAAAATGGATGGTGAATCCATGTGTGACTAAAATGTACCATGACCTACGTTGATAGTTCTGTTTTCTAGGAATTCAAAAGGATATAACAGGGTTCATGACACGATGCTACACCTCTCAACCAATGAATGCTGAGAATCATTGACCTGGTGGTTTACTATATCCATTTACCATTCTAGAATAGTAATGTGACAATGTTACCATATAAATTGTGGGGGATCTCTTGATTATGCCTCATAATAATGATACTATTTTGGTTGTTTTGGACCTACTAATGAATATTGATCATTTCTTACTTATACGGAAGACTTTCTCAGTGGAGTAGTTAGAGGACTTATACATTTAGAAGATATTCCATCTGTACAGGGTGCCACAAAGTATTATTTTAGACCATGGATCTTGTTTTACATCACTCTTATGACAGATCTTGCATAAGGAACTTGGTAAACATGTTTAACTGAGTATGAATTTCCACCCACAAATATATGGGAAGTCAGAATATATTATACACATTTTAGAGGATATTATATGAGAATTTTATATTGACTTTGGTGGGTCTTGGGAGAATCACTTAGTGTTCATTGAGTTTTTCTATAACAACATTTATTATGAAACTATTCATATGTCACCACACATTTCTCTTATGGTAATTCATGGAGATCACCTATATATGGGATAGAGGCAAGCGAGTATGAGCTATTTGGATCGAGTCTTATGCAGGAGACATCAGAGTAGGTTCAACTAATTCAGAATCTTATGCCTATATATAAGAGTAGATATAAGTTGTATGATGATAGACATTGGAGAACCCTATAGTTTACAGAGGGTGATCATGTATTATTTTGTATTTCACCTAGATTGGGTCATTGTAGAATACAGAGACAGGGAAATTTGTTGCCCAGGTTTTTTAGACCGTTTGAGGCTGTGGAAAGAATCAGGCCAATGGTGTACTAATTGGATCTTCCATAGAGATATAGTGCTATAAATTATTTCTTTGATGTTACACATCTTCACCTGTATTATCCCGACCCTTCCCATGTAATCGATGTAGATGATGTTGTGCTTAAGACTGATGCATCCTTTTAGGAGCATCCAATACATGTGTTGTATTGCAGTTAGAAAGTGTTACTGGGGAATAATGTGCCGATAGTTCATATATTATGGAAACATGGAAATGTTCATGAGGAAACATTAGAGAGACAATTAGATATATGGGATCAGTGGCCCGATCATTTTACCTTGTAATTTTAGACATTCTTGAGAGTACAACTCGAGGATGAGTTATTATAAGGTTGGAAGATTGTAAGAACTTGAAATTTTTTTGGTGATGTATCATGCTCTTTTATAGGTAATATTTTCCTTATTTTGAGTAATTTTTGTTTGGGTTGTACCTTGAGGATTTTGTGGGTGAAATTGGAGAATTTTGAAAGGAATAGGGGAAGTGAACGGTTGGCACATAGTTTTTCTAAACCATGCACCCAACCCAGAAAACCATATGAACCCAAAGAAGAGGGGACTCTCATGGATGGTTCAAATTTTTCCAAACTATGTGCCCTCTTAGTAGTAACTATGAGATAATCCTGGGTGAGGCACACAGTTAGGGAAAATGTTGTGCTCCATACAGGAGACCATGGGTGAAAATATTTAATCCCCTGAAATCTCATTAAAAATTTCCAGATACCCCGTCTTATATCCCTAAAACCCCTAGCCTGACCATAAATTGATTTCTCTCATATTTTCAGGTTCTTGAATGGATTATAAGGACTTTCAACCTCTTTTCTTGAGGATTCAAATCCCTTATTAAGGATCCACACCTCTCCTGATATGAGATTCTCATATCGATTGGTTTCCCGTACTTTTTCTCATCTTTCTCTCATCATTTGAAGGAATGTTTTCTTGTATTTGTTGTGTATCCAGATCTATGTTTTGTTATATCTATTCCATTTTATCTTGGATCTAGGTTTTCAGTCTAGATCTCATTATTTATTGTTCATTTAAATGTTCTAATTCAAATTGTGGTATTCCACTGGCGAGTGTCCATCAATGATCTTGAGGTAGGTGGTAAAAAATTTAAATCCCACAGTCTTGATTCCAATTGAGTATATGAATTTTTAGATTTTGATTGACTCGATTGGTAATTAAATGTTTAATTAGTTAGATTAATTGATTAGTTAATTTATGGAAACATGGGATTGGATTAATTAATTAGTGAATTAATTAATGGAATGTGTGATTTTTGAATTGATAAGGATTTGGGATTATGTAATTAGTCAACAAATGTGATTACAAATTAATTGAAAATGGGGTTGTGATATTCTTGGCTTAACCTAAGTGGGTTAATGTGTTATATGATCAAATAATTATAAATGGTTTAATAGTGATTTTTCAAATTATTCCATGTGAATTAAAGTGTTGAACCTTATTTGTTTAATAAATTAAAAAGGTAAAACTTAATGAGAATGTTTGAAAAGAAGAAAATGATGCTTAACCTTGATGTTTATGAAATTATGATATGTGTGATATTTTGATACTTTTGAGATTGATTTATATATGTTTGTGGGACATGGACTACTAATTCAAAATCCCATAGTAATAAATGAGTTATGGTACACATACATATACTTCAAATACCTATGTGGTCCAAGATAGGGCATTCTGGGCCCAAGATTTTGGCATTGAACCATAGTTCCAACAGACTGTAATATGAATTGAAATTAAATGATAATTGATAACCATGGTTTGGTCATATGTGATATTTCTTGTGGATAATTCATATTTTGGAACATGACAAAGATGTTATTGATGGTTTGGGTGTCCTTAATAACCCATAAGTTATGTTGTTAAATAAATAGTAATTAAAATAATGTAATCTATTTACATTATTTCTTGTATTTTATTTTTTATACAACTGTATACACTGTTATTGATTGGATATTTCTTTATATTCTGTTGGTTGTGGCTTACTGAGTTGTACTCACACCCTACTTGGGCTGCATGATCAGTACCTGAATAGATTTTATGGTTGTAGTACAAGTTAATGGAAAAAGACCTATGTAAGATGACTCGTATGGTATGAACAATGGATGAGGGAATTAGACTTGGTGTTGGAACCCTCTTGGGAGTACTAATGGGTATTTATTTTGGTTTTTCATTAAATAGTTGGCACTTATTTTGGTATGTCATATCTTCTACTTTAGTTTTGGATATTGTATTCCTGTTTTGGTCATCATGTGGTACTAGTATTATTAAAGTTATGATTATATCTCTTGAATGTTAATTGTTTATTTTCCACTATTATTCTACGTTATAAAGAGGGTATAATCTCCCCATGATAGATGTTATACCCTCAATGCTAGTCAAAAAGCTATAGCATACAGGGAGGCATGCTTGAGGTCACGTGACTAATTGGATCGGGGCACTAGTGAATGAAACCCAGGCTCGGATGTCCCATGGGTTTTTACCTAAAGCTACAGAGCTTTTCTTATGATATAAAATTGATGTTTTAGAAAACAAATATTTAAAAATTTGTGAGTTTTTGTTTCATCCAAAACACATGAAGATAATAACTTCCGACTACCACATATTCAACTTCAATAATGAAAAGTGCTACTGAGTGTTTTTTCATACAATACCATGATACTAAATCATCTCCTAATAAATAAGAAGTTATAAATTTACCTTTTCTATCCAATTTACATCCATCAAAATCATTATATGAATTTTTTTAAACAAAATTATTTTTAGAAATATAAAATATATCAAGATCCATAGTTCAATTAATATAATGAAAAATTAATTTTTCAAATTTAATATGGAATTATTATATATTTTTTATATATCATTTACATGAGAATATATAAAACATTAAATCTAGTTTACTATCTCTAAGATACAATTACTTCCAATAATTCCTTGAAAAAGTTTCTGATCAATTGGTTTCCCATAGTCATCAAGATCAATTATTTTTGAGGTTCCAATATGAGTATTAATTATTGTAATATTATTGTATCTAAACTTTTTAAGAAGATATTTTATATAATTTTTTTCATATATAAAATTTCATTCTAGTTTTTCTGAAATTTGAAAACCAATATAAAAATTTAGTTTACCCATTATGCTCATTTCAAAATCGGATATCCTAAGATACACATAGGAATCGGTAAGATAATTCTTAGTTGAGACAAATATAACACCTTCTAAATAAATTTTAATAATGATAGTATATTTAAAATATGTTTTAATAAAAAAATATTGATCCACGGTTCCATTAAATTCTTTTGTTAACAAAATCTGATTAATATATCATACTGAACTCTTGGGGATTTTTTGAGTCTATAGAGTGCCTTAGTAAGCCAAAAACATGATACAAAAGTTTTTTTTTAAAATTTTGTGTTGGTTTTATATAAACATCCTCTAGAAAATATATGTTAATAAAAGAACACCTCACATAAATTTTAAAAAGAGTGAAATTTATAAATGTTGAATATGATATAAGTACACGAATAGCTTCAAGTATAGATATTTGAGCATAATATTCTTCATTTTCTATGTTTTCTTATTGATTATAGCCCTTTGAAACAAGTATTTATTTATTTATAACAATTACTCCATTTTAATCACATTTATTATAGAAAATCTATTTTACATTAATTATAAGAGAATATTTGGGACGTTTAACCAAAGTCCAGACTTTATTCCTCTCATACTCATTAAGTTCATCTTAAATTTCCTTTATCTAATCTTCATTACCTAAATCATCATCAGGAGTCTTCGGTTCTAATTGAGATAAATATGCAAAATGATCATATTTATTTCTTAAGGAACTTATAGTTTTTTATATCTTGACCTACATCAACAATAATATTATCACTAATATGATTCATTAAGATTTTCTGAATTATTGGGGTTTTAAATCTCCATTATTCAAAAATAGGTTCAATTTATTTAATAGAAAAAAATTCAGAAGAATAATGTTCAGTTTTAATATCAAAAAAAGAATTTTCAAATATGGGTTGAGAAACATTTTTAGTATAAACATTAAAATATGTGGTTAGAGGTTGTTTGAAAACAAAAGGGTTAGTTTTGTAAAATTTGAAATGTATTGTTTCTTCAATAATACTTGTGTTTTTATTAAAAATCTAAAAGTCTTACTAGTTTAATAAAAACCTAGAAAAATTACTTCATTATATTTCGGATCATATTTATATAAATCAACTTTATTATTCAAAAATGAACACTTTACATCCAAAAACTCTACAGTAAGAATGTTTTGAATTTATTCATATCCAAAAATCTTATTAATTTTTATTAGGAAAAGGTCTCAGTAAAAAATCGATTTATAGTGTAACATACATTACTAACTAATCCATCCCAAAAATGTTTAACAATTCAGTATTCACACAATAAGATTCTAGTAATATTCTAAAGAAATCTATTTATTATTTTAACTATATAATTTTTATATGGTTCTCTATGTGTTAAGAAGTTATGCATTATACCTTTTTTAATACAAAAAATTCCAATTCATAATTTAAAAATTCTAAAAAATGGTCACTATGAATAGTTACAATAAAAATATTTTTCTCATTTTTAACATAGGTTGCATAATTTTTAAAATAGAAAAAGGATTTGAACTTTTTTTTCAAGAAAATAGACCTTGGTATTTCTATAGTAGTCATAAATTGAAACACATACATAGAATTTTACAATAATACTTTTAGTTTGTGTTGGACTAAATAAATCCATTTTCACTAACAATAAAAATTCAAATGTTGAACCTTCAAAAATATATTTAATACTCGACTTATGTTTCTTTCCAAATTGATAAGGATTACAAAATTTAGAAGAAATAAACCTAAATTCCAGAAGATCTTTAACTAGTGCATTATTATAAATTTTAGATAAATTGCTAACATTATAGTGTCCTAATATTTTATTCCAAAACCAATATTTATCTTCCATTGCACAAATGAAAGTTAGATCTTGGTTTCTTAAGTCTTCTAATTTTAGAATGTATATATTCTCATGACTATTAGTAGAAAGAATAAATTTACCTTCAAAACTTATAATAGTACATTTATCATTCCTAAAGTGCATATGGAATACTTCATCACATAATTTAATTATATTAATGAAGTCATGATTAAGTCCTACAATTAATAAATCATTTAAAATTAAAGGTTTTCCAAGAGTAAAAATATTACCTATACTATAGAATTCTCCTTAATCATTATCACCAAAAGTTACTTGTCCAATGTTTATATTTAAAATATTTCAAAACAATTTCTTGTTTCCCGTCATGTTCCTAGAAAAATCACTATCTGTGTAACAAATATTCTTTCAACTGGTACTCTTCTTATTTTCATAAAAATAAAAAATTAGTCCTTTTGTACCCAAACTTTCTTGTGTATAACATTGTTATCAAATAAAACTTTTGGAATCAACAAATATCTACCTGTACTATGTTGTAAAATTTTAAATTCTTTTCAAAAATACAATTTTTGAAAACCAAAATATTATATAAAATTTATTATTCCAATGTACACCACTATGAAACTTTGTGCTGTAGGGAGAATTTTTACAAACAAAATAATTATTTGGAAAATGTGTTTTTGAATTTGTAAAACCATTCCGAGAAGTATTTATTTGAGAATTTATTTTTCTCTAAATTTTATCAAAATTTTAATTCCTAGAAGTAAAATTTGATAAAATTTCCTTTAGACTAAATATCTTATTTTTTATTTTTCTAACCAAATACTTATCCTCACTAGTGGTATTATACATAGAATTATTATCTAATTATTTTATAAGATCTAAAATATAATTGGATTGTTTTTAAATCCTGGATTTTTACTTGGAAATTTATTCCTTAGTATTTTCATAGTTTTTCAAATATTAAATTTTTTATTACAAAAAAATTGGAAGTATAGAAAATCATTAAATTCTTGGAAAAGAATCATCAACATCAGATGAAGTGGGTTTTTCTTCTTCTGAAGATATGGAACTACACTCATCATCAGAATTAGGATACTTTACACATAAATTTAAATTGTTAAGGGAAATAGAAGAGACATTAGCCATATAACATTCATTTTACTTTTAAATAATATAATAAAATCCCATAACTATTTAAATTTCATCACCGTTTTTAGAAGAATTTTCTAATGAACTATATCCTCTACTTGAGATCCCAGTGACAGAAGATTTGAGAATTTTTTTAGTCTTTTCTTTTTAGAGATTCTTAGATATCCTTTATTTCTTATCCTTCATTTTTATCTTATGTAAATCTTACATAATGTGACTAGGATTATTTCATTCAATGAAAATACTTTCAAAAGAATATTTCTTCTCATTTCCATCCTTATAAGTTTTATTTTATTTTTCATGAAAAATTTATTTCCTACTATTTTATTAATTCTATTTACAATATTAAAATATTCATTCTCACCATGTTATAAAGATCTATTCTTGATATCATATTTTTATTTCTTCTTATTAGAAGATTTGGAATCATTATTAGTTGCTCGATTTTTCTTAACAACTATATATGTAGATGAAAAATCTATAACACTATGTTTTTCTTACCTTTTTCAATATCCATTTTTAATATACAATCATACTACATGATAGTCCCAATAAAATAATCTAGACTAAGATTTTTATGATGCTCAGTATTATCAATAAATATTGATTTTTTATTCAAATTGGTTAACTATAATGTCATTAATTATTTCAAAACAAATATTCATTAGTGAAATATTTATCTCCCAAGGATTTTAAACTATTAAAAAATGTTCATGAGTCTCTAATGCATCTATGAAAAATGTTTTATAGGTAAAAATATAAAAGGCTTTATAATCATTTTTAACATAGATCATCATATTTTAATAACATTGGTTGTACCATAGTTATCAACCTAAAACTTTATCCAAATACTATTATCTACTTCAAAAGATGAAATTTGACTATATATATTTTTGATGGAACACAGAAAAGTATTTATAACTCTATTGTTAAATTTATATTTATAATTTTCATCTTTTGTAAAAGTATAAACTTCTTTGTTTGGTGTAACATAATTTACAATAGGCATAAAAAATTTATGAACTCCTATGTTGATCAAAATAATCTTCATTCTATCGCTATTGTATTCATAGTCATCAACATAAAATATTATTTGTCTTCTAGGATTGAGATTCTCAAGTGTCCCAATGGAAAAATTTTCCATATTATAAAATAAGATGCTATTTTCTACATTACAAGTTGGTGTAACAATTTATAGCAAATTAAAAAAGTGAAAACAATTTATAATACCAAATATAAGATCATAAGAGTAATAAGTTTACTAAAAGAGGGGGGGGGGTAGGTGAATTGTAGTTTTTATAATAAAACATAAAATTTTCACTGGCCTCCTTAAGTAGATTTATTAGTCTTATAATCTATCAAATTCATAGTTTTATTAAAGTTTATAATCAATAATATAATCTTTCCTTATCATGCACAATGAAAATAAACTTGTAAAAATAAAATTATTAAAATTATGTGATAAAAAATAAATGAAAATTTATAATTAAATCTATACTTTAAAATTATGTGTTAATGAAGTCAATAACCCTGAATTTAGGTATCTACCTAACCGTAAAAGTAATAATTTATTTAACTAAGAGTTACCCTGATATAAGGATCAGAATAAGTCTATATTTCACTATATTTGGTAACCCTTGATCACACCAGATTAGATAAATCTCTTTCTTTTAAAACATAGAGATCCCTTAATCACGATTGATCAAGAAAAAATTACAAACAAAAAAAATTATTAGGGTATTTTCAGAATATCCTCCAAGCGGATTCCTAAGAAAAATACTCACTAAATAATTAAAAAAATCACTCTCAAAGTAATATGTTTTTACAAAAATATTCATAGAAACTTTCAGATCATCTGTAATGAAAAATATTCCTCCTTATTGAATGTTTCTTCTATTTATAACAATTTATTGAATAGTAATATTATGTGTTCTTCAGAGTTGGTTGTAATAGATTTGGAAGAACAATTTTCTTACTTTAAAGGATTCAAATTATAATGTTAATGTGATTCTCATTAAATTATACACTACTATAGTGTATTCAAATTCCAACCAAAATAATATGGATTTTTCATTCGGTGAAATGTGATTTCTTTGTCTGTAGGATATAATAAATGTTCATATAGAAAACATGTCTTTTTCCATGTGGTGAAGCTCATCTCATGTTATTCATATTACTACATCTAATGTAATTTATTTTATTTTTTACTTTTGGACTTATATAAATATTTATGTAATGAAATAAGTAATTGTTCACCCAATTTATAAACTACATGTTCATCCAATTTGTATAAATATTTCTATATATTGAAAAATATTTCTATATATGTTAAAATAGCATTTCTAAAAAATCATACTTAGAAATTGGGAAGTATCATATTTAAAAAATATAAAAGTTTAATTAAATGTATTGTGATTTAAAAAAAGGTTATAAATTCTTCAAATTTATTGTTTCAACTCAACAACTACCCATCATACTTTCCATGTGAGAGTACATGAATAAAAGAAACTAATAATAGTTCCACATAAAGTTTCCAGACAAAACATAAGTGCATACTGGGACACATAAAACTCATTTTTTTCCATATTCAATGAATAATCCATGTTTTACAAGATAAATTGTTTCGTGCACAATAAAATAAATTCTAAAATTAATTGAAATAACCCCCAAAACCAAGATTGTTGGATCGTCATATATAATTTATAATTAATTTATATAAATTAATAATTTCCTCACATTGGAATTATTTCTACATTTAAGATTCATTAGACCACTTCTTTCCATATAATCATTGCATCAAGAGGATTCAAGGTTAGAATCCCTAAATGGTTATCCACACGCACACCATGAACCATTAAACATCATCGTAGAAATACTAATGTGTTTAAACACACTAGATTTTGATGCTTGAATCATATGATGATGACCAAAACAAGAAATACATTGAGGTTGAATGGATTCTTAATATTATCTCTAGAGTCAAGAGTTTGTGGGAGGATAATTTATCCCCATCATAGAGAGTGTTCTAGGGGAATATCTCTCTTGGGATTGGTAGAATTCTCTTTGAAAATTTGTTATACATAATCCTGACTAAGTTTGAGAATGTTATATTCAGGTTTAAATAGATCTAGGGTTAGAGTATAATAATTTCACATGGTCCCTTATCATTATATTAATCCTTTATGAACCCCATGTCTAAATAATTATAATAATAATATTATAATGTATTTTAAATGTTCTAGACTCATGAATAAAAAATATTATTTCTTTAATAAAAAATTATCATTTATTCAAATAATATTTAATATTTTTTTCACTAGATCATTAAACTTAGATGGTCAATACTCTTAAATATTTATGGAATCTTGAATAATTACTATTTCTTTAAATAAATAAATATGAATTAATTACTCAACAAAAAATAAATAAATATTATATTCACTAAAATAGAGAATGAATATTTATTAAATAATAAACTCACATTTATTCTCTCAAATAAATGATTATTGGATATTTATGAACAATCCAAAAATGAGTAATTATTAAACCACATAAAAAAATAATATTTAGTAAACATGTGATATTTATATAGATTTTAATTGAGGTCCAGGATACACTTAGCGTGTGATCTTATAGGCTTCTTTCTCAGTGGAATTAGGTAGAACCAAATTCCAAGGTTATCATCTAAAAACATACATAGGAACCCATAGAGAAATAAATTAATATCCCCATGACATAAAACAACATAAGAATACTCACAATGTAATATGACCCATTTTTCAGAATATCTTACATCAAGAAGGTTGCATGATGGTGTCATCAAACTATGTGCTTGATGTCTATTTCATTGAATTTATAGAAATAAACTTTCCAACAAAATGCCATAATCATGAACTTAATCAAATAGTTTCATTTCCATAAAAGGTTATGAGATATCAACTCACACTAAATCGAGACTGGAAAAATGATTTATCACATTTTTCATTAATGAAATATCACTCATTACGTACCTAATGAATCCTACATCATCATGAGAATATATCATCACGTTATTCATAAATACATAAAATTACATTACTAATGAAATCTACTAATAAAAATATTAATGTATAAGGTTCATTAAACATTCCCATAAATAAGAAAATATAATGAAACATATAATTGTGTATCTCTTACTCATGAGTCAAGTTTTCATAACCTTCTTTCTTATGATTTCCAAGGAAGAACTTTATGAGAAGAAGTATCTATGTATTATGATCCCACACCCTTGATTTCCTATATCATTTATATTCTATAAGATGATATCATCCAACTATAGAACATATATTTAAGAGTTATTCCATGACACTTCCAGGTTCTCAACATAGTGGTGAAATGTTATTGCTTATCATTGAGACATATAACTTTAGGACATTATCACATATAATGTCATGTAGAAGAATAATCGTGATATTATAATAATTTTTTTAGGAATGAAAACCATGAATACTAGAAATCACAAAGTACATATAAGTTGGTTCTAGGTAACTAACTTCAATAGAATCACTTTTCCTAGATCCAACTACTAACAATATTCATTCTGTTAGCTCACAAATGATATTCATGATTCTTTTAAAATAAATCTTTAGTAAAGGGTTTTACCACATTATCTTTAGTGGAAAATATGCTCACCATGTCCTCAACACTTTGAGAAACATATTTAAATAGGTGAAAACTCCAGATTATGTGATTTATTTATTGATGTGACCATTTCTCCTTTACTCGGGATACCACTATAGTATTATCACAATATAATGTGATTGAGTATATATTGTGGGGAACTACATCATTCTCTTAGATAATTTTTTATCATCACTAATTATTTGTCTACATCAAAATCCAAAATGTACTCAAATTACACTATAGAATCAATGAAAACTTATTACATTGATCTCTTCAATCTCAGAGACTCCCCATTCTGAATGAAGACATATCATAACTTTGAATTAAGACCATTTTTATATATTTGGGAACTAGTATAAATATATACCTTTATTTATTTCTCCTCGTCTATTGTAAATACCAGGAACATATCCTTAATATGCCTTAAATACTTAAGAATATCCTTAACCACAATCAAATACTGTTCACCTTGATCAACTTGAAATCTACCTACAATGATAAATCAGTAGTAAAGATCAAGCCTTGTACATAATATAACATTCTTGATGGAACATATCACAAATTTATATGGTATTCTATTAATTATATATCTTTATTATTGTCTTTGAGGAAAAATTTCTTGAAAAGGTGCATACAATGTGGAACTGAAGCTAATCCTCACTTCAATTGTTCCATACTAAATATATTCAGTATATTTTAGATGTATATACCTTGAATTATTCTATGAATCCTCATATGACTATCAAAAAAGATATTTATCCTGAGAATGTAGTCCTCTTCACCTAGGTCTATTATAGGTAAGAACTTGTTTAACCAGTCCTTAACTTATTGTAAGAACGATATATCATTTTTGATCATTATTATGTCATCAACATATACTACTGGTAAAATGAATTCACTCCCACTAAACTAATTTTAAAAACCGAGTTTACATATATTCTTTATGAGACCAAATACTTTTTGGCTCCACCAAACCAAATGTTCCAAGGACTTAATGAATACTTAAATACATTAATGGAACTCAAAAATTTTATTTTCAGATAAGCATTCCTTAGAGTTTCAAACCATTTTGTTTATGTCATATAGATGTCTTCCTAAATATTCCCATTAATAAAAGCAGTTTTCACACCCATCTTCCAAATCTAATAATCCTGAAAAGTATCTATAACTAGTATAATTTTAATAGATTTAAAATTATAAACAAGAGAAAAGTTTTTTTATAGTATATGAATTGAAACTATTTAAACCTTTTATCCACTAGCCATGCTTTATATTTACTCACATTACCTTCCATATCCAGCTTTCTATCAAATACCCATTTTCACCAAACAATCTTTATATCAAATTATTGGTCAACCAAAAACCACACTTGGTTATGATTAATAGAATATATCTCAGAATTCATAGCTTATTACCATATTATGGATTATGATCTCTATACTAAATCCTTATAGGAAAGGGGATCATTGTTATAAAACCATAATGAGTCATCATCTTTAGTGACTAGAAAATAATTTATTTCATGTTCTAAAACTTCTATGTTTCTCCCATGCATTATTTGTTTCTTAGGAAGAATCGATTCGACAAGGACTTTTGGAATGTCTTCATACACCAACTCTTAGGTTTCTTGAGAATCATCTTTATTGAATTTAATCTTTCTCCCATTGTTTATTTTATATGTGAGCTCCCTATCAAGAAATATGGATTCTCTTTCCATAGTGACTTTTTTGTTCAAAGGGTTATATATGGCATTATTTCCTCATTTCCTTGTGATATCCTATAAGGGCACACTTCATACCCTAGGATTCTATTTTATTTCCAAATTTGGCCTTAAAAATCACCCAAAAACCCCATATATGATTATGTGGAAACATGGGCTTCTTTCCACTGTATAAATCAAATATAATACCATTTTATACTTATCTAGTACTCAGCTTAGTGTATACACCATATTTAATAATGTATACCCATAAAATGATAATTGAAGATTTTCATAAATCTTCATTGACCTCACTATATCAAAAAAGAAATAGCTCCAATTTTCATCGACACCATCCTACTATAGTGTATGAGGATGAGTGAGTTGAGATAAAATCACAAAATCTCATTGAAAGTTGATGAACTCTTGGTTAAGATATTAACCACCCAAATCAGATTAAATATTATTTATTTTATTACCAATTTGATTCTATACTAAATTATTTTATAAATTAAATTTCTCAAATGATTTATAATTATACAACATTAAGTAGAAATATCAATATATAATCAATTCATTTATAAAAGTAATAAAGTAAGAATACCAACCATTAGCTTCTATAGGAAAAGGTCTATACATATTAGTTCAAACCAATCCTAGAAACTCCATGACCATTTTACCTTATCAACTAAAAAGTGTATTGGTTATAATTACTTGTAAACTAGACAAAAATATATTAATTGGATTTCATTTAAAAAATCTAAATGTCCATATTGATAATTCTTTTTGAACCACTTCTCACTTACATGACCAAGTTTGTATAACTAGATGTGAAATGATTCATGAGAACTTGATTAATTATTAGTTTACAATACTTGTTATTTATTATATAATATATAAATACCATAATTTAAATGTTCCATGCCATAACATATGTGTTTTTTTTAAAAGAAACTACTTTTATTTGCAAATTTGAAATTAAAACCATATGTATATAGATAGGATATAAAAATTATTCTTTAGTAACATTCGTTATATAGAAATAGTGTTTCAAAACCAAGATCCTCCCTATTTTCAATGGAAGGTGGTAATATTCTATATGAAAGACTAAAATTCATGGTCTGTTATCTAATAAAAGATACACCTATACTATGGAAATATTTCAGAATCTACTTAGTTCTTACATTTGGATACAAGTGTGACTACCACAAACTGTATCTAATACCAAATTGGAAGATATAAAAATATTACACTCGAAAATGGCCAAACATGAAGCTTACCACTACTTATTTAACTGGGTGAAGTTCTTATTTCAGTGGCCTCACTTTCCACCTGAAAAAATTGTTTAATTTTTTTTCACCCGTCATTGGATCTTACTATTCTTATAAGGATGGTGATTAAGAGGCAAATACTTTGAGTGCATCTTAGGTCCCATTTACTTCTTCTTCATTTGATTCATTATAAGGACCACAAGTTTTTCATTCCTTATGTATTTATCAACTTGGTGAATCAAGGTAAGGAGTTTTGAGAGAGACTTCTCACAATAATTCATATTATAATTCATAATAAAACTGAATAATCTCTTAGGTAGTGAATATAAAATGATATATATATGAAACTCATCAAGAATCATAAATCCTATGATTTATAAGATCTCAATGTAACCAATAAAATTGATTACATGAGGCCCATATGGTGCTGACTCTCTAATATTGGACCAAAATAGTGCATTATAGATCTCATATATATCTTATATTTCCATATATTGTTAAATATCATGAAGGTTAGACATGATTTTATACATTTTCATATCCACATATTTCATTAGAATCTCACTGCACATGGATGATATCATAAAACATTAAACATATGTGGCATCATCCAAACATTTAATGTGGAGAGATAGTTATTCCTCACTCTCTTCTTTACCATGCTACTTTGGAATAAGGGTTTCTTTCACATATATTTTCTTCTTAGGGTGTAGTATAACACACAAGTTCCTATACCGTTTTTGTAAATTTGAACTGGTGAGAAGTTCAGCCTTAGCTAAAAAATATGAGGGTGATATAGGCAAATTTCTATACTTTTGAATTTCTGTAATAAATAAGCTTAGTTTTTAGTAATTTATCTATATTACCTAAATTAGATAATAAATATTGATTAATTTATTAATCTACCACTATTTTATATAAAGCCAATAAACCTCAACAATGATTTTAGAAAATTCTTTCACATAGAAATTCCAGTGGAAATGATTCATATTTCCAGCATTATAAACTATAATTGGACCTATCAAATTATTAAAAGGTAATTATATAGGTGGGTATTTCAAACTAAATTAACTTTTATCTACTTTAATTTTTTATTGGAATCCATAATCCTAAAATGCGAGACATGGATTTCCTTTACACTATCCAATTAGTCACACAAATTCCTACTGGGGTAGCCAACCATTGATGATAACCAAGCAAAGTGGACCCAAACTTTATGTCAAAAATCATTGATAATTTAAATCACCCTAAATTGGGATAGATAAGTACCTTGAACTATGATCATATCTTATCTTAAATAATAGAATGCTTTAATGTCTTAATATTTTGGTTTATGGGATTTTAATCTATATTTATGTATATATTTCACATTTTATCTTATTAAATCCTAATTAACATTAAGTGGAATTTTTAACTAAAGTGGTTAACCATTTATTAGATAAAATTTACACATAGTCCAATTTTTTCAAATCCATCTTGTATTCTTGTTAATTTATTTATTAAGTGACATCAATAACACATCCATAAATAATTAACCATGAAACTCAGGGAAACAAAATAATAGGGTGTTATGGTTATGTTCTTTTATAATGGATTTTATATCAAGAAGATGATAAATTGACCCTTCACCCTAGGGAATAAACTTTTGGAACCATGATTGTTTCGATTTATATTATTCCAACCATGCTCCTATGCATCTCCTAAATTGATTTTTCCTTGGTTCGAAACATTACTTGCCCCCACTCGCTTGGGAGCTCTATCCATTACATAAGTATAATTCACACATCGATGAGGGGTACGAAATGATTTATTATAAGATTTAAAAAAATTAATCCACGGTAACAAAATCCCTTATGGTAACACTGAAATATTTTGTGATATATTTCTCTTCAAATAAATTTAATTTCATTGATACCTTAAGATACATGCATACCCATGTCTAAATGAATCACAATATATTATACTATTATAACATGGAAATTAAATTTGAGATATGAATAGCAATAACCAAATTATTATAATTATGCCTAATTTTTTTAGATAAAAAAATATAGTTATAAATATGTATTTAATTTTAATTAAAGTATTTTTATGATTTAAAAATACATTTCCCTGAAAAATGGTTTTTATTTCTTACTATAAGAAATTTATATATTTTTTTTCAAATTTTAGAAAATATATTTAGATAAATGGAATTTTGTTTTGAAATTAGTATTCCAAAATCAAATTAGAGTAAAATTTTATAATTTTATGAAAATATTGTTTTTTAAATGAATAGTATAAAATACAGATTTTTATTGAAAACTATTTTTTAATTTCTAGAATTTATTAAATTTAATTTTTTTTAAAATGATTTAAAACTAAACTCATTTAATTATTATTATTATTATTATTATTAATCCAATTATGGTCATTGGAATCGATTTTTTTGTGTTTGTTTATAAAAACATTTTATTTTTAAGAAAACATTTTTTTTTCTAAAAAACCACTTTTCATCATGATTTTCCAGTTTTATTTTAAATTAAATTATACCACTTATGTGAATTGAACTTGATTACATGAAATTTCAAATTTTAATGAGAATAATTAATTTTATATAATAATTTTTTCTTAAATTTTACTCATATTGAAAACTAAGAATAGTAAAAATTCATCACCGTGGTTAAAGGTAAAATGGGTTTACTGGGGGGGGGGTTAAACCAAGTGATAAGGGTAATTTTGATAGTTAATATTGTTTATATTGGATTTTATGGATATATTTGAACTATATAATTTACCAAATTTTTATATCTTTCCATTTTAGAACATTTGGATTGAGTCTGACATTATTATATTTAAATCATTTAATAAATTCCAAGATTTTCCTCCTCCACTTATAAGATGACAGCCCTCCATTCTCTTCATTAAAAACTTTGAGTGATGTATATTAAAAGCAACCAACCAAATTATATTCTTAAAATAATTATCCATAAATTAGAGATGATATTATTCCTAAAATACCATTCTAATGGTCCTTATAAAGGGATCTAAAGGTGTCATATCAAAGAAGAGGTAATTATCCTACCCAACATCTTTCAATCTATTTCTTATTATAACTTCTCTAAATATATGGTATTCATCATAAAATAATAAATTAAGTATCCTAAACATAATAAACTGTGGTTATAATTATGTAACCAAATTTATTGACCCTATTTTATTTAAAATTGAAAGTTAAATTACTGCTCGTGCGTATATGTGGACTATCGCCTCTACGTTGAGATACTATTGAATTTTCGTCACCATATTTCATGGATAATTATTTTTATGGGTTTTATATTTATATATTATTTTTATGTAATAGTTTTCTTTTATAAATACAATATCATATCTACCTTATTACATTCCCATCCATTAGAAAATAACAATGTCACTCGTGCATATGTGTGGACTACCTCCTCCATAAAGCGATGTGATTCATTTTTAATTTTACAAATTACATGGATGGTAATAGGGATATATATAATGTATATATATGTTATTCATAACATAATTAAGGATTATAATTATAAAATAATATCTAACTTTCACTTTTTTTTAGAAAATGAAAACAATGTTCATGTGTACGTACAATATACAATCTTCATGAATGGTGTAAATAATTTTTATAACTATAAATTATAAAGATAAAGATAAATATAAATCTATAATAAATATATATGATATTTATATCATTATTAATATTCTTTAGATTGTCGAACAATGATTAATGTTCAAAGACTAAAATTTAGGAACTGGAACTCTTATGAAAAATGAAACAGTTAACACTCAAAAACAATATTTTAAATAAGAAATTATTAATAATTGGATATTAAAATGTTATAAGTGGATAATATATGATTTTATAAGTATGTATATCAATCTATTTTATAATTAAAGTAAATTTAAATATATTAGACAATGGGGTAGTGTGATTTCAAAACAATTTGAAGTTGTGGAAAGATATTTTTGTCTCACTTTTATTTCTGTGAGATACATTCCATATTCACCACTTGGCTCTTTCATGTGGTGTATATACTGGTCATTAATTTATTTTATGATTATTTTCCTGACTGAATAGAAATAAATTTTGTTTTTCTTAAAATAATATCAATCATTTTAACTAATAAAGATAAGAAAGTGGTATTATTACTTGAAAATTACATTAATAACCAAATTAAAAAAATTAAAGTTATTATTGAGAGGTATATCATGAAATTTAATCATCATAAACATAATTATAAAATGTCCTGATAAAGTATGTGAATATATCCTAAAACCCTTAACACTTTGGTAACTTTCAAATAAAAACCTCATGAAAGAGATAACCTTATTTGGATATATTCTTCCATGTTCATGTTTTCTTTAAAATATATTCAAAAAATGTTTATAATATTCCCCTATGATTTTTTAGAATAATTTTACCCATGTTTTACGTTTTTTTAAAAATGTTTTAAAATTAATATTCTTATTGTTTTTTGAATGATGCATTTTTGACTTTTTTCCAAAAATGTGAAAGGAATATCTGTTCTAATGTGTATGACATGAATGGAATTTCCCACCATCATAAACGTTTAATGTTTTAAATATTAATTTAAAAATTTTCAAGATTATTTTAGAAGAAAATGATTTCTATAATATTTTGTAAATAATTGGATTTTAAATAATTGATTCAAAAATAAAAATGTATTTGTTCTCAAGAAACATTACAAGTTATCTTTTATATTATTTATTATTTATTATAACATCCTTTTATGTTACTTATGATTTAATGGAGATATTATCTAATGAAACATTAATTATTCTTTATTTGGATGGCTTATGATTATGAAGAGTTTTTTATGAAACTAATTTATTTTCCACGGGTTATACTACGATTAATTTTTGAAATTTTCATGAAACACATTTCTTTTCCATGGGTTAGGATATACGATGAATATTTTATGATCTTGTGGAGAACATATTAATGGATTATTATTATGTGATGGGTGGTCTTGTAATTATATATCCCCATAATTCATTACATAAAGATGTATATCTCAATAGATAATAAGGATTTGAATGGGGATTGAACTTAGTTTAGTAAGGGACTCTATCCACTTTGATAGTGTTGGGAGAGAACCTTGACAAAATATTTGATGGAATTGGGAGTAAACCTAATCCACTATGGTAGTCTTAAAAATGAACCTCGACTAAGGAAATTATTTCCTATGTTTATCTGTATTCCACTAAGCTATGTCTTACGCCAATGTTATGCTCTAATGGATCATGTTTTTTGTTTCCTTTATGATTAATGTATTATAAACTACCAAGATTTATTCCATGATTCAATATTATTATATATTATATAATTGGTATGGATTCTAAATGTCTAATCTCATTTTCTCATACTTGCATTCTCATGTTATACTTAAGTGTTCATTATTATCTTCCCTATTTATCCTTACTGAGCATCTAAGCTCACCATTTCTTATGTTTCCTTTCATAGGGCTATGAAGAATGGTTTTAAGTAAGTATTGTCTAAGAAAAGTACAATATTGGAAGATATTTTTAAAATCATTAATGAAATCAAAGTATTGTGTATCAAGACTACAAAGACACTAAACATTTATTTTCATTAGACATGTATTTGTAAAATATATATAATATTAAACTATTATGATTCAATATATATATATGAAATGTATGGGTCACTATAATTGGTATGATAGGTAGGTTTATTCAATTTTTAGATATTATTATTAGAAACATTTGGTGAAAAACATGGGGATAAGTCAAAGTTTAGGATAACATAAAGAAGTTTTTCTAAGGTAGATATTGTGTGGTTATAACATCCTATTACCTTCATTCAAGTATTCCTTGACACATGTTTTGATATAATTTGGACCAGGTCTTGTTTTAGGGAGGATTAAGGAAAATTTGGAGAAATTGTTTAATAAATTTTGTATATGAATAGTTGGCCACAGTTAGGGAAAACCATGCGATTTGGATCTGTAAATTGTGTGACCTTTGATGATGCTCTAGAGAGGGTGTACGGTTTGTCCAATTGGTGCAGCCAGACCCTCTAAATGGTGATACCTCACACATGGGTATTTTTCACAGTTGACACATGGTTATCCAAAATTTTCACCCTGCTAGGTGAAACCATGTACCCTTGGTCATTGAGTCCATAGGGGGTGCATAATTAGGGCACACAATTTTTCTAACCATGCGGCCCACCCCAGGAAACCATGTACTCAGAATCTAATTCAATATAAAATTAAATTAAAATTATTAAACCCCCAATTCAAGTTCCTAGTCACTCTTTTCATCCTTGAAATGATTTATTATTCCTTAGAGTCTCCATAGAGGTTAAGTTTTCTCCCCCAAACCCTTTTCTTGGTGAACCAAAGCGGTGTTGATCTCAACCAATATCCTTTGGGTTAGTGGATCACCTCTCATGTGGTTTCATACTATTTCTCTCTCTCTTACTTATAAAGTGTTATATAATAATGTTTTTGATGGATATAAACTATATTTTGATAGATCCAATACTTTACTTGTTATATCTTTATTCTATATCTGATTCCTAGTTTTCCTCAAATTCGATCGTTGTTGGCATTCCCATTGCGGGTGTTGATCATTTGATTCCATGTTTAAAGGTAGGTGGTTCTATTTGATATTTTCCATGACATAAAAACATTTAATTTCTTGATTTTAACTATATTTAAATATAATTATAAAACCTCAATTTTATATGATTTGAAATTAGAATTTTAAATGGAATTTATTTTTAGTAAACCCCCCAACTCCAATGGAATTGGAAATATGGGGTGAATTTTGGAAATCATAAATTGATGAAATTATTTGAGAATTGTTTTTAGAATATATATTAAATTTAAATGATGAAAACACTTGATTTGTTTTGGATTTAAAAAGGTATGAAATGATAAAAAACCATGTTTTGGTTTTCAAATTGAATTGGCATATTTAAAATTAAAATTGGAAAATTCAATTGTAAATGATGATTGATTTTAAATGAGATATTTGGGCCATTGTTTATTAATTTATTGAGAACATGTGATCTTTGGTAGTTAGTGGGAAATTTGGGACAAGTACACTATGATATTGACCCCTAAAAATGGATTTATGATGAAAAATATAACAACAACCTAGTTCAGTATGATTATACCTGATGGGATATTGATGAGCCTGATTTAGACTATGCCTCATGGATATGTGTGCACATGTTTAGCCGTGATCACTAATGTTAGAATTTTAAGGATATTATAGCCATTAAATAACATAAATCATGGTAGATAACTATAGTGATGGTTGTGTATGATTTTGATTATATATTACATTGATTATATAAATTTTTTACTCATTAAAAATGATTTAAATAAATGAGTTTATATAAAATGTTTATTTATTCTATGTTTAAAATGTTTTCCATGTATTGAAAGAAAAGCATGTTTTTTTTTAAATATGAACATGCTATATTATTCCATGCATTGTTTTATTTAACTTTAAATTATGATTTGTTTATTTTTATGACATCTATTATGTAACACTTAGTGAGAACCTAATGATATTTGGACCTCAAAACCTACCTTTAAATTTAGTAATTTTTAGATTTTGTTATTCTAGGTCTGAGTAAAGGGAAATATCCACTTGAAGGTGATGTGTGTTCTTGATCACTGGGATAATGGAGTGGTTATGGTGAGCAGTGGGGTTGAGGTCCACTTATTACATAGGGTTTTAAACTCTATATTGTTTTTTATGGCTGTTTGGGTTTTTTCTGAGTTATTTATCTATTTTCTTGGGTACTATTTTACCTGTTTGACTTGGTACTTTTCGCATGAGGAGTGTTGATATACTGACTTGTATCTTGTTATCTTCTGCTGTTTTGTGAAAAAACCATTACCTATTATTCTTTTATAATTCCATGTTATTTTTTCCAACCCATATGGATTAGGCCCTTTGGGCCATGTTATTCCCAACTCGTGTATGAGGATACCAGAGTGTTTGGGTTGGTTCATGACAAAGTGGTATCAGGGGGTAGAAGTTAATAATTTTCCTTGAAGTGAGTATGTTGTCTAGGTTGTCCTGGTAGATATGATGAAGGATATATGTGACTTGGGATGTAGTGATGAGAATATTCCTAGACAGATCTTATCATAATAAGCCTCAAGTCACCATGGGTGGTAAGCGGAAATTTTCTTTTATGGGTATTTTGAAACGTTTTTGGTATTTTCTATTTTTTATTGGACTATTTCAAAAATTACACACTTTTATAATTCTATTTGAGTTGGTTATCTAAGTGACTTATTAATGACATTTTGTTTTCTTTTTGACAGTGTATATAATCATGCCTCTAATAATACATTTGAATAGATCCGAAGAGGGAGATAACTATGAACCACAACAAGAAAACCATTTAATTGACTAGAATCTAATTTAGATTGCGGTTCATGCTATTTAAGCTTTAGTATAGGAAATCAAACCCATTATCATTCAATCCCTAGTTGTGTAACCTCAAAGATAAAACTATATATCATGCACAAGAGTTTCTTCACCAGGATACCCTAGTTTTCCAAGGCTCTAATAATCCCAAAGAGGTTTAGGATTTGTTGAATGTAATGAAGAATTTTTTTGCGTTATTGGAAACACATGATTCAATTAATTTCAATTGTGCTACCTTCAAGCATGTGGGTCCTAACAGAAGGTTATGTGATTCAATGGTTATGGAGAATAATCAATAATTACAAGAGGGGAAAGTCTTACAGGTTCTTTTTATAGATCAATTATATCTAGATTTCGTGGTTTTATCAAAGTCAATGGAGTTTATTAATCTCCAAAAAAGTGAAAAAATTATGACCCAATTTGAAATATTCTTTTTTAATATGGTGAAATTTTCTCTTGAGACTGTGAATATTGAGAAGTTGAAGACATGATGACTTGAGATGCAGATTTGAATTTATATTGAATATTAGGTTTTCATGATAAAGATGATTTATTATGCTGATGTGATGGATAGAGTGTGGTTGGATAATCTTGATCTGGATAATAAGTAAGGGTTTAAAGGAGTTCCCTTTTTCCTAGTGGTAGTTACATGAGTTCATTTAAAGGAAAGTGGAAGCATAATGAGTCTCATGGTGGATTTCAATAGAAGGGTTCTTCAAAACCTCTTTCATTTCCTAAAAGAGGCCCTTTTAATTTCTAATAGTGTGGTGTGGCTAGAGAGGCACCCAAGAGTTTCAGTTCCTAAGGAAACTTTGGCCACTTTCAAAAATTATTTTATATATTTTATTCCCTATGTAGTGGCACAACCACTTCAACCCAAAAAAGTATTACAGTGCAATTAGATTCTTCATGAATGAAGGGGTTCCAGCCATAAGCATCTATAATGAAGCTTCTTTATACTGTGGAAAAGTCTCCAATGGAAGTTGATATAGGTCCAGTGATTTTGAGTGATACCATCACTATAGATTTATCTTTAGTGACTATTTTATTTGATACTAGTGAATCTCACTCATTTTCATTAACCCATGTTGTCGATTTGGAAACCCTTAATACATAACTTTTATCTTATGTGATGGCTATTACTATACCCCTTGTGTAACTCCCCAACCACAAAATCCTAGATCCGGTGCATTATTTTAACACATTGGCATGATTATAAGGAATCAAATCCCGAAGGACCGATCGGTTTAGCAATCTTAGAAAACAGATTACATACATACACTTTACATTATAATTTATAACATAAAACACAACATAGACAATCCATTGATAACATCATTATCCCCTATAATAACCCTACATTTCAATCATAAAATACTTCATGGAATCCTAGGAAAATAAAACATAATAAACGGGTGATATCAGATACTCATTAAGGATAAACAATATAGCTGAAGCTGTAAAAAATAAGCACTAAATTATAAGGCAAGGTACAAAACTAAATCACAAGCCTTTTAAAACATTATCTTCAGTATAATATGGAAATAATAAATCAAATAATTTCATTTGAACAGTCACATGGATATTATACTAGTCTAATAATCACATGTAAAATCAATAACTAATCTCATTATGAGGGAATGCATAATGTCGAACATCATAACCACTACGTCAAGGCCTCGTGCCAAGACTATACACAAATATTCTATCAATTCCTTATACTAAGAAACTAGTTTGTCTCATGAGACCTACTGATGCATCAATGTGCTATAGTGGGCCCCACCATTCATTAACTAAGTCCATTACATTCCTCATATGAAAAGGGTGAAACATAACATAATCATTCATATTAAAACGGGCATATGAAATGTTAATACTTTAACCATAACACATGAATGGTATCAAAATATCACATCCATATTCAAACATATCATAAAACATTCAATGCAATATAAAATATTGTATCATAATAAATCAATCTCAAATAAGCATAAAATCCAACAAAGGATATTGGCATAGATGAAAATAATCTAATAAAATCATTAAAACGTTTTCAGAGATATATCCCTTTTTTATATTGAAAACATTAAAAGTCACATAATTTATCAAATAAGACATTTAAAAGATATTTTTGAATCAAAATTTCCCATACCACTCTGAAACTTTTTAAATAAATTAACATTTTAAAGCATTTATGTCCATATAAATAAATTATTAAAACTATTTTGAAAACATGGACATTAATGAGAAAGGTTCAGAATTATAAATCTTTAAAGCATTTATAAGGATGTTTTAGCTAAAGAGTTTCTTATATAAAACCTTAAAAATATTCATTTTGAAACCATTTTATGAAACATGGACAAAAATAATAAATAAGTCTTAGTAAACACTTATGCATAAATAATCTCGGATAATAATGAGATTTCAAAATTAACCCCTAACTTTAGATTGATATTCTCCATATGTGTCCAAAACTCTTGTATACTACCTTTTAACATATTATTTACTTGTACCAAACTCATAATAATATTTATGATATCATATATGATTGGTTTATGAATTTATATTAATCGTTTAATAACAATTCCAAATTAATGTAACATTTTGGGTAATAAACGATTTCTTAATTTCATGTATTTTTACTTTTTATTCTTGATCATATTACTTAGATAATGATAAATTATTTATATATCATATATATTCATAATATAAAAATAGATAGATATATTAAATGGAATACATAGTTTATGGAGACGGCAGGCCGTAGGTACGCATGAATGTTGTTTCTATTTTCTTATCATATTGAGTAGAAGTAAGTGAATGGAATATATGTATATATATATTTTTCTAGTATAATTATTATGTCATATATTTCATAATTATTCTTTATATATATTTTTTATAATCATTTTTGGATGGTGAACGTGGAAGATGAATCTCATCACGTTGTGGAGAGGGTAAGCCGTATGTACGCACGAGCGACAATATGATTTCCTTAATGGTTAAATGGTATATAATGGGATGGGATATGAATTGTAAAAAATTAATATCATGTTATATTTATTATTTAAATAATTTATATTCATCATTATACTAGTCTAAATAAAGTGTAGATGAAAAATAGTTTACACCACCGTGTGGAGACTGTAAGTCCTACGTACACACACATGGTGATATTATTTTTTATAGGATGGGTAAAAGGAGGAATATGGGTGTCCCATAATCATAACAACATATCAGAATATATTATATTCTGAAGTTATTATTTTATTATGGTAATAACTTAGTAAGAGTAATTATAAGAAGGAAAGAACTTTGAAATAATGGATAAAATGATTACATCTTCTTCGGTTGTCTAATTTTCATTTTCATAAAAGGACTCCTTAAGTTGGTTTTTTGAGAAAAAAGAGGAATCTATGATGAATTGAGAGAAGTTTTGAGGAGATTTGGGTATGGTTTGGCCAATCCAAATGGCTTTGAAGGTGTGAATAATAGAAAAGGATAAGTGCCCTTTTACAGAAGAGGTGAGGGAAGCTTTAGGAAAGTCTTGAAATATTAATTTATTATAAATTAATTTTTGGTTTCTAATGGATAAAGAGTGATTTATTTAAAGTATAATATGATTATGGGTCTAAATACTCTCAATAAATAGGGTTTAAACTAGTTTAGGTCATGAATTTAACCTTACCTGTTAGCTTCAACCCTTAGTTAAATAGGTTAACTCTTACCATGTCTTTTTGTATTTTTACACTATATGGTTAATATAGTTACTATAAAATGCCAAGAGAACCTAAAGTGGAAAATTAATGAAAATATTGACACTATATGATTTATTTTAAATAATATTATTTTATTATTATTATATCATTTAATAAAATAGAATTTTTTAAAACTTCATTTATGTCAATCTTGACACTATTTAGTAATTGATTTTTGTTAAAGTCAAAAAAACTTGATTCATTCAAACCAAAAGAATTAAATAAACGTTAATATTTCATAATAATTCAAAAAATTCGTGTATAGAATCATAATATTCAAATTACATTTATTTTAATATTTATAATATCATTTATTTGAAATTTCATTAATAAGGTAATCGCTGCATCATCATTGTGTCATAAATAAATTTATTTATATAATGTATAAAAATTATAAATAAAATACCATAATGTAGGAATTTTTTTTGGATTTCTAATTACTATTTATATTCAAATGTATTATTTATATAAACAAAATTAAAATTTTTTTAGTTAAGAGATACATGTTTATTTTATATTTCCCTTTTCTTTTAATTAAACATTATAAAAGGTCATTATCAAACCCAAGTTGCTCCGTGGGGTCCTAAAATTTACCTAAGGATTCTCATGGTTGGTAATATATCAGAAAATAGTGTTAGGATATGTGTTAGGGATGTTTTATATTATTGTAATATTATTTTTTACTCTTATTTACCTGATTTACCCTTTAACCATGATAAATAAAAATAATTACAGAAGTTACTATTCATAATGTCCAAAAATAAAATCTACCATTTTAAAAAATTTGGACCTTATGATTAAAAATATGGAATTCATTTTTCCAAATTCAAAATATAGAATAGGTAGAAAATAATTTAAAATTAATTTCTGTTGTCAAAACCAAAAAGAAGGTTTTTAAGAAGAAAAAACTATCAAAAGATTGACATGTGTTTATATCCAATTTCAATATAAAATTACTTCAAATTACAAAAAATTTATTAAATGATAAAAAAAATCCAATTAAACATTAAAACTAATTAAAATTACAATATATTAATATCGATAAATTAAATGAAAAGGCAGTTTTGAATTAAAATGCAGTATTTCCCATTATTCATTAAAATATGAATTTTATCAGAAAAATACCAAAAAATTATCCAAACTAAATTTTTATGACCCAATTATAAAGAATAATTTAATCTTTTGAAAATTAATATATAAAGGTGTCAAATATTTTATTTAAAAAGGGTTCTCCATTAAAAGGAGGAAAAACTGCATTTTTTTTGAAAAATACTTCTTTTATCTGAAAAATTGAATTTGTCCATATATTATGTCTAAGAAACACATAATATGAATGTTAAAATTATATATTATATATATAAAATTAAAAATGTGGTTAATACTACTCCTAAACTGTTTTTTAAACAGCTAGTTTGATAGGTCATGGTACGCTCAAACTCAGTGTTGCATGTAGCGCAAGATAAGACCATTTTGTGTGTAGCATAAGGTCATCTTTATGTAGTGTACAACACAAGCTAGTGAATTTATTTAAAAATAAACATACTATGTAATCTTTAGGTGTTACACCTAGGAAAAAATAGAGAGTAGTGTCTTTGGTGTCCTGCTTGTGTTTTCCATTTATCAAAGATTGATCTTACCTAGAATTTTATGGTCCTCAATATAAAATATAATTACATAATTATTAGGATAGATTGTATGATTGGTCATTAGCCTTTATTTTACTATTATCTTCAGAGATTCCATTTTACTATGCCTAATGGGTGGATCATGTCTTATAGGGATAATGAGACCCGAGTTCGAGTATATATGGACTATCTTCTCTAGATTTGGGTAGGATAATATAATTGTGTATTTGGAATTTGAGAAAGAATATTTGAGTGATGATCTCCCTCCAATTTTCATCGAGTTTCCCAACATTTTTCCATATGATTTATTTGTCTTGCCATTGATAATATTTTTCTATTGATTTTGTACATACTAATCAACCGGTGTCTATTACATCTTACCACATGGAATCAGTAGAGTTGAAATATTTTAAGACTTAGTTGGATGATCGTATTGAGAAAGGAATTATATGTCTGGGTATGTCATGTTAGGTGGTTCCTATTATCTTTACAAAGAAATATGATGGTGTGCTTCTCATATGTGTTGAGTTACAAAATATAAAATGAGTTATGGTAAATAATAAGTATCTATTCCCACATATATATTATAAGTTTGACCAATTGAAAGAGGTGAAGTGGTTCTCAAAAATTTATCTTCGGTCTTTTTACCACTAGTTTTGAATAAAAGAATATAATATTACAAAAATATTCCTTTAAGAGTAGGTATGGCCACTATGATTATCTTGTTATTCCCTTTGGTCTAATAAATGATCCTATAGTTTTCATGGTGTTAAAAAAAATCATCCATGAGTATCTTGATTTTTTTACGGTGGTATTTGTGGATGACATCCCAATTTACTCAAAAAATAATGGGCATCATGTGGATTATCTGAGGATAATTCTGGAAATTTTGAGAGATCACCAAATTTATGCCATGATTTTGATGTTTTTTTATAGATTTGGGATGTGATGTTCTTTGGACATGTAGTCTCAGAACATGGTATCTTCATTGATCAGTAGAAAGTGAAATAGGTTATAATCTAGGAACAACCGAAAAATGATTTCAAGATTCAGAAATTCTTGGGTTTAGTGGCGTATTATCATCATCTTGTAAAGTATTTCTAAAATTTGGACTATCCAATGACAAATCTCCCTCAATAAGGAATGAAGTGTGTTTGGGATGATAAGTGTCAGTGTTCTTTTTTCATATGAAACTTCTTTTAAATTATATGCTAGTGTTGACTCCTATGGAGTCTCTACAGGGCTATGAGGTCTTTGGTGACACATCAGGTTTGGTTTTTGGGTTGTGTTATTATACAGGGTGATCATATGAAAGCCTATAGTTATCAATAACTTAGGCCACACATGAATAATTATCTGACCCATGACCTTGAACAAGTAGTTTTGATGCATGTTATTATAATTTGGAAAAATTTTCAATTCATAAAAAATGGTTTAAATGTTTTCTAACCACAAAACAATGAGTTATATCTTATCACAAAAATATTTGAATCTCTATCATTGGCATTGTGTAATGTACTTGTAGTAATTTTATTTTGACATTTCTTATTTCCCAAGGAAGGGGAATGTTTTCACAAATGATTTGAGTGGGAAACTTCTTACCTAGGCTGTGAAAGAATAATCAGAAGGGTGGAATTTAGTGGCTCTCTTTACACGATTAAATTTAGGATTCTAGAAGAATGAGTATGAGGATGTTTTGACTAGTGTTTAGTTTAACTACTCACTTTGTATGAAAATTATTACGGATCATAAGAATGATGAAGATTTCTATGGAATTAAAGACACTCTTTATGGTGGGGATACAATTAGTGAGTGGTCGTTCTCCACAAAGGGTATTATATGTTTCCAGAACTGGTATGTTGTGCCTTATTTTGTGAGAAAGGATGTGATGGGAAATCATATTTTTTAGTGGGAAGTACACTTTGGTTCCATTAAGATGTTCTATGATATTTAGTAGTGATTTTGGTAGTTAAGTATGATATGGGAAATCATTGAATTTGTTTCAAAATGTTATACTTTCAAAAACGTCAAGGCCAAGCACCATAAACTCTCAGGTTTTCTCCAGCGCCTTATAGTTCTCACTTGTATGTGGGATGATATTTCTATAGAAATCTTGGTGGGTTTTCATCATACCCCTCAGAAGAAGAATGCATTATGGGTTGTAATCGATCTTCTAACCATATAGACTCACTTTATACCCACATATGATATAACCAATGTTGACGATATGGGAAGCCCATACACACAGTCAGTTTTATAGTTTAATGTTTTTACATTTGTGGTAGTCTCTGATATGGATCCCTAGTTCACTTATTATTTATGGAGAGGCCTCTTGAAGGCAACGATATCTTAGGTGAACTTGAGCATGACATATCATCCATATATGGATGAACAAATAGAATGGGAAATATAGATTTTGGAAGACATGATCCATGATTTAATTATCTATTTTTATGGAGCATAAGATAGCCACTTGGGACTCATTGAGTTTTCTTATACAAACAGTTTCTAGTCATCCATTTATATGGTTCCCTTTGAGGCCTTGTATGGATGACCATTTAAATCTCCATTATATTGGTCAGATATTGGTGAAGCTTCCTTGGTTAGACCAATCTTGGTCCAAGAGACGATAGAAAAGATTCTATCGATTCTATATATAACGGTGATGACATAGTGATGATATAAATCTTACATTGATTTTCATCGATGACCGTTTGAGTTTTTAGTTGGTGATTAGGTGTTCTTGAGAGTTTCACCTTAGTTGTGTCACTAACATCTTGAGAAATAGGGGAAGACTTCACCTTATTTTATGGGACCTTTTTAGGTCATATAGAATATGGGGAAAGTGTATTACTATTTATAACTTCCACCAAAGTTTATGTTAATACAAAAAATGTTTCATGTATCATAGATTCAGAATTATATTTCTGACTCATCTCATGTCTTGAGATGGTAGGATCTTGATGTCAAGCCTAATTTATCCATGAATGAGAATACAATCTGGATTTTAAACTCTAAAAAGGTACTTCATGGGATTATAGTACCCTTGGTTCATGTGGTATGGTGTCATGGTTCTGATTCTCATGAGACTTGTGAGCACGAGGTTCTAATGAGAGAGTAGTGGCCTCATCTATTTGATATGGAAACTTCTTGACACAATTTATGGTAATAGATAGTTTTTATAGTGAATAGGTTTTAACATCAATTTACATTCTTTTAAGAATTTCTTGACCTGTTTTTTGATCTTCTTTGACTTGGGTCTTGTTTTAGGGAGTTTTGAGTAAAATTTGGATAATTTTGGAAGCCCTTTGATCTATGCATGGTTGGAGCATTGTTCTGGAAAACCTTTGGGTTTACCAGAAAACTGTGCACCCTTTGATGGTGTTCAGGAGGGGATTCATGGTTAGTCAAACCATGAATCTTTTCCCTCAAAACCATGCATCCTCAGGAAGGGGGAATTTTCATGGTTGATGTACAATGATCACACCAAGATTCACTATTTTATTTTACCCTTATACCACTATGTAAAACAATTTTTATATAAAAAATTATACCTTTTATATCAAATTTAACATCATATTTGGTTCATTTAGAGTATTTATATCACTTTTAAATTGAAAAAGTTTACCTGTTTAGACAATTTTTTAAAGGAGGAAGTGATTTGGGGGATCTAGAATGAAGCTGTAGGAAAATGGGTCAAGACGCACAAGAATCCAAGATTATATGTGGACACAACTACACACTGATGCTAATTAGTGCATCTAATTAGTTAAAAGGTTTGTTTTATGATCCAAACATTATTGTACTACAATTCTTTTTAATAAACACAATCCCAATTCGTCTATTAAGGGGCCCATACAAACAGATATGTCCAATAAAAAAACCCGGCATAATGTCAAAAGTTTGGATCTATATTTTTTGATATATATCGCATTTTATACATTAAATGGATGAAAAAAAATTAAACAGATTTATAAAAGAGTTGGTTTAACAAAGTTTTAGTTTTTTCCAAATCTAGTTATGGCTTTCTACCCACCAAAAATCATGGGCCAAGTCATATCTTGAAATATAGGTTCCCCAAACTAGTTTATATTTTGTCTATAAAAGAGGACCATGGGAACCTCATTTGAAAGTTCAAGAAAAGAGTGAAGTGATTTTTTTTTGAGTTATAGAGGATTCCTCTCATCCCCTTTGAGGTTTTGGATGTCTCTATCCTTATACAGAGAGATAAAATGAATAAGGTGATCCACACAAGATTCCTCCTCTGCTCGATGGAAGGTTAAACTGTGGGTTTTTAATATGATAGAGATACACATATTTTAAAGGGAGTAACAACAATTTTACTACTTATAGTTTGATGTATATTGGGTTTAAAAATATTTCATTTTGAAGTATCTTACTTTGATTCATATTTGAATTATTTGTTTGATGCAACCGAATGGAATGCTCCATACTTTTAACCAACCAACGTGATGTTTTGAGTGTATGAATTATGTTGTTCCGATTGGAAATCAAAATAATCCTTTTCTTCCCCACTTATTTGAGATTTAAATTTTATTCGGATGTTGTTATACCATGTATGAGAGCATTTTCTTTTCTATATGATTTTTATGACAATATTTGGTTCAACATACATTGATATAAAATCTTGGAAGGTAATCATGATTCTAATTAATTTCAAAAAAATAATTACTTTAAAACGTAATTAATATATAAGAAAAATAAAATTTAAATGTGTGCATTAAACTCACAATGAACACTTTTTCTCATATTTTTCAAAATAAACTTGTTTGTCTACTATTAAACTCATTAAATTAAGTCATTTTATTTTTAAAACTATTTTCAATACCACCCCCTCTTTTAGAACTTTTTATTAAAAATACACTCTTTAAAACTCCAATTATATTTAAGAGATTTCCTAGGGTCTACCCTACGCTATAAAATCAAATTTAAATCATAATCAATTTGACATATCATGAATTGTTTTTCGAATTTTGGCGCTGTTGCTAGGGATCGCTTTGGTTTTTAGTGTGCGTTTTTATAAAAACATTTAATATTTTTGTAAATATTTGTCTGATTATTTTATTCCTTTATATTTTTTATGTTTTTTCTAAGATCATACTTTTTTTTCCTTGTTCATGAGTAAATATTCATAGGAGGAACTACTTCATTTTAAAAACGAACCGGAGAGGATCTTGTGCCATCAATAACAAGAAGCACCAAACAATCCTTTAAAGGACACAAAACATTTACACTCTTCTCAATCCTTCTTATTCATCAGAGAACAACATCAAGACTAAAATAAAAGTTCATAATATGGATAATAATAACCAAAAATTAAAATAACTAACCTAACCTGATGCTGATATACAACCCACATATATTCAAATGCAAGGAAAAACACCAAACTTTGAACTAAAATATGGTATAATTCACTTGTTTCCAAAATTTCATGGACTTTATAGAGAAGAACCAAATAATAAATTAAAATAATTCACAATATGTGTTCAATATTAAAACCTAAAAATGTGGATAATGAAAAAGTAAATATTAGATCATTCCCATTCTCTTTATAAGACACTACAAAATATTGGTTATATTTTGATAATTCCCCAATAAGAGGATGGGAGGACATGAAACACATTTTCCTTAAAAAATACTCCATAGTATCTCAAAATGAAACAAGAAGGAAATAAATTTTCAGAACAAGATAATGAAAATGGGAAACAATTCACGAATACTATGAAAGATTTAAAATGCTTTGTTCAAGTTTCCCACATCACCAAATAAGTGTTAAACTTTTAAAACAATATTTTATGAAGGTTTAATTTCAATTGATTTTGACATGGTTGATGCTGCTGTAGGTGGTGAACTAGTTAAAAAATCCCCAATCTCTAGAAGGACCCTCATTGAAAACATAGATCAGAATACTCAACAATTTGGTTCAAGTTATAGTTTACCCATTTGAGGTTTCCATGAGGTGAAAAGTTCTAAATTCGAGGAGAAGGTTGAAATGATGTTCGAAGAGGTAATTACAATAATTCAATAGATTACTCTTTACCATGTTAAATACCAACCTCATATTCCAATTCATTATGGTATCTATGACACTGACACCCACTACTCTGACCAATTACCTAAACTAGTTAAATTTTTTGAGAATTATTAGGAAATATTCCTAGGCTACCCCTATAACCAACTAATTAGGTCAGAATGATAATATACATCCAATTATGGTTGGAAAGAAAATCAAGCCTATATGAAAGGGGGTTATTCAAAGCATCCTCAATAATCATGGAATCAAACGATGAAGAGTAGTCATTCTCCACCACCAGCCATAAATACTCAACCACCAAAAAGGAATTTCCAAAAAACCCCCCTAAACATAATCCTATACTAGAATAAATGGTGAAACAAATTCATAAAAATAATCTATAATTCCAAAAAACAACACAAGAAACTATACAAGGCCAAAAAACTCAATTACACCAACTTTCCCAATCTATGGGCGAAATAAAAAATCAAGGGTCAGGTTAAATTCCTTTTCAACCACTAATTAACACTAGATATAAGGGAAGTATTATTTCCATAACCCTTTGGAGTGTAACACAAATGAAAATCATAATTATCCTTCCATTAGAGTCATCCAATCAAGATGAAACCACTATTCCAACAATAAAAAATGATCTAAATAAGAGGAAAATTATCCTAAGAGAAGCCCTATCAATGGAAAGGGATATAAATTTGATGAACCACAAAGACAAACCATTCCTCTTCCATTTCCCCAAAGGGTCACCCAACCAAGGAAAAAAATAAATAGAACTTGATAATGAAATATTAGAAAATTTCAGAAAGGTGCAGGTTTCCATTACCTTGATTGATTCCATAAAGAAAATTCTGTGAAATACTAAGTTTCAAAATGATATTTGTTGACAAAAAAGCCGAATTCAAGGAGACAAAAAGGTGAGATTGGGAAGGAACATCTCTATATTGATAGAGATATCACTTCCCACCAAATTCAATGATCCTAGAGCATTCTTGATTCCATGCACCATATGAGAGTATTCCTTTACCAATTTTATGCTTGATTTGTATACTTCTATAAATGTGATTCCTTAATCCATTTTCACTTCATTATAGGCTGGGGAATTAAAGACCATTGGAATTTTCATTTATCTAGAAAAATAGAGTACCATACAACCTATTGGCGTGTTAGTGGATGTTCTTGTGAGGGTGAAAATTTTAATTTTTCTTATTGATTTTTATGTGATTAAAATGGAATATGATAGGATGAATAGACATGTCCCAATTATATTGGGGTGGTATTTCCTAAAAACTACTAAAATATTAATTAATTTCCACAATGGTACATTATCTATGGAGTTTGGTGGTGACAGTTTCCACTTCAACATCATTGATTCCATGACGCATCCCTCAGAATAACATTCCTCACTATTATTTAATTATATTGATGTAATATATTCCCCTAAAAAACTTATTTTCTTCCCCATAATCCCATTTCTAAGTTGTCTTCATTGAAAGACATGATAGTTTATGAATCATACGTGGAATGTTGTACCAGTTCAGAAAAATGTTAAGCATGTTCTTTAATTGATGATTTCTTGATCACTGAGGATCCCATGACCATCGATGTTATTTCACAGCTTATAAAAGATTATTCCTCATCTGGGTATGTTACCATAAACCAGTTAGAAGAAATCAGTGACCTCTCACTTTCACAATCAATCCCAGCAGTACAAAATCATCAAAAATTTGAGCTTAAACCACTAACTCAAAACCTAAAATATTCGAACCTTGAGAATAGAATTTTTTTCCTATCATCATTGCAAGTTTACTCCTTCTAGAACATGAATTATGATTAATTAAGATTTTAATGAAGTATAAAAAAGCTATAGTATGAAAAATTTCTAACATTCTTAGCATTATCCCATCAATTTTCATGCATCATATATTGTTAAATAATTAGGCTAAATAAGTGAGGTAGGCACAATACTAACTTAAACCAAACCTAATATATATTGTTTAAAAATATGTAACCAAATTATTTGCTACTAGAATCATTTACCCCATATCTAACAACCAATGGGTAAGTCCAGTGTAGATAGTTCGTAAGAAAAATGGTTTTACAATAATCCAAAATGAAAATAATGAATTGGTTCCAACCTATGTACATATTAGTTGGTGTGTCTGCATAGACTACCATTGACTAAACCAACACACTAATAATGAACATTTCCCATTTTCATTCATTTAACTGATGCTAGAGAGTCTATTAGGGAATTCCAACTACTGCTTTCTTGATGGGTATTCTGGATACTTCAAGATCCATGTCACCCTCGAGGATCAAGAAAAGAAAACATTCACTTCCCCCCTTTGGAATATTTGTATATATAATTCTTCCATTTGGTCTATGAAATGATCTATTTACATTCCAGTGATTTATGGTTAGTATTTTTTCAAATTACCTAGAGAATGTAATGGAAGTATTCATAGATGATTTCACTATTTATAGCTCCACTTTTGGTGAATTTTTGATTAGTCTTGGTTCTATCCTATACTATTTTATTGAAAATAATATTGTATTAAATTATTATAAATACCATTTCATGATGAGACAAGGTATAATACATAGAAATGTCATTTATTTTTATGGTATACAAGTTGAAAAATCAAAATTGTATGTCATTTCATTCTTACCATTTTAAAAAATGGGCAAAATGTGCGGTCTTTCTTAAATCAAACTTGATTTTATCGCCGTTTAATTCATGACTTTAGTAAGATTTCACTCCGCTCTTCCAATTACTCCAAATATATATATTTTTGATAAATAATGTGATGAAACATTAAACAAATTAAAATTGTTCCTCACATCACCCCTGATAATCCAACCACCTTAGAGGGATTAACCATTTGAGCTCATGTGTGACACCTGTAATTAAGCATTTGGGGAACAATTATCACAATGAGTCAATCAAGCTCCACATGTCATATCCTATTCTTCACGCACACTGGACCCTACCCAATAAAACTACCCCACAACTAAAAAATAATTCCTTTTCATTTTTTTCTATGGATAAATTTATGTAAAACCTTTTGTGGTTCAAAGTAATTATTTTCAAAGACCATACATCCCTCCGATATTTCTTTATGAAACTAAAATCAAAACCACATATTAATATATAGATGCTTTTAATTCCAGAATTTAATCTTGAAATTAAGGATATAAACGGATCAATGAATTTAGTAGTGGACCATATCAGTCGGATTATTACATCCTCCAACATTAAATCATTCTCTTATATTCCAATAAATTAAATGTTTATTGATGAGAAATTATACCAGGTTAAAGATGTTATTCCTTGTAATTATGAAATTGTAAATTATTTGGTAGCATCTTTCATTCATACTGATTTAAACTAAAACCAAGATAATAATCTAATACATAAGTCTTGTTTGTATATTTGGGATGACCCCTAACTTTGACACACATGTAGTGATCATTTCTTCAGAATTTGTGTTCCCGATAGAGAGTTTCATTCTTACCTTAGGTTTTCCCACACTCTCTCTTATGGGGGCCACTTTGGACTCCAATGAATTTCTCTTAAGGTCCTCAATTATTATCTCTTCTAACCAACACTATTCAGGGTTTCCCATGACTTTGGTAAATCTTTTCTTCACTATCAAATAATGTGGAGTGTATCCAAAAAAATAAAATTACACAATAACCATTTCTCATTCATTACATTTTTTATGTTTGAGCCATTGAATTTATAGGAAAATTTCTCAATTAATTTGGAAAATTGTCTATTCTTCTAGTAGTATATTACATGTAAAAAAGGGTAGAGGCACAAGATACAAGGACTGATGATTCGATTATAGTTATGGAATTTATAAGAACCCAAGTTTTTTTGTATATTTGGTTTTACTAGGTTCATCATCATTGACTAGGGTTATCATTTCTGAAATAGAACAATGAAATCAGTTATACGCCATTATGGGATTGGGAATCGAGTTTCTACTACAGATAAACCACAAACCAATAGTCAGGTTGAGGTGTCAAATAGAGAGGTAAAGCCTAACCATGGAAAAATGGTTCAACCCAATAGAAAGGATTGGAGTCTTAGACTCAATGATTTATTATGGACTTACTATAAGACATTCAAAACACTCATTGGAAATTGCCATTATCAGATTGTTTTTGGAAAGATATATCACCTCTCTATGGAGAAGTGCTCCAGGCCTATTAGGGGATTTAAATAATGAAATTATAATATTTTTGGTGAAGGTTCTCAAAGGAGGTTATAGATTTTAAAGCTAGAGGAAATGTGTTGAGATTCATATGAGAACTACCAAATCAATAATGAGAGAAATATGGATTCCCATGATCATCTCATCCTTCATCATGAATTCCACACTGGAAAGAAGGTCCTCCTTTCAAATGCATGGCTGAAGTTCCACCTAGGAAATCATTATTTCCATTGGGTTGGCCAATATATTGTAACTAATGTATATATCATTGGTGTTGTTCGTGTTCAAAATGAATAAAAAAAGTCACTGTTAATGGGAAGTAGTTAATTTACTTTCATGAACCCATTCCAAATTCTCCAATAGAGGATGTATATCTTCAAGAAGTAACTTATTATTGATACCTACCAGGTTTTATCATTACATCCCAAAATCTATTTTATTATAGTGAGGAAAATTCACAATCCAAGTATTGGGGGATAGATACATTCATGGGTTAAATAAAATTTTTATCATCTTTTATCATCGTTATTTTTTTTATCTTTTTTTTTTCTGGGTAATATTTTTACTTTTTCCCCAAATTCCTATGATCATTAGTATTTTCATCACCTTTTACCTTTTTCACTTTTTTTTTGTTTTTTCATAGTAATTTTACTTTTCCCCACTTATGTTAATTATAATTTTCACCACATTTTCTATTTTTCACTTTTTTGCTTACTACATCATATTTTTATCTTCCCCCTCACTTTTTTGCTAGAATATTCATTTTTTATTCTCTCTTAATCATGAAAATAATTTAAAATGAATGGAAAATTTCCCTTTATAATGTTGTTTTGAAATTTAATTTTTTTAACTAATATAATGTGTGTTTGTTCATGAATTTAACATTGAGGTGTTTCTTTTTCTAGTGAATTGGTTGTTTGTGGATGATATAAATGGACATATCTATATGAAACCTTGGAGATGATTAATACCCTCTATGTGAGTAGATTATGGGAATTTGTTTCCACTTAATATCTCCAAACATCTTTTCACCCATCCATAAAGTGTGAACATTTATTAGTTAATAAAAGTTAAATATAACATAGGTTAATGTTTCTATACATTAAAAAATGATTTTCCATATATTTGTTCCATATCCTATCTAGTTCATTACTATACCATATTGATCTATATGTGTGTACATGTTATCCGATTATTGTATGTAAAAAAAATAAACAAATAAATATCGATGAGAGTGATGAAATGTACAACATATGGTTATATATAGTTTTAGTGCTTAAGATTTGACTTTGTATAATTTTTAAGTGAGTGGGTCTTGAAATTTTATTGTAAAGGATGTAGGGAAGGTTCAATTAAAAAAATCATATAAGCGTAATATTTTAAAATAACCTATATTTACTAGATAAAATGTGTAAAGAATAGAATGAAATGGTTTTCACACACATATGTGGACAGTTAGTGAAATTGTTGATTTTTTCATTATTTTCCAATGTTTGTATCTTGCATCTCCTAAAATTTCTTTCTAATATAATTTATGCGACATATTTTTCCATGATCACTAAGAATAACTCCGTTGTGTGATTTTTTATTTAATCACATTGCTAACATAAATTTAATTTAATTTAATGTTAAATAAATAGTATGTTGGGAATATATCTATGCATCATTTTATGGAAAAGTGAATTTTCCCTATAGTACAAATGCTTAGGTGTGGGGGTCTGATCGCACTCTAATTCACTATTTTACTTCACCCTTATACCACTATGTTAAACAATTTTCATATTAAAAATTACACATCTTATATCAAATATCACTACACACATGGTTTAATAAGAAACATTATATCACTATTAAATTGTTAAATTTTACATGTTTAGACTATTTTTTATAGGAGGAGTTGAATTGGAGGATCAAGATTGTTGTTGAATGAAAATGGTCCAAACTGCACAGGAACCCAAGAACACATATAGACTCAACCTCACATTATAGACAATCTACACATCCAATTGGTTTGAAATTTTTTTGGTTGATCCAAAATTTAGTTGGATACAACTATTATGAATATAAAGAATCCTAATTATTCTTTTTAGGTGCCCAAGGATTTGATATTTTCATGAATGAAAATGTACATAAAGTTAAAAGTTTGGATCTTTATTTTTGAAGCATTTACAATTTTATATAGAAAATGGATTCCAAAATTTACAGGTAGATTTAAAATAGGTGGGTTAATTGTTTTTCTAAAGATATATAAATCTTTTGACCCACACAAAACCAAGGTCCAAGTGTTATATCAAAATCAAGGTTCCCAAAAAAAAAATCCAATTTTGGAAATAAAAGGGTGCCATGGGAATCTCACTTTCAAGCTTGACCAAGGAGTTAATTGATGCCATTTTTTACTTCCATAAAATTATTATCATCCCCTTAATGGTTTTAGAGAACCATTTCCTCTTAGTTAGAGATGAAATGAAGAAGGATATCCACCCAATCTTCCTCTGTCTCTCGATGGTGAGTTAAATGGTGGGTATTCGCTGTGAGGGAGTCACACATCTTGTAATTAGAGTTTCGACACTTGCAATGATACTTGTTTTTATGTATTTTGGATATGTAAACATTTCATACAGAATTATATTAATTTTATTAATATTTGAATGATTTTTTTTGGATTCACCCGATTGGAATGCACTTTACTTTTAACAGATTGGTGTGAAGTTTTGAGTACGTGACTTGTGTTGTTCCAATTAGACAACACACGAATAATTTTATTCACCAATTATTTGATATTTAAATTTTATTTTGAAGTTATTATTCAATGAATAAAATTTGTACCGTGACTTTATGATTTTAATATCATGTTTTGATTTAACATGCATTGATATAAAATCTTAGAAAGTAATTAGGATTCCAATTAATTTCAACTAAAGACTTACTTCAAAGATTAATTAATCTCTAAGAATGATGAAAACTAAAATGTGATTAGTGTACTCACAATGAACCATTTTTCTCATATTTTTTAAAATAAAGAAGTTTTTAATCTATTAAACTCTTTAAATTAAGTCATTTTATTTTTAAAAATGTTTTCAAAACTTCCCCCTCTTTTAGAAATTTTTATTAAAAATACACACTTTTAACCTCCAAAACTCCTTGAGAGACGATTTATGGTCTACCCTATTATATAAAATAATTATAAAATCATAATTTATTTGATGTTTCATTAAAAGGTTTTTACACAATTATCCAAACTATGCACACACCTAGGGTAAACCATACACCATTAGATAGTGAGTCCAAAGGGGGAACATGGTTAGGGTGCACAGTTAGTATAACCATGTAGACCTCCCTAGAAAACCATGAAAAATATTCAATTCCCCATAAAAATTAATTTAAAATTATAGGACCCCCTTTTTTAATTGTTGAGTGACCCCTTTTATCCCTGACATGATTTATTCTTCCATGGAGGCTCCTTAGAGGTGTCTTTTAAAACCTCTAAAACCTTTAAGTGGTGGATCAAAGAAGCATTGATCTAATTTGGTTTCCTTTGTTTAATTTGATCTCCTCTCATGTGATTTATTCTGACATCTCTTTGTATCCTTATTAGAGAGTGTTAGATCACAATTTTTATGATGTATCTAAACTTATTTTTGATGGATATAATCCTTGTCCTATTATATCTTGATTCTATATCTAATTCAAAGATTTTAATCACATTCGACCATCATTTCCATTTTCATTATAGGTATTGATAATTTGGTATCATGATTAAAGGTAGGTTGTTCAATTTGATAATTTCTATGAAATTTAAAACATTAATAAATTTATTTGTTCGAAATAAATTTCAATTGATTTATAAAACCCCAATTTGACAAGACTTGAAATTAGAATTTGAAATTGCATGGATTTTGAGAAAAGCACCCAATTCCAATAGAATTGGAATTATGGGGTGAATTTTTAAAATTATGGAATTTATGAAATGATTTTAGAATTGTTTTGAGAAAATTTAATAAATGGAAATGTTGAAAAACAATGATTTTTTTGGATAGAAAAGGCATGAAAAGATGAAATAACCATGATTTAGTTTTTAAATTGAGTTCAGATATTGAAATTGAAAAATTGGGAAATTGAATTCCAAATAATGATTGATTTTAAATGAGATTTTTTTTAAATTTTTTATTAATTGATTGATCACATGTGATCCTAGTCATTTAGTGGATTATTTGGGATAAGCATACAAGGACTTTATCCCCAGAAAATGGATTAACAATAACAATTCTAACAAAAACCTAGTTCGACATGATTATTCTCATTGGGATATTGATGAGTCCTATTTGGTCCAAGATTAAGGGATGTGGACACACATGTTTAGTAATTACCACTGATTTGAGAAGTGTGAGGACCTTATAGACTTAATCTAACAAACATTAGGGTAGATGACCATGGTTCTGGTTTTGTAATATTTTAATAAAACATAGTATTGATTATAGAACTATTTTACTAATTATAAATTATTTATATAAATTTTATATTTAATACATATTTGGAATGTTTTAAATATATTAAAATAAAGTCATGTTTTGTTTTAAATATTAAAATTTTATATTATTCCATACCTAGTTTTCATTAAATTGAAATAATGATTGGTTAAATTTTAAGGAAACTATTATAGAACACTTGGTGAGACCTTACTGCTATTTTTATCTCACACCCAACCTTTACCTTCAAGTATTTATAGATTCTGTTATTAGAGGTATGAGTAAAGGGAAATATCCACTTGATGGTGGTGGATGTTCTTGATATTTGGGACCGTGAATTGGTGATAGAGACTAGTTGCACTGAGGTCCACTAGTTACATAGTGTTTGGATACTTTTGATAGTTTATTGATGGAATTTTGGGTTTTTGTTTTTTTGAGTGGTTTATCTATATTATTGGGTACTATTCTGCTTATTTTTCTTTTCATAATTTCTCCTTGAATATTTTTTATATACCAAATTGTATATTTTTATCTTCAACTATTTTTTTTGGGAAAAACCATTCCCTATTAATCTTGTATGATGTCAGGTTTTAATCACCAACATATGAGGATTGGGAATACCCATTGGTCCATGTGAGATCCTAATCAAGTATCAGGGTACTAGGGTATCTAGGATGGTTCATGATAGAGTGGAATCATAAGGTGAATTTTAATCATATTTCCTTGAAGTTAGTATATAGTGTAGGTTTTACTGGTAAATAAAAAGTATGATTTATGGGACTTGGTATGTAGTTATGAGAAAGTTAATGTCCAAATATTTTAATAAAAATCCTTAAGTTACCATGTGTTATAGGGGGAAAAGTGTATTTTATGGGTATTTTGATCTTTTTTAAGTATTTTCCCTATTTTATTTGAACATTCTAAAAATCAAATACCTTTTTTTATTCCATTTGAGTTGGTGATATGAGCATATTATTAACATTTTCTTGTTGTTTTTTGATGGTGTGAATCATCATCCCTCAGAGAAGTCATTTTAACCGACCTGAGGAGGGAGATGCTGATGAACTATGGGAAGAAAACCCTTTAGTTGGCTTGAATCTCATTGAGATAGTGGTGCACATTGTTTTGGTACAAGGACAGGAAACCACACCCATTCTTGTTTATGATCCACTTGTTGAACCTCAGAAGGAAAGCTATAGAGATCATGAACAAAAGTTTCTTCACAAGAAACCACCGTCTTTCCATGGATCTATTGATACTTAAGAGGATGAGGATTGGTTGTAAATAAATGAGTGAATTTTTGAGTTATTATAAATTCTTGATTCAATTAATGTGAAGTGTGATACCTTAAAGCTTGAAGGGCCTAGTAGAAGGTGGTGGGATTCAATGATGATAATGGATACACATGGATTATTAGGGTGGAATGTATTTAAGGAAATTTTTATTTATTAATTATATCCAGAGTCCATGGTTTTAAAAAGTTAAATAATGTTTCATAATCTCTAATAAAGTGAAAAGATCAAGACTCATTATGAAAACCAATTTATTGAGCTCGTGTAGTTTTCACCTGATATTGTGACTAATGATAAGCAGATGGAATAAATATTTCAGATGAGACTTCAAGATAATATTCAATCCCCAGTTTCCATGCTAAATCTGACTCCTTATACTAATGTTTTGGATTGAGTTTTAATGTACAAGATTGACCTGGCTAGTAATTTCGAGTTGACGGGAGCCCCCTTTCCCCCAGTGTCAGTTCCATGACTTCCTTTAAAGGACATAGGGAGTGTGATTATTCTCATGGTGGATATCAATAGCAGGGTTATTCCAGACCTCCTGTAATTCCTGGAATATGCCCTTTGACTTGATTCTAGTGTGGAAAGTCTAGGCATTTGAAAGGGGGTTTCACTGAGGTACCCCTGATTTGTAGTTCCTATGGACACTTAGGCCACTTTAATAAATTATTTTATATATTTTCTTCTCCAAATAGTGTCACATAATCATCAACATCAAATAATACTACATTTAAATTACATTCTTCAAGAACAAAGGGGTTCTAACCATAGGAATCTAAAATTATGTTTCTTCACACATCATAATAGTCTCTAGTGGAAGTTGATATGGGTCCAGTGACTATGAGAGGTTCCATAATTATAGATTCACCCTTAGTGACTACTTTATTTGATACCAGTGCATATCAGTCATTCCTATTGACCCATGTTGTTGATTTGATAACCCTTTATATATATATATATATTTATCTTATGTAATAGATATTACTATACCCCTTAGAATGAAGAGAGATTAGGGTATTTGGTGTCCTGTTTTCATTTTCTCTTTTTTAGAGATTGGAATTACCTGAAATTTTCTTATCTTTGCTATGAAATCTTCTGACACAATTCACAAAATTTATTAGATAATCACTCATTAGGCCCGAATTGACTGTTATTTTCAGAAAGTCTCATTTTCCATGCCCGATGGGGGGTGGGGGTGGGGTGGGGTTCATGTCTGTCATGGATAATGAGAATTGAGTTATAGAAGATCTGGACTATATTTTTCTAAGTTTAGAAGGAAAATATCAGTTTTTTTTCTTTTGACTTTGAGTGTTGATCTCCCACTAGTTTTCATCGAGTTTCCTAACATTTTTCCTTCTTGTTTCTATGGCTTTCCATACAGCATAGAGGTAGAGTTTTCTATTAATTTAAAACATGGTACTGAATAAGTGTATATTTTTCTTACTGCATGACATTAGTAGAGTTGAAAGGGTTGATGAATCTATTGGTAGATTTTATGAAAAAGGTTTTATATGCCTGAGCATGTAACCTTAGTAAAAACCTATTCTATTTGAAAATAATGATGGTGGCGTACTTCTCTTATGTGTTGATTACTGAGAGATAAACTGATTTATTGTAAATAAAAAGTATCCATTACCTCAAATAAATGTTCTTTTTGATCATATGGAAGGGGTGAAGTGGTTCTCGACGTTTAAACTTTAGTTTGGTTACCACCAATTTTGAATTAAAGAATATAACATTCCAAAAACTTTTTTTAGGTGTAGGTATAGACACTATGAGTATCTTTTTATACTTTTGGTTTAACCAATGCTCTTATAGTTTTGATGAAATTGATAAAAAAATATTCCATAAGTATCTTGATATTTTTGTGGTCGTTTTTTTGGATAATATTTTGGTTTACTAAAAACCATTGGGGTATCATGTGAATTTTTTAAATATAGTGCTAGAAAATTTGAGATATCCTTGAATTTATGAAAATATTTAATTTTATTTTCTATATTTCGGAAGTGAAGTTATTTGGCATGTGGTCTCGGAATATGGTATATTAGTTAATACTATGAAGGTGAAAGATTTTATGACATGTGAATAACAACATAATGTTTTCAATATTCAGAGCTTCTTTTTGTAGTAGGGTTTTATTCACAATTTATAAATGATTTTTATTAGATGGATCATCTAATGATTTTCCATACTTGAAAAGGAGTGAAGTTTTTTTTTGGGATGATAAGTTTCAATGTTCTTTTGTTGATATAAAACATCATTAGACTTGTACATCAATGTTGGCTCCTCAAGAGTTTGAGTAAGTATATGTGGTCTTTTATAACACATTATATTTAGGTTTTGGTTGGGTTCTTATGTAAGTTGATCACATGGCTTCATATGGTTTCCAATTACTAAGGCCACACAAGAAGCGTTTTCCCACCCATTACCTTTAACTTGTATCCATGATGCATGCTCTTAAGAGTTGGAAGCATTACCTATTCAGAGAAAGGTTTATTATTCTTTTTGACCCCAAAATATTGATTTATATATTCACTCAAAAATATTTGAATCTCTGGAAAAGTAATTGGGTTGAGTACCTATATTCATTTTATTTTGACATTGATTATACCCCAAAGAAGTGGAATGTCATTGCAGATTCATTGATCAAGAAACTTCTGATCCATGCCATGAAATTACAATCAAAAGAGTGTAATGTGAGAGATCTATTTTCATATTATCATTTAGAATTATAGGATAATTAGTTTGAGGATATTTTGACAAGTTTTCACATGACCTTCTCTATTTTTGAGATTATTTCTTTGGATCAAAAGTATGATGATGATTTCTGTGTCATTGGAGACTCTCCTTGTGGGGGGGATACCGTTGGAGTGTTCTCCATGGAGGGTATTATATGTTTTTAGAACTAGTATGTTGTGCCATATTTCATGCAAAGGGATGTTATGGGAGACTTTCATAGTTCTTAGTGGGAATTAAAACCATGTATAATAAAAATGTTCTATGATATATGACGATGATATCAGTGGCATGGTATGAGATGAGGAATTTCTGAATTTGTTTCACATTGTTGTATATTCCAACAGGTCAAGATCATGCACCAAAACCGTTGGGTTTTCTCCAGCCCCTTCTAATGCCTAATTGGAAGAGGGATGAGATTTATATGGACTTAATGGAAGGTTTTCCTCATACCCCTCAAAAAAATAATTCAATACGGGTTGTGATAGATAGATTGACATAATCAGCTCACTTTATACCCATCCATGATACAACCAAAGTTAAGGACCTGGGAAGCCAGTACATATGTGAGGTTTTTAGGTTGCCTGGTGTTCCATCTACTGCAGTCTCTGATAATGATCATATTTTATCTTTTCAATTTTGTAGAGGAATCCAAGAGGAAATGGTATATGAAGTGATCTTGATCATGAAATATCATCCACAAAAGGATTTACATACAAAATAGGATATACATATTTTGAAAGACATGTTCCATGCTTGTGTCCTCGGTTTTGATGGAGCTCGGGATAATCAATTGGAATTGGTTGAGTTTTCCTATAACAATATTTACTTTTATTTGATTCATATGGATCCTTTTGAGGTCTTGTATGGATTCCCATGTAATCATCATTATTTAGGTTGGAGATTGGTGTAGCTTCCTTAGTTGAACCATGCTTGGCCCAAGAGACGACAACAATGATTCAATTTATTTATTAGATAATAGTTGTAGAATACAGTCGATACAAATCTTATATTGATCTTTATTAATGATTTTTGGAGTATTTGGTTGCAGTTCTGGTATTCTTCATATTTTCAACTTGGTAGGGTCACCCATGTTATGGGAAATAAGGGAAGCTTGCACCTCAATTTTTGGAAATTTTAAGGTTGTGGAGAAGGTGGGGAAAGTGGATTACTGTTTAGAACTTCCTTCATAATTAATGTTGATAAATAATTTGTTCCATGTATCACATCTTTAGAAGTATCTTTCTGACCCATCTCGAGTATTGAGCTAGGATGATCTTGATTCAGAGCCTAATTTATCCGTGAATTTGAATCCAGTCTGGAATGTTGGTTCTAAGACAACGTTACATCATTGGAGGACAGTACTATTTGGTTTGTATGGTATAAAATCTTGTTTTTGATTCTCATGAGACTTGGGAGTGTGAGTAACTGACGAGAGAGTGGAAGCCTTATCTCTTTGATAAAAAAATTCTTGATAGGCTATTTGGTGATAGAAAAGTTTTATGGTGAGGAAGTTGTAACATCCCATTACCTTATTTCAGGTATTCCTTGACCCATGTTTTGATTTTCTATGAGTTGAGTCTTATTTTGGGGAGTTTCATGTGAAATTTAGAGAATTTTAGAATCCTTTTGGGCTGTTCATGGTTGGAACACGGTTATGTAAAACCATGCAGTTTATTCTAATAAACTGTGATCCCTTTGATGCTGCTCTGGAGGGGATTCATTGTTTGTCCAAAACCATGTGACCAGACCCTCCAAAACATGTGGCCTAAGAGAAAGGGTATTTGTACATTTGGAAAACTATTATCCAAACCATGCAGACACTTAGGGGAAACCGTGAACCCTTGGACATTGAGTTCATAGGGGGGGGGGGTATGGTTAGAGAATACAGTTTTTTCAAAAGGTGTGACCCTCCCTAGGAAACCATGGACAATGAATTTAATTCCCCCAAAAATTAAATTAAAATCCTCGAACCCCCTAGTTTAAGTGATGAGTGAACCCATTCATCCCTAACATGATTTATTATTCCTTGGAGGCTCCCTAGAGGTGATTATATCTTATCTAAACCCTTTACTTGGTGGATCAAAGTAGCTTTGATATCAATTTATCTCCTCTAGGTAAGTAGATATCCTCTCATATGGTTTCTTCCAATATCTATTTCTCTCCTTTTTATAGAGTGTTTGATAATAATGTTTTTGATTGATATAAAATATTTTTTGAGGTATATAATAATTTTACTATTAGATCTTTATTCTAGATATGATTCATAGATCTTCCTCACCCTCAATCATCTTTGGCGTTCCCGTTATGGATGTTGATAATTTGATTACATGATTAAGGGTAGGTGGTTCCATTTGAGTTTTTCCATGTAATTGAAACCTAGAATTGATTTATTTAAATTAAATAGTTTTAATTTAATTATAAAACAATAATTTGATATGATTTTAAATTTGAATTTTAAATGGCATCGATTTTGAGAAAAAACATCAATTTTAAAGGAATTAGTATTTTTGGTGTAATTTTATAAATGATGGATTTGATTAAATGATTTGAGTTTTTTGTGAAAATTTATTAAATTGAAATGATGAAAACACATAATTGGTTTTAGACTGAAAAGGAATGAAATGACAAAAAAACCATGTTTTGGTTTTGAAATTGAATTGGCATATTGAAACTGAAAATTGGGAAATTGAATGTAAATGATGATTGATTTGAAATGAGATGGTTTACCCACAGTTTATTGATTTATTGAGCACATGTGAGCCTAGGTAGTTATTGGGTTATTTGGGAAAATCATGCAAGGATATAAATCCCCTAAAAATGTATTGATGATGAAAACTTTAACAAAAACCTAGTTTGGAATGACTATCCCTAATGGAACATTAATGAGTCTTATCTGGCCTGATCCTGAGGGAGGTGTGCAGAGATGTTTAGCTGTGATCACTGATTTGAGAAGTGTAAGAATCATATATCTAAAAACTATCATACATTATAGAATATTTCCAATGTATTAGGTGTGTATAATTTTTATTATATATACCATTTATTATAGAATTTTTTTCTCAATAAAAATGATTTATATAAATGATTTTATATAAAATTTTAATTTAATCCATGTTTGGAATGTTTTACATCTACCAATATGGAATATTTTTTTTAAATATGAAAATGTGATATTATTCCATGCTACTTTTTATTTAAATTGAATGCATGATTGGTTTATTGTTATGGAATATATTATGGAACACTTAGAGAGACCCTACTGGGAATTATATATCACACCCTACTATTATCTTAGGGTGTTTGTAGATTTTTTCATGTCAGGTCCGATAAAAGGGAAAGATTCACTTTGAGGTGGTGGATATTCACAATCCTTGGGACTGTGGAGTGGAGATGGTGACCTGTGGAACAAAGGTCCACTTATTATAGAGGATTTTCCTACTTTTGATAGTTTTTCGTTTTTAGTTTGGGTTTTTATTTTTTCATTTTTTTATTTATATTCTAGGGTACCCTTCTACCTGTTTTCTTTATAGTACATTCTTCTTGAAGAGATTTGATATACTAACTTGTATCTTGATATCTTCCAATTTTTGGGGAAAAAATATTCCCTCTTATTCTTGTATAATTATTTGCTTTTGCAGCCATCTCATAGGGATTAGGAATGAACATGAAGATTTTTCAGAGTCGGATCAGGTATCAGGCTACCAAGTTATCCAGGTTGGTACATGAAAGTGGTTTTCCTAACAATATATAATTTCCTGGATACTATAAGTGGATGCGGTTTTGGAGAAGATGCATCTAGGGGTAATAACCCTAAAAAGAGTTGGTCGAGTATATCTTGACCATCACTATATTTCATGGTGAGTGTTCCCTTATTGTTCTCTTGGTTTGACACTCCTGGGTGATATGCTTAGGTTAATTCACATTTTCTTTATAAACTATTATGAACGATTTTAATAGTTGATGACCTTGAATAACCATGGTTAAACCAAAGTTTCCGTAGATTGAAACTAAGGTATCGTCATTTAGACATCCTATAGATTATTTTTCTTGCTTATAGGGTTCCCCACTATGATTATTGTTGCTCACACTATACTTTTTTGTATTAATCAATGGATTTAACTCAAAGGAACCATGTTAATACCAAATTTTCTAAAAAATGTAGTGATTATCCTCTTATGAAACCAAATTTTATGGGATGTTGAATACAAAATATTATATCTATTCCTATGAAACATTATCAAGACATGAATCATAATGAGCTTCCAAATGAAAAAAATAACAATGTTCTGTTGAGTGCTTCACAAGAAAAAATCCACCTTCTTTCAGTGTTTTTTTAAATCCAATAGTCATTGATAAATAGATCAGTACTGCTAAAAATATATTTTCCATTATCTAGTGTTTTTAAAATGAAGAAATTATCTAAATTTATTATCATTTGGAAGGATAATCCGATCAATAGTGTAATATTGTCAGGAATATGAGGCTACATGAAGAAATTGACTCCATAGAGTGGGATGAGTTTAGGTACTTATTTTTCAATAATTAATTTAATCCTATTATTTGTATGAAAATAGAGAAGTAATTCCTTGATATAAAGAATAAGGATGATGTATCCATTATTTTATATAAGGTATGTTTTACAAGACTCTCCTGGTACACTATTGGTATTATCATCCAACCATGAGGTAAGATTGATTGATTCTTCAGTGGAATAAAACTATGTATCCAAAGGGTGTAATATGTAGGGGATATCATTAGCTATGAATAAACTGATTGAGGTGATATACTGGTGAAAATGGAGGTTTTAGTTATCCATTAATCTCACAGTTTTGTTAAGAAAATAAAGATATAATTCGAAGCAAATTATAATAACAAAATACATGGAGAGAAGAAGATGATATTTTCATTATGATCAAAGTATGGAAGGAACAAATGAGGAAATTATCATGAGGGTACTAGTAAATATTTTATATGTGTAAAGGAAGGCTATCAGGCTATAGAATTCTGAAGTTATTGGAAGAAGAATTTAGATAATAGTGGAGAGAAAGCACTAAAAAATTCCCCACCCACACTATAGTGTTTCAAATGAAATTAATATGGAAATTATAATAAATAGTGCTCAAATTCAAATGTTAATGACTATGATTCAAGTTAGAATCATCTTAATACCATAGATAAAGGGAAATATCACATAATCACTATTTCCAATATGGGCGTACAATAATAAAGTGGTGAAAGCTACAATTACCATCTACTTTATAGATGCTAATTTTTTATGTGATTCTATATCTACCCACACTTTTACATCTAAAACAATTTCAAGGGGAATCAAAATACTTCCCTCACTGTTAGATATTGAATCATAAGTGAAAAATCCTAATGGTATTATGATAACTTATTAGGTCTATGATTATTCTCCAATTGAAGTTTATGGGAATATAATTTCTAAAAATATTTTTATTCTCCCTCTAGTATAATTTGATGTTATTTTAGGCATGAATTGGATTTATTTTATAAATCCAATATAAATTACCAATAAATGGAAGTCACATTTGATATTGTGAGACAACCTATGATCATATATCTGTGAGAAAGTAAATATGAACTTTAAATGGAAATTATATCCAGTTTATGGGTCTTGATTCATATTAAAAAGGTATGTTTATCTCCTATGGTTTGGAAAAAACTCAACATTGAAGTTTTACCTATTGTATGAGAGTTTTTTAATGTATTTTTGGACTCTTTTCATAGTCTTTCTTATAATCCCAAAGTTGAGTTTTCAATAGTACTCATAACTTGTGCTACACCTATTTCAAAGGCTCCATATGTAATAGAATCAATTGAGTAATGGTAATTAAAGAAGAAACTCTAGGAGAATATTGATAAGGGCTTCATTTGACCAAGTGAATCACCATGGAATGGACCAATTTTCTTTGGTAAGAAAAAATATGGATCAATATGACTCAAAATTTATTAATATGATCATAATAAAATCACAGTCATGAATAACTATCCTATTCCTCATATTGATGATTTTTCAATAAATTATGTGGAGATAAATATATTAACAAGATTAATCATAGATTTTGATACAATAAGTTTAGGGTCCAAAGTGAAGAAATTCCCAAGACAACCCTCCAATTGAGTTATGGACATCATGAATTTATATTGATTCTATTTGGTCTTACTAATTCCACAGAAATATTTATAGATTAATCAATATAGTCTATATAGATTACCATCATCAGTTCATGGTAGTATTTTTAATGAAATTATTATATATTCTAAGAGTAAATAAGAGTCTGGATATCACATTAGTATTGAACTAAATACCTTAAGAAAGGATAAATTATATGAGAAATTTACCAAGTGTGAATTTTAGATTTAGAAGGTATTATTTTTGGGTTATATAATATCAATCAATTATTTATCAATGGATCCATCAATGATGAGATTTATTAAATGTTGGCCTAGAATAACTGCTGTAACTGAGATCTATATTTTTATTAATTTGGAAAGATATTATCAATGATTATGGATAAGTTTTGATGTGTTTCAAATACAATCACCAATTTAACTCATAAGGTATCCAAGTTACTTTGTAAATATGAATGTAAAGAAAATTTCTAGTAATCGAAGAAAAGTTTAGTCAGTGCACCTATGATTACACTACCCTACAATGGATAAGGGTTTTTGTTTTATAGTGATGCATCAAATAAGGGATTCAGATTCATCCTCATGCAAAATAATATGGTGATAGCTTTTTATTCATGAAAATTGAAGTTTCTTGATCAAAATTACACAACTCATGATTTGGAGTTACTTGTGGTAATTTTTGAATTAAATATATGGTGGAATTATCTTCATGAATAAAGGTGTGACATATATATATTTAATAAAAGTTTAAAGTATATATTCACTCATAACGAGTTGATGATTAACTAGAGAATATGGTTATAGTTAATTAAAGATTATGATTTCCCAATATATTACCACCCTTAGAAAGTGAACATAGTAGTTGATGCTTTGAGATAAATGGATAATTATAGATTATCTATGTTTATGATTAAAAAGATCCAATATTTCTGGATTTTCAATGTTGGATATGAAAATATTAAAGGAATGGTAGAAAATTTATCTTTCCTAAATGAGTGTTCAACCATATTTCCAAGTAAAGATTAAAGAGGCGTAAAATGATGATATAAATTTACAAAAGAAGATACGAATTTTTCCAGAGTTTATCCATAATTGGAATGGAATGATAAGATTTTGGTACTATATATGTGTCTCATATATACTATATATGAAGAAGGAGCTATTGTATGAATCTCATAGTTCATGATTATCTATTTTTTCCTAGAAGTATAATGATGTATGGAGATAAGAAATAGTTTTTTTGCTGGGATAAAATAAAGAGAGAGATTTTATCGTATTTATATATTTACATTGTATTTTAGTATGTAAAGGTTGATATATAGAATTATAAGGTTATATTAAAACAATTATCCGTACTAGAATGGAACTGGGAAAACATCACCATGGATTTTTCACTGGACTCCCCAAAACATATAAAGAACATAATGCTGTTTGGGTTGTAGTAGAACAAATTACAAAGTAAATACACTTCATTATGATTAGAAAATATTTCTATATTCATCATCTTTCTATAATATACATTAATAAAGTGGTTATGTTTCATAGAGTACCAAATCCTATCATATTTGGTTGTGATCCAAGTTTTACGAGAATGTTCAGGTGATGTCTTTAGCAATCTCTAGATTTATTTTAAAATTTATCACTTCTTATCATCCTTATGAATATTTTTAGTCTAAGACAATCATTCAATCCCTGGAGAATATTTTGATATATTTTTCTATGTATTTCAATGGTGGTTGGGATCAACACTTTCCTCTAGTCAATTTTTCTTTCAATAATGGATTTCACTCCATCATTCGGATGTATCATAATGAATCACTCCATAGAAATAAGTGAGAACTATAATGTATTGGGATATATTAAGATAATAGATGATATTGGTACCATAGTTTGTAGAGGAAATAATAAAGAAAGTTAGAGCCATTTAGAAGCACATTAAGACAAATCCGAGCCGATAGAAAAGTTATGCTAAAAATCATTGTTGAAATCTAGAATTTGAACTTTTTGAGAAGGTATTGTTGTGAATTTCCCCATAGAAGAAGGTTATGATATTCATAAAGAAAGGAAATCTGATCCCTATTTATATTTTAACCTTTTATATTATTTATCAAGTAGGTACAATAGCTTATCACTTGGTCCTTCCCTCAAACTTCTCTCAAGTTCATGATGTACTCAATGTATTTATCTTGGGGAATTACATACCTGATCCTTCACATGTAATAAACATAGAGGTTTTACCACTGGATAATGATCATTCCTATGAAGAAAAACTAAAATAATATTTTTATCTTAGATATAAATTGCTATAAAACATGACTTCTTACATGGTTAAAGTTCCCAAGAGGAATCATAAATTTGAAGAAGCTACAAGGTAACCTGAGGATGAGATGAAACAAAGATATCATCATTTTATTTATTTCAGAGTGATATAATTTTGAGAGTCAAATTCATTTTAATGGGAGTATAGTGCAACACCCTAATATTTTATGATATATTTCTCTTCAAATAAACTTAATTTATTTGATATCTTACGATACATATAAATCCAAGTCTAAATGAAACATAATATACTATGAAATTATAAACTTGATGTTATATTAGAGATATGAATACGATTAAATTTTTTTGGAAAAATATGTATAAATGATTTAGATAAATAAAATATAGTGATAAATAGTACTCAATTTTTTGTAAAGTCTTTATATGCGTTAGAAATAGGTTTTCAACAAAATTGGTTCTTGTTGCATATTGTGAGAAAATAATATAGTTAACTATTGAAAGTTTTAGAAAATTTATTTTACAAAATTATCTTTATTTTTGAAATAATAGTTTAAAAAATATCTTAGAGTGTGATTTTGATAATTTTAAAAAGATAGTTTTTTAAATGAATAGTGAAACGTACAGATTTTTATAGGAAGCTGTATTTTCATTTAAAGCATTTTAAAAGTTAAATTTTATTTTAAGATTATTTCAAAGTATAATTTGTTCATTTATATTATGAATGATACAAATAATTTCATTATTATCAATTTTGATTGTATTTTGGTATAAAAAATTTTATACATAAGAAAACATTTTTTGGAAAACTTATTTTCATTACGTTTTATTGGTTAAATTTTAAATTAAAATTCGAAAATTATATGAATTAAATTTGATAAAATTGATTCAATATTTTTTATAAGAATAATTTGTATTATATAATAAGGTTAACTTAATTTTGGGTCATAATGAATAGTAAAACGCAGTAAAAATTCATTACCGTGGTTTAGGCTAAAACATGTTTACCGGGGGAGGGGGGGGGGGGGTTAAACCAAAAGATAAGGGTAGTTTTTATAATTAATATTATATAAATCATATTGAATTATCCATATTTTAAACTAATACTATATATTATTTTGATATTTGTAAATATTGAATAATTTATCTTGAGTGTGAAATTATTATATTTAAATCTTTTAAAAAATTCTATGTGTGTCCTCTCCCTCAATTATAAAAGGAAACCTATAATTTATCTTATTTAATACATATTTATCAATATATCATTAAAAAAATTGGAAAATTTTATTCAGAAATTCCCTATTGACGAATTAGAGGTGTTGGTCTTCCTAAAACACCATTCCAAGGGTCCTTAAAGGGGATCTAAAGGAGACCTATTAAAGGAGAAACAATCATCCGACCCAATATCTTTCAATTTATTTGTTCTTCAACCACATATAAATATTTTGTTTTAATTTTTTTTAAAAAATTGTCTATGATAAATATAATTAAATTTTATTATTATTATTACGAAACCCCCTTTATTAAACATTTTTTCCATCAAATGGGTAGTGAAAGTATCACTTGTGAGTATGTGGGGACTACCACCTGTATATAGCGATATAATTCATTTTCCATCACCATGTTTCATAGATTATTATTATGTTGGGTTTAATAGTTATATATTATATTTATGAAATAATTATGTTTATGGAATTATAAAATAATATCTACCTTAATACCTTTATATCTATTGGAAAATGACTAAATCGCTCGTACATATATGAGGACTACCACATCCACAAAGTGAAGTGATTAGTTTTTTCCACTTTAAATGTATGATAATAATATTATATTAAATGTGTATATATTTTATTGATGATATAATTATGGTTTAAAATATTATCTATCTTTCTTTCCATCTATTCATTAGAAAATGGAAACAATATTCATGTGTACGAATGACCTACTGTCTCCATGAATGGTGTAAATAATTTTTTATCTATAAATTATATGTATAAACCTATATATATAATTAATATATAATATTTATAACATTATTAACATTATGTATATTATAGAACTATGATCAAAGTTCAAGGAGTGAACCAGCCGAACTGAAACTCTCATGGAAGACAAAACAGTTAACACCTAGAAATGATGATTTTAATAAGGAGAAATTAATAAATTGGTATTTAAATGTTATAAGTGTTAAATATATAAAATTTAAGTATATAAATGATGTTTTATAATTATAATAAATTTAAATATATTATACCGGAGGATAGAGAGATCTTGAATCAATTGGAACACGAGTTAAAGATGTTTTCATCTCACTTTGTGAGACACATGAAATATTCACCACATGTTTATTTGATGAGGTTTATATAATAAAAATGAATGTATTTTATGATTATTTTCATGAAAATTATTAGGATTTTAATATCCATATAATTTTCTCTCTTTTATCAGGTTTTGTTTTAATAGTTACCATAATGGCAAGGGTATTATGTTAAAATCTCATTATTTACTAGGATTATTTATGATTATGTTTATAATGATGAAATTTTAAGATATACCTATGAATTATATCATTAATTTTCTTAACCCCTATTTTTATATAATTATCAAGTAATGCTACATTTTTCTTCTAGTTTATAATTAAAATGATTAATAAAATATATTTTAAGAAAAAGAAACTTCATTTCCTCTTTGGATGTAAATATTTTATTCAATGTCCATGTTTTATTTAAAATAAAATCAATAATGTATTTAGTATTACTGTAACATCCCAAGTAAGTAATGAATAATAGATATTTTTATCTATATCTATTAATGATTAAGATAGTGTTATAGAGGCTTAAAATGAAAATAAATACAATCTTATGCATGGAATACACTAATATTCTTAAAAGATTGTTTTAGTGCCTTTTGATGGAAAACCATTTTTGAATCTATATTTTGACAATTTTATAAACTATGTTTGTCAAAATAAAATTATTCTTTATGATTGGGACATAAAAATTTACTTTGTGTGAATTTTTGGTATTTTTCTGACAAGGTTCATTTTTTAATGAATAGTGAAAAATACTGCATTTTACATCAAAACAGCTTCTTAATATAATTTATTTATATGATTAGATTATCTTTTGAATTGGTATTAATGTTTAATATGAATATATTTTTACCATTTAATCCAATGGTGGTCATTGGAGTCAATTTCACTTTGAAATTAGACTTAAACTGGTGTCAATCTTTTGATACTTATTGTTTTGTAAAAACACGCTTTTTGCTCTGGCAGCGGGAATTAATTATTAAATTAATTAATGTGACTTATATGATTTGAATTTTGTAAAATATACTTCATTTTTGAATTTGGAATATCAAATATAGCTTAGGGTGAATTTTTGGTAATTTTCTGAAAAACTTCAATTTTTGATGAATAGTGAAACCACTAAGTGGTAATCAAGCAAACCGATTTTTCAGTTAAATGAAAGTTTACCACTAATGTGTATTGAATTTTGAAAATCCGACATACATGGTTGTAATTAAGAAATAAAATGTGGTTCAATGAGATTAAAATAATTTTTTGGTGAATAGTAACTTATTAAGTTTTTAATCGCGATTAGTGGTAATTAGTGTAGTTTAAGGTAAAAATAATGCTTTAATAAAATTAAATGACGTAGAAACATGTCCCAACTTCATTGGTTGTGTCATGGCCGACCATGAAATTCCATGGGTCAACTTGGGGACCCCATGGATCCACTTGTGTTGGGAAATGACATAAATTACTTTTTATTTAATGTTAAAGTGAAAATGACACAAACATAATATGTTTTACGAAAACAATTTTTAAGTGGGGTTATACAGGTCCAAATTTTGATTATAAATAGTAATTGGAAAGCTAAAATGATTTCCTATATCATAGTATTTGTTTTATAATTTTTATACATTAAATAAATTTAATTATTTATGACATAATAATGATGCAGCGATGACATCATTATTTGACGATTTAAATAAAATAGAAAGATAATGTAAAATCTATAAACTACACATGTCCAAAACCAATTGGATGAGTGGATTTCGAACCCTTATCACCTTATCCACGAATTATATCAATGTGGGACCTTTTAAAACCGAAACACATTTTCAAATAAAGTAATATTTATTTACTTTCCAAAAGTGCCCCTCTTCTCCTCTTATAAAAGGCCCCCACCTATACCTCATTTCACACACTACTCAAGCCTTTGGCTCGGCCAACCCCTGCCCATTTTCTCTCTCCACATCCCTCTCCTCATCCTAGAGGATTCCCTTTGGGCATAATCCTTTCAAAGGAAGCCTTTACGCTCAACTCAAAAGGAGTTACACTTTTAAAGGTGATTCATTCTCTCATGTTCATTTGTTTTATTTTGCTTCTCCAACCCCCTAAACTCTTTTTGTTTACTTATTTTGTAACAACACCAGTATCATCAATATACTAGGATGTTGTTATAATATTTATTTGAGCTACACTCTCACACAACTACATCAAATGGTTAAAGAACATACAGTTTCCGTGGATGGCGAAATTCTGCCTCCCGAAACGATGATTGTTCAAACACTCATTTAACACCTTCAAAGGTGGCTATTATGATGTCACTATTTTTATATATGATATATAATATGTTTATGTTTTCCTTAAGCTTCTGTTTTTTTTATTTTGGGCATACCTTTATGGTTTCCATTATGGGTAAAACACGATATCTTCATTTTAGGAAGTGCGGACTACCGCCCCCTAAAAGTGATTTGATTCGTTAATACCATATGTGGGATGTGTAAAGGATAAAGTTAATGATATTATATATGTTATTATACTGTAATTATAATATACTATTATATCATTATGATTCCATTCCAGAAAATATGAAATAGAAATGGAAGTAGCGTTCATGCGTACGTACGGCTTACCGTCTCCATGAACGGTGCATTTCATTTCTTACCTCTAAATGTGATGTAATATTATAAATGCATGTATGTACTGGATATATATGACATATATGATATCTACATCATGAATACTGTTCTGGATATAATGAAATTTGACCAAATTAACAACATGTAAGTGTAAGAAGTCTATTTTTGACTTAAGAACCAAATACCGACAAAATGAACATTATTAACTTAACTGATTACATGATGTTCATAACATGGTATAAAAGGAATAATGAACTTGAAAAAGGTTCATAATCAATTAGATATTAACTCAAGTTTATTATTCATGAGATTAAAGAACGGTCGGGTCAAGTCGGATGCGAGGTATGGGACTTCGTCTCAATCTCCTTTCGTTGAGGCATATTTTATTTTATACACAACTTTCTTTTATACGGTGTATAAAACCCTTTGACTTTTATGTTTATTCAAAATGAATTCTTTTTATACGAAGCGTTTACTAAACGACAAAAGGGAATGTTTTTGTCGTACGTATGCGGCGACAACGACTTCTCCGTCGTCGTAACCGTTATTTGAGTTTTAGCTTCCTCTACAAGCCATACCTTCTTTTTAAAAGAAAAATAAATACCATATTTTACTTTTCATTTATTTTGGTATTGAAAATGGTTTTCATAATGTTTTTATAGCAATATGTTGTATTGATATCTCGTGATTGAAATGTGGAAATTTTATGTTTCCTTTATGCATGTTTTATGTGATATGATTATGTTATGGTTCTTGGGCATTATTATGAAGACGGGTGGTTCCATGATAAACTAAGGGCGGGTGAGCCCGTTATAGCTCTCCAATGCATTGGGTAACGCGAAGGAGTGAAACGTTAAGGTTTCTCCAAAGAGATTTTAGGGAATATACTATGATGGGTATTCCAAACGTAACCAAGAGGGTTACTCCCTACGAAAGAATGTTATGAATGCCTCAAGTTACCTTTATGTCTTATGATTTCTATGATTTATTCATGATTTTATGAGGTATGTTAAAGTGACTATGTTTTATGGGTAAAGTATGATTTCATTCTTATGTATATATGAACTCATGTTTCCTTTCCATGTTTTTTTTATAACCCATACTGAGTTTTTATGCTCATCCCAAGTTTTTTTTGAAATTTTTTTCATAGGTCAAGGGAAAGGTACATGATAAGATGATAGAGTCAAGGATGTGTCAAGAAATAATCCATGTTTTATTTTAAATGTGTTTCCATTGATGGGAATGAAGAATACTATCTTTATGTAACCACTTTGTTTATATGTGGAATGTAATGCAAGTTTTATGATCTAATTCTCTAAAACTCTAAACCCGAAAAGATCCTCAATGTGTAATCTTGTAATAACTCAATATTAACTAAGGTTTAAGGCTGGGGCCTTATAGTTGGTATCTAAGGGAGGTTTAGACAACTTTAGGAGTTAGAAAAGTGTTAAATTATAATATGATTGAAATGATATAGCATTTACGGATTACCATGTTGCTTCGCCTAAGATATTTCTGTGTTCAGTATGGTTTTCCGCAGAGGAAACAAAGCAGATATGTTGGGACGAAATCAGGAGGAAGATAACCTTCCAAATCAGCAACCTGAGATGGTCGGAATCGGAACTGAACAATTTGTTGTAGTGATGGAACAGTTGACTCAGGCTATAAATGGTGGTGGTATCCATGCACGAGATCAGCCAGATCAACCGCAGAGGAACATGTCAGTGGTGGAACATTTCATGAGGCAACATCCACCATCATTCAGAGGATCATCTGACCCTGTGCAAGCTGAAGGGTGGATTAAATCACTGGAGAAGATTTTTGATGTCATGGGGTGTTTAGAACATCAAAAGGGTAGTCTTTCTATTTACCGTTTGGAGGGTGAAGCAGATCAGTGGTGGTCTATGGTTAAAAATATCAGGGATGCCGATGAGATTGATGCTCTTGACTGGGATGAATTCAAAGGTATGTTTCTTGAGAAGTATTTTCCTAAGGCTGTTCGACTTAGGATGGAAAAGAAATTCTTGGAATTGAGGCAAGAGGAAGACTCAGTGGCTGCCTATGAGGAAAGGTTCACTCGATTGGCAAGGTGTGCTCCAAACTTCATACGAGATCTTGATAGTAAAATAAACCGTTTTTACTCAGGATTAAAGCCAAAGTATCGAAGGGCTTTAGCTTCTCGTGAGTTCAAAATTTATGAAAAACTTGTTCGATGTGCTGAGAAGGTGGAAATGGAGTTTGCCAATGACCAAGTTTTCTATAACAACCAGCAGAAGAAGAGACCGAGGTGGTAGGAGAAAGGTAAGAATTCTTCAAAAAAGTCTGATGGTAAGAAAACTAAGTTTCCAGTTTGTGATAAATGCGGCAAAAGGCATGCTGGGGAATGTCTTCTGAATTCTGGGAAGTGCTACTGATGTGGTAAGATGGGACATAAGGCTCATGATTGCATTGAAAAGGATCAAGGTGAAGGTAAGAACAAATTTGATTTACAGTTAGTGAAATGTTTTAAGTGCAATGAGATGGGTCACTATGCAAATGAGTGTCAGACAAAGAGCTTGAGTGATGGGAAGCAGTTAGACTACAAGCAGAAAGGGGTGGTGAAATCCTTTGCAACTACTTCAGCAGATGTCGGTCCATCAAATGAAGTGGTATCAGGTACTTTGTTTGTTTTTTCAGATTATGCCAGTGTGTTGTTTGATTCGGGGTCTACACATTCTTTCATCTCTGAAACCTTTTCTAGTAAAATGGGAATACCATCTCAAGAAATGACTCCTGAACTTTTGGTAAAAACACCTGGGGGAAGTGTCGAGGCAAAAAGAATTTATAAGAATCTTCCTATCCTTATCTGTGGAAAGAACCTACTTGCAAACCTTATTGTTCTACCTCTAGTAGAGTTTGATGTTATCCTGGGTATGGATTGGCTCTCTATTTACCATGCTAAGATTGATTGTAGAGCTAAAGAAGTTTCTTTTCAGAATGACTTTCAGTTTGTTTACAAGAATGAACCCTTACTTTTGATAACATATCAAGAGGCTGAGAAACTTGTAAAAGATGGAAATGAATGTTATCTTGCACACATCGTTGAAAATAAAGGAACTGTTCAGATTAATGATGTGCCAGTGGTAAATGAGTATCCTGATGTTTTTCCTGATGAGTTGCCTGGAATAATACCAGATCAGGAAGTTGAGTTTACTGTTGACTTAGTTCCTGATGTTAAGCCAATTTCAAAACCCCCTTATCGAATGGCACAAATTGAACTTTTAGAGTTGAAGGAGAAATTTCAATATTTATTAGAGAAAGGTTTCATTAGACCTAGCACATCACCATGGGGTGCTCCTGTTTTATTTGTTAAAAAGAAAGATGGTTCTATGAGACTTTGCATTGATTATAGAGCCTTGAATAATATCACTGTTAAGAACAAATATCCTTTGCCTCATATCGATGATTTGTTTGATCAGCTCCAGGGAGCTTAGTTTTTTTTCAAAGATTGACCTGAGATCGGGGTACCATCAGCTGAAGGTAAAGGAGGCAGATATTCTGAAGACCGCGTTCCGTACGAGATATGACCATTATGAATTTGTAGTTATGCCTTTTGGGTTAACCAATGCACCTACTGTATTCATGGACCTTATGAATTAAATTTTCCATGAGTTCTTGGATAAGTTTGGGTTTGTGTTTTGAGGTTTGGGAAGAGGTTATGTGTGCCTTGTGATTCACAGTTGAAGAATGAGTCGTTATGTGAGGCTCATAGTTCCCCGTTTTCAGTTCATCCTGGAAGTACTATGATGTACAGAGATCTGCGGGAGTATTACTGGTGGGATGGAATGAAAAGAGACATTGCTGATTTTACTGTGAAGTGTTTGACATGTCAACAGGTTAAAGCAGAGCGGCAGGGATGCTTCAGCCTTTACCAGTTCCAGAGTGGAAATGGGAGAATATATCCATGGACTTTGTTGTTGGATTACCGAAGACATCTCGAGGTAATAATGCAATCTGGGTTATTGTTGATCGCTTGACCAAATCTGCTCATTTCCTTGCTATACGAGATACTTTCTCTCTTGATCAACTTTCCCGTTTGTATCTTAAGAAGAGATAGTCAGGTTACATGGAGTTCCTCTCTCTATTTTATCGGATCGTGATCCCAGGTTTACTTCTAACTTTTGGAAAGGCCTTCAGAAGTCGTTGGGTACTGAATTAAATTTTAGTACAGCTTTTCATCCTCAATCAGATGGACAGTCAGAACGAACAATTCAGACATTGGAGGATATGCTACGAGCTTGTTCTATGAATTATCAGGTAAGTTGGGACCAACATCTTTCTTTGGTTGAATTTTCATATAATAACAGTTTCCTTCCCAGTATACAGATGGCACCATTTCAGGCATTATATGGGAAGCGGTGTCGAACTCCATCTTTCTGGGATGAAGTGGGTGAAAGGAAGTTGATGGGACCAGAATTGGTAGAAGAGATGGCAGAAAAAGTTCAGCTGATTCAGAAACACATGAGAACAGGTCAGAGCAGGCAGAAGAGTTATGCGGATAACCGGAGGAAGGATCTATCTTTTGAGGTAGGTGATCATGTTTTTCTCAAGGTTTCTCCTTGGAAAAGTGTGATGAGATTTGGTAAGAAAGGAAAGTTGAGTCCAAGGTTCATTGGACCATATGAAATTCTGGAGAGAGTTGGATCAGTTGCATACCGAGTGGCTTTACCTCCGAGTTTATCTCAGGTACACAATGTTTTTCACATTTCGATGTTGAGAAAGTATATGCCAGATCCCTCTCATGTTTTGAGTCCAGAGGTAGTTCAGCTGGAAGAGAACCTATCTTATGAGGAACAACCGGTCCAGATTCTTGACCATAGGGGGCAAGTGTTACGGAATAAGGTGATTCACCAGGTAAAGGTTTTGTGGAAAAACCACATGATTGAAGAGGCAACATGGGAATCTGAAAATGCAATGAGGGATAAGTACCCCCATTTATTCGATAAGTAAATAAATTGCGGGGACACAATTTTCTAAAGGGGGGAAGGATGTAACATCCCAAGTAAGTAATGAATAATAGATATTTTTATCTATGTCTATTAATGATTAAGATAGTGTTATAGAGGCTTAAAATGAAAATAAATACAATCTTATGCATGGAATACACTAATATTCTTAAAAGATTGTTTTAGTGCCTTTTGATGTCAAACCATTTTTGAATCTATATTTTGACAATTTTATAAACTATGTTTGTCAAAATAAAATTATTCTTTATGATTGGGACATCAAAATTTACTTTGTGTGAATTTTTGGTATTTTTCTGACAAGGTTCATTTTTTAATGAATAGTGAAAAATACTGCATTTTACATCAAAACTGCTTTTTAATCTAATTTATTTATATGATTAGATTATCTTTTGAATTGGTCTTAATGTGTAATATGAATATATTTTTACCATTTAATCCAATGGTGGTCATTGGAGTCAATTTCACTTTGAAATTAGACTTAAACTGGTGTCAATCTTTTGATACTTATTGTTTTGTAAAAACACGCTTTTTGCTCTGGCAGCGGGAATTAATTATTAAATTAATTAATGTGACTTATATGATTTGAATTTTGTAAAATAGACTTCATTTTTGAATTCGGAATATCAAATATATATTAGGGTGAATTTTTGGTAATTTGTTTGAAAAACTTCAATTTTTGATGAATAGTGAAACCACTAAGTGGTAATCAAGCAAACTGATTTTTCAGTTAAATGAAAGTTTACCACTAATGTGTATTGAATTTTGAAAATCCGACATACATGGTTGTCATTAAGAAGTAAAATGTGGTTCAATGAGATTAAAATAATTTTTTGGTGAATAGTAACTTATTAAGTTTTTAATCACGATTAGTGGTAATTAGTGTAGTTTAAGGTATAAATAATGCTTTAATAAAATGAAATGAACTAGAAACAAGTCCCAAACTCATTGGTTGTGTCATGGCGGACCATGACATTCCATGGGTCAACTTGGGGACCCCATGGATCCACTTTTGTTGGGAAATGACATAAATTACTTTTTATTTAATGTTAAAGTGAAAATGACACAAACATAATATGATTTACGAAAACAATTTTGAAGTGGGGTTATACAGGTCCAAATTTTGATTATAAATAGTCATTGGAAAGATAAAAAGATTTCATATATCATAGTATTTGTTTTATAATTTTTAGACATTAAATAAATTTAATTATTTATGACATAATAATGATGCAGCGATGACATCATTATTTGACGATTTAAATAAAATAGAAAGATAATGTAAAATATATAAACTACACATGTCCAAAACCAATTGGATGAGTGGATTTAGAACCCTTATCACCTTATCCACGAATTCTATCAATGTGGGACCTTTTAAAACCGAAACACATTTTCAAATAAAGTAATATTTCTTTACTTTCCAAAAGTGCCCCTCCTCTCCTCTTAAAAAAGGCCCCCACCTCTACCTCATTTCACACACTACTCAAGCCTTTGGATCGGCCAACCCCTGCCCATTTGATCTCTCCACATCCCTCTCCTCATCCTAGAGGATTCCCTTTGGGCATAATCCTTTCAAAGGAATCCTTTAGGCTCAATTCAAAAGGAGTTACACTTTTAAATGTGATTCATTCTCTCATGTTCATTTGTTTTATTTTTCTTCTCCAACCCCCTAAACTCTTTTTATTTACTTCTTTTGTAACAACACCAGTATCATAAATATACTAGGATGTTGTTATAAGATTTATTTGAGCTACACTCTCACACAACTACATCAAATGGTTAAAGAACATACGGTTTCCGTGGATGGCGAAATTCTGCCTCCTGAAACGATGATTGTTCAAACACTCATTTAACACCTTCAAAGGTGGCCATTATGATGTAACTATTTTTATATATGATATATAATATGTTTATGTTTTCCTTAAGCTTCTGGTTTTTTATTTTGGGCATACCTTTATGGTTTCCATTATGGGTAAAATATGATATCTTCATTTTAGGAAGTGCGGACTACCGCCCCTAAAAGTGATTTGATTCGTTAATACCATATATGGGATGTGTAAAGGATAAAGTTAATGATATTATATATGTTATTATACTGGAATTATAATATACTCTTATATCATTATGATTCCATTCCAGAAAATATGAAATAGAAATGGAAGTAGCGTTCATGCGTACGTACGGCTTACCGTCTCCATGAACGGTGTATTTCATTTCTTACCTCTAAATGTGATGTAATATTATAAATGCATGTATGTACTGGATATATATGACATATATGATATCTACATCATGAATACCGTTCTGGATATAATGAACTTTGACCAAATTAACAACATGTAAGTGTAAGAAGTCTATTTTTGACTTAAGAACCAAATACCGACAAAATGAACATTATTAACTTAACTGATTACATGATGTTCATAACATGGTATAAAAGGAATAATGAACTTGAAAAAGGTTCATAAGCAAGTAGATATTAACTCAAGTTTATTATTCAGGAGATTAAAGAACGGTCGGGTCAAGTCGGATGCGAGGTATGGGACTTCGTCTCAATTTCCTTTCGTTGAGGCATATTTTATTTTATACACAACTTTCTTTTATACGGTGTATAAACCCCTTTGAATTTTACGTTTATTCAAAAGGAATTCTTTTTATACGAAGCGTTTACTAAAAGACAAAAGGGAATGTTTTTGTCGTACGTATGCGGCGACAACGACTTCTCCGCCGTCGTAACCGTTATTTGAGTTTCGGCTTCCTCTACAAGCCATACCTTCTTTTTAAAAGAAAAATAAATACCATATTTTACTTTTCTTTTATTTTGGTATTGAAAATGGTTTTCATAATTTTTTTATAGCAATATGTTCTATTGATATCTCGTGATTGAAATGTGGAAATTTTATGTTTCCTTTATGCATGTTTTATGTGATATGATTATGTTATGGTTCTTGGGCATTATTATGAAGATGGGTGGTTCCGTGATAAACTAAGGGCGGGTGAGCCCGTTATAGCTCTCCAATGCATTGGGTAACGCGAAGGAGTGAAACGTTAAGGTTTCTCCGAAGAGATTTTAGGGAATATACTGTGATGGGTATTCCAAACGTAACCAAGAGGGTTACTCCCTACGTAAGAATGTTATGAATGCCTCAAGTTACCTTTATGTCTTATGATTTCTATGATTTATTCATGATTTTATGAGGTATGTTAAAGTGCCTATGTTTTATGGGTAAAGTATGATTTCATTCTTATGTATATATGAACTCATGTTTCCTTTCCATGTTTTTTTTATAACCCATACTGAGTTTTTATGCTCATCCCATGTTATTTTTGAAATGTTTTTCACAGGTCAAGGGAAAGGTACATGAAAAGATGATAGAGTCAAGGATGTGTCAAGAAATAATCCATGTTTTATTTTAAATGTGTTTCCATTGATGGGAATGAATAATACTATCTTTATGTAACCAATTTGATTATATGTGGAATGTAATGCAAGTTTTATGATCTAATTCTCTAAAACTCTAAACCCGAAAAGATCCTCAATGTGTAATCTTGTAATAACTCAAGATTAAGTAAGGTTTAAGGCTGGGGCCTTATAATTACCCTATGAATGTTTAATTACCTTTTTACCCATGTTTTAATTTTTAAAAAATGGTTTAAAGGTAATATTTATATTGTTTTATAAATGAGTTACTTTTGACATTTTACAAAAAATGTGAAATGAATATTCATTTTTACATATATGACATGAATATAATTTACCAATATCATGACTTCTCAAATATTTTAATATTCCATTAAAAGTTTCCATCGTTATTTTCAAAGGAAAAAGTTTCCATAATATTTTAAGAATTTTTAGATTTTAAGAAGAGATTCCAAAATGAAAAGTGTATTTTCATCAATAAATATCCCAATTTATCTTTTTTTGGAATTTCCATTTATGATAACACCCTTTGATGTTACATTTGAATTACATGGGATATGATCTAAGGATACCATCTATATTCTTTCTCGGGATGATTTATTAATACGAGGATGATATTTTTATGAAACCCATTTATTTTCCATGGGTTATTCGGTGATGAATTATTGAAATGATTATAAAAACCATTTATTTTTCATGGGTTATGATATATAACTAATGTTTCATTATATTATGGAACACATAAGAATGGATTATTATCATATGAAATATGGTCCTAGAATTATATATCTTTCAAATTCATTGGGTAACGATAAATATATAGTGAGACTATAATGACTAGATTGGGGAGTGAATCCAATTAAATAAGGGAATCTATCCACTATGATAATATTGTGTGTGATCATTGAATAAAGATACAATGAAATGTGGATAGAACTCAATCTATTATGATAGTCTTGGAAATGATCCTTAACTAGGAAAATGATTTTCTTTTCTTATGTGTATAAAACAAACTCATGTCTTATGCCAATGTTTTTCTCCCATGGTTCATGTTCTTTTATTTATTTATGATTCATGTATTATGAACCATAAAAATGTATACCATGAATCAAGAATATGACCTATGATATTTAGGGTATAAATTTAAAAATGTTAATCTCATGTTCTCATACCCTCATGGTCATGTAATTCTTAATTTCTCCAGGATATATCCCTTATTTAACCTCAATGAGCATTCAAACACACAATTTATTATGCTTCCTTTACCCAGGTAATAATGAATTGTTTTAAGCAGTGTATATATAAAAAAGTAAAATGTGGGAATATATTTACAGAAGATGTTGAATATATTTCATTAAATAATATGATCTTGTATCTAGTCTCTAAATAAACTACGTTCTTTGGGAGTGTGTTTATAAAACATATTGAATATTAATATATTAATATGTAATATCTATGTATGAAAAATATGGATCACTATAATTATATAATGAGAATAAGGGGATCACAATCATGGAATAAAATTAATTTAATTTTTTTAAAACCATGAAATAATAATAAATTAAAATGAAACCAATCACATAACAAGGATGGTCTAAGATCATGAAAATCCACACACATGAAATGATTAGGTGTTTAATAAACTAGAATTCATTTCAATAATTATTCATTAATATAAAATAGGATCAAATTATTTAATTGTCATTTTTAATTAATCAATTCATTTTTATTAATTTACATCCAAACTATCTTTGATATCCCAATCCCTTAAAAATTTATACAAATTAAATAAATTAACTTTATTTAAAATACACTAAGTATAAATCATATACTTAGAGGAAACACAATGATTACCTATCCAAACTTCCTAGCATGAATTATAGTCATATACTATCTACCCACATGAATTTTAGAATACATGTATTCCACATAACTACATAGCATGATCTATCAATAAATGACACATGTACACCTATTATTTATACAACATGTAGTGATTTTAATTCATGTAAAGTAATCAACATATTATGACTATACATGGTATGTAGTTTTGAATATTATATAAAAATTAATTAATAATTTAATATATATAAAACCTACCACAATTTGTGTAAAAAATGACACACCAACACATTTTGATTAGGTTTAAATTTAATACTTAATTAATTTTATTTTTTTCAAAAATAGATAGTATAAACGGCATGTATAGGCCCACTACATATCATGTAAGTATCATAAAGATTTATCCACGAAACATTCCTAGGGACTGTTCATGTAAGTTGGAGACAAATATTAATGGGGTATATGATGTGTATAAAAGCTACACGCTATGTGACCTTTGATTTACATGGTTTCTAGTCACACACTTTGTCACATAAATACACAATACATCTTTGTCTCATGGACTACATAATGTGTAAAAAGGTAACATTATGTGTAGTTTTTAAAACTATGTTCCACTCTATCCTAGTAAATACATGGTGAATATTAATACATTCCAAGTGTATTTAATACACAAGATCCCATATTTTACATGGTTCATCATGGTGTAGTGTACACAAGTACTCAGTTTTTACCATCCAAATACATGTCATGTACTATTATTCTATTCATCCAGAATCATTAACACCCATTTATGGGTTCATTAGATGTTTTTATATATAAATATACCATTTCAGATCATCTAAGTTATAATAAAGAAGGATAATATAATATCTCAACATTAAAATTTAAAGAATGATTAAACCAAAAATCAAAAAACCATTAGTAAATAAGAAAATACATCAATAATCAATAAATTATTATAAATTTATAAATAATATAGCTTTGATACCACATAAAGGTTCCATATATAGATAAAAATCCTGATAGGCCATATAAAACTTGTATTTTTATCATAATAAATGAATTATCTAAGATATACACAATGAATAATGTCATGAACAAAAAAATTCATTTGAATAAAATTGACATAAACACTAAAAACAATAATTCCATATCCTCACATATCATTTATTATTAATTTATGTAAATTAATAATTACCTCATATTGAAATTTTTTTATTGTTAAATATTTCTCCCACAAATTTTTTGTCATACCATTGTTTTGATAAGAGGATTCAAGGGTTCAATCCCTCTACTAATGATCTATAAGTGAACCATAAACCTCTGAACACCACTATAGAAATTCATATATTCTAGAATGGAAGATTATGGTTATTACATCATACATTGATGATAAAAAAATAAGTTCTTCTAGGTTCAAAGGGTTATTATTTTTATCTCTAGAGTCAAGTAGGTGGATGTGGAGAATAAATATTTATTCTTGAGAGTATTCTAGAGGAAGATCTCTCTAGTACTTGGGAGAATTTTATCTAATAATTAGGGTTGAGAATGTTATAATTGGGTTTAAATAGGGCTAGATTTAGAGAATAATAATTGTACATGGACCCTTATCATTATTTTAATACACATACAACCCTATATCTAAATAATAATAAGGGTATTATTATTATGATTTTTTACTTGACATGCACTAGAATCATGAAAAAATAAATATTATTTTGGGAATAAATAATTAATATTTATTAAAATCATATTAAATATATTATTTCCTAATGTAAAATTACTCTCAATATTTCAGTAATAAATATATATAAAATATTAAATAAAGACTATTTACTTAAATAAATATATATCACTGCGTTACTCATTGGTAAATAAATTAATATTATATTAAAAAAAATAGAGAAAAAAATATTTATTAAATTTTCAACTCACATTTATTCTCTCAAATAATTGATTATTGAATATTTTCAATATATCTAATCATGAATAATTATTATGCCACATATGGGAATAATATTAATCTAACTTATTAAATCCATATAGAGTTTAATTGAGGTTCCAGATAACTTAGTTTTGACCCTCTAGCTCCCTTTATTAGTGGAATTAGACAAAACCACCTAAAGTACAAGGATAGTATCACAAAACATATAAAGACACCCATAGAAAATTAAATTAAAATCTAAATGATATAAAACCTTATATAAACACTCATTTTGTAATATAATCCCTTTATCATGATATATCCAATCAAGCAGGTTGCATGCTGGTGTCATCAACCTACGTGATCATTTTCTATTTATTTGAATTTATAGAAATGAACTTGTTGATAGAATTATTAGGACCAAGATGATTATGAAGGTGATGAAGCTTTCAAGAGTTGTCTTTTGTTGTCAAGGTTGGTTTTGAAGAAAAGAATTCACATCACTTTGTTTTGTGGAAACAATTGCTTTGGATTTGTTTTCAAAAGAATCAGACCCATGTTAATTGTAATGATGATTTTCTAATTTTTATTTCATATAAATCATGAGTTATATTGAGAACTTGTGATGGAATCTTTATATATAAAAGGGGGAGTAAAATATATGCTTCCAATCAGAAAAGAATTGTATTCAAATTGTTTTCCAAAACAAGCAGAGAAGAATCATATTCAGATTGTTATTCAAAAAAATTATAAAAGAATCATATTTAAATTATTTTTGAAAACAATCAGAAAATAATGATATTCATATTTATTGTATCCTAATAGAAGAAAGAAAGTAGTGCTTCCGATAGTTTTTCCAAACAATCAAAAAAGAATCGTAGTCCAATTGTTTTTCAAAATAATTAGAAAAAATTGTATCTAGATTGTATTGATGGTCTTTCAAAACAATAGTATCTAGATTGTATTGAATTTATTTCAAATTAATTGGATTCTGGGTGAAATTAAAATAATAAGTATTGATGGAAAGGTGGGGCTAATGAAAGTGGTACCGATGGAAAAGTGATGCCGATGAAAAGTGATTCCAATGGGAAATGTGTTTCCGATCTAAGTGGTGTCGAGGGATGAGGTGCTTCTGGTAAAAGATGAGACACCTATTTTTTTTCAAAACAATCATACTTGGGTAAAACAAAAGGATTGATATGGTTTCAATTGAGAATGAATCATATTAGATTGTTTTGCACTGTATCTGGGAAGATCATCCTTACCAGATTGTATTGTATCGTATCCAACAATCATAACCAACAATCGTAACCAGAATGATTATAAAAAAATGATTTCATCTAGAATGATCATATCAAGAATGATCATATCCAAAATGATCATAACCAGAAATTATCATATCCAGAATGATTGTATCCAGCATGATCGTAGCCAGAATGATCATATCCAAAATGATCATAACTAGAATGATCATATCGAGGATGATCATAATAAGAATGCTCATAACCAGAATGATTGTAAACAAATATGATCATATTTAGGATAATAGTATATATACCATTTTTATTTAGAAAAAATCATTTTGGGTTGAGATTAAAAGAAAGATTTAGGAATGAATGTAATGTTATGATACTTTCCATATAAAGTCATATGATGCTAAAGCTGGTCCTCGATGAATTCAAAGTCATGAAGGTATTTAAGATTCAAGCACTGGTTTTTGAATTTTATGGTGTGTTTTATCAAGAGATTCAAGAGAAAGTAAAAGAAAGTTCAGATAGATGAATAAATTGTTAAGGGGGAGACTTTCTTCTAATAGGATGATTTTATCTCAACTGGAGATGTGCCTTTTTTCAAACACATTCAATTAGTATGGTATCAATCATTTTTTTGATAAAATCAGTATAAGAGAATTAGATTCAAACCCATGTATTTCTCGTCAATTGTAATTGTATTGAAATTTGAAATGGGTGTCTAGGAAAAAAGATATGAATATTGTAGAAGATATGATAAGAATCGAGAAGAGCTGATGAAGTCATAATTATGATGAGATTTCAGGAGAAATTCAGATTTAGGTGAATTTAAGTGAGTTGGAATGTTTTTTGGGATTCCATATTTAACCTATTTTGGGTCACCTATAAAAGGAATGAAGTACATTTTAATTGTGTGACTTCTAGAGAGAGAAGCTTTGGGTTTATAGAGAGAAAGAAAGTTCAATTCTCTCTGGATTGAAAATTAACTTGGGTGGTGTAGATTCATTCATATTCTATTTGGAATGACAATTGTCTTCAGGAATTAAAGTTGTTCTGATTCAACTCTACTGTTTTCTATCTGAAAATCATATTGGGAGATTTGTTTTGAAATAATTATACTGGGAGATTTGTTTTGAAAGAATCATACCTGAACCTTTGTTTTGAAAGAATCAGATTGGGAGCTATGTTTTGAAGGAATCAGACTCTAAGGAATCAGACTCAGCATTTCATAACAAAGTCTAGGTGGTTATTACCTTTCTTCTAGGTAAGGAATTTATGAATTGTATTTCAATTTGAATACATTTTTTGAATTGAAAAGAATCTCCGGTAACATGATTTGTTACAAAACAATTGTATTACTCTATTGAGTTAAGAGGGTGAACACGCACTAGTGGGATTGTTTCATAGTTATACACAAGTGTAAGAGTAATTCCTACTCATTATAATCCTAGGATTGTTATCTTAGTGTAGTTTATGGTATTTGATCATTTCCAAACCATATCAAGGATGTATCTATTCTTATTAAATAGTGAACCATGTAAATATTTGGGTTCATGTGGATGTGTGTTGAGTTTTTTTTAGCAGGAAATTGAAATCTCTAATAGTTAGAGAAGTTTGTTTAAATTTATAAGAAATATAAAAGAAAAATATTATCACTGATTCACCCCTCCCCCTCTAAGTGATACATTACTTCTACTGAGCACTTTCAATTGGTATCAGAGCCAGTTTCCCTTCACAATTTTTTGCTGATGGAGAATGTGAAATATGTGATAAGTAAAGGTATTCCAGTATTTTATGGAAATAACTATCATATTTGGAAAGATACAATGATTCAATATCTTATTTATATCAATTATGATGTTCGTGAAGCTACAACAGTTGGGTTTCCTCCCATTGATGATAGTGCTCCACTTACACCTATTGACAAGATGTTTCTTGAGATGATGGAAGGGCCAAGAATGCTATATTATCATCACTTAATGAAAGACAATTCTTGATATTGAAAGGTGATTCCACAGTTAAAGGTATATGGGATAAGTTGAAATACATATATGAAGGCAATAAAAAAGTGAATAAGGAAGAGTTACAAATATGAATATTGAAGTATGAATATTTTATGATGGGTGAGCATGAATCTGTTGGGGAATTCTTTACTATGGTGAATGACATCGTGAGTACTATCATATATCATAGTGAAAATCTGAAAGACACTACTGTTGTTGAAATATCTTGAGAATCCTACCTGAAAAATTCAATTCATAAGTTTCTTCACTGGAAGACATATATCCTAAAACATTGTCTCTTGATGATTTACATAGCACTCTCTTCACCTATGAAATGAGAATATAGAATTCCATGAAGAGAAAAACAAAAGTTAATAAATAAAAGTTTTTCATGGCTATGAAGAAAGAAAAGTCAAAGAAGTTTGTTATTGAAGATGAATCTGGTGATTTTGACTCTGAAAATGAGGTATGTGAAAATCTCAACAAAATCCTATCCTTGTTTTCTAACAATGGGAAAATAGGTACATGAAATTACAAAGGGAAACTTCCCTTTAAATGTTTTGATTATGGAGGCATTGGTCACTTTGCGACTATTTTTCCTTGAATAATGAAAGAAGAGGATAGTGATATTGAAGAAAGAAAGACAACAAGATTATGGAAGAGAAAGGGAGACAATGGAAAAGAAAAGAAATTATTCAAATAAAAAAGAAGATGTTTCTTATCCAAAGATAATGAAGGAGAAGAGAGTGATATTGAATCCAAAAAATAAATTGAGTATGGTAATGATAATACTTTCATTGAAAAAGTGAATGATAAAGAATTATGAAGCATTAGTTTCTAAAAAAAAGAAACTCAACTTGAAATGCATCTGAAAGAATAGTTGAAGGAATGTTTGAGAAAGATCATAAGGCTTAAAAAGAAAAAAATATTGAAGATGAATGCTCAAGAAATGAATAATTTTTTACTAGTGAGAAAGAAAAGCTAGATAATGATATTGATGATTTGAAGAAAATTATTTAAGAAGAAAAGAATCATAATGAGAATTTATAGGTGAAGTTGAAAGTAAATGAAGAAGAGTAGGAACTTTTCCAACAAAAACTCTCTGAAGTTGAAAAGAAAAGGCTATCTTTCCAAAAATCTATCACTGAAGTTGGTGAATGTTCTCATAATGAGAAACTTGATAAGGTTTAACAAAATATACCTTCAATGGTTGAGAAGTAGAATGGATTTTTTTAAATGAACAAAAGTTGGGAATGTTATCTATGTGACCAAGACCAACAAGGTTGGGAATGTTTTGAAACATTCTAAATCGGGAAATGTTTCCAATAATCTTGGTTCTGATAATTTTGAAAAGAAAAGAAGTAATCTGATTGATAATAGAAAGGTTGGTGAATTGGAAAATAAAGAGAAGAAAGGGGCTGAGAAACACATTCACAATTCTAATCAGTATGGAGGTTTCAGAGGAAAATACACTTTCTAGGGTTATTTATGGTATTGTAGGGGATTTGAGGACACAAAAAGTATGTGTTGGTTAAATAAACATCATTACTATTATCCCATAGGTCATGAAAGGAAGATATTGAGGGAGAGTCAATCTCCTCAAAGAAATATAAATGGGGAGGTTTTTTTGAAGAAATTGGAAAAGAATGTAGTGATGATTGAAAATAGGTTCCAACGCTTGGAAACTATTTGAGAAAGAAGAGAAAACCCTAGAATCCATGGGAAAGGATGTATTTTTTTATTACCGGCTCAAAAATAGATTCTCAATTCAACAAAGATGAAGGTGAAGAATGAATAGAATGTAGAAAAGGTGATTATTTTTTATACTACATTAACATTCATGAAAGGAGAATGAACCTAGATACTTGATAGTGGTTGTTCTTATCACATGATAGGATACATGAATTTTATAAAGGATGTGAAATATTTTAAAGAAGGCATAGTGACATTTGGAAATGATGAATCATTGAAAATCAAAGGTGTTGGGTCAGTCGTTGTTGGAAAAGAAAAATTAAATCTAAGAAAACATTGTATGTTGATGGGCTGAAACAAAACCTGCTAAGTGTCTCATAATTGTGTGATAAGGGTAACAAGTTTATCTTCAAGAAAGATGGATTTATTTTAAAGAGTGAAGTATGTGGAAAGATTGTTAAAAGAGGTCAATGTATGAAAGGAAATTGGTTTTATGTTTGTGATTCACAAAACTCTTATTACATGAGTATGGTGTAAGAGAATCAGTTATGGTATAAAAGTCTTGGGAATATGTGTTAGAGAATAATGAGAAAGTTATCTAAAAGAGATAGTGTTCAATACATTCTTGATTTTCCAAGAATAAGAGATTGGTGTTGCACTATCTTCTAGAAATGAAAAATAACAAATTTTGTCCATAAAAAGTTTATATTTGTTCTAAACAACCCCTAGAGACGATCCATTCCGATATATTTGGGACAATGATCAAACAATAAAAACATGGATATAATTACTTCATTACTTTAATTGATGATTTTACTCACATTACTTGTGTTAGGTACATGAAACACAAATCAGATGCTTTGAAAATATTTAAAAGTTTCATGAGAAAACTTGAGAAAGAATGTGAGTATTTTGTGAAAAGGTTGAGAAATGATAATGGTGGTGAATACAGAAGTGAATAGATTGAAAACTAACTTGAGAATCATAGAGTTCGACAAGATTATAGATATTTATACACTCCCCAAAAAAATGGGGTTGCTGAAATAAATAATATAAGCCTGGTGGAAATGGAAAGAACCATGTTACTTGAGCATGATCTTTCACATTACTTTTGGAGGCCAGCCATGAGTACTGCTGTTTATATTCATAACTGTTGTGTCTATAGGCCTAAGTCAGGTATGACTCCTTATGATTTTTTTATGACAAAACTCAAAGTTGTAAGAACTTTATAGTTTTCAGGAGTCCTTATATTTTAAAGAAGAAAGTGGGAAACTATGGTAATTTTGAGTAGAAAGGTAAGGATGTAGTATTTCTTGGCTATTCTCCAGAAGGAAGAGGGTATAGATGCTTCAACAAAGAAACAAAAAAGAATTTTTGATTCAGTTGTTGTAAAATTGATTGAAGTATCTGAGAAAGAGAAACATGTTCAGGCATAATGAAGCTAAGTAAGTTGAAGAGGATAATTCTGATAAGGATACATATTATTGTAATAAAGGTGAATAATTAGACTTATCTATTTCCATTGATGAAGAAGACAATATAAAATATTATCCAGGGATAAAGAAACATGGGGAAGCATAGAATATAATTGGTGATCAACACCAGAATGTTCAAACAATAAGAACAACCAATTCCATTACAAAAACTTCTTTGTTTTCAAAAGTGGAACCGATTTATGGGAAATAAGATTATGAGTATTTGGCATGGGTTCAAGACAAGAATGAATAATTGGACCAGATTTAAAACTATAGTACATGGGAACTCATAACCAATCCTTAAAACAAAAACACCATTGGCACAAAATGGGTTATCCGGAACATGTTGAATGAAAAAGGTGAAGTTATAAGAAACAAAGAAAGATTGGTTTGCAAAGGGTATTCGAACATTGAGGGTATTGATTTTGATGAAACCTTTTATCTAGTGTAAAGACTTGAAACAATCAGAATATTTCTTGATATTGACACACAATGAGGATACACTATCTTTCAAATGGATGTTAAATGTGAATTCCTAAATGGTGATCTTGAAGAAGAGGTTTATATTAAACAACCTAGTGGTTTTTTTATCAGAAAAGATGAAAGTTATGTGTGCATATTTAAAAAAGGGATTTTATGGCCTAAAATAAGCTCCAAGGTCATGGTATTCCAAATTGGATACTTTCTTAATAATGATGAATTTTAACAAAGAAAGAGTTGTAGAAGTGTTTACATAAGAGAGAATCAAGATTATTCGATCATTATAATTGTTTATGTTGATGATTTTATATTTGCTGGGAGTGATGAAGGAAACTTTTAGAGATATGTTGAAGAAATGAAGAATGTATTTGAAATTTACATTCTAGGTGAAATGAAATAATTTCATGGATTACAAGTCCAACAAAAGAAAGAATGCGTTTTCCTCTCCCAAGAAAAGTATGCAAAAGAACTTCTCAAGAAGTTTGGCATGGAAAATTCAAAACCTGTTTCCACACCCATTTCAGTGGAAAAAATGGTGGGTAAAGACGGATGTGGAAATGAAGTGGATTATAAAGAGTATCAAAAGTTGATTAGAAGTCTATTGTATTTGACTGCCTTAAGACCCGACATTGTTATGGTTTTACCTTATGTGGAAGATTTTAGAGTGCTCTAAGAGAATCACATCTTGTTACTAGAAAAAGAATTCTCAGATACATCAGATGCACGATAGAATTCAGAATCAAGAATTGCAACTCAGATAGTATTTATTTATTTCATTATTCTGGTGTAGATTGGTCAGGAAATGTTGATTATAGATGATCTATATCTGGTGGTGTATTAATTTTGGGAAAGAATTATGTTAGTTGAAATTCTAAGAAACAATACTCAGAAACTCTCAGTACGACAGAAGCTGAGTATATTGCTGCTCCTCATGCCCCTACTCAACTTATGTGGATGAAAACACAATGGAAATATTTAGTTATAGAAGTGAAGTTACCCTTGTTCTTGGGTTGTGAAAATCAAAGCACATTCAATCTCACCAAGAATCCAGTATAACATTCTCATTCAAAACATATTGATAGAAAATATCATTTCATCAAAGATAATGTGGAGAAGAATGAATTAAAGCTAGAGTATGTTCCAATATAGGAAAAAGTTGTTGATATCTTCAAAAAACATTTATTTAAGGAATCATTCTCAAAAAATGAGGTTGAACATGGGTGTCTGACCTCTTTCCCTTCAAGGATGATGCATGTGTATCTATCACCTCTCTCATATTACCTTTGGATTGTTTTTTCAAGGGGGAGAATTGTTTTGTTACATAAATATATTGGAAAAAAAGAGAGTTTTGTGAGTAAGTTGTGAATTCAACATTGTTTGGTGTGCGAACTGTTATAACTATTTTTTGGAGAGGTTGCAGGAAAAGAAATTAAAATTTTTTCTAGTAAGAATAAAGAAAATAAAGAGGTGGTCATGGTCACTAGTTTGGATATCATGGTTTTTCTATTAATTATTCTAGTTTCCTACAATGAGTTATATCACATAGGATTATAATGGTTGATATGTAATCCATTTCTTGAGTTTACAAAGTCCAGTAATTTATGAAACTTGGTTGAAAAAAAATCCAAAGGGGGAGATTTTTGGGACTAAGATGATGATGGAGGTGATGAAGGTTTAAAGATTTTTCTTTTGTTGTCAATGTTGGTTTTGAAGAAAGGAAATCGCTTCACTTTATTTTGTGGAAACAATTGTTTTGGGTTTGTTTTTAAAACAATTAGACCCATGTTAATTGTGACAATTCTTTGATAATTTTTATTTCATATATATCATGAGTTTTATTGAGAACTTGTGATGCAAGCTTGATAGAATAAAGGGGGATTGAAAGAGATGCTGCTAATAATAAAATAATTGTATTCATATTTTTTTCAAAACAATCAGAAAATAATCATATTTAGATTTTTTTTTCAAAACAATTAGACCTGAATCGTATTAATTTTTCTTTTCAAAAAAATCTAAAAAAAACTCTATTCATATTTATCGTATCCGAATGGAAGAAAGAAAGTAGTGGTACCGATTTTTTTTCAAAACAATTATAAAAGAATCATATTCCATTATTTATCAAAACAATCTGAAAACAATCGTGTCTAGATTATATTGATTATCATTGAAAACAATTGTATCTAGATTGTATCGATTATATTTCAAAAGAATTAGATTCTGGGTTAATGTAAAAGAAGTGGTACCGCTGGAAAGGTGGTGATGATGAAAGTGGTATTGATGGAAAGGTGATGCCGATGGGAAAAGTGTTGTCGATCTTAGTGGTGCCGATGGAAGAGGTGTTGCCGATAGAAGATGAGACACCTATTGTTATTAAAAACAATCGTATTCAGGTAGAAGAAAAGGAATGATATGGTGTCAATTGAGAATGAATCATACCAGATTGTTTTGCATCATATCTGGGCAGATCATCCTTATAATTATATTGTATCGTATCCATCAATCATAACCAGTAATCATAACCAGAATTATTGTAACCAGAAATGATAGTATCTAGAATGATCATATCTAGAATGATCTTATCCAGAATTATTGTAACTAGAAATGATCGTATCTAGAATAATCATATCTAGCATGATCGTAACCCGAATGATTGTAGCCAGAATGATCGTAACCAGAATGATCGTACCCAGGATGATCATAACTAGAATGATCATAACTAGAATGATCATAACCATATATGATCGTATTCAGGATAATAGTATCTAGACCATTTGTATTTAGAAAATATCATGCTTGGGTTGAGATAAAAAGAATGAATCAGGAATGAATGGAAAGTTATAATACTTTCCAATTAAAGTTAGGTGATGCCAAAGATGATCCTCAATGAATTCAAAGTCATAAAGGTAGTCATGATTCAAGCACTGGTTTTTTAATGTGATGATGTGTTTTCTCAATAGATTCAATAGAAAATAAAATAAAGTGGAGATTGATGAAAGAATTTTCAAGGGGGAGACTTTCTTCTAAAAGAGTGACTATATACCATGTGAAGATGTGCATTTTTTCAAACACATTCAATTATTATGGTATCTAGCATTGTTTTTAAGAAATCTGTATGAGAGAATCAGATTCATACCCATATATTGATCATCAATTGTAATTGTATTGACATTTGTAATGGGAGTTCAGAAAAGAAGAGATGAAGATTGTAGAAGATTCGAGAAGAATCAAGAAGCGTTGATGATGTCATAATTGCTCTGAGATTTTGGGAGAAATTCCGATTTGGGGGAATTTAAGTGAGCGGGAAAGTGTTTTGGTTTTCCCGCCTAAACTTATTTTTGGGTTTCCTATAAAAGGAATGAAGTACATTGTACATGTGTGACTTGCAGAGAGAGAAGCTATGGGTTTCTAGAGAGAAGGAAAGATCAATTCCGTTTGGATTGAAAATTTTCTTATGTGGGGAAGATTCGTTCATATTCTATTCAGCATGAAAATTGTATTTGGGAATTGAAGTGCTATCAAATCAAATCTATTTTTTTCTATCTGAAAATAAAATTGGGAGATCTATTTTGAAATAATCATACTGGGCGATCTATTTTGAAAGAATCAGACTGGGAGCTTTGTTTTCAAAGAATCATATTGGGAGCTCTGTTTTGAAAGAATAAAATTCAGAGGAATCAGACTCAGTGTTTCATAAAAAAGTATAGGTGGTTCTAACTTTCTTCAGGGTAAGTAATTGATGAATTGTATTACAATTTGAATATATTTTTTTAACTTAAAAAAAGCATAGGTAACATGAGTTTTTACAAAATAATTGTGTTACTCTATTTTTCAATGAGGGTGCACATGCACTAGTGGGATTATTTCATAGTCATACACGAGTTTAAAAGTAATTCCTACTCATTGTAATCCAAGGATTTTTTTCTTAGTGTATTGTATATTATTAAATCATTTCCAAACCATTCCAAGGACGTAGCTATTCTAATTGAATAGAGAAACTTGTAAATATTAGTGTTCCTGTGGATGTGTGTTGAGTTTGTTTTCACCCAGGAATTAAAATCTTTAATAGGAGGTGAAGGTTGTTTCAATTGAAAAGAAACATAAAAGAAAAAGAGTTTCATTGATTCACCCCATCCCCCTCTCAGCGATACATTACTTCAACTGGGAACCTTGAATTGGTATCAAAGCTAGGTTCCCTTCGCTATTCTTTACTGATGGAGAAGGTGAACTGTGTGAACATTAAAGGTATTCCAGTCTTTGATGGAAGGAAATATCATATATAAAAATATAGAATGCTTCCATATCTTAGGTCTACCAGTTATGATGTTCTTGAAGTTATAACAGTTGGTTTTTCTCCCATTGATGATTGTGCTCCACTTACACCTATTTAAAAGAGGTTTCTTAAGAATGATGGAAGGGCCAAGAATGCTATATTATCATCACCGTCTGAAAGTCAATTCTTGAGAGTGAAAGATGTTTCCAAAGATAAAGGTATATGGTATAAGTTAAAAAACATATATGAAGGAAATAAAAAAGTGAAGAAGGAAAATCTACAATTATGGAGATTGGAGTATGAAGATTTGAATATGGGTGTTCATGAATCTATTGGGTAATTCTTTACTAGGGTGAATGAAATCATGAGTACTATCATATGTCTTGGTAAAAAGTTGAAATACTCTATAGTTGTTGAAATGATATTGAGAATCCTACCTAAAAACTTCAATGTAAAAGTTTTTCATTGGAAGATAGAGATCCTAAAACATTATCTCTTGATGATTTCTATAGCAATCTTATCACCTATGAAATGAGAACATAGAATACCATGAATAGAAAAAAAAAGGTTGATATAGAAATTTCATTCAAGGATATAAAGAAAGAAAAGTCAATGAATATTTTTATTGAAGATGAATCTGGTGATTCGGACTCTGAAAATGAGGTATGTAAAAAACTTAATGAAATCCTATCCTTGTTTTCTAACCATGTGAAAAGAGGTATAGGGAAATAAAAAGGGAAATTTCCCTTAAAATATTTTGAATGTGGAAGTTTTGGTCACTTTTCGACTAATTTTCCTCGAAGAAAGAAAGAAGAGGATAATGATATTGAATAAACAAAGACAAGAAGATCGTAGAAAAAAAGGATACAAAGGAAAAGTAATGAAATTATTCAAATAAAAAAAGAAGTTTCTTGTCCAAAGATGACGAAGAAGAAGAGATTGATGCTAAATCTGAAAAATCCATTGAGTACGGTAATGAAAATAATTTTATTGCAAAACTGAATGATGAAGAATTCAGAATTAATAGTTTTGCAGAAGAAGAATCTTAGCTTTAAATGCATCTGAAAGAAGAGTTGAGAGAATGTCTGGGAAAGATCATAAGGGTTAAAAATAAAAAAAATATAGAAGATGAATTCTCAAGCAACCAAGAATGTTTTTCTAGTGAGAAATAAAAAATGGTTAAATATATTTATGATTTGAAGAAATATCTTGAAGAAGAAAAGAATTGTAATGAGAATTTAGAGGTGAAGGTGAATGTTAAAGAAGAAGAGTTGGAAATTTTCCAACAAAAACTCTCATAAGCTGAAAATAAATGTCTATGTTTTAAAAAACCTATCAATGATATTGGTGAATGCTCTCATAATTATAAACTTGAGAAGGTTCAACAAAATATATCTTCAAAGGATGATAAGAATAATGAGATTGTTTTTGAAATGATGATAGTTGGGAATGTTATGTATGTGGCCAAGACCAACAAGGTTGGGAATGTTTTGAAAAATTCTGAATCTGGAAATGTTTCCAATACTTTTGGTTCTGATAATTCAGAAAAAAGGATTATGATTGATAATAGAAAGGCTCATGAATCAGAAAATAAAGAGAAGAATGTGGCTGAGAAATACATTCACAATTCTAATCATTATGGAGGTTTCAGAGGAAAATATTGTTTATATGGGTTTTGTTGGTATTGTGGGGGGTTCAGGCACATATCAAGTACATGTTGGATCAATAAAAACATTACTATTATCCCATATTTTAGAAAAGGAAGATATTGAGTGGGAGTCAATATCCTTAAAGAAATAGAAATGAGAAGGTTGTTTTGAAGAAATATGAAAATAATGAAGTGAATATTGAAAATAGGTTCAAACCCTTGGAATCTATTTGTGAAATATGTGAACAACCCGGACTCCTTGACAAATGATGTCCTATTTTATTACCATCTTAGCAAAAGATTCTCAATTCTCAAAAGCCGAAGGTGAAGAATGAAAAGAATGGAGAAAATGAGCTTGTTATTGAAACTACATTAAAATACATGAAAGGAGAATGACCCTCGATACATGACAGTGGGTGTTCTTCTTACATGATAGGAAACATGAAATTTTTGAATGATATGAAAGATTATAAATTAGACATGATGACATTTGGAAATGATGAATCGTTGAAAATCAAAGGTGTTAGTTCAGCTATTATTTGAAAAGAAAAGATGAAATCTAAGAAAACATTGTATGTTGATGGGCTAAAACACAACATGCTAAGTATCTCACAATTTTTTGATGAGGGTAAAAAGGTTATCATCCAGAAATATGGTTTTTTTGTAAAGAGTGAAGAAGATGGAAATATTGTTACAAGAGGCCAATGTACGAAAGGAAATTTGATTCATGTTGGTAATTTACAAAACTCATGTTACATGAGTATGGTGGAAGAGAATTATTTATAGCATAATAGTCTTGGGAATATGTGTCAGAGATATATAATCAAGTTATCTAGAAGAGATATTGTTTGAGACATTCCTGATTTTCCAAGAAGAAGAGATTGGTGTTGCACTATCTTCCAGAAAGGAAAAATTAAAGATACAGTGCATAATAAAGTTGATATTTATTCAAAACAACCCAAGGAGCTGATCCATTATGATATATGTGGGCTAGTGAGGAAACAATGAACACATGTGGATAAATAATTCATTACCTTCATTGATTATTTTACCCGCACTATGTGTGTTATGTACATAAAACACAAATTAGATGCTTTGAAAATTCTTAAAAGTTTTAGAAGAAAAGATTAGAAAAATGTGATTATTCTATGAAGAAGTTGAGAAATGATAATGGTGGTGAATATAAAAGTTACGAGTTTGAAAAATATATTGAGAATAATGGAATTCAGAATGAGTATATCTATCATACACCCCCCAAAAAATGAGGTTGCTAAAAGAAAGAATAGAATCCTGGTGGAAATGGGAAGAACCATGTTACTTGATCATGGTATTTCTCATTACTTTTGGAGGTAATCCATGAATATCGATGCTTATATTTAGAACTATTGTTTATATATTCCTTATTCAGGTATGAATACCTATGAAATGATTTATAGAAAACTCCAAGTTTGAATCATATTAGAGTTTTCGGGAGTCCTTTTATTATAAAGAAGAAAGGTGGAAACTACGGTATGTTTTAGAAGAAAGGTGAGGATGGAATCTTCCATGGATATTCTCTAGATGGAAGAGGGTAAAAATGATTCAATAAAGAAACAAAAATAATTATTGATTCAGTTGATGTAAAACTAATTGAAGTATCTGAGAAAGAGAAACCTGTTCAGGTAGACAATGAAGTTAAGAAAGTTGAAGAAGATAATTCTGATAAGGATAGAAATGATTCTAATAAAGGTAAAGAATCAACCCCAACTATTGGCAGTGATTAGGAAGACAATATAAAATCTTATCCACGTATGAGGAAACATGTGGAAGCAGAAAATATAATTGGTGATCAACATCATAAGGTTCAAACAAGAAGGACAACCAGTTCCATTACACATACTTATTTGTAAACAAAAGTGGAACCAATTGATGTGAAAGAAGATTTTGAGCATCTGGAATGGGTTCAAGCCATGAATTATGAATTATATCAGATTGAAAAGAATAATACGTGTGAACTCGTACACATTCCTGAAAAAAAAATCATTGGAATAAAATGGGTTTTCCAAAAAAATTTGAATGAAAAAGGTGATGTTATAAGAAACCAAGAATGATTGGTTTAAAAAGTGTATTCAAAGATATAGTTTATTGATTTTGATGAAATCTTTTCTCAAGTGGAAGGACTTGAAATTATCAGAATCTTTCTTGCTATTGTCACATAATGAGGCTACATGATCTTTAATATGGATGTTAAATCTATATTTCTAAATTGTGATCTTAAAGATGAGGTTTATATTGAACAACCTTGTGGATTTTTTATGGGAAAAGATGAAGGCTAAGTGTGCATATTCTAAAAGGCAATGTATGGCATAAAACAAATCTGAGGGTATGGTATTCCAAATTGGATACATGCTTAATAAAACTGAATTTTAAAAAAGGAATAGTGGATAAAAATATTTACATAAGAGAAAGTCAAGAGTATTCCATCATTTTAATTGTTTGTGTTGATGATATTATATATTTTGGGAATGATGAGGTATGTTGTGATAGATTTATTGAGGAAATGAAGAATGTATTTGAAATGTCCATGCCGAGAGAAATGAAATACTTTATTGGGTTACAAGTCAAACAAAAGAAACAATGCATTTTCCTATCCCAAGAAAAGTATGGAAAAGAAATTCTCAAGAGGTTTGTCATGGAAAATTCAAAAACTATTTCTACTCCCATTTCGGTGGGAACAAAGCTGAGTAAGGATGGAGATGGAAATGAAGTGGATCAGAAAGGGTATCGAAATATGATTGGAAGTCTATTGTATTTGACTGCCTCAAGACCCGACATTGTGTATGATGTTACCTTATGTGAAATATATCAGAGTACTCCAAGAGACTCACATGTTATTTCTAGAAAAAGAATTCTCAAATACATCAGAGGCACAATAGAAATCGGAACCGGGTATTGCAGCTCAAGTAGTATTGATTTCTATGGGTATTTTGATGTAGATTGGGGAGGAAATGTTTATGATAGAAGATCTATATCTGGTTGTGTATTATTTTTGGGAAAGAATTGTGTTAATTGGAATTCAAAGAAACAAAACTTAGTAACTCTCAGTATGGATGAAGATGAGTATGTTGCTTCTACTCAAGCCGCTAATCAACTTATGTGGATGAAAACACAACTAAAAGATTTACTTGTATAAGTGAAGTTACCCTTTCTCTTGGGTTGTGATAATAAAAGTACAATCAATATCACTATGAATCTAGTGCAACATTCTCATTCAAAACATATTGATATCAAATATCATTTAATCAAAGAGCATGCGGAGAAGAATGAATTAAATCTAGAGTATGTTCCAACATTGGAACAAGTTACTGATATCTTCACAAAACCTTTATCTAAAGAATCATTCTTAAAAATGATGTTGGACATAGGTGTCAAACCTCTTTCTCTTCAAGGTTAAGGTATGCATATTTGTCCCCTCTCTTATCTTAACTTCAGATTTTTTGTCAAGGGGGAGAATTGGTTTGCTTCATAAACCTATTTCACAAATAAATAAGTTGTGGGTATGTTGTGAATTAAACATTGTTTAGTGTGTGAACTATTCTAACTTTTTGTTGGAGTAGTTATAGGAAGATAAATTGAATTATTTTCTAGGAAGAATGAAGAAAAGAAAGAGGTGGTTATGATCACTATTTTGGATAGCATGGTTTTTCTATTAATTATTTTTGTTTCCTATAATGTGTTAGCTCACATAGGATTAGAATCGTTGATATGTAATTTATTGATCAAGTTTAAAAAGTCCATTTATTTATGAAACTTGGTTGGAAAAAAATCCACAGTGGGATATTGTTGGCACCAATATGATGATGAAGGTGATGAAGGTTTCAAGATTTTACTTTGTTGTGAAGGTTGGTTTTGAAGAAATAAAATCACTTCACTTTGTTTTGTGGAAACAATTGTTTTGGGTTTTTTTTAAAAAGAACCAAAACCGTGTTAATTGTGACGATGCATTACTTATTTTTATTTCATATAAATCATGAGTTGTATTGAGAACTTGTGATTCAATCTTGATAGAATAAAGGGGGAGTGAAAGTGATGATGCCAATCAGAAAGGAATTGTATTCAGATTGTTTTACAAAACAATCAAAAAATATTCACATTCATGTTTTTTTTCAAAAAAATTAGAAAAGAATCCTATTCAGATTGTTTTTCAATAAAATCAGACAAGAATCATATTTAGATTTATCATATCTGGATGGCATAAAAAAAGCAGTGGTACCGATTGTTTTTTCAAAACAATAAGAAAATAGTCGTATTATAATTGTTTTTCAAAACAATCAGAAAACAATCATATCCATATTTTATCAGCCATATTTCAAAATAATCATATCCCAGTTATATCATTTGTCTTTCAAAATAATTGGATTCTGGGTGAATGTAAAAGAAGTGGTACTGATGGAAAGGTGGTGCTGATGAAAGTGGTACCAATGGAAAGGTGATGCTGATGAAAAGTGATGCCGTTGGGAAAAGTGTGGACGATCTAAGTGGTGTTGATGGAATAGGTGTTGTCGATTGAAGATGAGACATTGATTATTTTTCAAAACAATCGTATTTGGGTATAATAGAAGGAATGAGATGGTGTCGATTGAGAATGAATAATATTAGATTGTTTTGCATCGTAGCTAGGCAGATCATTTATATTAGATTGTATTGTATTTTATCCACCAATCATAACTAGAAATTTTAACTAGAATGATCATAAAAAGAAATGATTGTATCCAAAATGATCGTGTCTAGAATGATCATATCTAGAATGATCATAACCAGAAATGATCATATCCAGAATGATCATATCCAGTATGATCGTAACCATAATGATCGTATATAGAATGATTGTAACAAGAATGATCATATCCAGGATGATCGTAACTAGAATGGTTGTAATCAGAATGATCATAACTATATAAGATCGTATTCATAACAATAGTATCTAGAAAATTTGTATTTATAAAATATCATGCTTGGGTTGAGATGAAAAGAAAAAAGTATGAATGAAAAGAAAATTTTTAATACTTTCCAATTAAAGTCATAAAATGCTAAAGATAATCCTCAATGAATTCAAATTTATGAAGGTAGTCATGATTCAAGATCTGGTTTTTGAATTTGATGATGTGTTTTCTCAAGATAGTCTAGAGAAAATAAATGAAAGTGAAGATAGATTAGTGAACTGTCAAGGTGGAAAATTTCTTCTAAAAGATTGATTGTATCTCAAGTGGAGATATGCATTTCTTAAAAAAAAATCAATTGGTATTTTATCAATAATTTTTTTGAAGAAATCAATAAGAGAGAATCAAGTTCATACCCATGTATTGATCATCAATTGATGATAGTGCTCCACGTACACCTATTGACAAGAAGATTCTTGGGAATGATGGAAGGGCCAAGTATTCTATATTATCATCAATTTCTAAAAGTGAATTCTTGAGAGTGAAACGTGTTTCCACATCTAAAGGTATATGTGATATGTTGAAAACCATAAATAAAGGAAATAAAAAAAGTGAATAAGTCAAAGTTACAAATATGGAGATTGAAGTATGAATATTTGAATATGGGTGAACATAAATCTGTTAGGGATTTCTTTACTAGGTTGAATGAAATTCTGAGTACTATCAGATGTCATAGAAAAAAGCAGAAAGACTCTAAAGTTGTTAAAAATATCTTGTTAATCCTACCTAAAAAATTCGATGCAAACTTTTCTTCATTGGGAGATGTTAGGAAAAAATCCCTCAAGGTATCATTGAATCATGTTTGAGGTGATTATGTTTGGTAACAAAGTGGACATCTGTGTTGTGATTGTTGAAAAAGCTATCCATGACATACAAATTTGTTGACAAAGGGGATTTCATGGTGACATGTCGAGTTCAGGAGCTGTGGTTAATGATCCAAGTTTGATTCAAGAATTTTGATAAAGGAATGGATGATATAGAGGTGGTACAAAAAGAGCAGATACAAGGTGGCGCCATTTTCTAGTGTTTGCCATTTTTTTGGGCCGGAAAATCGACAAATGAAGAAAAGTGGTTTTTGGAAAAGCTCCTTGCACGCCGTGTACTTGAAAGAGAGGAAACTTGCAAGCCTAATGTTTTTCAAGATTAGAACATCAAAATATGGCAAAGGGATAAGGGGCGCCCAAGTATTAGGGTTGGTCGCGCAAGTGACTTGCGAGGAAGAGGCTTGCACGCCGAAACTTGCGCGCCAAGGGGAGACTTGAACGACTTCACATAGGGTGTCCAAATTACTATAAATAGAGGTTGACCCCTCCTCATTCAGTGAAGAGTTCAACACTTTGAAAAACCAAAGCTCCCGTCGCACAGGTGTGGAGGTTGCACAAGTGGTGTGTGGTCTCGCAAGTAGAAGTTGCGCGCCAGGTGATAGTTTTGTGCCTAAGGGGGCTTGGGTGAGAAATGAAGTGAGTCATGCAAGTTTTGAGATGAAGAATATAGTTTCGCGCAAGTGGTTTGGTGACACTTGTGCGCCAGATTTTGAAGAAGCGCGAATGTTTTTGGTTGCACGCCAATATTGGTTTGGGCATAAAAGGGTGTGTGTCGCGCAAGTTTGGAGTTGGAGAAGCTTGTGTCGGGCAAGTGGTTGAGGTGGACTTGCACGCCCATTTTGACTTGCACGCCGATACTTTCATTCCAGCTTAGATAAGGGAACCAGGTAATGTTGATTCATGGCATAGATTTAGGGCTGTGCGAAACCTAGAAGATTGCCCGATTCCTTCGGTACAAAGTGAGATTCATCTACGGGTTAAAGTTGGATTTGAGTAGAGCATCCGAATACAACAGAGGATGTATTCATATGTGATAATGAAGAGACCTATAGGTCTATAAACTGTGAGTGGATCCTTTCCAAAGCAGTGAGAAAAGGAAGACGAAGAAGGTGTTCTTCTCCACCGGCAGTGATCCAAAGAGAGAGAAACAGGGAGTGACCATTGGGAAAGCAGTGAGCTGAACCAAAACATTGTAAAGGAAGTGAGACTGGGAAAAAAAGTGATCTATCCAGAACCTTGTAAACAAAATTGTTCTTATAGTGGATTTGGTACATCATCACATTTCCAGTGTATTCTCCTTGGACGTAGCCCAGTGAGGGTGAACCAAGTAAAAATTTATGTGTCTTGTGCATGCTTTACTTTCTGTTTATATTGTGAAACGGGAAAGAGAGAGAGAAGAGTGTTTTTCTCAACAGACAAACAATATCAGAATGGGCTTTAATTTTAAATTATCCATACCCCGATTCACCCCCCTCTCAGGGTATTCAGCCTTATGGACCTAACAATTGGTATCAGAGGCAGGTTGATATTAGTTCTTCTCTCAATGGAGGCTACCAATCATAAAGGGATTCCAATATTTGACGGGAAAAAATTTCAGCTATGGAAGAATCAGATGCAACACTACTTTCGATCATTGAGAATTGATGTATTCACTGCTGCAATGCTTGTCATAACAGCTAATATTAATAATGTTGCATTATCAGAAGTTGAGCATGGAGAGTTGGATGCTGACGCCAATGTAATCAATGCCTTAGGGGGAGCCCGATCCAATCCTATATATACAAAAGTGATGTCTTGAAAAACGTCTCATTCCATGTGGAAATAGTTATTGAATATATATGAAGGGGATAAAAAGGTCAGAGAGGCAAAGCTGCATGTGTTGGGGAACAAGAATGAAAATCTGATAATGAACCCGAATGAATCTGTTGATGCATTCTTTGACAGGGTAAATATTGTAGTGGAGGACATGAGAGGTCTTGGAGAAGTTATTGAAGATATAAAAATTGTGAAGCGCATCCTGAGAAAACTTCCTCCTCGGTTCAATCCGAAAGTTTCTGTTTTGGAAGATAAAGACCCAAAAGAGCTGACATTGGATAACCTGCACTTCACTCTTGTTGCATATAAAATGAGAAATTATGATAACAATGCTGTGGAAAAGGGGAAATCCAAAGAGGTGGCATTTAAGGCCACGAAGAAGCTCACCATTGAAGATTCTCAGGAGGATGAAGAAACAGATGAGGTAATTTCATTCCACTCCTCAAATATTCAAAGAGGAAAAGGAAAGTTCAAAGGGAAACATACAATTTCTTGATTTAGATGTGGAAAATTTGGTCATCTTGCCACAAGGTTCCCCAAAAAGCTTCAAGAATAAAATGATGAAGATGATGTTGAAATTACCAAGAAGTGATCTTCAGCCTATGTGAAAGGAAAGAAGAAGTTCAAGAGAAATTTCTTCATAAAGAAGAATCTTCTTTCACAAGAAATAGATAGTTCATATGAGTCCGAGGTTGAAGAGGTGGAGGAGATTGAAAATTGAAAAGATCGTGGAGAAAATTCTATGGTGACATTTGTTTGTAGTTCTCAAGAGAAGAACGAAACCGAAGGTGATGGTGAAGAAGAAGAAGTTGAAGGAAGAATAGATATGCAAGCTGAGTTAGAGGCTGCTCTTGAGGAGATAGATGTTTAGTGAACTAAAACAAAGAACGATAACAAAGTTGTTCTTGATTCCAAACTCTATATGCGGGAGTAGGAGGAAGAGAAGTCTGAGTAGATGGAAGAAATTGAAAAACTAAAATCTTCAACACCAGAGAGCTTAGAAAATATTATTGAGTATAAGCTTAAAATTGAATAACAAAATAATGAAATCGATTGTTTGAAAAACACTGGAAAAGAGCAGGTCAAACGTATCAAAGAACATGAAAAAGAAGTTGTTGGTCTGTGAAAAAGGATTAAGGATCATGAAAAACTTGTGAAACCCAGTACAGTGCCAGAAAAAAAATTATTCAAAAGACTGAAAAGAAAGAAGTGGATCATAGACCTCCAGCGGAAAAGAATCAACGAGCATGTTTCAAAGATAAGACTGGTATGTTACATGAATGAAAACAAAAAGCAGTCATGGATGAATAAAAACCACAAGAACCTGATCTATGAATGAAGATAGATTTGGGTACGAAACAGAATCAGAATATTTACAGATCCCAAGGGGAAACCAGTAGTGCAAAAGTGAAACACATGAATGCTCCTTACATTAGGTGCTATTGTTGTGGAAAGATGGGACACTCGCAGAATGTGTGTTCTATAACAAAGAGATACCGAAGGTCACAAGAACAATAGTGGCATCCAAACAGAGTTCAATATTTTAGAACATCCTTTGAAGGTCATTGTTTTGGTGCAGAGGATTCGGCCACATGCCTAGATATTGCACATCAATCATTCAAAGAAATGTGCCAAAACAAAACTCGAGCAGTCGTAAGCAGCAAGTTAGGGAATCGACATGTGAGATAAAAACACAAAATCGATTTACAGCTCCACAGGATGAAGCTGGTCTGTCACACTCTAAGGAAGATCAACTTCTCCAAACCACCCTGAGTGTGAAGTCAAAGACATGGATCAAAAAGAAAAAGGATGAGAAGGCAGTAGGTGTGGAAATTTCCCTTAAATATTCAGATTGTTCAGGAGTATGGATCCTTGAAAGTGGTTGCACATCCCATATTACAGGTAACAAGGACATCATTACAAGAATTAAATATGACAAAGAAGGTGTTGTCAAGTTTGGGAACGATGAAGGGCTGAAGATTATTGGTTCCGGAAAGGCTAAATTTGGGAGAAAAGAAATGAGATGTGCTGATATCTTGGTAGCAGAGGGCCTCAGTCACAACTTGCTCAGTGTCAGTCAACTATGTGACTCTGGGCACTCTATCTGATTTAACAAGAAGATGTGTGTTGTGAGAGGAAAATATGGAGAAGTTATTCTACAAGGAAAAAGGAAAAAGGTAAATCTTTACATTGTATGTGGAGAAGAATATATGTGTCTCTTTTCCAGAGAGGAAGAAAACAAGCTATGGCATAAGCGACTTGGTTATCTATGTCAACTATCTATGGAAGATCTTGTAAAGTGTGATACTGCTAGAGACCTTCCAAAATTATCATGTGATTGCACTAATACATGCGATTCTTGCCAACAAGGGAAGATCATTAGAAAGTCATACAAGCCAAAGGAACATAAATCAACCAGAGTGCTCGAATTGGTGCATGCTAATGTTTGTGGACCTGTCTCACCACGAGCCATAAATGGGAAAAGGTACTATGTCCTTTTCATTGATGATTATATCAGAATGGCTTGGGTATTTGTCATTAACCATAAGACAGAAGTGTCCAGTTGTATAAAACAGTATAGGGGGAATCAGAAAGGATGCTTGGGAAGAAAATTCTGATGTTTCATACTGATAACGATACAGAATTCACAAACAGTCAAGTGGAATACTATCTCGAGAAACACAGGATAAGGCATCAAGTTTCATCAGTAAGAACTACCCAACAGAATAGAGTAGTTGAAAGGAGAAATAGGATCATCAACAACATGACCAAAACAATGCATATTGAAAACGAACTACCAGAGAAATTTTGGAAGGAAGCAGTTTTGACATCGGTCTATATTTCGAACAGGGCTCTGTTGTGTCTGAAGGAAGGAAAGACTCTGTATGAAATGTGGTATAGAAAGAAGAAAACATTTAAATATTTTCGAATCTTTGGAAGTAATTATTTCATTCTCAACAAATAAAATCACAGGAATTTTGAGTCAAGAGGAGATGAGGGGATATTCCTTGGCTACTCAGGTAAAAGAACAACATATAAATGATTCAAAAAAAGGCTGGGAAAAATTGTTGAGAGAAATTATGTCACTATAGTAGAAGATGAACAGAATACTCAACGACTCAGTAAACAGTTTCTGGATGAAAGTGACTAGGAGGTAAGCAACACAGGAGGAGCAGAAGTGGCTGATGCTGATTCAGAAGAATACACTGATAATGAACAAGAATGTGTCAAGTATGTGTCTACAAGGAAGGCAAAGAGCCGAGATGAAATTGATAGAAAGAATATCATTGGTGATCAGGCAGCTTCAGTTCCGACAAGATGAATGAAGTCACTACAGCATACATCTTTCCTATCTCAGGTAGAGTCGATATGCTTTGCTGATGTAGCTGAAGATGAAAACTAGGTTCAGGCTATGAATGAAGAGCTTGATTATATTGAGAAGAACCAAACATGGGACATTGTTTCGAGACTAGCCTATAAGAATGTCATCGAGACTAAATGAGTCTATCACAACAAGATGAATAAAGATGGTGCGGTGGTTCGAAATAAAGCACGACTAATGTGAAAATGATACTCCCTGATAGAGGTAATAGATGTTGATGAGACATTTGCACCGGTTTCAAGGCTGGAGACAATCAGATTATTCCTAGACATTATAGTGCAATGGAAGTTCAAAGTGTTCCAGATGGATGTCAAATCTATATTCTTGAATGGGGTTCTGGAGGAGGAAGTGTTTATTGTGCAGCCAGATGGTTTTCTCATTCATGAGGATGAGAACAAAGTTTCCATACTGAAGAAGGCGTTGTATGAGCTGAAATAAGCACCAATATCATGGTACTCAAGTCTTGATCAGTACTTGAAGAAGCTTGGTTTCTAGTGTGGGGGAGTTTATTAAAATATTTATTTCCGCAAAGATAGTAATCAAAGGATGATGGTGTTGGTTTATGTTAATGACATTATATTTGTCATATCAGATGAAGCTCAGTGCAGACAGTTTTCCTATTTCATGAAAACTGAGTTTGAAATGTCAATGATTGGAGAGCTAACATTTTTCCTTAGTTTACATGTGACCCAAGGAAGTAATGTAACTTTCATTTCTCAATCCAAATACGCCAAGGAGGTTCTAAGAAGGTTTGGAATGGAAAATTCGAAGGAGATGAAGACTCCAGTTGCTACCCGGACGAAACTGTCCAAATATGAGGATTAGAAGGCAATTAATATCACAGAATATAGGCAAATTATTGGATGCTTGCTATACTTAACCATAAAATGTCCTGACATTGTTTTCACCACATGCCAAGAAGCAAGATATCAGAGTAATCCCACAGAAAGTTACATGCTCAGAGTGAAAATAATACTTCGGTATAACAAAGGCACCGTGGATTTCATTCTGATGTATAATAACAAATCTCAATCAGTGTTATTGGGTTACACAGATGCAGATTGGGCCAGATCAGCATATGACAAAAAATCAACGTCATGAGGTGTATTCTATCTTGGTGGATTGTCTATTTCTTTTCTAAGCAAGAAGCAAGATTTCATTTCATTAAGAACCGCAGAGGCTGAGTATATTGCATCCACTCAAGCATGCACACAATTTTTATGGATGAAGCAACATCTTGAAGATATTGGAGTTGAAGTTAAGTCTCTGATCAGAATCCAGTGTGATAACTCAAGTGCTATAAATCTAAGAAAAAATCTCGTCCATAACTCAAGGACAAATAACATTGAGATAAAGTATCATTTTATCAAGGAGAAGGTTGAGCAGGGAATAGCGAAGTTGGAGTATGTGCCTACAGAACTATAGGTTGAAGGTATTTTGACAAAGGCCTTACCCAAGGAAGCATTTAAAAGGCACCAACTATCTCTGGTAGTTTAGTCGACTCCCCTCACTTAAAAGAGTGTGAATGTGGAACCCCCCCTCTCCCCGAGGTATGATGTGTTTTCCCCTAATGTGCTGATATGTGTTCTTTACTCTGTTACAGACTCCAAAGGAGAGAACTTTGGGTTCGTTGACAAAGGGGGAGAAAATAGTGATTGTTTAAGTGGGAGATAGTGTGGCTATTTGACAAATCATGAAAGATAAGGGGAGAAGCTGATAGGTGGAGTAGTCAAATAGGGGGAGTTGAAGGAGAAGCCATATTGGGGGAGTTGAAGCTGCTTCAAAGTGCATAGCCCAAGCTTAGCTTGTACAACACATGTAATAGTGATGAAAAGGCTTTGGATATGACAATAGTTAAAGCTATGAGAAGATAGGGGGATCGTTTCAAATATGACGATGCTAGAAGTGATCGATCAAAGAACAGATATCACGACAGGTGAGGGTTGTGATAAAAGCATAAGAGTGGTGTTGGAATGCGGTAAGAATATTTCCAAAAAATTGATTTCAGTTTGGTGTCAACATTGGATGTCATAGTTGAAGTGATTCATTGAGGAAATTTTCATTTACTCTTGTTTCTCAAGCCAAGCATTGCTCATGTGGGCTTAGAGTATGTGTTGAGAAAATCCTTGATCGCTATCGGAATCGCAATAGGAGAATGGTGGATAAAGAATTAACGATGTATTTTTTTATGGATGAGTTTTCAACAAACCCAAAGGGGGAGATTGTTGGAAAAGAATCCCTCATTGTATCATTAATGCATTTTTGAGGTGACTGTGTTTGTTGACAAAGTGGACATCTGTGTTGTGATAGTTGAAAAAACAAACCATTCCATACAAATTTGTTGACAAAGGAGATTTCATGGTGACATGTTGAGTTCAAGAGATGTGGTTAAAGATCCATGTTTTATTCAAGAACGTCGACAAAGTAATGGATGATCTAGAGGCGGTACAAAAAGATCAGATACAAGGTGCCACCATTTTCTAGTGTTTGCCATTTTTTTGGGCCGGAAAATCGACAAATGAGGAAAAGTGGTTTTTGGAAAAGCTACTTGTATTCCGTGTACTTGAAAGAGAGGAAACTTGTGCGCCTAATGTTTTTCAAGATCAGAACATCAAAATATGGAAAAGAGATAAGGGGCGCCCAAGTATTAGGGTTGGTCACACAAGTGACTTGCATGGAAGAGACTTTCATGCCGAAACTTGCACACTGAGGGGAGACTTGCACGCCTTCACACAGGGTTTCCAAATGCCTATAAATAGAGGTCGACCCCTCCTCATTCGGTGAAGAGTTAAACACTTAGAAAAACCAGAGATCTCATTGCACTGGTGTGGAGGTCGCGAAAGTGGTGTGTGGTCGCGCAAGTAGAAGTTGTGTGCCAGGCGATAGTTGCACACCTAAGGTGGGTTGGGAGATAAAAGAAGCGAGTCGTGAATGTTTTGAGTTGAAGAATAATGCATTGTGCAAGTTGTTTGGTGAAACTTTTGGACCAGATTTTGAAGAAGCGCGAAAGTTGTTGGTTGCGCGCCAATATTGGTTTGGGCGTAAAATGGTGTGCGTCGTGCCAGTTTGGAGTTGGAGAAGCTTGTGTCACGCAAGTGGTTGAGGTGGACTTGTACGCCAGTTTTGACTTGTGCGCTCAGACTTGCGCACCGACTTAGAGAAGGGCGCCAGGTAAGGTTGATTCACGGCAAAGATTCAGGGCTGCGTGAAAGCAAGAAGATTTCCCGATACCTTCGGTGAAAAGTGACATTCATCTACGGGTGAAAGTTGGAATTCAACAGAGGATCCAAACAAAATAGAGGATGTATTCATTAGTGATAATGAAGAGACCTACGGGTCTATAAACTGTGAGTGGATCCTTTCCAGAGCAGTGAGCAAAGAAAGAGGAGGAAGGTGATCCTCTCCACCGGTAGTGAGCCAGAGAGAGAGAAATAGGGAGTGACACTTGGGAAAGCAGTGATCTAACCCAAAACATTGTAAAGGCAGTGAGCCTGTGAATAGAAGTGATCTATCCCAATCCTTGTAAACATAAGTGTGGTTATAGTGGATTTCGTAAATCGGCACATTGCCGGTGTATGCTCCTTGGATGTATCCCAGTGAGGGTGAACCAAGTAAACATTGATGTGTCCTGTGCGTGATTTACTTTCTATTTATATTGTGTAACGAGAAAGAGAGACAAGAGTGTTTTTCTTAACAGCGAAACGTGATCAGAACGGGCTTTAATTTTAAATTAGTCATACCCAGATTCAACCCCCCCTAAGGTTATTCATCCTTGTGGACCTAACAGAAGACATAGATCTTGAAACATTATCTCTGGATGATTTACATAGCACTCTTATCATCTATGAAATGAGAAGAGAGAATTCCATTAAGAGAAAAACAAAGGTTGATAGAGAAATGTATTTCAAGGCTATGAAGAAAAAAAAGCCAAAGATGATTTTTATTGATGATGAATCTAGTGATTCTAAATCTAAAACTGAGGTATGTAAAAATCTTAATGAAGTCTTATCCTTGTTTTCTAACAATGTGAAAAGAGGTATAGGGAAATACAAAGGGAAAATTCCCTTGAAATGTTTTGAATGTGGAGTTGTTGTTCATTTTGTGGATAATTTTCCTCAATTAAAGAACAAAAAGGATAGTGATATTGAAGAAATAAAGATAAGAATATTGTTGAAGAAAAAGGTAGACAAAGCAAAAGAAAAGAAATTATTCAAATAAAAAAGAAGAAGTTTCTTGTCTAAATATGATTAATAAGAATAGAGTGATTTTGAATATGAAAAATCTATTGAGTGTGGTAATGAAAATACTTTCATTGAAAAAGTTAATGATGAAGAATTCAGAATAAGTAGTTCTAATGAAGAATAAACTCATCTTGAAATACATCTAAAAGAAGAGTTGAAATAATATCGGAGAAAGATCAGAAGGCTAGAAAAGGAAAACAAAAATATGGAAGATAAATGATAAAGAAACCAAGAATGTTTTGCGAGTGAGAAAGAAATGTTAGTTAAAGAGATTAATGATTTGAGAAAATCTCTTGAAGAAGAAAAGAATTATAATGAGCATTTAGATATGAAGTTAAAAGTAAAAGAATAAGAGTTGGAATTTTGTCCAACAAAAACTCTTTGAATCTTAGAAGAAAAGTATATGTTTCCATAACTCTATCACTGAAGTTGAAAAATATTCTCATAATGAACATCTTGTTTGGTTTAACAAATGATTACTTCAAAGGGTGACCATAAGAATAGAATAATTTTGAAATTATGAAAATTGGGAATGTTATGTATATGGATAAAACTAACAAGGTTGGTAATGTTTTGAAACATTCTAAATCTAGAAATGTTTCAAATACTTCTGGTTCTGATAATTCAGATTAGAAAATAATGAATCTAATTGATAATAGAAAGGTTGGTGAATTGGAAAAGAAAGAGATAAAGGTGGATGAGAGACACATTCATAATTCTAATCAGTATGGAGGTTTCAGATAAAAATACTCTTTCTATGGGTGTTTCTAGTTTTGTGTGGGGGTTCAGGAACACAACATGTACATATTGGTTCAATCAACAACATTACTATTATTCCACAGGTTATGAAAGGAAGATATTTGTGGTGAGTCAATCTCCTCAAAGAAAGATAAATGAGAAGTTTGTTTAGAAGAAATATGAAAATAATGAAGTAAAGATTGAAAATAGGTTCCAAACCTTGGAAACTATCTGCGAATGATGTGAACAACCTGGACACCTTGCAAAAGGATGCATTGTTTTACTACCGACTCAAAAAATGATTATAAATTCTCAAAAGTAGAAGGTGAATAATGAAAATAATGGATAAAATGCACTTGTTGTTGAAATTGAATTAAAATCAATGAAAGGATAACAAACATGGATACTTGATAGTGGGTGTTCATCTCACATGACTAGAGACATGAAATTGTTGAAGGATGTGAACGATTATAAATAAGGAACAATGATATCTGGAAATGATGAATCATTGATAATAAAAGGTGTTCGGTCATCCATTATTGGAAAATAAAAGATGAAATCTAAGAAAAAATTGTTTGTTGAGGGGTTGAAACACAACCTTCTAAGTGTCTCACAATTTTTTGATGGGGGTAATAAGGTTATCTTCAAGAAAGATGGATTTTTTGTAAATAGTGAAGAAGATGGAAAGATTTTTACAGGAGGCCAATGTACGAAAGGAAATTTGTCTCAAGTTGACGATTAAAAAAACTCTTGTTACATGAGTATGGTGGAAGAGAATCAATTATGGATTAAAATTATTGGGAATATGTGTAAGAGAAACATGAGAAAGTTATCTAAAAGAGACAATGTTTGAGACATTCTTGATTTTCCAAGAATAAGATATTGGTGTTGCACTATCTACCAGAAAAGGAAAATTAAAAATGTTGTGCATAAGAAGGTTGATATTTTTTCAAAATAACCCATGGGGATGATCCATTTCAATATATGTGTGCCAATGAGAAATATATAAACACTTAGAGATAATTAATTCAATACTTTCATTGATGATTTCTCTCGAATTACCTATGTTATGTACATGAAATACAAATAGGATGCTTTGAAAATATTTAAGACATTTAAAAGATAAGATGAGAAATAATGTGAGTATTCTATGAAGAATTTGAGAACTGTTGATGGTTGTGAATACAGAAGTGAAGAGTTTTAAAACTACATTGAGAATTTTTTAATTAGGTAGGGGTATAAATCTCCATACACTCCCCAACAAAATGGGGTTGTTGAAAGAAATAATAGAGGCCTGGTAAAAAATGGGAATAACCATGCTACTTGAGCATGGTCTTTCTCATTACCTTTGGAGGAAATCCATGACTACTGATATTTACATTCAGAACCATTTTTTCTATAAGCCTTAGCTAGGTATGACTTCCTATGAATTGTTTTATGAAAAAAAACTCCAAGTTTTACCACTTTAGAGTTTTTGGGAGTCCTTGTATTATAAAGAAGAAAGGTGGAAACTATGGTAAGTTCGAGAAGAAAGGTGAGGATGGAATCTTTATTGGATATTCTATAGAAAGAAGAGGTACAAATTATTTAACAAAGAAACAAAAATAATTGTTGATTCAGTTGATGTAAAAGTGATTGAAGTATCTGAGAAAGAGAAACATATTCTGGTAGACATTGAAGTTAAGGAAGTTAAAGAATATAATTCTGAAAAGGATATAGATAATTGTAATAAAGGTGAATAATCATACTTAGCTATTCCCAGTGATGATGAAGATTATAAACAATCTTATCCAAGTATGAGGAAACATGTGGAAGTAGAAAATATAATTGGTCATCTACATCAGAATGTTCAAATAATAAGGACAAACAATTCTATTACACATAATTGTTTATATCCAAAAGTGGAACTGAATGATGCGAAATAAGCTTTTGAGCATCCAAAATGGGTTTATTCCATGAATGAAGAATTGGATCAGATTGAAAACAATAATACATGGGAAATTATACCCAATCTTGAAAACAAAAACATCGTTGGCACAAAATGGGGTTTTCTAAACAAGCTGAATAAAAAAGGTAAATTTATAAGTAACAAAGCAAGATTGGTTTGCAAAGGGTATTCACTGATTGAGGGTATTGATTTTATTGAAACCTTTAATCTAGTGGAAAATTTTAAATAATTATAATCTTTCTTGCTATTTCCGAATAATAAGGCTACAAGATCTTTCAAATTGATGATAAATATGCATTCTTAAATGGTGATCTTGAAGAAGAAGTTCATATTGAAAAAACATTTGGATTTTTTATTGGAAAAGATCAATGTTATGTGTGCAGATTGAAAAAGGAATTGCATAGCCTAAAACAAGCTTGGAGGGCATGGTATTCCAAATTGTATACATGTTTAAGAAAGATGAATTTTAAAAAAGGAAGAGTGGATAAGAATATTTTCATCAGATAAAGTCAAGATTATTACCTCAACGTAATTGTTTATGTTGATGATATTATCTTTGCTGGGAATGATGAAGGATGCTGTGAGAGATTTTATGATGAAATGAATAATGTATTTGAAATGTCTTTGATGGGAGAAATGAAATGCTTTCTTAGGTTACATGTTTAGAAAAAGAAATAATGCATTTTCCTCTCCTAAGAAAATTATGCAAAAGAACTTCTCAAGAGGATTGGAATGAAAAATCCAAAACTGGTTTCTGCACCCATTTGAATGGGAAGAAATCTGAGTAAAGATGGATATGGAAATGAAGTGGATCAGAAAGATTATTTAAAGCTGATTTAAATTCTATTTTATTTGAATGCCTCAAGACCTGATATTGTTTATGTTGTTACCTTATGTGCAAGATTTTAAAGTGATCTAAGAGAATAACATCTTATTTCTAGAAAAACATTTCTCAGATATATTAGAGGCTGAACAGAACTCAGAATCAGGTATTTCATCCCATATAGAATTGATTTATTTGGGTATTCTAATGCAGATAGGGTAAAAAATGTTGATTATATAAGATCTACACCTAGTGGTGTATTCTTTTTGGAAAATAATTGTGTTAGTTAGCATTCTAAGAAAAAAAACTCAATAACTCTCAGTACAGCTGAAGCTGAGTATGTTGCTACTACTCAATCCACTACTCAACTTATGTGGATGAAAACACAATTGGAATATTTACTTATAGAAGTGATGTTACCCTTGATTTTGGGTTGTGACAATCAAAGTACAATCAATCTCACCAGGAATCCAATGCAACATTCTCATTCAAAAACATATTGATATCAAATATAATTTTATCAAAGAGAATGAAGAGAAGAATGGATTAAAGCTAGAGTATGTTCCAACATCAGAACAAGTTGCGGATATCTTCAAAAAACCTTTATCGAAGGAATAATTCTCACAAATGAGGATGATCATGGTTGTCCAACCTGTTTCTCTTCAAGGTTGAGGTATGTGTATATGCCCCTTCACTCATATTACCTTTCAATTGTTTTGTCAAGGGGATAAAATTCTGTGTTTTATAAATCTATTGCACAAAAGAGAGAGTTGTGGGAAAGCTGTGAATTCAGCATTGTTTAGTGTGTGAACTATTCTAATTGTTTTTTGGAGTGGTTGTAGGAAATGAAATTGAATTGTTTTCTAGGAAAAATGAAGAAAATAAAGTGGTAGTAATGATTAATATTTTGTATAATATGGGTTTTATATTCATGATTCTTGTTTCCTACTATGAGTTATCTCACATTGGCTTAGAATTGTTTACATGTAATCCTTTTCTTGAGTTTTCAAAGTTCAGTGATTTATGAAATTTAGTTAACAATAATATCCAAAGGGGGTGACTGTTGGGACCGATATGATGATGAAGGTGACGAAGGTTTAAAAAGTTGTCTTTTTTTTGTCAAGGTTGGATTTGAAGAAAAGAAATCAGTTCACTTGGTTTTGTGGAGCCAATAGTTTTGGTTTTTTTTGAAAAAAATCAGAACCATGTAAATTATGATGATGATTTGATAATTATTATTTCATATAAATCATGAGTTGTGTTGAGAACTTGTGATGAAATCTTAATAGAATAAAGGGGGAGTGAAAAAGATGATTCCAATAAGAAAATAATTGTATTCAGATTGTTTTTCAAAACAAATAGAAAAGAATCATATTCAGACTGTTTTTCAAAACAATTAGAAAAGAATCTTATTCAATTTTTTTTTTCAAAAAAATCAGAAAATAATTTTATTTAGATTTATCGTATTTGGATGGAAGAAATAAATTACTGGTAACAATTGTATTGAAAAACAATCAGAAAATAATCCTATTCCAATTATTTTTGAAAAAAAAATCAGAAAACAATATAATCCAGATTGTATCGATTGTCTTTCAAAACAATCGTAACCAAACTGTTTCAATTTTCTTTCAAAATAATTGTATTCTGGGTGAAAGTAAAATAAGTGGTACCAATGGAAAGGTGGTTCCGATGAAAGTGGTACCGATGGAATGGTGATGCCGATGAAAAGTGATGTCGATGGACAAAGTGTTTCAGATCCAAGTAGTGCTGATGGAAGTGGTGTTGTTATAGAAGACGAGTCATCAATTATTTTTAAAAACAATCATATTCAGGTAGGATAAAAGGAATGATAATGTGTCTATTGATAATGAATAATATCATATTGTTTTACAATGTATCTTGGCAGATCATCCTTATGGGATTGTATTGTATCGTATCCAGCAATCGTAACAGTCAATCATAACCAGAATGATCGTAACCAGAATGATCCTAACCAGAAATGATCTTATCCAAATTGATTTTATTTAGAATGATCATATCCAAAATGATCTTAACTATAAATTATGAAATCTAAAATGATCATATCCATAATGATCGTACTCGAATGATCGTATCTAGAATGATCGTGACTAGAATGATCGTATCCAGGATGATCGTAACCAAAACGATCGTAACCAAAATGATCATAACCAGATATGATAGTATTAATTATAATAATACACATGCCATTTTTATTTAGAAAATATAATCCTTTTTTGGGATGAAAAGAAAGAAGCAGGAATGAACAGAAATTAATAATACATTCCAATTAAAGTTCGATGATTCTAATGCTGATCCTCAATGAATTCAATGTCATGAAGGTAGTCATGATTCAAGAACTGGTTTTTGAATGTGATGATGTGTTTTCTCAATAGATTCAAGAGAAAATAAAATAAATTGGAGATTGATGAATTAATTATCAAGGGGGTGACTTTTATCTAAAAGAGTGATTATATCTCAAGTGGAGATGGTCATTTCTTCAAACACATTCAATTTGTATAGTATCAATCATTTTTTTTGATGAAATCAGTATGAGAGAATTGGATTCATACCCATGTATTTATCATCAATTATAATTGTATTGAAATTTTAAATTGGAGTCTAGAATAGAAGAGGTGAAGATTGTAGAAGATTCAAGAATAATCGAGAAGCATTGACGAAGTCATAATTGCTCTGATATTTCAGGATAAATTCAGATTTGGGTGAATTTAAGTGAGTGGGAATTTTTTTTGGGATTCCTGCCTAAACATGTTTTGGGTCACCTATAATATCCATGAAGTACATTGTACTTGTGTGACTTTCAAAGAGAAAAGCTTTGGGTTTCTAGAAAGAAGGAAAGTTCAATTATGTTCGGATTGACAGTTGTCTTGGGTGGTGATGATTCATTCATATTCTATACATCATGATAATTATAATTGCAAATTTAATTGGTGTCAATTCAAATCTATTGTTTTCTATCTAGAAATTGGATTGAGAGCTTTTTATGAATGAATCGGACTGGGATCTATGTTTTGAATGAATTGGACTCGGAGAAATTAGGATCAATGTTTCCTAACAAAGTCCAGGTGGTTCTTACCTTTCCTCTGGGTAAGAAATTGATGAATTGTATTACAATTTAAAAACATGTTATGAATTAAAAAAAATTATAGGTAACATGTGCTGTTAAAAAAAATTGTATTACTCTAATGTGTGAAAAGGGTGAACACACACTAGTGGGATTGTTTCATAGTGCTACAAGAGTGTAAGGGTACTTCCTACTCATTGTAATCTAAGGATTGTTTTCTTAGTGGATTGAATGGTATTTGATCATTTCCAAACTATACCAAGGACGTAGCGATCCTTATTGAATAATGAACCATGTACATCCATTGTTTTTTGAAAAACATAATATAATTTATATGTATATGATTAAACTTGATATTTGGTTTTGTTGTGCTTTTTTTATAGAATCAATTTACAATAATTAAAATACTAGATAAATTAATAATCATTATAAAAATATGATAGTTTTAAATTTCCAGATAGATTACATTCACTATATAATATAGCACTAAAAGGACGCTGATAACATCATTGGTAAGTAAAGAAAAATATTAAGTTTGTAGATACATGAAAAAGTTGTTGTCAATGTTATTGCAACTAAATTTGAGGATTTTGGACTCCAAATATTCAAGATTTTTACAATTCTATCTATAAATATAAAATCAAACTGAAGTAAAAAATATAAAAATAAAACAGAGTTCATGAAGAACAATAAAGAGAATTATGAATGTCCTCGGTCTCCTTGAAGTTGTGTTATTTCATATTTCTGAGATAACTTTCTTTTATTATAATTGCTTTCCTTATGATTTTTTATGTTAGGATCTTCCATTGTATGGTTTTCATTGAAAATTTATTATAAATTTATATTGTAATTGTTCATCTACTGATCCTATCCGATTTAGGAATTTTGAGGCTCTGAATATAGTGTATTTTGGGACAGAACACTATAAATACTAACATGTTATGTCCTAGTATTTTATCAATAGGAATATAGAGAACATAACAATATGTTAAATCGAGGGATTCCTGGGATAGGAAGACAAAAATACCTTTGATTTGGTTTAAATAACAACCTTAAACATTAGTTTAAAATTTTGGGTTAATTATATCATTTTAAGGAGTATTTGGTTTTTAACTAACACTCCATGTTTTTTTTAATTTTAGCTATATTTATTTTTCAGTTTTTTATATTTGGATCTCTATGGTCAGTTTTTAATATGATTCCAAAAAATTATTTTTTATAGGATTAATTTTTTCTTAACATTTAAATTTCCACTCCAATCACTTTGTTTACACAAATATTTTATTTGATTAGTATTTAATAAACCTGATATACTTAAAACTTGTTGATGGAACACAAACTATGTGTTATATTTTTAACTAAAATGCACCCCAATTATAATATTTTTACCATCCTTCTAGGGAACAAATTTGGAATTAGATCATGTACCTACCTAGTTTTGAGTTGATTCTTCAATTTCCATTTGTTTATCAAAATTTAATCTCAATTTTATTGAACTAACTATGTTGGAAGTGGATTTTTTTGTAATGATATATTTTATAGTAGGGAAACTTAAAAATTTGAATCTAATGAGAACAAATATATTTTATGGAGATGATTATGAATATTGAAGTGATCATATTAAGTCTTATATAATTTATATTGGAGTTTAAAATATTATCTCGATGAATGGAAATTATAAATTTCCAAAGAAATAAGTTACAAAATTTTCACATGAAGAAAGTTTTGTATTATCATATAAATAAAAAAATTTATAACATTTTATTATGTCTAATGAATAGGAAAATTTATAGTCAAACATATTCTTATAAAGTAGTGATTTGTATTTAGAAGAAGCTAGAGATTACTAATTTTGGAACAACCATGGTTTGGGAAAATCATTGAGCTATGTTATAGTAGACTGCAAAACCTTTAATTTTTTACCCAAAGAAATGATAACACAAATGAATCATCTTTTTTTATGACTATAGTGAATTATTTGAAATCATTGTGTGAGAAGTAATTATGAAAGGATATATTTATTATGATAGTTATTGAAAATATTCAAAAAATAATGAGAATAAAAGAAGACATATATTGATGAAACTAAGAATTATACTAAGTTATGTTTAGAGGAATTAATTGGAACATTAATGAAATATAAAATCTGAATGCATAAAGACGTACATAGGGAAAATAGGAGGAATGGAGTGGAGTTTTAATACTCTTCCAATAATTCTACTCCTAATACTTTTAATTCTTGTACTAATTTTTGAAAATATCAAATCACTAAGAGGAAGAAAATTAAACACCGTGATCGATGAAATTCAGGTGATAGTGGTAATTAACTTTCTTAGATTTTTAGAAAAATGAATTTGATTTTCAGTGAAATGAACTTTTAGTATACTCATCTCAAATAAAATAAATAAATAAATATATATATATATATATATATATGAGAAGAAGGAATATTTAGATTTTATATTCTATGAATGTGCGAATATATATCATATTAGACCATATTTTCCTATGTTTAAGAAGAAGTGTAAAACATAAAAGATATATTCTAAAAGTAAATGGAAGAAGAGATTAAAATGTTTTCTAACTTGGAGTGTATGTTAGAGTGATACTTCATCTGATAGTTCATCTGAAGACAACGAAGATGATAGATTAAAAATCATCATATTTCATATATACATTCAAAAATTTGAAAAATGATACGTTTCTAATGTAACTCTTAAATCCATGAAATAGTTAACTATTAATTCTTAATTTTATTATAAAATCTAAAATTATTATTCAACTTCTTTAGATGATGAAAAATATGAATTATGAGAATATGAAAATGTGAATTCATTGGATGATGAGGAAGCTTTAACTAATTTTTTAAAAATGTCTAGACATGTAAATATCATGAAAAAAGTGAACAAGAAGTTGAAAATAAGTATAACTTTTTTGAAGCCAGTCTTATTAAATATAATAATTAAAATTAAAAAATGTTTTCTTATATTGAAATACTTTCATCATAATTACTCTCTAAATCTAATTCAGAATCACATTCAGATAATGAGAATTTCACTATCAAACATAAATCCAAATATAGCAGTTTGAAGAAACTAATTTCTAACATTACTTCATATAAATAAAATATTGATAAAATAGATATAAAATTTATTCCTTCTAGAAATTATAATGTAATCATTTTTACTTCACCCAAATCACATTTGCATTCAAATTATTTTTACCTAAAAGATAAGCCTTTTAACTAAATGTTAATGATGAGATCCCTGGAACAAATATTATATCTTACAAATATTTCAATATTTTGGTTTCTATAAATATTTTTTTCTGAATAATTATTATATGTTTGTTTCTGAAACTTTTTCTGGGGTTCACATCAATTATTTTGGAGGAACGTGCTGTTTGTTTCCCCGCATTACCACTTTCTAAAGGTGGGAGACATCTGTCACTTATTCAGGGACGTTTGATCCTTGATCAAAATGGGATGATGGGATTTTGGTTTATCATTCCATGGATTCCTCCTTGTAACTTATTTCCTAGTCCAGGTCTCCCTCATAGACATAGGAAATTGTTTTTGAAATTCTTCCCAGTGCCATGTCCTCATAGACACTGGTTAATTACACTGCTCTTGTTTGGACATTACAAGTGGTCATGAAAGGGCAGCAACCTTTGGTCAGGGGAATAGTCACATTGGACATTGCTGGCATGTATGGATGCTGGAACACTGATGCGTTTGAGTTTCTTCCCCTTATAATAGGAATTTTCCAGGGCACAGAAGCTTGAGGCATCCCACATAGGGTGTGGGGAATTATATGCCTGAGGCATGTCTCTGAGGATTTCCTCCACTTCGCATGTTTAACACAAGGTATTTCATGAGTTTAATGTCTGGAAGAGATGGATCAGACTAATCAAAACATGGATAAGAGTGGATCAGATGGGTGCAAACCCAGGAGGGAACATTGATGTTGGGGATAACACATGGTTAGTTACCCGATTACTATTAGGAGCAGTGAGAAAGTGGGTGACATGATCTCATGGGATATGGTAGCCCAGATAAGTATGAGGATGTATATGGTTGGTTGAGAGTGGATGGAGAATGAGATGAAACCATCGTGAGGATGATGGGGGTTCTGGGCTTGAGCCTCGAAGAGACTTCCTATGCATCTTTGTGGTAGGGAATCAAAGTCCACATAGTTCAGTGGGAAGATGGGACACCTATGGAGGTGGCATGTGAGAATGGATGCATGGATGGGATCCAGAGGAAGTAGAACCTCTAGGTTGGGGCATGACCTTCCCGAAACAAAAAGGCTCAAGGGAGAGACCACTATAGAACATGAGTGATGTCCTTGGACTTCAGTGAGGCTTACTACATATCTCAGTGGTAGGGAATCGAAGTTCACGTAGTTTGGGATGGGGGTATAGAATCATGGTGTACAGAAAGAACACCATCCCAATGATATACCAGGGCTTATGTGTGGTTAGAATCCTGGGTTGGTCTGACGCCATGGGGGCATATGAAAGATGTGGGTCTCATTTAAGGGGACTACAACAGATTACCATCTACTACAAGCTATAATGGAATACCTATGGATGGGGCTACAACGGCTTATCGCTGGTTGGGGTTGATAATGGCTTACCGCAGACTGGGGTTCCAACAACTTACCACTGGTTGGGGTTCCAATGGCTTACCTTTGATTGGGATTGGACCTCAGGGAGGCTTCATACGTACCCTGCTTAAGAGATAAAGATCAAATCCCACTTTGTTCAAATGGGTACAGTTTAACATCTTGCGGGATGAAAAGGAGCATACAATTTAATGTCATGAAGGACAAGGGTGGACCGATGTGGAGTGGTCAAGACCGATGGTTGTTGGGTTTGAACCTCATGGAGGCTTCCTACGTTACTTTTCTAGGATACAAGGATCAAAGTCCACAAAGTTTTAATGGGGGATACATGTTAACATCCTACCAGATGAAGGTGAAATGATGTGAAGGGGTCAGGACAAGTTGGTGTTGGGATCGAACCTCGGGGAGGCTTCCTTTGAACCGTTCCTAGGAGACAAGGATCAAAGTCTACGTAGATCAATATGATTTGTGGATTACATGCTAAGAATTCCCAATAAGTATTCCATGGCCAATGCTTACTCTAAGCCCAAGTGATTCATACTCGGTGTGGGAAACAAGAGGCAAAAATGACTTGATGATCACGTTGTGAAAGGTGCGTACTCGAGAAGTGGAGTGGGGATTACACGTGGTTAGAATCCGAAAGAGGAAATATGGGCTTATGCGTGGTTAGTGGCCTAGAGAAATGGAGATTGGGACTTACTCCAGGATAGAGGCATAATGGGGATAAAGTCCAGAAGGAGAGGGACGGGGTAACAAAGGTGCTAATTCCCATATATCCTCTAGTATTTGGCACAAATGAAGAGAGGAGAAGAAGGGATTCTACCTCTTTCAATAAAGGCTAGGGGTTTACACCCAGATGGTTTCCTTCCCCATGGACAGATGCCACTCCAACAAAGAGAATCTCATTCCATGTTAAGAAGATCTCACTACCGTGGAGAAGAGAGGGCATGGAGAATGTCTGCGGTGGGGAATACCATGTATAATGCATTGGTAGAGGCCATAGTTTAACATCATGTGCTGAGGACGATGGTGCTTGGCAGTTTAATGTCCTGCTACTTGGATGAGGTGGGTTCACTCCATGCCCCTAATACTTACATGACTAATACCCACCCACCCTTGGGGAAGGGAAGGCATTAGTAATGCCGTGGTATGGGGTTTTGTAGAGTGATCCACTGAGGGGCCCATGTTAGTGTGACAACGCGAAGAAGCAATAGACGTTAGCGTGCCTATGTGATGAAGCATGGGGCCAAGTAACACATCATGAATCACCAACCAAGGGACCTTGAAGTCACTTCGTACAAACCTGGAGGGTCATACGGTAGAAGGGTTTGAGAAGAAAATGGGTTCACATGAAAGGACCTTGTGAAGCTCTGGTGCCCCACACAAGGGAGGGACTTCATGAAAGGGTATGCTTCGTGTAGTGGAGTGGCCTAGATTGGGCATAGGGTATAGGTGCATATGGAGGGTGCTTTATGAAGTAGAAATTCCTTTTCAGAGTAGGACTTCACAATACAAGGGTACCTTGAAAAGAATAGCACTACGAAACAATGTGCTTCACGAATCATAGTGGCCCTACCTTAGCATGTAGTTCACATGTGTATGGAAGGTAATTCACAAAGAATGAGTTTTTTGTGAAGACCTGAGTCCCCTTAGGGATCTCCTTCCTTTTCGATAGACCATGGGCTCCGTGAAGGGAATCCCTACTTGAAGAGGAGTTGTATTTGAGCTAAGGGAAGGGTAATTCACAATGCTCAAGTACCATGAATAGATCATTTTTTCCCGAGGCTTTGCAGAGAAGAATGTGATTTCATGATTTGAGAGCTGAGAAGGTGAAATGACCGAGTATCCATCCTTTGTGATCGAGGGGGGTCTGGTATTTTTAGGAAAGGGGTAGAAAGAAGCAGGGAAAATTTAGTGAGTAGCCATGTGGTGCTCTATGATTGGCCACATATTGCATCATGTTTGTCATAACCATCAAGTCAACTGTCATCCTCTCCTCGGCATGGAGCTCTCCATGGTTACCTCTACGGCAATCGTAGAGGCTTCCATCAAGTTCCAGGTGATCACAAAGGTCTATCTGGTTCCCTCTAAGATGCGAAGATTCTGGTCAATTGCGTCGTAACTGCGAAGCCTCCAGCCTATTTTACTCCATGGAGACTGCATAGGGGGCTTTGAAATTGAGTCAGCCACGGTGTGGAGGGGCTCCATGAATGGGCTTCAAAAGGAAGCCCCTTTGGGATTGGTTTCTTCTTTATGTTTTTCTTCTTTTTAATGATTTTGGTGTCAAAAAATCCCCCCTCTAAAACATAGAGCTGAGGAGAAAACTAGGGTCAAAGTCCAAGGGTAGATCACCAGTATTTTTAGGTGAATCACAAATCCAGATTGTAAAGCAGGGTCGCGATGTAGAGAAACGATGCGTAGGTTGGGATTTCCCCAAGTCTCATTGCGACTAGGAACTCCATGATGTCAAGGGGTTCATCGCCAATAAATAGGGGAGGTTGACCACTCTTTTGTCATTTCTCATCCTAGAATTTTTGGCAATTATTCTCTCGATTTGCGATGCTCTGTGCGTTCTGTGATTTCTCTTTGTGAATCGAGCCTTTGTACTCTATGGAACATAGCGAGTCTTTTGACTCTATGAGTGTGCACTCCATGAATTGTGTCTGAGAGTTCTGTGGTAGGGATCTGTGACCTGTTTCTACGATCAAACTCCACGAATGAGATCTACAAATGAGCTTTGCGATCGATCTCCGAGACCGAGATCCACGATCTAGAAAAAAATAATAAAAAACTCTAAAGACTGAATGGATCACTAGGAAGCTGCCAGGGGGGGTCCTTACGAGTGATGCCTGGATGACAGAGATGTCTAATAACCTAGGTATCAGAGAGTATGTATGGATCCATTCAGATCATGAGTCCCTAGTGGAGCTACTATCAGAGGGTCAAAAGAACTACCACTATGAAAAAGGCTACCATTATAAGGCTTCAATATGAGGGATGAAATTTTAATTCCTAAAGTGAGAAGAGATGAGATGGATTATTGGTTTATGAGTACGTTGTGTCAGCGCCAGTGGTTCGGGCCAACCGACTGTTACACTTGGGTGGATTACACACCTCTCCATGCTGACTATTTTTATAACCATGTCAAAAACGTAGATGGGAAAGCATTGAAACCAGAGGTATCTCCTCTCCTCTACCAAACCATTATGAAGTTAGCCCTGGGGAACCCGGAGAAGGGGTGGACCAATGAGTTGGATTTGAGCTAGGGCATCAACTTCACAGATTACTGGGCATAGGACTAAAGGGTTTATGCCTCCTATGAGGAGTTTGGGCATAGATGAGGTGAGTAGGCCTGTACGAGGTGACATGGGCCTCCCAATTCCGTATCTTCCAACCAAAGCATCTGATACTGGAGTTTCTCAACAGGTGGTTGTCAAGGACAAATACTATCTATTTTCACCATGGGGAGATCTACAATAGCCTATGGGACCTGCACCAAATCACGAGGGTCCCTATAATGGGGGAAATATATGATGTGTTATTTCTTGCTGTGAATACATGGTAGGACTCAGAGAAGATGCCTCCATTCGAAAAGGAATCAAAGGACCTAGTGCCAGGGGAGGACAAGTAGTTGGTGAGGGATGTCCATTTTAAGCGATGGTTAAGCGGGTTCCTAAATTCCCCTACAGATGGAAGGTTTCCTATGAGGCATTGAACCTTCCCGAAGGGGGTTCTACGAAGCAAGGAGAAATCGTATTGAAAACTCTTGGAGGAAATTAAATAGAAGACATGGGGATTTAGTGTTTGTAATGAGTATCAACTAGTGGTTAGGTTGGATACATTAATTTTAGTGCTTATCTACAACTAGATTTTTCCAGTGAGGGACGCGAACATGGGCGTGTGGCCAAGCATGTTTATCATGATTTCCATGTTTGATCTGGGGGAGCACGTCAACCTGGGAATCCCAATGCTCACTAAGCTGTGTAAGGTGTTGTGGAATATTAGAAAGGGGAGGAATCCACATATGATATGCGGGATATTCCATATTCTGTATGGGTGGATAGCGGTGAATATCTGGGGTGTATATGAACAACTAGACCCCATTTCCCCTCCAGGGTCTAACTTCTGACAAGCCATTCTATATGTGGTGGGGAGTTTTCCGACCAAGATGACCCTGCCATTGGTGCTGAACCAAGTCTGGAAGACAGATGTGTTCAACTTTCACATATTCTCATTGCTAACATGTGTGTTCACTGATGATGGTATGGTAACAGAGAAGCATCAGTCTTACCTGCTGGACTTTCGAGGTGGAGTACTGATGGCGCGGATTGACCAAAAGCCTCTCTATGAGTTTTATACCTCCCACCACTTAGCGAGGAAGTTCTGGTGCATGCAGAGGCTGACCCCGCGGGACTACATGGGAGTATTCCATAAGGAGAATCCATGTGTGATGAGGCAAATGTGGATCATGTTCACACGAGAGGATGGGAAGATGCGGAATGAGATTCATCGGCCCCCAACTGTCTATGGGATGGTGAAGGAGTATGCCAAAAGTTGGGAGGTAGCCTAACTATGGGAGATGCTGAAGCATCAGACCGTCCATGCTAGTGACGAGGTCCCCCCTTAACCTCTAGGTCGAGGCCGAAAGACGGCGAGGACATCCCATGGTAGCAGGGCTGCAGTGGTGGCTAGACCCACACCAATTCAGAGGCAGGCAGTAGCAGTGGACCCGACTGTCCTAGAGGGGCAGAGTTATCTAGAGGAGTGTCCACCTATGGGGTTCAGTAGGATATACATCCAGGATTTGAGAAAGTAGTTGTGTCATACAGACATGCATGAGAATGCTATCTTCCTAGAGGATTGGGACATCTGGGATGTCAACATTCAATTCCTCAACCCATCCCAGATGTGGCACCATCTGAACCTTCTAAGGATGGATTTGTTAGGGATCGGTCTTATCAAGGCTGGATTTGTTGAATCCCAGATGGAGGGGGAGTAGTACGTTATCGAGATGGAGGAAATTGTACACTCTTGGGGTGCTCTGTGTCCAATGACCGATTGAGTGAAGGTACTGCTCGATCGAATGACCCCCACACAGTTGTTGGATACTAAATTGAGAGAGAATTTCCCTATAGTGTATGAATCAGATGAGTCTTCCTGGGGGGAGGAGCTCGGTGGAGGGATCCCTCTGAATAAGGATGAGGCGAAAATTCAGACCCAAAGCTGGAAGAGTTTGTAGAGAACTTTGAGGTAAAACCCTAAACCTCTTTCCCACAATCCTTGTGGAAGTAATTTAGGACTTCCCAAATAACACATGAACTATGTAAGAGGGCCTCATATGAAAAACCCGCTCCCGATCCATAGTAGATTCAACAGTTTGAACTTTGGGATCTGCGCCAGCATCTATGCCAATTATCGTGCCCAGTAAGGCCGCGACACTGAGGGTGGTCCTACAAGAGCCTTCGGACTTCTTGACCATATACCAGGGGCCACACCTCAGGGTACCAACGGCAACAACTCAGGAGTGAGACCAACTATTTGACCTCAATAAGTCTCCTTTATAGAATTTGTAACTACACTTCATGGATTAGGTTAACTGATGCCCGTGCACTTTTTTATGCATAGTTCTTCAAATGGCATGGACCTCTATGGAGAGGATGGTTGGAGCTCTTGGCGTTGCCTTTCCAAGAGGAACACCGTTGGTCATGGAAGCTGATTCTCAAGCTAACGAAACTGTATTACTCCCGATCACAGGTGGGATCATCAATAGGACTGATCCTGAAACCATTATAGTGGAATCCAAAAATGAGGATCAATCAGACAACATAGGTCCTGACCTACCTGACCAGACATCGTACGAAGATCTTGCTGATGAGTTATTGGAGGCATTCCCTTCTTATGAACCCACCGACCCCGCAGACCAGGACAAGACAACTTTTGATGAAGAGGATAGAAAAATATTCTCTCGCTAGTCATTGAAGCTGATCAAGCACTTCATTGGGGAGACCCCTAAATCACAATGGATAGACTGGATTAGGAGAATTCATTCTCAATTGAACTAATTATGCACTGGAGGAGTGGATACTGAGCATCCTCATATGCTCATTCGAGACTTCATGGAAGAGAAGATTTGGGAGCATGATCGTGGTCTTGGTGTGGGCTGGTAGCAGAGGAAATCAGTGAACATCCAGAGGCTCTAGGAGGATAAAAATGAGACTCAACAGTTGTGGGCATGGGTGGACGAGTACTCTTCTTTCCTCGACGTGTAATTGGGGCTCATATGGCGCCTGAAGGCCTAGCTGGAAGAGGACATAGAATGGATGAAGAGAGCCTCTTGGGAGATGGCTATGATCCAAACCGACGATGAGCGGGCCTAGATCGTGACTTATGAACTACGCCCCATTGCCACCGAGGAGGATATGGAGCTAAATAGGTGACATCATATCATGGATTCCACAAGCTAGAGGGTGGTGGAGCTAGAACACTCTATCGAAGAGGTAAACCCATCCATGGGAGGGGACAATCCTTGGATACTATAATGTGTGTAAACTCACGAACATACTTTCATGATTGTTTATGGTGGATTCATGTATGAGTTTAGTTATTCTCTTTGTTCTACTGTATAGATATCACATTCATGAAATATCCAGCAATCAGTCCCTAAGATCACGTGGGTCGGGCCCGATGTGAGATACAAGGGATGAATGCTTTGTTGTTCCATCCGAATATGAAAGTGTCATCTAAAATTTGGTCATACTAGGTTTGAAAACCCGATCTGGATTTCTGGTAAAAAAGAGAGGGATTCCTGACTGAAGAATGAAGCTCTGAGAAGAGTAGAATTTCCATTTTCCCAATGTGCTCTAGTGCATGAGCGGGGTAACAAAAGGGGCATTAGAATCGATCTGATCATAGGGGAGTTGAATGTGTGAATCACGATACCCAAAATTTGTAACACTGTAGGGGTGGTGTGAGGATAAAGGATAACTGTTTAACATGTTAGAAACACAACATCCCTACCACATTAGCCTAATACAGGGATAAAATATGAGGTCTGACCATTGACCATGTTTGAAACATGGTGCCTGACTCAAATTGTTATCCTTTAGTCTTCCAGAACGTCAGTCCAGAATAGTAGGTGATCCATAGGTCAAGAATCCATATAGTTAGGGGGTTCATTCAGGCATGAAGAAGGATGAGGGTACAAATAAAGGGTAAGAAAAGTGTGGAGGGTAGAGTGATGGGTTGTTCAAATGGGGTCCAACACTCTTGAAATTACGCCACCGTGGTGAAGACACATTAAGTGAGCGCATCAGTCAGATCAGGGATCGTACCTTATTCCAAACAAGACCTCTCTGGCGAGGATTTAGAATTACTTTTATTTTTATGTCAAACCAATGAGGATGGTAGAAACGTAGTTTAATGTGGTACGGTAAGTAAGGTACAATTTAAGGCCAAGCAGGACCAAGGATAACAATTAAAAGTCATGTTGTGTGGATCGTAGGATCCTTGTTTATGGTCATAGAGACCAAACCGTAATTGAGACTGAGGGGACAGAAGGGTTAATGAACCTTGGGATGGGTCCAAGGCAAAAGGCTTGGATGTAACTATGTAACCCATGCAGATGATAATCAGGAAAAACATAGTTCTTAAGCATAGCATGGTCAGTGACCAACGCTGGTAGGAGGAATCCTCTCTAGAGAGGAAGATGGTGCATCCCATAGTTTTAATGGGGAGTCCTAAAATTTTCAGGGTAGAGCTCTAGTTTAATGTCATTTGTTGAGGACATTTTTACCTAGAATAGAAATGCGGAGTGTAGTACATATCCCGATGTGAATGAAGACATAAACAATCTACACCACACTGCGCGATCTCTGGGGAAATCATAGGTCAGAGGACCGTAGATGGAGAAATTTTGGATGGTCCCAAGACAATGTCTATGGGCGTTCCTACATACCCCATTAGGATGGGAATCAAGCCACATGTAGTTCTAAGAGTGCATTTTAACATCATGTAGGGTGAAAAGAATGTGTGGTTTGGTTTCACTAGTACACATCCGACCAAAACCACTAAGCCCATGTGAGTCGTGCTCAGTGTGGGAAGAAAGGAGTAGTGATGGGGTTTTACAAGTATAAGAGGGAACACATTAGGGGAAAAATAGTGCTAGGTGAATAACATCCCAATATTACTGACCTTCCCACTCAAGAGACATAGATTCTCAGAGGGGTAAAACTAAGTGTGTTGGGATTCCACTTGAACATAAGGGAGTGGAAAGATGTGAATCATGGAGCCCGATATCTGGATATCAATGATGGTGGCGTTATGATGAAAGATAACTATTTACCATGTTTGAAACATAGCATCCATTTTGCATTAGCCTAGCATGAGGATAGACAAATGAGGGTCGACCACTGACCATGTTCGAATCATGGGACCGGTCTTAAAATGTTGTCCGAGGTCTTCCAAGGCATTAGCCCAAGAGAGTAGGTATGCCAATGTGGCATGAGATAAGATCATATAAGGTGTCCCTTTATATGTGGAATAGGGTGATGATTCAAATAAATGTATCATGAATCATGGATAGGAAACAAGAGAATTTCCATGTCAAAACTCCACACTTTGGGTTCTTTGCCACCATGCATTCAAGTATGTCAATACAACTTGATAGATGGAGGAGGTCAAATAACTTTCCAAGGATAAGGGTCTTGGGGTCACATGCTCATAACTTAAGGTCATATATTGGACCATTAGAGGGGACACAGTTTAATGGAATGTGCGTAGGGTGGCGAAGTAGCCACGCCCGATGCGTAGCTCTGATGGGGAGATCTTAGTTTAGGCATGTGGAATTCCGACCAAGTTGGGAAAAGACAAGGGAGGCACATGGTGTATCTTTGAAAAACCCAAGGTGAATGAGATCCCATTAAGTATCCACACCACATTTTTCGGAAAGATCTTGGGCCAATGGGCCAAAAAAGATGTAGGATTTAAGATTTCGGGGGATGGACCAGCGGACAGAATGTCTGGGCGTTCCTACGTATCCCATGAGGATGGGAATCAAGCCACACATACTTATGAATGTGCCAGTCAGATCTCAGTTTTAAGGTCTTAGATCTCAGAACATATATGGAAAGGAGGGAGGGAGACACATGGTGCAGTGACTATAAAACCCGACATGAATGAGGACAGTAGGAGTCTATATCACCATGACCTCCCTGGGGAGGTTTTAGGTCAAGGGACCGAAAATGAAAGTCGGATGGACCTAAGGAAAAGTGTGTGGGTATTAATACATACCCCATGATGATGCGGATCAAACCATATATAGTTCTAGAGTGGTCTGGTAGGGTACCAATTCTAGTGACAATACTGTCATGCGGGTATAGCCCACGCACCAAAAGAAGCGGTATTTGATAGATCTTGTTTGTTCGTTGGGATGGATGTGTGTTTTTTTGTGAAGAAAAAAACCTAGGATGGAGAATCCATGCATCTTTATAGGAATCAATCCATATGTAGGCCTTGAAAGATTGTATGGTGGAGAATCGATACCAAACATGATGTCCCCTCGAGTGAGGACATCACAATGATGTGCTGTATTTCATCGTGCGTCCAGGATGATAATGTTATAGTTTAGGGTACTATGATAGGACCAACCCCTTCATTTTAACATCGTGTAGTAAATAAGAAATATTTTAGAGTAATGTGGGACTAGGAAACATAGTTTGAGGTCATATGGCTTGGACACAAACAGAAGAAACAAGGTTTTAGAGGGGAATGCACATGTCTTGATAAAGTATACCCGATGTGAATGAGGATGAGGTCCACACCACAGCACGCACAATTATGGGGAAGAAACCTCAAGACGAGGGGATAGAAAAGGTCAAATAACTTGGGGCTGGACCTATGGATGAAACATCTAGGTGTTCCAACATATCCCATAAGGATGGGAATCAAGCAATATATAGTTCTAGAAGGGGCAGTTTAACATAATGCGGGACAAGAGGCATGCGAGACTAGATCCTAGAAGGGAGTATTTGGTGTGGCTATCACAAACTCGATGTGAATAAAGACATACACCCACACACACTATTCAAACCCATTAAAGTTAGGGCCTAAAAAGTCTGAATATAGGATATAATTAGTGGGACCTGAGCTGGGCCTGAAGACAAGAGGCTCGTGCATTCCTACGTATCCCATAATGGATGGGAATCCAACAGTATGTAGTTATAGAAGTTTCTATTTTTACACCTCGAGGAAAGGATGTAAAGAGATCTTAGTTTAAAGTCTTAGATCTTAGACCATAGAGAAGCGAGACTCTTTCTAATGGGTGCAAACCTTGACCAAATCCCAAAGCCTATGTGAGTTGTGCTCGATGTGGGAAACATGGGAGAATAAGGTATTTACAACATGTGGAATACATGAAAAGTTGGAAAATAGTACGGAGACCTGAATGAAGCCTCACTGTGGCTTTGTATTCCGAAAGTGAAAACGCGCACTAAGGGATATCACTAAGAGTGTCAAAATTCCACTTGGACATGATGGAGTGGAAAAGGTTGTGAATCATGCAACCAGTATTTTGAGCTTGATGGGGGTGACATGATAATAGAGGATAACTATTGGCTATGTTCAAAACACAACATCCATATCGTGTGACCAGAATTGGGAACATCAAATGAGCATTGACCGCTGACCATATTCATAATGTGGAACTTGTATCAATTTGTTTTTTGAGATCTGCGAGGACATTAGACCAAAATGATAGGAGAGGCCCAGGGCTAAGAATCCATGCCGTTCAGGGGTCCCTTTGGATGTGAAAAATGATGAAAGGACAAATTAAGGGGAACATGAAGCCTGAAGATGGTCAATAACATGTCTATGTAGAATCCAACGGTCTAGGTCCTAAACCAGAGTAGTATTGGGAACATTATTAAACTAGCAAATAAGGTCATGGGTTCCGATTCAAGAGAATATGACTCGAAAAGATTATTGTAGAACTGGGGGACGAAGAGATCTTAGGAGGGATAGGTATGTGGCGTGGATATCACAAATCCAACGTGAATGAGGACATAAGCCCATACCTCACAACATAACCCCTTCTAGAAGAAATCTGATCAAGCGGCCAGAAAGATGAGTAGGTTTCTATGAAACTGAGATGGACCTAAAGACTAAATTTCCTAGCGGTCTTACATATCCCATGAGGATGGGAATCAAGACAAATGTAGTTCTGGAAGTGTCATACAATTTAATGACTGTCGATAAGGATGTGGCGAGGAATGTGTACAATACGAAGAGTAACCTGACATGAATGAGGACATAATACCACATACTCCATACCATTCATAATTCATGGAGAGAATTCAGACCAGGTGGTCGAGAGAAAAAGGAGATGAACCAGGGTTGGACCCAAAGTAAAAAATGTATGGATTTTCCTATGTATCCGATAAGGATGGGAATCAAGACAAATGGATTTCTAGAAGTGTCGTGCAGTTTAACGTCATGCGATAAAGACGTGAGATGAAGAACGGATGTCTCAAGGGGATATGTGTGAAATGGAAAAAATTGTCCAATGTGAATGAGTACGTAATCCAATTCCATACTACACAATCCAAAATGAGAACTGGGGCCAGAGGGCTGAAAAGGTTGACGGACCTAAGATGGGAAGTCCCAACCAGTTTTCAGTTTAACATCTTGTGGTGAGGATGATGAATGATATTAGTTTAAGGTCATAGGTCTTGGACCATAGAGACGTGACCCTTTACGCAGGTATTGCCTTACCAAATCTCATAATCCCACATGAGAAATGATCGGTGTGGGAAACAAAGAATACGATCATGCTCTCCCCAACATATAAGGGTACATCAAAGAGGTATAGAGATTAGGAAGGGTCGATACTGACCAAATCAACACTCTTTCCTAAGGCAGACAGATGTTTGAAGGGATAACAAGACAAAATGAACCACTGCACCCAATATTTGGGACATATTGGGGTGGTGCTAATGATGGGGGATAGTTTTTGACTGCATTCGAAACATAAAATCCACATCGTGTAACCTAAAATGGGAACAAAAAATGGGTGTCGACCATTGAACATTTCTGTGACGCGGGACTTGTATCAATTTTTCATTTGACATCCTCAAGGACGTTGGCCCGAAATGGTAGGAGAGCCCTAGGGCCTAGCATTCATGCCATTAGGGGGACCTTTTGGATGTGAAAGATGACGAATACCCAAATAAAGGGGATTCATGAAGCATTAATATACCCATTCAGTTTAACGTCATGCAGATGATGAAAGAGGTGGAGATTTCTATGGAGAGGGATACATGGTGCGGTAATGATGAACTCGATGTGAATGAAGGTAAAAGGCTAGACCACACCATGTGTTTCGACCCAAGGGGACATCTTGATGTTTGAGGTGGGGCCTACAGACTAAATGTCTAGGTTTTCCTATGTATACCATGAGAATGGGAATCAAGCCTTACATAGTTCTGAAAAGGCCATCCAGTTTAATGTCATGCGGTAAGGACATGAGAAGATAGAAGAATGAGTAGGGGCACAAAGGGCGATCATCATAATCCTGACATGAGTGGGGCCAAAGAAGTCTACGCTACACCATGTGGGATCCTCCAATGAAACAAAACCCAGTGGGGGTGGTCAAAGAGAAGAGTTCGGGGGCTGGACTCTATGAAAATGTGTCTGAGCATTCCTATGTATCCCATGAGGATGGGAATATAGCCATACGAAGTTCTTGAAATACTATACAGTTTAACATTGTGCCAGAAGGAAATGATATATCTTAGTTTATGGTCATAGAACTTGAACTAATTTTTCATTTTATATATCGCTCAAAGTTTAATGTCATGAAGGATGGGTGTTGAGAAGTTTTACATCCTTCATCTTTGATGGATCACTTAGTTTGACATTGTGGTAAAGATGAAATAATTTAAGTTCATGTATGATCGTATACTCAGGAAAAGTATTTCTTGAGGAATTTGGAATTTTTGGGAGGATTTATGGAATCACCATCCATGGTAACAAGGGAGTATGCGCCATTGGGGTAAACCATGTGGATGATGTAAGGTCATTCCCATTTGGGCTTTAGTTGGGTGGTTTCTTACCAGGTATCCTCGATATTCTCAGAGCCAACACCATGTCACCTTGGAAGAAAGAGTAGAGTCAAAATTTCTTGTGGAAAGTTCCAGATATCTTATTCTAATGCCTTTCTAGACTGTGCAGGGCACAAAGTCTATTCTCGTCAAGCGATTCCAGTTCAGTTAGATGGAATTTAGCTACCTTATATGGTTCTTGGTGATCATAGACAGCTGTGCATAATTAAGGGAAATGAATCTTGACGGGCAAGAATACCTCCATACTATACACTAGGAAATATGGGGTCACCTGTGTTGAATTGAGAGTCATTGTCCGATAATCTCAGAGTGCGTTGGGGATCTTGTCTGGCCAACTCTTCTTGTTCCGATCAACCATTTTTTTTACAAATGTTAGAAAGGGGTTTGTTGAGTGCCTCAATCTTCCAATTTGATTGCGCACGTGATAGTGGGAGGTATGGATAGAAAGGATGTTGTACTTGGTGTACAATTTCTTCAACTCAGTTGCCTGGAATTTGGTGTTGTTATCGATAAGGACAACGTGAGGGACTCCAAATCGGTAGATGATGTTGGAGCTCGCAAATTAAATGATAGAACTGGCCATGAAATCCTTGAGCGGAACTGTGTCTGCCCACATGGAAAGGAATCCATAGCGGTCTGGGTGAACCTGCACTGGTGAGCTATCACCAGTGGATATGATCCCACAATGTAGAGTCCCCAGACCACAAAGGGCCAAGAGTACTTGGTAGTATGTAGAGGCTCTGATGGCCAATGAAAAAAATTAGAATGGATTTGGCACGCATGGAACCTATTGGAAAACTCAATACAGTAACTGATCATGGAGGGCCAAAAATACCCCAACCTACAGATCTGGTGATATAGTTTTGGCCTAGTCTTATTATCCCTATATTAATCGGAATTAACTTCCCACACGACCTAATAAATCTCACCTTCTTGAATGAAACGAAGGAGAACCCCATCAAACCCAAGTCTGTAGAGGATATGCTGAAGACTGGGACCACACTGGAAGGTAAAATGTAATGCGGGACATCAGATTCACTCATGCTTGGCCCACTCTACTGGGATATTTTGGTGTTGGAGGTACTCAATAAAGGGTGTCCTTCAGTTGGGAGTCACCTCTAATACATCGTCAGGGGGACCTGGGGACCCTGACGTGGAGGTACCGGCGGTAAAGAGGCTTACCTGTGGGCTATCCTGATCTTCTAGAGTGATGGGGGTGATGAAACTCCAGTGTGCCACGTGGAAAATAAAATCATCATGATTAGGCTCTTCAAGAGATTCAACTAGTATGGAAAGGCATCAGCTCAACAATTTTGGGATCGAGGTACATGGGTAACTTCTAGATGAGATAGGAACTGGGCCATCAATTGGCAGGTAAATTCCAGCAGTGGTACAGGCTCTCACTCCATGACGAAAATCACCATTGATCTATTTGATGACTAGTTAAGAGTCCCGATTCACTTGTAAGTCGGGAAAATCTATCTATAGGGCCCGATCGTGACCAGTAATGAGGGCCTGATACTCTACCTCATTGTTGGTACAACCTTCTAACAATAAGAATGAATATGATAGAATGGCTAGTTCTGGCATGATAAGGACGATACCTAGGCCCACTATGTTGAGTCTAGGGTCATTGGGTCCTCTGCCGATAGTGCTTCAGGAATCACCATCGAAGTGCATTTTCCAACAGAGAATATCCTGGTCTACCGAGAGGATTGACTCAACAAAAAAATCAATACATAGAGACTGTTCCACAAGAGCTTGATGGGCGGCAAGGAAGTCTTCCAACTCCTGTCCCTTGATGGCCTTTTGGGGGACAAACGTGATGTCGAATTTCTGGAGGATCACTGCCCACTTAGCTAGACGGCCTATAAACATGGGGCGGTTCAGGATGTAAATTAGTGGATCCACTCGAAACACTAGCTGTATCTCATGTTGTTTCAAGTAATGTCGCAATTTCTGCACTACGAATACCAACACAAGAAAAATTTTCTTGATTGAGTAGTATCTAGTCTCTATTTTGAGGATCATGTGGCTGAGATAGTAGAGTTTGTTTTCTATTCCTTTGTTGTTCTTCTGGTTGAGAAGGGCACTGATAGATCATTCCAGGGTGATCACATAAAAAACCAGCGGATTTTCGGAAATGGGTGGCATCAAGACTGGAGGCTATAAAGAGTACCTCTTGATTTCCTTGAAAGCAGTATTACATTCCTCATCCCATTGATAGACATTTCCTTTCTTCATGAGCTGAGAAAAGGGCTTACACTTTCGGTCCAAATTCGCAATGAATTGGCGTATGTAGGCCAAGTGGCCGTGAAAGCCTCATATCTACCAGATATTTTTTGGAGGTGACCTATGATTGATGGAATTAATCTTCTCTAGATCAATCACTATGCAGCTATATCTAACGAGGCTGAGAAAATTTACAATGGTAACCCCAAAGGCACACATCAATGGGTTCATCTTTAGATGGGAAGAACAAAAGAATCCAATCACTTTCTCAGGGTCTTTGATATAGTCCTGGAACTGACTATATTTTTCCACCAGATCGTCCATGTAGCATTCCACTAATGTCTCAAGGATTGTCATAAATATGCGATGCATGTCATGCTGCTAGGTGGAACCTACATTCTTTAGACCAAAGGGTATTACCTGGTAGAAAAGTGTAGTTGTGGTTATATGAATGCTGTAGAATCTCCATCCTCAGGGGAAATTCAAATTTGGTTATACCTATAATACCTATCCATAAAGAAGAGAGCCTAGAACCCAGCATTGGAAACAATCAATAGTTCTGTCACAGGAAGGGGAAAACCATCCTTTGAAAAGTGACAATTAAGATTCCGAAAGCCGATGGAGACCCCGATCTGTCTGTTCTTCTTCCGGATAGACACAATGTTGGCTAACCACCTAGGGTACTAGAATTCCATGAAGAAATTGGTTTTGATGATCTTCTCAACCTCGGACTCGACCATGTAACCGCAAGAAGGATGTATCTTTTTGGGAGGCTATTTGAACCCACGATAATTTGCTGTGAGACCGAGGTGGTGGAAGATGACCTGAGGATCTAATCTCAGCATCTCATTATAACTCTACAAAAACACATCACGATGCTACTTCTGGAATTCCACATACTGCTGTTGCTCTTTGGCAGGTATATCGACACTGACCAATGTGGGTTCCAGATCTATCTTGCTACCGAGATGTACCTGTACCAATTCATCGAACATGGTGGAAACACCTTCTTCAAAGGTGGGATGAGCATCCTTCAAATCCTCTTATTTATTCATGGAGGAGCGATCCTCCATGGGATGTGATTCCTTTGAATCAACAGATCTCGAGGGGAAGTTGGTGTTAGCCTGAGCATGGGTGGACACTGTATCAAGGGGATCTTGAGATGCCGAAACCGTAGAGATGAAGGCTGTCGACCCAATCCCATATGGTCTTCGGCCCAAGGGGCCACGCTTGATGATATCAAAAAAATAGTGGCACATTGGCCCGAGCTAGTTTATCCCAGTCGGGTGAAACAAGAAAGTATGACATATTGCCATTGCCATGGGGCGAATGTCCCGATACATTATGGGAGTAGGGGCACTAGGATTACCTGAGACTTATTTGGGGTGGAATACAAGGTGATCTTATGGTGTCCACTAGACTTTCGAATGTGATTCCTCCTTATTCTAGAAACAATAAATCATTTCCCTAGATCTGGGGTCATGGCAACCAATTGGTGAATCAAAAAAATGTAGGCATCATCCTGGTTTTCCCATGGGTCGGTCCTAGCCATAACATGTTCAACCTCATTAACATGAATCTTCTTATCCTTTCTCTTTTAATAGTCAACATCTAGGTAGAAGTATTCACAAAAGAAAAAGGGAGACATGTCACTCTAGATCACACCCACTTGAACATTAAGGGAGTACTTAAGGAACTAGTGATATGATGAAGGGACCACCGCATGTAGGTGATGCGATGGCCTACCCATCAACGCGTTGTAAGTGGTGTCCTATGAGAAAACCATGAACTCGATGCTTACTAATAGACCAAAAAACTGGGTCTTCATGTGGGTATTTATAACCAATGTTTGTTCTGTCATGTCATAACTTTGAATTTTCATATCGGAGGGACTCAGATCATCCTCGTACAACCCCATTTTTGAAGTGTTCTGGTCGGGATTAGGTTGATCCTAGAGCCTATATCAACAATAAAACGATGAATCTCCACACCATTGAAGTGGTTGGTGATGTACAGTGGGAGGATGTGCCAATGTATAGGGGATACCTTATCTTATCCAAATAAAGAGATAATGGCCTGACATTCATCATCCTCGACTACCTCATTATGGAAGGCTTCTATAGTTGCTACCTTCATCTCTAACTGGAGGGGGCTTCTTAAAGCATCGATAAGGGCTTCACACATATCCACTGACAGGAAGAGAGCCTCGAGGATATAGATCCTCTAAAAAATGCTGATGTTATGCTTAAGGATATCATAATTTCTTTCCATGTGTGAAATTATGCTTACAGGAAGTCTTTATGCGGTATGGGGTATGACAGGCCCTTTCGATTGAACCGATGACTAACTGGTGCTGAGAATGTCCCGCTGATCACTATTCAAAGCTCGAGGAGTGACTACCAGATGCGGTCTAGAAGAATGAGGCTGGTCTATAACAGAGTGTGGTAGATCACAATGCGGTTGGGGTGGATCTACCTGATCAAGTAACACAAACGGTGATGAAGTCAGACCTTATGCCATCAGATGAGAAGGCTGCATGTGCTGAGTTCTTCATTGGGACTCCTGTCTGGTTTTGGTGGCATGTATAGCTTGTAAAGAAGTATTGAATGAGGAATTCCAATGACCCATATAGAAACAGATCCATCGACATTGGCGATGACTGGGGACGTTGGGAGGATCCATTTGGTGCTTCTCGTCATAAGGAATCATGTAGGGGTTTTCCAGCTCCATGGTGTTAACCGAAGCATACCCTTGATCTTCACATAAATAATCCTCCACCACTGGACATATTTTGGGTTTAATACCTATCTATAGGGGCATGAAGTTTTCGAGAGTATGGGATGATGAAGACATCAATAATGGAATTTGTTTCCATTGCATCACCGATGCTTTCTCTTCTGGGAAGAGGTAGGCTGAGACGTCAATGTATAAGTAGTGGTTGTTAGAGACACAACATCTTATGAAGGCTTAGGTAAATTTATACATGCACAAATAATTCCATGGGCATGTTTGACTACCTTACGAGCCATCCAGTCATCATACTTTTGAGGCCCGTAGTTAGGAGCCTTATGCCACTCACGTTTGCTGTCACCGCTGTTGTCTTGCATCCCGAGTACACATGCCACCAATGCCGGAGATGGGCCTAACCTGACTATGTTGTTATCATCCTTGTATTGAAGACAATATTTAAACACATAGCACTATTTTAGGGTGTTCCCTAGGATCCGATGATAGGGGCAGTAGTTGTGGCGATCAGTGAGATCCGCCTATTCAGGCCTCCTCCATTCAAGAAATTATAGAATTAAGTATTCCAAGGCACTTTAGAAATTACCAGGGACCCTAGCCTCGTTGAATGAGTAAGTCCAGTTTCTCCTATATGGGAAGGGGGATCTGTGTGCCTAGCCATGATGAGGGGCAGGAGGAGCCTGTTGAGAAGGTGGAACATGGTTATCTCACCTTGGTGGTGGTGGCACGTTATGCGGGGGATTCTACTGATTTTGAAGTGGGCGCTGCTGGGTCAAAGGATGTGCCTGAGGTGGTAGGACTCTGTGAGGCCATGGAGGTGGTGGAGGGGGCTCCATTGGTAACTACTCTATATTCCTAGGGGCCTCTATCTATGCTACCACAACGGGATCATCCTTAGTGGCTCTTCTCATGGGAATTGTGGGAGGAAACATATGTGCCTGCTTGACCTACTGTAAGGCTTCCTCTAAATGCTGGGCCTTATCAATGAAATCCCAGAATCCCCCGGGGTAATTATAAGTAATAAGAGAGGGTACTAGTTCAGTTTTTACATTCTCCACACACATTGCCACCCGTTGTTTCTGAGTTAGTGGCATATCTAAAGAATAGGTAAGGCTTTTCCATCAGGAGACAAAGTCTGCAACACGCTCATCAGGCCTCTGATTTCACTTAAAGAGGTTTGCAATAATTTTATTCTGGGTGGTAGATCTGAACTAGTAAAGGAACTCTCTATGAAGATCTTCTAAGACGGAGACCGACCCAATGGGTAGCTGGCTGTACTAGACAAACACAGACCCTTCCAATGTCTATACGAAACACTGGTGCTTGGTGGCCTCTTGCTACACTAGAGTTCCCAGCATGGGTCCAAACCTTGAGATGAAGTGGGTAAGATGATGTAGCAGATCAAAAATCACATTAAAAGTTTAAAAGGTGGGGTTTTGGAAAACTGGGGGTGCTGGCATATCATCAAACCATGTTGGATATGGATTTCCATTAGGTGGGATTTCCAGATGTCGAGTTTCCAATGCCTCGAGGCGAGAAATGAGCACCATAATCAGATCATCTGGGTGGGGATTCCTGTCTTAATGAGGGTCCCTGAACACTAATGCATTTGCAGGTTCTTAAAAATGAAAAGTAGGCCCAACGACACATGGAGCGGCTGGTGGGATGACCTGCAGAGCGGTTGGGGGAACTTGAGCTGGGTCCTGAGGACTATCACGCTGCTCAGGTAGTTTTGGTGACATATAATGCACCCTATTTCCATAAGATCTGGCCTCTATCTTGACTATGTGGGAAGGATGGTTAGATTTACCCATAGGCAACTCATCGAGGGATTGTTGAACCTTCCCCTACTTCCCTGACCGAGGATCACCATAGTCTAGACGCCTCTCCATGGCATTCTTAGAAAGGAGGTCATCGACCAGCTTTCTATGCTCTACAATCTGTTGACGCAAAAATACCTTATTGGGATCATCTTATGTCTTCTTCACTGATCCAAATGGGTCAGAGGGTTTGACGGCCCCAAGATGCACTTTTCCATTATTGGGATTCCGGATTTGGACTAATGTCTCAGTGGGCACAAGAAGAACCTATATATTTCTCTGCTGGCAAGTAACCCTTCCAAAAAGATCCAATAAGTGTGGCAATCCCATGGGGGTAAGTTCTCTCCAAGGATATCTATCTCGGTCTCTTACTCTGATAGATAAACCATGTTTACCGTGGCTCTACTTGGAGGAATATCCTCAATATCTCCTAGAATGTTGGGCTAGCACCAGATATAATGGAAATGTAGGGCATCACACTGCCCCCAACCATGGACCTGAACATAGGGGGAAGCCTCTGTGATAATTCTGTAGAGTACCTTAAAGCTATGAACACATCATTGTCGGAGGGTCCTGTGGCAACTGGGCGACTTAGGTCACTGGGCCACAGGGAGCACAACCAAGTAAACCATACAACATTGCTGGTCAAAATCTTCAAAGTGTGCCTAACTCTTCGGGTAATCCACTTGCTGATAACAGAGACAAAAGTGCATCACCCAAAGGGTTTGGAGAAAGCACACGACTTCTTCTTGGGTAAGATATTCTAGCGCATTTATGTTCGTGGTTTCAATTGGCTAAAACATATCTGGGAAATGATCCGCTACATGGTTGTCCCCAAATCTCCTTGGCTTAGACTCAGTATCCGGCCCCCAGTTTCCCTAATCGTCAATTGGGGGTGGCTGTATGACTAATAACAGAACTGATGTAGACCCCTGAGATGGTAGACTTTCCAGTAGAGAATGCGAAAAAAGAGATGACAAGCCACCACATCTTGGGTTGTCCTGTGATGAATGAAATGACTAAGCCACCACATCCTAATAATATGGACTAAAGAACATTACTTCTGACGCAGGGGCTGTGGTTATATATGGTGGGCCATGAAATTGTTCATTCTTTATTAGTACCGAGAATAACTCTCCATGATCTCTAGTTGAGGGTGAGAATGATCCTATTGATGATAGGGATTATTGCATGGACAATCCCTCAAAAGAGGCTAAATATTCATCCACCTAGATGTATCTGTGGAGGGAGGTATGAATCTGGTGGAACTGACATTCCAGAAGAATGAGGCTGATATGCCTCATTCCTACCCCGAACCTTGACGCATAGGATCGAGGTGAGGTTTCTTTTACTGAATCGCATTCCACCTCAGAATATTAGAAGCAAATGGGCTTAATTACATTTTGAATTTCCTTAGTGTTATTTTTTTTGTCATCAGAGACCCTCCATCCTGCCTCGGGATGGATATTCAGGAAAGGGTAGTTTTTTGGATTGAGGAGGGCCTTCGACCGAACTGATGCGGGGATAGAGAGGACTTTCTCCAGGATGACCTAGGGTGTGAGGATCATATAGAAAAATTTCAAAGGGAACACAAGGATCACATATGTGTCCACTGGCTGACGCACGGAGGGAGTCTCATTTGGAAGTGCGGGAGAGGGTAGGACCTCCGATGGAGATGGTAAGAGATTGTGTGTGGCATCCATGGTTATTTCTTTTGGCAACATTGGTATGGGGAGGGTCCTCTTACTGGTCGAGCTGAACACAGGTAGGACCTCCGTGTTGGGTGACCATGAAGAAAGGAAAACATTTTCTTCTCTAATTTCTGGGATGAGGAGGACCTTCATCGGTTTCTATAAGGACACGGGGAAGACCCCCATGATAAAGGTTGACCAAAAGGGTAGCATCTTCACATCAGTGACCTTTGAGAGGAAGAATGGATCCATACCTAAGGTCATGGGAGTATAAGAGGATTTAGTACTGGGTTTCAATGTAGTGGCATGACATTCTATCAGATTGATGATGGAATGGGGAGGACCTCCACACCGATCTAGGGAGCGGGGAGGACTTGTGCTCTCATTGGTGATGGTATGAGGAGGACCTCTGTACTAGATGTCATTTCCGTGGGTCGGCTCGCGACAGATGCCACTTGTGTCGGTGACCAGGAGAGTCATCACAACCTACCAGTGGGGCAGTTGGGGACTTGATTTAGGCCGAGCATATAGATTACCCTGCTCGATGTGAATGAAAGATTTAGGGTATGTGTTGGCAGTTTCACGGGCTGTGAGATCCATTTATGATGATTCCCCATGACAGGCATCCTCTTTAGCTTGCACCCGACACTGGTGTCGAGTTAACCAAAGTGGGGACAGGGGTGTAGGTCCATAGCTCACCAGCCCCCCAGCCTATGGGGCTGGGTGGCAGCACTGACGCAGCCTGGTGGGATCCCTCCTTGGTGGCCCCTGGGACGAGACTACAGCTGGGCTGGTCTGGGCATCCATCAAATCATTAGCATAGGGGATGGATCCGTCCAAGCATTCCAGGGAGAGGATCCCGACATGATTATACATCGGAGTGGGGCGAAGTGGATCCCTGAACGGACCATAGGGTGGTAGTTATGATGATGCATAGAATCTATTAAGTCTTGTTAGGCCATATCTTAGATTGGGATAATCCCCTACTCCTAGTATCTTCGAACGAGATTGTTAATTACCCATCTCTGAATGAATTCAGATGAAGATATGAGGCATGGGTGACCAATATTTGTGGATGTGGAGGATGTTGTGGGAGAGATGATGCCACAGGGGACTTCTGTGTTGACGTTTCCCCTGCCCCTGCGATGGTGGTAGTGGTGGGGGGGGGGGGGATGATCGGTTTCTTATCGTACCGGCTTGGGTACTAGAAAAAAGTAGGGATATTTAACCATTAGTGTTGAAAGGAAGAAAATCGACGTCCAATGCCCCATCACCATTCCGTCTTCCATGGTTGGTAAGAAGGATCCATGATGACAACATCACATACTGGGATGCCCAATATTCAACTACCCCATTTTTTGGTGAGTTTCAGACCAGGCCCACTATTTTCTTGGCAGGACCTGATGCCAGATAACTGGATTCGATAACACACTAATTCACTGATGTCTCGAATGATACTAATTCCACATTGAGGAGAAGAATTTCACATCAGGTTCAACATTTCTATTTTTGATGCATTAACCGAGTTGTGAATCCATTATTTTTGAGGAAAACAATATTTTTTCCCCGCATTACTACTTTCCAAAGGCGTGTGGCATTCATCGCTTATTTTGGGATGTTATATCCTTGATCAAAACTGGATGATGGGATGTCAGTTTCTCCTTTTGTGGATTCCACTTTAGAACCCGTTTCCTATTCTGGGTCTCCCTCATAGACTTGACATTTTTTGCGAAACTCTTCCCCGTTCTATGTCTTCATGGACTCCAGTTAATTACACTTCTCTTGTCTATAAATTCCAAGGGGTCATGACAGGTCAACAACCTTCAGTCGAGGAGTAGTCACGTTGGACATCGCTGGCCTGTCTGGATGCTCGAACACTGATGCGTATGGGTTTCTTCCCATTATGATATGGCTTCTTGAAGGCATGGAATCCGGAAGAATCCCACATCGAGTGCAGGGAATTATATGCTATAGTCATGTCTCTGAGTTTTTCCTCTGCTTCACATGGTTAACCCAGGGTATTCCGTGAGTTTAACGTCTAGTGGATAGGGATCTGACTGATCGGAACACTGATTAGAGTGGATCCGATGGGTGAGACCCTGGGATGGAACACTGATGAAAGGGCTAACATGTGGTTAGTTACCCGAATGCTGCTAGGAGCAGTGAGAAATTGGGTGACATGATCTCATCGGGATGTGGTGGCACAAATAAGAATTAGGATGGATATGGATGGTTGATAGTGGATGGAGAATGAGATGGAACCTTTGTGAGGATGACGATGATGATGGGATTGAGCCTCGAAGAGACTTCCTATGTATCCCTATGGTAGGGAATCAAAGTCCGTGTAGTTCGATGGGGCAATGAGACACTAGAGGAGGCGACCTGTGAGAATAGACGCATAGATGAGATCTGGAGGAAATAGAACCTCCAGGTTGGGGCGTGACCTTCCTGAAACACAATGGCTTGAGAGAGATACCACGATGGGACATGGTGATGTGATTGAACCTCAGATAGGCTTCATATGTATCTCTGTGGTAGGTAATCAAAGTTCATATAGTTTGGGATGGGGGTATAGAATCGGGGTGTACACATAAGACAACGACCTGATGATATAATAGGGATTACGTGTGGTTAGTAGCCCCGGTTGGTCTGACGCCATGGGGGAAGACTAGAGATGTAGGTCCCATCGAAGGGGACTACAAAGAATTACCGTCAATTGCGGGCTACAACAGATTACCATTGGATGGTGTTACAATGGATTACCATTGGTTGGGGTTGAAAATGACTTACCAGTGACTAGGGTTCCAATGGATTACTACTAGTTGGGGTTCCAATGGCTTACCATCATTTGGGATTAGACCTTAGGGAGGATTCCTACATACCCTATCTAGGAGACAAGAATGAAATCCCACACCATTTGAATGGGTATAGTTTAATGTATTTTAGGGAGAAAAGGGGCGTATAGTTTAACGTCATGTAGGATGAGGGTGGACTGACGTGGAGTGGTCAGGACTAATGGGTGTTGGGGATTGATCCTTTGGGAGGCTTCATATATACCTTTCCCTGAATAAAAGGATAAAAGTACACAAAGTTAAAATGAGGGATACAGTTTAACGTCACGCGTGACGAAGGTGAACCGATGTGAAGGGGTCGGGACAAGTAGGTGTTGGGATTGAACCTCAAATAGAATTCCTATGTACCTTTCCTAGGAGAAAAGGAGGAAATTCCATGTAGTTAGATGTGATTTTAGGATTACATGCTAAAGAGATCCAGTAAGGATGCCATTGTTAATGCTTACTCAAATCCCAAGTTAGTCGTGCTCAGTGTGGGAAACCAGAGGAAGAAATGACCTAACAATCACATTGTTAAAGGTGAGTACACAGGATGTGGAGTGGGGATTACATGTGGTTAGTGACCCAAATAAGAAACAGGGGCTTATTCATGGTTAGCGGTCCTGGGATATGGATATTGGGACTTACTCTAGGAAAGAGGCCCGATGGAGACAATGCCAAGAGGGAGAGGTATGGGGTAAAGAAGGTCTTGGAGCCCATTTATCCTCTAGTCATTGGCACAGAAGAAGGGAGTGGGAGAAAGGATGCTACATCCTGCAAGAAAGGATAGAAGCTTATACCAATATGGTTTCCCTTTCCCATGGACAAAAGCTTCTCCAAAAAAGAGGATCTCATTCCATGTGAGGAAGATCTCACTCTCGTAGAGATGACCGGGTGTGGAGAATGTTCGAGGTGGGTCACCATATGCATAATGCATGAGGTGAGGCCAATTTTTAACGTCATGTGCTGAGGACAATGGTTCTTCGATGTTTAATGTCCTACATCTCAGATGAGGTGGGTTCACTCTGCGCCCCATGAACTTACAAGACTAAAACCCACCCACCCTTGGGGAGGGGAGGGAATCAGCAATGCTGTGGTATGGGGGTGTTGTGGAGTGATCCACTGAGGGGACCACATTATCTTGGGTATGCGAAGAATAAAAAGCCGTTAGCGTGCCTATGAGAATAAGTATGAGGCCAAGAAACACAACATGAAGAACCAACCAAGGGACCATTAAGTCACTTCGTACAAACTTGGAGGGTTGTACAAGAGAAGGGTTTCCAAATCAAATAGGTTCACAAGAAATGACCTTGTAAAGCTCTAGTACCCCACGAAGGGGAGGGACTTTGCGAAGGGGTATGCTTCTCGAAGTGAAGTGGCCTAGATTGGGCACATGGTATATGTGTATATGCAGGGTGCTTTGAAAAGTAGAAAAGATGTCACAGAGTAAGAATTCATGAATCAAGGTTACCTTTACAAGCATAGAACTATGAAGCAATGTGCTTCCCTAATCATAGTGACCCTGCCTTAGCATGTGGTTCACATGTGTATGGAAGGTACAACATGAATAATGAGTGCTCTGCGAAGACCTAAGTCCCCTTACGGATATCCTTACTTTGTGATGGACCATGAGATCTATGAAGGGAATCCCTAGTTTAAGAGGGGTTGTATATGTGCTAAGGGATGGGTATTTCACAATGCTAAAGTACCTCAAAGAGCTCATTTTTTTCTAGGTATCGCAGAGCAGATGGTGATTCACGATTTGAGAGCTAATTATGAAAAGGTCAGAGTATCCATCCTTTGGGATTGGGGGGGGGGGCTATTATTTATTGGCGTGGGGCAACAAGAAGTAGGAAAAACTCAGTGAGAATCCATGTGGTGCTCCATGATCGGACATGGATTGTGTCATGTTTTTTATAACTGTGGAGTCGACCATCATCCCCTCCTTAGTGCAGAGCTATACTTGGTTCCCTCCATAGCGCTCACGAAGGCTTCCATCAACTTCCAAGGGATCACATATGTCGATCTGGTTCCCTCCATGACATGAAGCTTCCTGTAAATTATTTCATAACCACAAATCCTACCACCACTTTTACTCCACGATGACTGTAGAGGGGTCTTCAGCTTTGCACTGGCCGCAGTGTGAAGGGGATACAGAAATGGGCTTCGTGTGGAAGCCCCTTTGGGATTGGATTATTCTTTGCGTCCTTCTCCTCTGCACATATTTTGGCACCAACAATGTTCAACAGAGGAGTTAAGAATATATGGGTTCCCAAAATATTATTTTCTAAAACAACTAAATCCAATCCTGTTTGGGTATAAAAACTGAGTTTTTTCAATTTTCAAGAAAAGAGGTTGAGTACAAAAAATTGAAATAAATGGTAAATGGATAGTGATTATTATTGAAACATGACTGTAGATAATTCTAACACTAAAAATTTGAAAATTTTAAAAATATATTGAGTCACTTTTTGAGACAACACACATCATAAAACAATCAGAATTTGTGATGCTTCTTTTATAAAAAAACATTATTTTAAAATTCATTATATATTTTAGGTCTTTAGAGAAATTTTATCAGTATTAGTAAATTATGGGATGATGTTTATCTAATGAAATTTATGAATTATTAATTTACTATTAAATTTTTATAAAGTTATTTTATTTTATCTTATGATAGGCATGCGACGCTTGACTCAAAATAATTAATTCATCATAATTTACCTTATTTAAGTGACATTAATGATTTATCTTGGTTTTAGAATAAAATATTTGGTCATTGTAACTTTCACACATTAATTAAACTTTATAGTAAACTACATTCTTGGGATTTACCATAAAATAAGTTTAACTTAACTAAAGTTTTGTATCTATATCAATTTGGAAAGAAACATAAGTATAGTTCGAAGCCTAAAATCAAAGTCAATCTATAAAGATTTATAGTTTGGGAACATGGATTTATTTGGCCCTATAATAAATAGGATTATTATATGAAATCAATATGTACATATATTGGTTGATTATTAAACTCAATTTAATTATATTAATTTTCTCAAATGAAACTCCAAAGCACATCCCCATTTCAAAAATTTCCACACTTCTATTAAAAATGAGAAAAAATACCTTATATTACAATTAAGAGTGATCATGGTGGTATATTTTTGAACTCATAGTTTGAAACTTTTTATTGTAAGAAATCTATTACACATAAATTTTCATCACCTAGAACACTACAAAAAAATAGTGTTGTTTAACATAGAAATAAAATTCTTCAAGAAATTACTAGAACATTTCTAAGTTATTAATCTATTTCTAAAAAAAAAAATTCTTAAGCTTTAAGTAATTATTACTATATTATAAGCCTTGTTTTACTTAGACCATTTATTATTGAAAATTCTTATGAGTTTTGGATGAGATGAAAGTGAAAACTTTATAATTTAGAGTATTTTTAAGTCATTTATTCATCTTGAATACTACTAATAAAATTTGAAAAGTTTATTCAACGATTGAAGAATGATTTTTTTTATTATGGAACAAGGAAATATTATTGAGGTTTTAATAAACTATACAATTTTTTTTAAAGAAATAGATCATGTATTGTTTGATGAACCCAATCATTTTATTTTTATAAAACCTCCAAAAGTTCACTATCTTGATAATATTTTTAAAAATTAATACATAAGTTTGAAGAAATTTTATTCAAAACAACTAATAGTAGATCTTGTAGAAGTATGAAAATCATATTCTCAATATAAAAAATTCCACTCATTCTAAGATTTTCATTTTCTTGTTGAAGATTAACTTACCACTTTAACAAAGAACCAATTGATCCTAAGGAGTCATCCTATCGACAATATTATTAGCGATGTAAGTCAATAGGTTAAAACTAGAAGTTAATTTAGATAAAATGTGAGTATTATACATTATTACCATAATAGTATCCGAAAGTGGAAGATAATTCCCTAGGTGATGAAATCTAGATATGATCCCTGCAACAAGATCTCAATCAATTTAAAAGTAATCAATTTTGGACGTTAGTTGGAAGACTTAAATATCTATATATAATTTGACTAAAATGGATTTTGGGAAAAAATGTGATGGAAACACAACTACTCTAAGAAATAAAAAAATAATTAATTCTAAGGGTTATTGTTTTCAGGAATACAGAGATTATGGTGGGGATGTTTCACATGTAGAAAGATTAGAATCTATCCAAACCATACTAGCATCTACAGTGCATATGAATATATATTTATTTAAAATGTATATTAAACGTGTTTTCCTAAATATATATGTTTAAGAGGATATTTATGGTGATAAAATCCATGATTTGAAGGAAATTTGTATATAGAAAATGTTTTTAAACAAACTAAATCACTTTATGTCCATAATCAATCCCCAAGACCTTGGTATGATAAATTAACAAGATATTTACATAAAAATAATTTTAGTAAAAGTATTGTTAATAGAAATATTTTTATAATGAAACTTTTCAAATACACCATCATTATTCAAATTTATGTTGATGATATTATTTTTTATTCAATGAAAAAGTATCTCTTTCGATTATTTTTCCTAACCTATGAAAAATGAGTTTGAAATGAGTATGATCGGTGAACTCAAAATTTTCCTTAGTTTTTAAATTTATCAATAACCAGAAGAAAATATCTAAACATAATATAAATGTATTAGAGGTTTACTGATATTTTTTTGTTTTAAATATTCATTAAGTATAAGTAATCTCATAAAAAAACACACTGAACCTGATTTATATTAATTTTGAAAATTTGATGCAAAACTTTATGTAATTATGATTGGAAATTTATTATATCTCATCGAAATTCAACATGAAATAATGTTTTTAGTATGTTTTTGAGGATATATTTAAAGAAAATCTAAAGGAATAATGTTTAAAAGTGATAAAACATAGTTTCCATTTCTGTAAAGGTAATCATTACATGGATTATTTTATTCTTCTAAAAATGAATTTTTACTAAAATATATACTAATTATGAATTTTGGGTTTGTAGGTTAGAGATAAAAATTACTCCCAGAACATATCATTTCTTATGAGAAGCCCTAGTTTCTTATCCCAACAGTTAGAAAAATTCTGTATCACTTTTTACTACTAGATCTGAATATGTATCATATGTATGTTGTTGTGCTCATGTGTTATAGATACAAAACACAATCACAAATTTTCTTTTGAGTTTCACTCAAATTCCTATCCTTTTTTATAATACTGGTGTAATATCCTTTTTTAGAAACCCGATACCTCACTGATGACTAAAGAACATATATGTTAGAAACAATTTCCTTATATATCATCACACAAATAAGAGGTATTATTTATAACTTTATCATGAAAAAATAATCTTGCAGATATATTTAAAACAATATTAAATTTTTATAGATTTGAATAAATAAAAAAATAGGAATGATCAACTTAATGTGATATTCAATGGAATTATTTTTTATGTTATGTCCTAACATTAAAAATCTCATCAAAAAGGGTGGATTTGTTTCAACTTTATTCCATTGGGTTTTCAGCTTTATTTCATTAGTTTTTAATCATTATTTTATCAGTTTCTGAAATTCATTTAATTATATATCATATTTATTTCATTATTTTACTTCAATATTTCATAGTATTTACATCATATTTCTGGGGAAGACTAGTGATTTCCAAGTGAATGATTTCTATGAACCATCATCAATATAAGAAGATCATCCATTTGAATTAGAAGATATTTTTTTGTGTTTTGATTTATTTAAAATACATATTACACAATTTTATTATTTTATGTACTTATATTACCTAATAAATGTGAAGATAAATATATTCTTTGTGGAGTATTCAAAACGAATTATATTTTGTGAAATTCTTTTATAGGGGGATTTTCCTTGAATCTTTTAAAAATTAAAAGTCTGGGAAAATAATGAAAAACATCAAAGAACATATTTTCATAATTTTTTTTGCAAAATTTCTTTAAGGGGGGGAAATTTAAAATATATGAGGAAAAAAATTAAAGAGAAAATTAAAATTTTGTTATTTTTTAGAATGTGAGTTTTTTTCTTGTATTTAATTTGATTATACTTTAACAAAGGGGGATGAAAATTAAGAAAAATTTATTTTACTCATAAGATAAGATAATATATTTTGAATGCTAAAGAAGGGTTTTTATGTATCTTGATTATGTATAATGTTCTTGTCTTGCTGTTTTATTAGAAAATTAGGACAATTTTATTCATTTAGAACCTACATGGATTTTTCTTTAAAATTAAAATTAAATTTCTATCTTTTCATTCATGTGTCATACTTTCCAAAATAGTGTAGATTATTGAATAAATAAATCATTTTGTTCCATTGTTTTTAGAGCCAGAAAACACATCAAATGAATATAATTTAAAAAGCAATTTGTTTTAGTTATTGTGTTTATGAATAATAAATTTAAAATAACTAAAATAATAGAGAACATAATTAGGTTTGTGAAAATCAGGTAGTTTGAACGTTCCTGAAACATTACATTCATTGGATTCTATAGCACAACAGTGGTGCTAAAAATTTCATAATTAGATAAAGAAAACTATTAAGGTCATCAATATATGAGAAATATTCTCCTGATTCTGTTATAATTGACTCTACGGATTCCAAAATTTGATCAGTGAATTTTAATAAAACATTTTATAAATATAGAAGAAACCTCAAGCATCAGAATATATAAAATAAAAGAGTTTCTATGAAGAAGAGTAATTGATAATTTTTAAAATCACTAGTAATTTTGAATATGTGAAATTGATTATTGCTAATAGAGATTCCATTTTCTATGATTAGTTTTTTTGAATGTTTTTATTTGATTTATCATCATAATTTTTTTTTATTTATAATGATCATAACAATTTCCATTATAATTGTTCATTTATGGATCTTGTAGAATCGATGGATTCTAGGGATAAGAATACATAGTGTTTAGGTCTATAACACTATAACTAAAAACAAGTTAAGTTGAGATATTCTAGGGATAATAATATATAGAACCTACCAACATGTTAAGTAGAGGGATTGTGAAGACAAAAATATAGGGATACATATGATTTGGTATAAAGACCCACCTTTCTCTTTGATTTAAAAGTGTGGGTTTATTATATAATTTAAAGGAATATTTATTTTATTAACCTATACTCTAAATTTGGTTTTAAACATTCATTGTGTTTATTTTATGAATTTACACTACTTTTATTTCAACTATCATCTATTCATAAGATTCTAAAAAACATATTTCCATTGTTCTTACATTATTTATTACACATTATATTTTTTTTGAAAGCACTATTTTTAATTTGATCTATAATTTATCGGTATTTTATAAATATGATCAACTAAACACAAGATGGTGGATTAAAAACTGTATGTTATATTTTTAAAAACAACTGACCCCATCATGTATTTTTTTTTCAATATTTATTCGGATAACAATTAGTTTTTCAATACTAACTCCAACACGAACAGAAGAAAAACTCCCCTAAAGATGACCCCATGATCGATTGTTATATACTCCTCAAAATGATGAATTCTGGATGTAATATCCCCCAAAATTTATATAAATCATCTCCACTAGAAAATCATAGTATTTCACCATATCTATATAAAATTATCCTCAAATCCAACTCTAATAAGGCATACAAATTAAAATCCCTATAATATCCCCTATAACCCTCAAAAAATATTTTTAATAATATCTGAAGGACGCAAGAGATTATAAATGACATATTCTATAAATTCATAAACCACTACGTGGTCATGTTCATCATGGAGTGAAAAAATATCTCCGTAATTTTACATGATCGTAATTTTAAATTATGAATGTATACCCGGATAACTTATATAAATCTATAAAAAATTCAATATCATCTCATTCACAGTGCATAATTATTGATTCAATCCTATATTAGGGTGTGGAAAAAGAAAATTTATTTTCCTAATGAATCATAGAGGCTATATAGAGTCATCTCACTTGAAGATCTTTCTCAGTTGGTCACCTACTTATTCTATCCCACAAAAACTACTAATTTTTGTTTTTTAAAATTTTAATCTAGGATGGAAATGGAATTTAAATTAATGAAAAGATTAAACTTATACTAACAAAAAATGAAAAAATAGTTAAATTAGCAACAAATTACTTGGCCTTTGTGGTTTGGTTCATGGGTTCCATCATTCTTCTTATTGGTGTATCGATTAAGTTTGTTAATTCAATTTTGAGATCTCACGCCTGACTTACAATACTTTTAATTAGTGAGAGAAATCTTGAATGAATTTTTCAATCTAAATTCTACCTCTTCCCATGAACCTGGATGATAACACACCACAATTCAGAGTGTGACATCTCCTAGGACCTGGCTTCATCATATGTCATTTCATCAACTGAATGAATCAAATCCAACATATGAAGAGCTTGTATCTAGTATAATATAGGGAAAAGATTAAATAAAATAATGTAAATGAGTTTGAGTTCGGTTTCGTGGTGGACAATTTCAGCACTCATGCACGTTTAATCTTGCTCATCAAAAATTTAATAAAACTTATGAATTTAAGTATAGAATAAATGAAATTTACACTTACCTCCCCTAAAAATAGACTTGGATTAGACCCTAAATTTTTATGGTAAGAGGTCACAGTAGAATGAGGATGAAATATAAGAAAATAATAGAAAATAGATGAAAATAATGAATATGATAAAAGTAGAAGATGAAAAACACACACATGAAATCAATAACTAAAAACAGAAGAAGAAGAAGAAGAAAAAGAAGAAGAAGAAATGAAAAAGAAATAGATCAATATGGAGAAGAAAAAACGGGTTTGTGGAATAAGATACAAAAAATAAAAATCGTAGATGCGTTATATTTTTTAAATTAACTAAATTAAAATTATATTTTAAAAAAACTAATGTAAAAATGAATAAAAATAAAATAAGAATATAATTGGGTGTAGCAGCTTCCCCTCAAGAATATTTCCTCAATAATTTGGATTCTGTTATGCTAACTATATCACCAAATCATTTCAAGGGTCTTGTTTATATGTTTTTGGAAATTACATTTTCTATTGACCCTCAAAATTTCAATGTTATAGGGTGGGTATAATATAAGTTATGATATAATTAATCAGTCACACGTTTTCTATCTGAGGATTCCATAAATATTATTTCAATGTTGAGTGTTCAATGGAAACCTTAATTATTTAATAACTCCATGAAATTTCTTGGTAAAACGAGCCTATGATCCCTCTTTTTACTCATGATGTAATCACCTCAATTAGAGGTGTGTAGCCTAAGTTATCCCTCATTTATGGAGGTTGGATCCACTCTGGCAGCCAGAAAGGTTTTTAACATTGATTTATTTTTAGGTTCTTTAGACGTTCTCATTAGGAACGATTCTATAATAGAAAATTGAAGCCCCTGAAAATTGGAATCCAAAAAAAACTAATTAATTCAATAGGATGATATTTTAAATGTTATGCTCTGAATACGAAATGATTAAAATCTATTAAAATTCCACAATTAATAAATTTTCACATTTTGTCCCAAAGCACACTGAAATTCCAAAAATCATGAAAATGAAATCAAATTGATAAATTTTGAGGGATTAAATAATTTAAATACATATGAACAATTCTGAGAAAATATTATCTCAATCAAGTATAATTCACCTTTTGAGAACTTTTTAATATACAAACTAATATCTAGCAACAATTTGATAGGAAACCTGTGTTTCTTCGAATCCACAACATCTAATGATTTTTATTGATATTTTTGAAGATAATTCCTCCACCATGATGTGACTGTTCCCATGCACACTTGACACATCCCTTACATATATATATCACTACATGAAACAACATGTAACAAGATGCCCCAAAATAAACTTCAAATTCATACAATAGAAAACTTGCAGTCATTGCTCTTAGGGTATGTTTATATATCAATAATACTAATACCCGAGTACTTTTATGTATGATTCACTTTAGGACTTCATGATGCATCATCATTGGGCATGATTCTATTTACATTCATTTATTATCTCACCTTTTTTTCTTCAAAAAAGTAAAAAAAACCATTCATGAAGAATGACTCTTATGCAGGGACAATGCCTCTGAAAAGGACATTTACGAATACAGGAAACAACTTCTCCAGAATTTTCCAAAATCACACGATCTAATTAAAATGACCCAAAAGTCAATATTTACATATTATCCCCATGTTCATAGGACTTTTCTGAATTTCCACTAGAAAAAAGACTCTTACATATGCCGCCCCTTTTGGGGAATTTTCTAAAATTCCTATTTGAGGAAGATTATGCCAAAATCATCCAAATTAATTAACACTTATCAAAAACGAAATTTACAGTAATAAAAACCATAACAACAATGAAGATTAAGAAAAAATAATCAATACAATAATAAAATCAATAGAAAGAAAAAGAAAAATTATGCATGAAATTGTAGCCATAAAATCTCCCCCACAATATCTTACCAATCATTAATTATATACCTCCACATGACCATAAATAAAAACCATCATAATAAGGTTTAAACACCATATACAAAAAATTAAAAAAATTATCAAAAAAGAAAAAAAATTCTACCATCAAATAAGAAATATATTTTCAAATACTCATTTTCTAATGAAACCAATTAAACAAAAAATTTACTTTTCCCCTTGAAATAATGATACTCTACTCAACATTCATTCATAGATTTTAACTTATTATTATTATGCATTCCACTTCTGATCTTAATTACGCAAAAAAGTTTATATCATCACTAAAAGAAAACTTGACTAGAGTTATTGTCAATCATTGAATACAAGAATCCTAACCATATTCTTTCAAATAATCCAAATATCCACCTCTTAACGAAAAAAATTCAATAACATTTGTGAAGGATTTCATAAAAGGATAAAGTAAATCTAATCCATAGGGTTGATAATCAATTATTTGTGAAAAACCAAAAGGATAAAAAACAATGCTAAACATTAAATTATAATTTATGATAAACAATAAAAATATAAATAAAACATACTTCTCCAAAACTTATATCACTCAACAATCCTATTCCCAATACCATAGGCTCACATATCATTATAGTAGGCATAATGACATATTCCTCTCCTTTTCAATAAAAATTACTTTTTTTACAAACAATTTTTCTATTATCTTTTGAAACAATGATAATTATTTAGAGGGTAGAAAATAAAACATAATGAAATAAAATTTCCTAGATACCCAACGATAACACCTCACATATTCACATTTTCAATAAAAATAACACCCTCCACACCATACCCCCCACAATTATCAAATTTAAAATTATTCCAAAATACTATGTGTTGGGTAGGAAGGATAAATTGGATTTTAATGTGGCTAACCTATCATGCTTATTAATTGATTCTGAAAAATGAAATTAAAGATCAAAGGTAAAGGTAGGTATCAAAGTTATTAGGGTTTGAAAAAATTTCCATCAATTATATTAACAAAATTATGTCCTAACATATATTTGAAAAGATATCAATGTAAGTTTTAGTAGTCTACATGTCCCAAATATCCCTCTATAAATACAATATAAGATAGAATATGAAAAAATAGCTCAAAACCCTCTCAATAATGGGAAACAATATCTGTAAAATCACTTATGGAATGAATAAAATAAAAAATAAATCAACCTAATAACTTTAAAAAATAAATTCATGAAAAGTTTTGTGGAAGTTCGACCATATAAGTGAAACAATCATTCAGAATCACGATTAATCAAATTAATACTATCATACTGTGTGTCCTCATTAATCCATCATTTTACTCATTCAATCTTGTTAAAAATCATATTTAAAACATTACATTATGGGATTATATTAGGAACAATATGACTGGAAGAACACTGGTGGGGGTGAATGAAGGTACACAACATATTAACCCTTTTATATTCTTCATTTAGTTCCTTATATTATTTGGATCATGTCCCCTGATTGAAATAAGATCACTCAATATCTTATCCTCTCACCTATGATCACACTGAGTAATGAATACAAATAAAAAAAGTAAAGCATACATAATGCACATAGATTTTACTTGGTTCCCCACTATGGGTAAATCTAAGGTGAATAAACATGATGATGTGTTAGAGTACTAGAATACGCTACAACTACATTCTGTGGATGTGTATATTTAGGTAATAGTCACTCCATGCTAAGGTACACCTAGCTTAAAATGTTCTCGATAGATACACGGTCGATCCACTAGCCACTCCCTAATCATATCATCTACACACTGTTTCGATAAATGAAAAGTTAGTTTTTAAACATGAAGGTATCTTCAAATCATTAAATACATGTATGGAACTCCCAGGTTAACATAAGAGTTCAGCCATATCATAACTCCAAATTTGGTGCTTTATTAAATTACAAATTAACTACTCATCGAATATGTTATGTTTTGATGAGATCAACTCCTCAATGTAAAGGAAGAGTCTTTTTCTTCCATTAAATCATAGTTTTAGAAACGTTTCCTTTGGATAAATATTAATTCATTCTAGAATAATCTTATTTTGTTTCATAAACAACCATGTATAGCAATGGAACTCCCCATCTTTATTTTATCCATCTATCCAAGAACCAGATATGGTAATGTAACACTACTTCTATATCCCTTTTATTTTATTATTCTTTATATTAGATATAAAAAATATGACCACTATCTATATTCATTTACAAAACTACTATAAGGTATTTTTATAAAATTCCATGCATTAAATCATTCGATATAATTTTTTATATCAATTATTCTTCCTATACTTCTCTTAGATCATGCATGTTTTACCACATAATTAGTGTGGTTATAAGAATTATAATAAAACCAATCCAACCTTTTGATATCTCTTGCTAACTCCTCATTTGAAATTTAAAATATATTTTTCCAATATTATGGAAATTATATGTTTATAGAATGATATCATCATGTCATTATTATAATCTTATTCCACATCTAGATCAGGGAATGATACAATTATTCATATCAATGTGCTCATTCAATAATAAAAACCAAAAAAATATACACAATATATCATATTTAAAATCCTATAAATATTATGGGATGCTTATCCAAATATTATTTACTCTAAAACATATCATGGAGTGATAATATGCATACTATAATAATTAATGTATATTTAAAAAATAGTGTTTCATGTTTTTCTCAATGTTGAGTACCATGAAAAAATATCAACCTGCATTTCATTATCTTCATTCTTTTATATATCCCATTATGTCATGACCTTCTTCCATAGTTTGGAAGAATATATATTAGTATTACCATCAAAACATGATGAAAACACTTTATGCTATGCTAATTCTCTATGGCATGGTGGAAGCCATGACTAGACACAATATCAATCATATTTTATGGTGAACTTGAGATGCCACTTGATATTAATGACCATTTCATTCCTCCACGAGATTTCATCTTATAAGGAAAAAAATATTTGAGTTCCCATAACCAAATCCCCCTAAATGTCTCCGATTCGTGAATCCATATATTGAGATAATCTTCAACATAGGGAACCACTTGTTAGTTATTTCACTTTTATCGAAGAAACTTTTAGTATTCCGATTAGCAATCAGCTAATACAACATGGTTAGTATATGAAAAAATAAACATATATTCCATGAATGCTAGTTATTCTTCCATGAGCTATATTTTTCATCCTTAAGTGGTTTAGTTCACTTGAGATATGGCCTAATTTCATTTTTTGATCATTAATGTTTTCTTGGAACTATAAAATATTTTTGATAGGGATTTAATGGAACTTCAATTCCATTTCATGATCGACATCACTAAATACAACTTTCATATAATAACTCTTCTCTTTATTACATATTAATTAATGATTTATCGTATAATAGTACACATAATACAACCTAGAATATCGATAAGTATAGTGCCTTTGGGAATTAGGAACATTACATAACATATTAAAACATGAAATACATCATCTTTATTAAAAACTTCCTTAACGTGCTCATACTTAAACCTGAATGGGATAACCTGGGGACATACATAAGAAAGGGATGAGATATAAAGAATATTAAGGGAATAAACATGACATAACTTGAATAAAGTAATAAATTTTAGACAATAGTAATATAAATTGAGAAAAAATGAGTGATAATCCTATACATGGACAATGAGGCATGATATAGCATGATAATCATAAAGATGACATAGGAGATGTGGAAACAACATAAAAAATGCATCATAAACATAAGTCAAGGATAAATTCATACTCATAATGATATAAAAAGTCCTATGATGGATTAGGTTGAATCCCAAATCCCCTCCATGACAAATCATGAGACTAAAATATCACCCAATTCATTGGAGGTCTATATAATTTCAGGTGCACTGGTCACTTTAATTTCTTCTCATATTTAAGTGTTCCACATAGATCATAAAAAATAGAATTATTTTTGTATATTTTTATTCCAAAATCATGGAGTTTATAATAAATACATTTAATTAACTAACAAAATAAGTATAAATTCATAAAGGTGAACACCCTTGTTTGGAATTGGATAAGGGGGTTTACTAAAAATTTGTTGGGCAAGAAAAATCATGGAGAAATATTGGTATCATAACAAAGTTGTATAAATGTTCATGTAAGGTCTGAATGAGTGTGTAATGGGCCTATAATCATTTAGGAATAATAGGGGTAGTAAGGGGATACTGAATAACATATACCAACATTAGGAATTGGAGTAAAAGGGCATAAGATAATAGAGATCCCAGAATAAAGAGGAGAGAGAAAAGAACCCTTTCCTAGAGAGTGTGACTCCAAATGCATGGGAGGAGCTTCTTGAAATATTTATGTAACCTTGGAAAAACTATAGAGAGGGTTTGGAAGAGTAAGGATGTTATACAAAGATTTTTATTGAAGATAAATTGGAGACTATGTGGGGTTATATAAGAAATGATTGAGGAATACATTATCATTTGTCAAACATAGGTTTTCAACTCTATATATTAAAATAAATAAACCACAAAAATTACCATGGTTTATACTAAAGTGTAGTGGATTTCATTATTTTAAATGAACAATGTTTTATGTTGTTAAAATATATACTTGATGATGTAGAAGAGAGTCATGTCTTTAAAGAAATAATTTTAAAAATATAAAATACATTAAAAGTTGTGGAGGATTCACAAAGGCTTCATAAAATTATTAAAATAAACTTAAAATAAAATTATTTTCAATGAAAACAATTTTTTTTTCATGGATACCCTTTATAGTATTTATTATATTCATTTTGGGTCATTATGATGTCATAATATACCCCATATATTTATACGGTATTTAATTTTTACTTGAAAATTTGAATTTCTAAGAAAATTATAAAAAATTAACAATTGGATAATTTCAATGTTACGATTCCAAAAAAATATTATTTTTATCAAAATTTTTTTCTAAATATGTCAATTTTCACTTTGAAAATAATAATCAACATATATTGATAAATGATGGGTTTTTTAATAATAACAATTTTCGAATCCTTTTTAAAAAGTACATTTTACTTTATAAAATTTATATGATCATTTATATTTGATAAAATATAATTAATAATAATATTTTATTAAAATATTATTTATTTAAAAAATACTTTAATTAATCAAAATAAATTCCTTAATTAAATTTTAGTTTGAATCAAAAATAAAATGTGTGTTTTATTGTATCAAAATCAAAATCATTTATAGAGTAACAATACAAAGTAAATATAACCATTATTATATTGAATATACAATATAAATAATCATATTATTATATAATTGATAATTATACCTTTAATACACCATAAAACTCCCTACGGGTAAGGTGCGTGACAATTAATGTTTCATTGGGTGGTTCAACATACATGGTTTGGGCTGTGATCTAGATGAGCTTGAACATATCCCATAAGAGGTTTCAATAATGCTTAAGTTTTTAGGCCTCAACATGGTCTTATACGAGGAAAAATCCTAGTTATTCTATCTCCCTCGTAAACTCTAATAAATGGGCTTCATAGGGTGTGATCCTACCGGTTGAGGCTATCACTTCTTTTGTCTATATCAATCGAGTTTGTTTAAACCCTTTATTTATAATAATCATGTCATCTCTGTTCAACGACAACATTATCAACAATAAATATTCTTAAAGTTCATTTAAATCTGATAGGATATAATAAAAATAAATAAATTAATTTTTCTATAACTATAATATATAGTAATACATTTAATTAAATCATAATGATAATTTTATTTATAAACGTTAAGGACCTTTAAATCTCCCCATTTAAAAATATCACCAAAAAAAATTTCATTTCACAAAATAAAACATTTATGGGTAACTCTATTTCATAAGATCATCCTGTTGACATGTTTCTTCTTCAAACTTGTGGTTTCTCCGCAACACTTTGACAAGGTTCATTTTCTTATTCTATATAACTTTGTCTTTATGATCTAAGATCTTCACTGAATGATCCTCAAATGGGAGACCATTATCCAATGGTACCACCTCTAGATTGAGAACATGTGATGGGTATGGTATGTACATACTCAAGAGGGATATGTTAAATATATCATTTACTTGAGATAGATTAGTTAGGAGTGATAGTCGATAGGCCACCGCTCCAATGCGAACAAGGATCTGAAAGGGACTAATGTATATTGGACTAAGCTTTCTATTATTCACAAATCTCATGAATTTATTTCATGGAGATATGAAGAGGAATACCATGTATCCAAAATCAAACTCTATATCTCATCAATTATTTTCATAATAGATATTCTATTGAATCTAATAATCCTTGATGTGTTGCGGAATGGTATTGACCTTTTCCACTATTTCCTCGACCATTTTTGGAACTAGTAGTTTGCGTTCACCTACTTCACCCCAACATTCCAGTGTTTTTCATGTCGTCCCATAAAGTACTTCATAAGGAGCCATTTGGATTCTTGAGTGGGTACTTTTATTGTATGGGGACTCAAACAGAGGAAGATGATGATCCCATCCTCATTTGAAGTCAATTGATCATGTTATCAATATATCCTCATGTGTCTGGATAGTTCACCCAGATTGGCCATCAATTTGGGGGTGATACATCATGGGTAAATACAACTCAGTATTTAGATAATATAGGATACTCTTCCAAAACATAGAGGTAAATAATGGGTCTTGATCATATATAAAAGATAATGGTGTTTCATGTAGCCTCATCACTTCTCTAATGTATATCCTTGCAAGTTGATTGAGTGATAGGTCCTATAAAAATATTCAAAAGTGAGAAGTCTTTGTTGGAATATCCCCCATAACTTATATAACATTATTTCCTCTTGATGTCTTCAGAAGATAAATGACAATGTCCATAGTGATATTTTCTCATTTCTATGCAGGTATGGGTAATGATTGCATCATCCCCTTGGATTTTTTCCTTTCTTCCTTCACTTTCAGACATAGAAGACATCTTGATGTATATTCTACGATCTCTTTATTCATATTGTCCCACAAATAGTGTTCTTGGAGATCTTGATACATCTTTTTTCTTCCTGTATGGATGGATAAAGTCAAACTATGCACATCATCCAACAACTCCTTCTTTAACTATGGAATTAATGGTATGCATAGTCATGACCCAAATCTCACAAGTCCTTCTTCATTAACATTGAACTCCGGGGATTTAGCTTTTCTTATTGCTTCCATTTTTTATGAATTCACACATAATATCTTTGAGAATCATTTATCTTCTCCATAAGACACAGTTGAGAAATAATTTGTGAAAAGATTGATGATGATCCATCCTTTATGATTATGATGTCAATCCTTTTCATGTCTAATAATATTGTATTTTTATCAATTCTAATCAATTATAGAATTGTGAGATCTTTTCTGATTATAGAATATTCCACTTTATCTGCTTTTCTGGGATGGTAGGGTATTGAGCAGAGATAGTCCTTGATCATCTCCAACAATCACTATTAGCACATATTTATCTCTTTCTATGAGAATATATACGTGAGGCTTTTGTGGTCCGTATATATTTCACACTTTTACCCAAAGAGATAATTCTGTAAGAGTTTCAATGTGAATATCACTAGATAAAACTCAAGATATTATGTTTGGTAGTTCTATTCATTAACATTAAATTTCCATGAGGCATAAGTTATCACCTTTCCATTATGCATAAACACACTTCCCAATCCCTTATTTGAAGCATTGCTGAGTACCATGAAAATTTCTCCATTGTTGGGTAGTGTTAGTATGAGTTTAGTTATAAGACTATTTGTCAACTCCTTGAATCTCTCTTTACATTCATCATTCCATGAAAAATATACTACCTTTTGAGTTATCTAGGTTAGAGTGTTTTAAAATCCCGATAAATTTCTCACAAATCTACGATAGTACCCATATAATCCAAGGAAACTACGAATATCTGTCACAGATGTCTTTATCTACCATCCTTTAATTTCTTCTTTCACTAAAGGGTGCATAGATACCCCATTTCTTATGAGAATATTCCCCAATAATGAGACTTTATTTAACCAAAACATACATTTTATTTTCTTTTCATAAAACTTCTCAATCCATATAGTCTTTAGCATACTTCTCAAATTATCTTCATAATATTCCTTTCTTTTAGATTATATTAGAATATAATTTATAAAAACTACCAAAAATTTGTTGAGATAGTCTTTAATTAATATATTCACAAATTCCATGAAGATTTTTGGAGAATTAATGAGTCTAAATGGAATTACTATGAACTTATAGTGTGAATACCTTGTACGAAAAGAAGTCTTAGGGATATCATCAATCTTCACACTAACTTGGTAGTACCCTTACTAAAGATCCACCTGGGAGATGTATTGTGATACATGTAGTTAATTTATTACACAATAAATTCATCAAATATGATAATTTTTCTTTATTATGATCATTTTGACTTCAAGATAATCAATTAAAAGGCACATTGACCTATACTTCTTGATGAAGAGGATTGATGCACTACATGATGAAGCAGTTGAGAATAAGATACGTTTATCTAGATTCTCCAATAGTTATTTCATTATCTTCTTAAGTTACACAATATCCATTGTATATAGAGTCTTGTATAGTTGTAATTCCCAAAGTATAAGCTCTATTGAAAATTCAACCTCTTATCTAGGAGGAAGACCATGAAATTATTTGGGAAACACTTCAGCATAGTCCATCACAATTGGAATGTCTTCAAGTATGATTATATCCTTAGTCTCAATCATTTGAGCTAGATATTCTTTCTTATAGGGAAATAATATCCAAGGTTGATATGTTGGTGCTAACAAATATTCCTCCATATCCTCAAAATTTGAGGACAATTCATGACACATAGAGTGATTTTATTCTCAGGGAAATTAATGTTGACTTTATAAAAGGAAATCCAGTCCATGCCCATAATTGCGTCAACTTCCACCCAAGGGAGTATCACAAGGTTATATGATAAGTAAATACCAAAAAAATTGATAGGGGAGGAGTTATATATTTGGGATGAAATAATTTTCTCAATTTCCATTTTCACCAACATCTATACTTCCATAATTTTTGGTCGTGTTGGAATAGGTCTACTAAAATTTTGGGATATGAAGGAATTTGTAGAACCAAAATCAAATAATACATTCACTATTATTGAATTAATAAATAGTGTACCTATCACCACATCATTTTTGGGATCCACCATAGTATTCGTGATGGAAAAATATCACCCTAACTACCTTGGAGGTTGTTGGTTGTCTTCGAAAACACTTTTCTTAGTGCATTGGTTTAAAAGGTTCCCTAGTTACTTGTAGTTGTAGTAATGAACAATGTGATGATGGTTAAGAGGATCATTCCTTTCCTCCATCACATCATTGAGATTCTCTCATTTACAATCTCTAGTTATGTGTCCTTCCTTCACGCACCTAAAGAATTTACTCACCCCCTTAGGCAATTTCCAAGGTGGTTCTTTCAATACTCTTGAGAAGTGGAGTATAGATATTTTTTAGCACCTTAAGATTTCTCCATCGGACCAAAATAATTAAACTCTACTTCACAATTCTTATCCCCATGATACCCTTGAGATTAACCAATATCAATTTAAATTTTAAGGGAATATTGGACACTTTCCTCATAGCTATCAAAGTCTTAGACCATCACTATATTTTGTATTCTAGGTTTTATCCCAACAAAGAAGTGGTCAACATTATATTTTGGGGTAAAAAAATACGAAGGAATATCATGCATGCCTTGTTAAGTGTAACGCCCCGACCCCAGTTACCCAGAGTCGGTGCATTATTACATAACATTGGAATGATCACAAGAAAGATCAAATCTCGAAAGACCGATTGGTTTAGTAGCCATGGAAACACTAGATATATTCATAAGTTTTACATTACATCATAAAATGAAAAACTACTAAAACAACATAATGTTTCCAGAGTCCACACTATAATCCCCTCATAATATCCCTGAAGGTCATTCATAACTTACATCTTCACATCCTGGGAAAAATAAAACATAGAAAAGGGGTGAGCTCAAATGCCCAGTAAGGATAACAATATAGCGGAAACTTTCATAAATAAGAATAAACATTTAAGGCAATGTATAACTAAAACAAAAGCCTTTCTAACATGAAATTTCAACATGGTATGGCATAAATAAAATGAAATAATTCCATTTACTTATTCACATGGATATTCTACTAATCGAATAATCAAATGCAAAAATCAATAACCACTTTCATAATGTTGGAATGCATAATGCCAGACTATCATAACCACATAGTCAAGGCCTCATGCCAAGACTACAAATAAGATTTTGTCAAGGCCTTGTTCCAAGACACTAGTTTGTCTCATGAGTCCTACCGATGCATCGAGGAGCTATAGAGGGCTCCACCCGTCACATATTAAGTCCAATGCATTCCCATATGAAAAGGTTTAAACATAACATAAACATTCCTATTAAAACTAGCATACGAAATGTCAATACTTTCACCATAAAATATGAATGGTATAGAAATAGAACATCCACAGTAAAACATATCACAAAACCTTCAATACAATATAGAAGTTTTGTATCATAATAAATCAACTTCAAATAATCTTAAAATCCATCAAAGGATGTTGACGTAGATGAAATCAAAATTCTTTTAAAATAAATATCTCCTTTTATTTTGAAATAATTTAAGATCCATATAAAATAAAAAATTTTCTTTGAAAATATTCTTATAAGCTTGTAAGGGAAGCTTTGAAGATTTTATAACGGCGGAAAATAGCCGCACCCGCCGTATAAGTTAAAAAAAACATTCTTACCTTAATTCTGTCGAAAAGGTTAAAAAGGACCTTGTTTTGAAAACGACCGAAAGATTCCTTTATAAACCACTTATAAAAGTCAAAAAGGGTAAAAATGACTTTAAATCATATTCTAGTAAATAGTAAAAATGTTTTGAAATACATTTTTAAGAAACATGGATGTGGATGATAAAGAGATCCCAGTAGATTATTACGTATAAACAACCTTGGATAATGAAGAGGTTGTAAAGTAAACCCTTACCTTGTACTTTTCCTTGTTTGGGGTAGGTTAACCTCCTGTATAATGGTGAGATAATTGTTACTAAATTATACAAGAATCATATACATTAATATGATATCATATAGGATCTTTTAATATCGATTTATAATAATATCTTAGTATTATCGTTGTTTCGGGTGTTAACTTACTTGTTTTCTTTTATATGTTTTGTTACGTAAGAACTTTTTGTAAGGGATAGGTTGTATATTACTCATATGCAGAATGATATCAAGTCCTTAACATCATTTTTAAATCATCAAATGATAATTATACTTGAATGGATACGATGGAGAATGAATCTCATCGCGTTCGTGGAGACGGTAGTCCGTACGTACGCACGAGCGACAATATCATTCTTTTGATATTAAAATAATATATAAATGGATGGTATATCATGTATACAGAATCATTAACATGTTATATTTATTATTTACATGAGTTACACATCATTATTATACCCATCCAAATAATATTATATTGAATAACAATTACACCATGACGTGGAGACGGTAAGCCGTACGTACGCACGTATGGTGACATGTTATTCAAAGGGTGGATAGAATACTGAATATGGTTGTACCATATTTATAATAACATCACAGTATATATATGATACTGGATTTATTATTTTACAATGGTAACAACAAAGGAAGACGAAGTGGAAGAAGAAATGAACTTAGAAAAGGGTGGTGAAATCATTACCTCTTCTTCGGGTTCTTCCTTTTGATTTGATCAAAAGGGCTCCTTAGGTTGGCTTTATGATCAAACTAAGGCCTCTAGGTTGTAGTGAGGGATGTTGGGAGAGTATTTGGGCAGAGTTTGGCCGAACCAAAAGGCTTTGAAGGTGTGAAGAAATGGGAAGGAGGAGTGCCCTTTTATAAGAGGGGTGAGGGGCACCTTTGGAAAAGCTAGAGATATTAGTTTATAATAAATTCATAATCGGTTTCCAATGGCTCCAAAGTTGACTATTCAAATTTTAAGGTGGGGATGGGTCAAAAACAACTCAACCAATAGAATTTAAATAGGTGTGGGTACTTATATTAACCTTATCGTTAAGTATTAACTTTAAGTTAATTAGTTTCACTTTTACAATGTCTCTTTGTTTTTTTATATAATATGGTTAATAAACTTTCTACATACATCCCAGAGACCCCCCAAGTTGTCCATTAATGATGAACCTATCATGATATAAGTCTCTTGGCCGAACCTTAGATTTTTAGGAATTTAATATCAATTAATAATATAATATTTGTTTTAAGAACTCTTTTATGTCAATTTTGACACTATTCAATAGTTGATTTTTGTGAAACTCATAAAAGATTGAATACTTCGAACAAAGTCAATTAAATAAATCCTAAAATATCATATTATCCTAGAAAATTAGTTTAATTCATTAAAAGTTTCATATTATATTTATTTGGGCATTTATAATATCAATTATTTTAATTTTTCACTATTATAGTAATTACTGCATCATCATTGTGTCATAAATAAAATAAATTATTTAATGTCTAAAAATTATAAATAAAATATCATTATGTAGGAAATCTTTTTATCTTTCTAATTAATATTTATAATATAAAATCAAACATATATAACCCTAGGTAACAATTGTTTTTCTAAAATATATATGCTTGTGTCATTTTTGTATTCATTTTAACTTAATTAAAATAAAGTGTCATTATCACTTACAAGTGGATCCATGGGGTCCCAAAATCGACCCAAAGATGCCCATGGTCGACCGTTTATCAACCAATAGGGTTAAGACACGTTTTTGGGTAATTTAGTATTATTATGATATTATTTTTTTAACCCTTATTTATCGGATTTACCCTTAACCATGGTAAATAAAATATTTACCGCAGTAATTATTCAAAATGTCTAAAAATAAAAGTTGAATATTTACAAAATTTGAACATCCTGATTCCAAATATGGAATCCATTTTCCTAAATTCAAAACACAGAAGTGGCAGAAATTAATTTAAAATTAATTCCCGCTGTCAAAAACAAAAGCGTGTTTTTAAGAGATAATAACTATCAAAAGATTGACACTTGTTTATGTTCGGTTTAATTGTAAAATTATGTCCAATGACCAAAATTATATTAAATGGTAAAAATATATTATAAATATACTTTAAAACTACTAAAATTCATAATTTATCACTATTAATTATTTTGATTAAAAAAGTTGTTTTTAATTAAAATTTAGTAATTTTCACTATTCATCAAAATATGAAAGTTATCCGAAAAGTAACAAAATTTCACCTTAGGCTAAATTAGATATTACGAATCCAAAAATGAAGTCCATTTTTAAATATAAAATCTATATGATTTCAAAAAGTAGGTATTACTATTCACAACGGCTAGTTTAATTAGTTGTGGTGTGTGTTAGAACTCGAGGTTGCGTACAACACATGCTATCGCATTATTCGAAGGGAAACGTATCGTGGAAGCTTGGGGTGTTACATTCTCCCCTCCTTCAAATAATTGCGTCCTCACAATTTCTAGGGTATTACTGCATAAAAAGACTCGGGTGGTTCTTCATCATAAGTTCCTCGGGTTCCCACGTTGCCTCTTCCATCTTATGATTTCACCACAAAACTTTTACCAGACGCGTCGTCCGGTTTCTCAGTACTTGTTATCTCGTATTAAGAATCATGACGAGATCTTCACAATAGGAAAGATCGGGTTCCAGTTCTAATTCCTCATATGTGAGTACATGCGTTGGATCAGGCATGTATTTTCTCAATAGAGATACGTGGAACACATCGTGAACTTTGGAGAGACTTGGCGACATTGCCAATCGGTAAGCTACAGCCCCAATTCGTTCTAGAATTTTGAAAGGTCCGATGTACCTGGGACTTAATTTACCTTTCTTACCAAAACGTATGACTCCCTTCCATGGAGATACCTTCAGGAAAACATGATCACCGATTTGAAATTCCAAATCCTTCATTCGATTATCGGCATAGCTCTTCTGCCTACTTTGAGCTGCTTTGATGTGATTTTGGATTACCTTTACCTTTTTCACCGTTTCCTCCACCAGTTCTGGGCCTACAAGTTTTCTTTCACCAACCTCATCCCAACAGGTTGGTGTACGACATCTCTTTCCGTATAACACTTCATATGGTGCCATCTGAATACTCGAATGGAAGCTATTGTTATAGGAAAATTCTACCAGTGGTAAATATTGATCCCACATACCCTGAAAGTCAAGTGAGCAAGATCTCAACATGTCTTATAGGGTTTGAATAGTCCGTTCTGATTGTCCATCTGTCTGAGGGTGGTAAGCAATGCTCAAATGAAGTTCAGTATCCAGGGATTTGTGAAGACTTTTCCAAAATCATGAAGTAAAACGGGGATCACGATCAGAAACAATCGATAGGGGTACTCCATGAAGTCTCACAACTTCATTAATGTATAGTCTTGCTAGACGTTCCAGGGGTAGATCTTCTCTTATAGCAAGAAAATGTGCTGACGTGGTAAGACGATCAATAATAACCCATATTGCATCATTCCTTCTAGGAGTTTTTGGTAGCCCCATGACAAAGTCCATCGTAATATTGTCCCATTTCCACTCCAGTATGGGAAGAGGTTGCATGACTCCTCCAGGCTGTTGCCTTCCAGCTTTCACTTGTTGACAAACCATACATCTTGACACAAAATCAGCAATCTCCCTCTTCATGTTGTCCCACCAAAAATGTTCCTTCAAATCTCTATACATTTTGGTGCTCCCAGGGTGTATAGAGAAATTGGAACTATGAGCATCATCCAGCAATTCCCTTTTTAGATCAGGTAAATCGGGAACACAAAGTCTCTTCCCGAATTTCAAAATTCCATCTTCATACACAAAGTCTCTCAATTTCCCATCATTCACAGCTTTAATCTTCTTTTGGAATTCTTCATCATCGGTCTGAGAACTCTTAATCCTTTCTAGTAAAGATGGTTTGGCAACCATTTGAAAAAGCATTGATGTTTCACCTTCCCTGGTTATTCCCATGTCCATCTTCACTAGATCCATGAAAATTGGATCCCTTTCAATTCTCATATTGTTCAAAACTCCATGGTCTTTTCTACTCAAAGCATCTGCCACCTTGTTTGCCTTCCCCGGGTGGTAGTGTATCGTACAATCATAATCCTTGAGTAATTCAAGCCATCTCCTTTGCCTCATGTTGAGTTCTTTTTGTGAGAAAATATACTTCAAACTCTTGTGATCAGTATAAATCTCACATTTTTCACCATAGAGGTAGTGCCTCCATATCTTCAAAGCAAATATCACAACTGCTAACTCAAGATCATGAGTAGGATAGTTTTGTTCATGAATTTTCAACTATCGTGATGCATAGGCAATAACTCTATCATTCTGCATAAGGACACAACCAAGTCCTTTCTTCGATGCATCACTATAAATAACGAACCCATCATTCCCCGATGGTAGAGTCAATATAGGAGCATTGACTAATCTTCTCTTCAGTTCTTCGAAACATTCTTTACACTCTTTTGTACAAACAAATTTAACCCCTTTACGTGTGAGCTTCGTTAATGGGTTAGCCAATCGGGCAAAATTCTGGACGAAACGTCGATAATAACCTGCCAAACCAATAAAACTACGTACCTCAGTTATACTCGTAGGTGCTGGCCATTCTTGGATTGCCTTGGTCTTAGAAGTATCAACAGAGATTCCATCTTTAGAGACAATATGGCCAAGAAAAGAAATCTCCTGAAGCCAGAATTCACACTTGCTAGACTTACCATATAATTCATGCCTCCTTAGAGTCTTCAAGATAATGCGCAAGTGATTTTCATGATCTTCGTAGGTTTTGGAGTATACCAATATATCATCAATAAATACCACCGCAAATTCATCGAGATACTCCTTGAAAACTCTATTCATCAGATCCATGAATATAGAGGGTGCATTAGTCAATCCAAACGGCATTACAGTAAACTCGTAATGCCCGTACCTGGTTCGAAATGCTGTCTTCGGATTGTCTTCCTTCTTCACACACAACTGATGGTATCCAGATCGAATTTCAATCTTTGAAAAGTATTGAGCTCCATGCAGTCGCTCAAATAAATCATCAATACGAGGTAGGGGATACTTGTTATTTATCATTATAGCATTGATCTCCCTGTAGTCGATACATAACCTCATAGATCCATCTTTCTTTTTAACAAAAAGAACAGGGGCTCCCCATGGAGAAACACTAGGGCGAATAAATCCCTTATTACTCAATTCCTCTAGTTGTTTCTTTAGTTCTACTAACTCTACAGTGGCCATTCTATAAGGGGTCTTCGATATAGGCCTTGATCCATGAATCAAATCAATGGAAAACTCAACTTCTCGTTCTAGAGGATGTCCAGGTAAATCTTTCGGAAATACATCTACAAATTCTTTCACAACAGGTACATCCTCTATTTGAACATTTCTTTCTTCACTTACAATTATTTCATTCTCTTCCTCCCCAATAATTTAATTAAGTTGAGCTACTGGGGGTGGATCTAAATAATAATTAGGTGGTGATGATTCTGCTCTAAAGATAAGGTGTTCCTTATTATTATCATCAAGAATCGTAACCTCTTTCTTCTTACAATAAATCTTCGCATCATAGTCCGAAAGCCAGTCCATACTGAGGATTATATAAAACTCAATCATAGGTATGACGATGAGATCAGTAGATAAAGAAAATTTATGTCCTCTAATGGGGACTAATTCACAAAACTTTGTTGCAATGATACTTCCCTTAGGAGTTTTAACTGACATCTCCCTTATTAAATCAAATTGGAAATATCTAATTTTCTTAGCAAACTGGGAAGATATGAAACAATGCGACGATCTAGAGTCAAATAATGCATTTGCTAAACTTGAGGAAACCATTAAATTACCTGCCACCACGTCTTTTGGAGCTCCTACCTCTGCAGTAGTGATAGCATAAGCCTGGCCTTGATCCCTTTGCCTTTTCTGAGGTAAGTTCTCCTGACGCTTATGACATGAATTTACATAATGCCCCATCTCCCTTCAATTGTAGCACTGAACTTTGGTAGCTTCCTTCTTCCCCTTGCAATCATGAGCTTGGTGGCCTTTTTCACCACACTTGTAACAGACTCCCATTCCCTTCAAGCAAGCACCGGGGTGTTTCTTCCCGCATTTACCACAAGATGGATATTCAACCTTTCCCTTCTTCCCCTTATTTCCATTCCCAGATTGATCAGCAGGTCTCTTCTTTTCTTTCTTTGCTTTAATGTCATAAGACTTATAGAATTCCTTTTCGGTCTTGATAGCACATGAGACAATGTCTTCGTACGATGAAAAGGATTGTGAGACTAATGCTCGACGGAGAAATGGTTTTAACCCATCAAATAAACGATCAATATTACTTCTTGGGTTGCGAATATAATCTCCAGCATACCTCGCTAACCTTGTAAAGTTAGCCTCATACTTTGTGACATTCTCATCCTCCTTTTGTCTCAGACCCAGAAATTGCCTTTCCATATCTGCTCGATGGTCGTGAGGAAAGTATTTTTCTAAAAACAGATCTTTGAACTCCCTCCACTCCATATTTGATACTTCAACATCTTCCTTCATGTTTTGAATCAATGACCACCATTGATCAGCATCTCCAGTGAGGCGGTAAACTGCCATGATAACTTTTTCCCTTTCACTGCTCCCCAAAGCCTGAAATATTTTCTCTAGGGAAAATATCCATTGCTCAGCTACTAAGGGATTTGTATTCCCATTGAACGTTGGTGGTTGTTGCCTCATGAATCGATCTAACATTGATCCTCCACGCTGTGGATCAGGGTGCTCCATACGGGTAAGGTTATTATTCATAACCTGAGTAAGTTGTCCCAGTATGGTGATTAGCTGATCGGAACCAGTTGCATCACCAGCCCCACTATAATTATCTTGAGCAGGAGGGCAATCCCTACATGGAGTGCGTGCATTGATACAGTTTCCATTTCTTCCACTAGGCACCATTTCTAAACAATAACATAAACCAGATCAGTTTATGAATCAAAATACATAATCCCATACTTATAAAACACTTAACATAAATTGAACTATTTATAGATATAATCCATAATCATAAGAATGTTTTCTTTGAGGAAGTATATACTCATAATCCCTTCAAAATGATTTGTAAAGAAAAATGAGAGTTATCCTAAGCATATCCCCCGGGAGTGTCGTAACCAAGAGTGCAGCAAGGCCCGTTGTCGTGCACCAGTTCCCGTTCGAGTTTAGCTCAAAGCGGTGTTTTCGGGGTTTACCCGTAGGTACATCTGTGCCAGAGCCGCCTCTACCTGCTCGTATCCAGACAGGGATGTATTGCTCAGAAAACTCACAAAATCTCTACAATACCAAAATTTTAGAAAGTTCTTCTATACTAATCCTCAAAGTTCATCTTAGGTCTACGTGCTCTAATCAGAGTTTATCTAAATCTAGCTTACAAGGTTTGTACTAAACTTCCTCTGATACCAAATGTAACGCCCCGAACCCAGTTACCCAGAGTCGGTGCATTATTATATAACATTGGCATGATCACAAGAAAGATCAAATCTCTAAAGTCCGATTGGTTTAGTAGCCTTGGAAACACTAGATATATTCATAAGTTTTACATTACATCATAAAATGAAAAACTACAACAACAACATAATGTTTCCACAGTCCACACTATAATCCCCTCATAATATCCCTGATGGTCATTCATAACTTACATCTTCACGTCTTGGGAAAAATAAAACATAGAAAAGGGGTGAGCTCAAATGCCCAGTAAGGATAACAATATAGCGGAAACTTTCATAAATAAGAATAAACATTTAAGGAAATGTATAACTAAAACAAAAGACTTTCAAACATGAAATTTCAACATGGTATGGCATAAATAAAATGAAATAATTCCATTTACTTATTCACATGGATATTCTACTAATCGAATCATCACATGCAAAAATCAATAACCACTTTCATAATGTTGGAATGCATAATGCCAGACTATCATAACCACATAGTCAAGGCCTCGTGCCAAGACTACAAATAAGATTTTTTCAAGGCCTTGTGCCAAGACACTAGTTTGTCTCATGAGACCTACCAATGCATCGAGGATCTATAGCGGGCTCCACCCGTCACATATTAAGTCCAATGCTTTCCCATATGAAAAGGTTTAAACATATCATAAACATTCGTATTAAAACTAGCATACGAAATGTCAATACTTTCACCATAAACTATGAATGGTATAAAAATAGCACATCCAAAGTCAAACATATCACAAAACCTTCAATATAATATAGAAGTTTTGTATCATAATAAATCAACTTCAAATAATCTTAAAATCCATCAAAGGATGTTGACATAGATGAAATCAAAATTCTTTTAAAAGAAATATCTCCTTTTATTTTGAAATCATTTAAGATCCATATAAAATAAAACATTTTCTTTGAAAATATTCTTATAAGCTTGTAAGGGAAGCTTTGAAGATTTTATAATGGGGGAAAATAGCCGCACCCGCCGTATAAGTTAAAAAAAACATTCTTACCTTAATTCTGTCGAAAAGGTTAAAAAGGACCTTGTTTTGAAAACGACCAAAAGATTACTTTATAAACCACTTATAAAAGTCAAAAAGGGTATAAATGACTTTAACTCATATTCTAGTAAACAGTAAAAATGTTTTGAAATACATTTTTAAGAAACATGGATGTGGATGATAAAGAGATCCTAGTAGATTATTACGTATAAACAACCTTGGATAATGAAGAGGTTGTAAAGTAAACCCTGACCTTGTACTTTTCCTTGGTTGGGGTAGGTTAACCTCCTGTATAATGGTGAGATAATTGTTACTAAATTATACAAGAATCATATACATTAATATGATATCATATATGATCTTTTAATATCGATTTATAATAATATCTTAGTATTATCGTTGTTTCGGGTGTTAACTTACTTGTTTTCTTTTATATGTTTTGTTACGTAAGACCTTTTTGTAAGGGATAGGTTGTATATTATTCATATCCAGAATGATATCAAGTCCTTAACATCATTTTTAAATCATCAAATTATAATTATACTTGAATGGATACGATGGAGAATGAATCTCATCGCGTTCGTGGAGACGGTAGTCCGTACGTACGCACGAGCGACAATATCATTCTTTTGATATTAAAATAATATATAAATGGATGGTATATCATATATACAGAATCATTAACATGTTATATTTATTATTTACATGAGTTACACATCATTATTATACCCATCCAAATAATATTATATTGAATAACAATTACACCACGACGTGGAGACGGTAAGCCGTACGTACGCACGTATGGTGACATGTTATTCAAAGGGTGGATAGAATACTGAATATGGTTGTACCATATTTATAATAACATCACAGTATATATATGATACTGGATTTATTATTTTAGAATGGTAACAACAAATGAAGAAGAAGTGGAAGAAGAAATGAACTTAGAAAAGGGTGGTGAAATCATTACCTCTTCTTCGGGTTCTTCCTTTTGATTTGATCAAAAGGGCTCCTTAGGTTGGCTTTCTGATCAAACTAAGGCCTCTAGGTTGTAGTGAGGGATGTTGGGAGAGTATTTGGGCAGAGGTTTTCTGAACCAAAAGGCTTTGAAGGTGTGAAGAAATGGGAAGGAGGAGTGCCCTTTTTTAAGAGGGGTGAGGGGCACCTTTGGAAAAGCTAGAGATATTAGTTTATAATAAATTCATAATCGGTTCCCAATGGCTCCAAAGTTTACTATTCAAAGGTTAAGGTGGGGATGGGTCGAAAACAACTCATCCAATAGAATTTAGACAGGTTTGGGTACTTATATTAACCTTATCTTTAAGTATTAACTTTAAGTTAATTAGTTTCACTTTTACAATGTCTCTTTGTATTTTTATATAATATGGTTAATAAACTTACTACATACATCCAAGCGACCCCCAAGTGGTCCATTAATGATGAAAATATCATGATATAATTCTCTTGGCCGAACCTTATATTTTTAGGAATTTAATATCAATTAATAATATAATATTTGTTTTAATAACTCTTTTATGTCAATTTTGACACTATTCAATAGTTTATTTTTGTGAAACTCATAACAGATTGATTACTTCAAAAAAAGTCAATTAAATCAATCATAAAATATCATATTATCCTAGAAAATTAGTTTAATTCATTAAAAGTTTCATATTATATTTATTTGGGCATTTATAATATCAATTATGTTAATTTTTCACTATTATAGTAATTACTGCATCATCATTGTGTCATAAATAAAATAAATTATTTAATGTGTAAAAATTATAAATAAAATATCATTATGTAGGAAATAGTTTTATATTTCTAATTAATATTTATAATCTAAAAGCCAACATATATAACCCTATGTAACAATTGTTTTTCTAAAAGATATATGCTTGTGTCATTTTTGTATTCATTTTAACTTAATTAAAATAATGTGTCATTATCACTTACAAGTGGATCCATGGGGTCCCAAAATCGAACCAAATATGCCCATGGTCGACCATGTATCAACCAATAGGGTTAAGACACGTTTTAGGGTAATTTAGTATTATTATGATATTATTTTTTAACCCTTATTTACCGGATTTACCCTTAACCATGGTAAATAAAATATTTACCGCAGTAATTATTCAAAATGTCTAAAAATAAAAGTTACCTATTTACACAATATGAACATCCTGATTCCAAATATGGAATCCATTTTCCTAAATTCAAAACACAGAAGTGGCAGAAATTAATTTAAAATTAATTCCCGCTGTCAAAACAAAAAGCGTGTTTTTAAGAGATAATAACTATCAAAAGATTGACACTTGTTTATGTTCGGTTTAATTGTAAAATTATGTCCAATGACCAACATTATATTAAATGGTAAAAATATATTCTAAATATACTTTAAAACTACTAAAATTCATAATTTATCACTATTAATTATTTTGATTAAAAAAGTTGTTTTTAATTAAAATTTAGTAATTTTCACTATTCATCAAAATATGAAAGTTATCCGAAAAGTACCAAAATTTCACCTTAGGCTAAATTAGATATTACGAATCCAAAAATGAAGTCCATTTTGAAATATAAAATATATATGATTTCAAAAAGTTGGTATTACTATTCACAACGGCTAGTTTAATTAGTTGTGGTGTGTGTTAGAACTCGAGGTTGCGCACAACACACGCTATCGCATTATTCGAAGGGAAACGTACCGTGGAAGCTTGGGGTGTTACATTAAGTTTACCTTATATGCCCGTAAAATTCATCATCTTTTTTTCTTGAGGGTAAGGAGATCCCCTTCCATCTTTAGTAGGAGAGTGCGTGGAATATATTTATATAATTTTTTTTCTAGAATTCCTTCCACCCCATAATCCCAATATCTTCTTGTTAAATTTACACCACTAATCAGCTTATACCTTCTAATGATAAAAATCCAATAGATCCTTATCTTGTTTTGAAGGATGGAGAAGATACTATCAATGTAGTTAATCAATTGTTCGATGATTAAGGGATCAGACACACCATTGATATTCATAGGCCTTTGCCTCATAAATGTCTCAATTTTATTTTGTTTTTAGGGGGATTTTGGAGCTCCTACTAACCTTGGCTTCTATTCAGATCCTGAGTCATCTCAGAGATTATAGTCATAAGATTAGGATTACAGCTCCCATTGGTTTAGATATCTCATTGGGGAAGACATCACATTTCCCTACACATTGATTTTTTACTAGATTCATCATATTTTTTACCATTGGATATAATAAAAGAAAAAATAAGGATGATTATTTTTAAAATATTAATTAGATAAACTAGAATCCAATGACATTAAAGAGGTAAATTATAAATTACATGTATTTCTTTAACTTATGAATTTATAGGCTTCAATCTATATTATCCATGATCTATTTCTTATCACAGAATATTGTGGGCATTTTTTCCCTTAAAAATTGTTCATAATGAGATTATGAATTTTCGAAAGCATATACCTTAGGAGTGAAAGACCATGTGAGCAGAAAGGCATGTTTCCATGCACCAGTTCTTAGTTGAGTTTAGATTAATGTGGTGTTTTTAGGTTTTACCACTATGTACATCTGTGCTAGAGCCACATCCACATGTAGTATCTAGAAATGGATATATTTTATTGATAAACCACTTTCCTTATACTTTACCAAAATTTAGGGATTTTTTATTATACTTATTTTTATCCCTAAGTAATTCACTAGAGTTTTCTAAGTATAATTCAAAAAATAACTAAAATTTTCATTTACTAGCAAATATAATGATCCTTATCTATATTATATGTTAATTCACGATTTATTACATAAGATTACACATAATTTAACATATAGGATCAATATGTCTAGTTTATTTTGGAATTAGGTACATTATATAACAACTTAAAACAAGAAATACATTATCTTTATTGAAAACTTTATTAACATGCTCGTACTTAAAACTGTATGGGATAACCTGAGGACATACATAAGAAAGTGGTGAACTATAAATCCTAGTTAGGGAGTAAAAATGGAATAACATAAATAAATTAATACATATTAGACAATAGTAATATCAATGGAGAATAAAAGGAGTGAGAATCATAAACATGAACAATGAGGCATGATATAACAAGATAATAATAATGACAACATGGGAGATGTGGCAACAACATAAAACAATGCGTCCTAAACATAGGTTAAGGATAAATTTCATGAAATAATGATTGATAAATTCCCATGATTTATTAATTTCACTTCACAATCCCTTCCATGAAGTCTCATGGTACTAAAATAGTACCCAATGTATTGCAGCGCTATATAATTCCGTGTGCACCCATCACTTTCATTTCATTATCGTGATTAAGTGTTTCATATAGACCATAAAACAATGAATCATTTTTCATAAATATTTATTCCACTATCAAGGAGTGTGGAATAAATACATGTATTTCTCTAGTAAAATAAGTATAAGTGAATGGAGATGAACACCCTTGATAGGAATTGGGTATGGGTATTCACTACACATTTATTTGGCATTGAAAATTATGGTGAAAATTCGACAGCATAATGGGGGAATATAAATGTACCTGGATGGGATTAATGGGAGTGTAATGGGTCTATCATCATTTAGAAATCATAGGTTTATTAATGGGTATATGTAATAACACATCCCAACATTATTATTTTAAAAAGGGCATAAGTTAATGAATATACATGAATAATGAGAAGAGAAAAAAGAACCCTTACCTTGAGAGTGTGACTCCAAATACATGGTAGGAGATTATTCAGAGTTTGGGGGTACCTTGGGAGGGATCTAGAGAGGTTAAGGAAGAGTAAGGATGTGATTAATATACTTTTATTTAAGATAAATGGAATCTTGGGTGGGTTTATATAGGAAATGAATGGGGAATTTTTTATCATTTCTTAAACTTTGGTTTTGGACTCTATAAAATAAAATAATAAAAAACACAAACTTTCCCATGGATTTTTCCCATGATTTTTCCCAAAGTATAGTGGATCAATTAATTTAAAATTAAAAGGCTGAACTGTCATGACCCATCCTCGGGGCTCGTGTTGTGACTACCCCAAGCCCGCCTTCTATAGGCCCGGGGCTGGAGACTAGCACCAAAGGCGAAAATCCCGATAAAAGGGAAGGCATTGCATTTAAATAAGTAAACAAACACAACAGAGTACACAAGATGAAGTAACACTATGAAAACTGAGTACAAATGTCAGTGCTGGAATGTAAATGGGCCAGTATACAAACCCAACTGAAAGTACAGTACCACTGATAAAAGTGAAGTAAAACAACTGAAAAGTAATGTAGTATCCAATGAGACGTCCTCTGGAAACCCCACCTGAAGGGTGGGTACAGATGGTCTCCTCTGCTCCTCGAATCTGTCCTTCTGTTCTGTATACGTCCTGTCTGATAGTCTACCTCCAGATATCATCCCACTCCACAATCCTCAACCACGATCAGAACTGTCTGTCGTCTGCATCCAACACAATGTAGTGCAGGCATAGCCCATGTAGGGGTGAGTATACGATACTCAGTAGGGACCCCGAGACCCCGAAGGCCTCCCAGAATCCCCAAAGGACAAACCAAAAAGGCAAGATACAAACATGAAGTAGCAACCATCCCTACTTAGGTATATTCCAATATATATACCTAAGACATCATTTCTAGTTCGACTCTAATTCCAGAGCCCAAGTTCATCCCAGTTCACACAGGATAGCACAACCCAGTCCACAGAAGAAAGAAAGTCCATCATATCGATGATAATGATGGGAAGTCAAGGTTCAGCTCACACAGGTATAATACTCACGAAGAGGGGTGGAGATGATTAGATGTAGCCCTTGAATCATCTTCTCTGCCGAACCCACGCAGGATCCAAGTACAGAAGTCGTCGCTGTTAAAACCATGCAGGATCCAAGTAAAGTAACCATCGCTGCCGAACCCACGTAGGATCCAAGTACAATCATCATCACTGCCGAACCCATGGAGGATCCAAGTACAGTCGTCCTCACTGCCGAACCCACGTAGGATCCCAGTACAATAGTCATCGTCATCGCAGTCGCAGCCAACTCTAGGTTTCCCGCACACAGCACGCCCGATTCCGGGAGGGTCCGCTTCCCAAGCCAAGAGGGTCGATACATCAACTATCACGAAGTCCAGAGTTGATGTATCAAAATGTTTCATCTCGTTAATAGGAACTCAACGCGACAGACGACGCGTCAATCGGATGCCCGGTCTGAGAGTTATTGGCTTATTCGTCCCAGGGGCCTAGTTAGTTTTTAAGCTAAAACCAACCCAACCGTACTCCAGCTGCATCCAAACCTCGAGCAGAGTAATCCAAAAGAACTGTCTCACTAAGAGGAATCCAAAAAAGTTGACGACATGTCAATCGGACGTTCGGAGCTCAAGTTATAAGGATTTCCGCTCCGAGGGCACGGTTGGTTTCGTGTTCTAACCAAGCCAGTCATTCCCAAAGTTCTCTGAAACCTTGATTGTGATATACTGAAATGACCATATCAATCCAAGGATCTCTAAGCAACTGACGATGCGTCGATCGGAGGTTCGTAGCCCATGTTATGGGCATTTGAACAGATTTGTTCGGAAATCAGGGGGTTCGGGCCCGGCCCGATACCCCTGGGTCGGCCTGAACCGGGTCGACCCGACCCGGGTCCGGCCATGCTGGGGGAGGTCGGACCGACTCGCGTGGCTTGCGGCTGGCCCAGCCCATGGCTGGTTCGGCCCGTGTGGTCTGCGGCTGGCCCGGCTCAAAGCCGGACGCGGCTCGGCCGCTGGCCGAGCGGGACGCCAAGGGGGCGCGACCCCCTATTTCTAGAAATGGCGGACCCTGTGGGGTCCTCTCTAGCATCATGTTATGGGGGGGGGGGGGGTTACACCCCCCCCGGTTTTCCTAGTAACGACCAACCTTTATGGCCGACCGGTTGAGCCGCCACAGGACCCTTCAGGGTCCCACCTCCTGGAGACGTCGACGACCGATTGTCTGACCGCCCCTACCTGGTCCGCCGTGGCCTAAGGCCGTACATGTATCACCGGCGTGGTGCGACGAAACCGCCCCCAACGCCGCGGGCCGCTCCTAGCCATGACCTACTTCGGCCTCACCGGCCTGACGTGATGGCGCAACACACCACCACCGCGGACCGCTCCTGGCCGTGACCTCCTTCGCCCTCACCGGCGTGGCGCGACGGTGCCGCGCACCACCACAGTGGCCCACTTCAGCTTCAGTCCTCTTCGTCCCCACGTGGTGCAACAACACTACACCACCTTCGCCTCAACCATCAACGAAGAAAAACAAGAAGAAGGGGGGGGGGAGAATCGACCTTGTTAGTGCGGTCCGATCTCCTCCTGTTACGACGATAACATTTGGCCAATTCTTGAACAATGAAAGACGATGATTAAACTTGAACAAAAGAATTAACCCCTACCTCGACAATCAATGTCATTCGCCGGGCGTTACGAAAGACGGCGTCACGGGGTGAGGTTTTGAAGACGGAGTTGGCGTGCGTCCAAGGAGGAAACCGAGTCTCCACACTAGTTGCGGAGAGAAGAAGGAATGACACGTCATCTCTCTTTGTGGTGACGACCTTCTTCATCAAAGAGAATACGTTCTTCACGGGAGTATGGAGTTCTTCCCAAATCCTCCTCACACAACAATTCTAACCAAGAATAAAATAAGCTCCTTTTTATTTTATTTTACTTTTCCATGCATTTCAAAAACATAAAATTCAACACATAGTTAAATTAATTGAAGAGATTTAATCAATTAATTTAGCATGTGTTGGCATGAATTAAAGTGGGGGAGGAGGAGTTACTTAATTAAGTTCAAGGGTTTTCCAACATGAAACAGAAGGAGTTTAATGGGGGTTTTAGGGAATGTGAATGGTTAGGGATCTTGCGGGACCCACCTCAAATTTATCCTCACATGGGTAGTTAGGATGCTAGTGGGTCCCACCCTAAATCCCCAATGTAGGATAAAACCACCTTAGTTAGAAATAAAATTGTAACACAATTTTATTCACTTTTTACTTAAACCACTTTTTTTAAACAACTCCTCCCAAGAAAACACATCTTTGGTATAGGTCCTCCAAAGAAATTACCGGCGCCGTGGTTTAATCGGTGCCCTCATATTTCAATTTCAAGTACCGTTTCAAAAGATAGAAAACCCCGCTCGTTCGTTCACTGAACATATCTAAGCTGAACTTCGGAAATTGATTCTGGGCACACCGGGCATCAGAATCAGGTGCCGTGAGAAACTGCGTACTTGTAAAATCCCAAAGAATTTAAGAAAACAATTTCCTTGAAATTTATGGGTCTTTACATGAACTTATTAAAATGATACCCTTGATGATTTGGAAGTGAGTCAATTCCTTAAAGAAATGATTTTAAAACATTGAAATATATTATAAGTTTTAGAGGATTCATAATGGATTTATAAAAATAATAAAATTAAATTAAAATAATATTATTTTAAATGGAAAACATATATTTGGACTTTTATAAATTTTTAGTATTTATTACATCACTTTGTGTCATTATGATGTCATAATACAATGTATATTTATATGGTATTTAATTCTTACACAAAAATTCAAATATCTCAGTAAATTATTGAAAAGTCACTGTTGGATAATTTTGACATTATGATTGAAAAAAAATTATTCATTTATCATAATAATTTTCTAAATTACTGAATTCTTACTTTTAAAATAAGAATCAATATGTATTGAGAGATGCTTTGTTTTTTGAAAATAACAATTTTGAACCCTGATTTACATTACATTTGAGTTCATAAAAATTATATGATTATTTATATTTGATAAAAAATATTTAATAAAAATATTTTAATAAAATATTATTTATTTAAACAATCCATTAATTAATCAAAATAAATTCCTTAATAAAATTTGAATATTACTCAAAAATAAATTTTTTATTGTATCAAAATAAAAATCATTTATAGAGTAACTATAAGAAGTAAATATAACCATTATTCTGATGAATATACTATATACATAATCATATTATTATGGTCTTGATACCTATACCTTTAATACACCATAAAAATCCCTAAGGGTAAGGTTCATTATGGTAATATTTTCATGGGGTGGTTTGACATAAATGGTTTGTGTCATAATCTTGATGAACTTGAACTTATCTCATAAATAGTTTCACTCAAGATTAAGTTATTGGATCATATATTGGGAGTGGTAAATGGTAAATTATAGTGATTCTATCTCCCATATACGATATAATAAATGTGCTTTATAGGTTATGATCCTACTGGTTGAGTTCATCACTTCCTTTGATTGTGCCAATCAAATTTTTTAAAACCATATATCTATACTAATAATGTGATCACTATTCAATGATTATATTATCAATGATTAAGATGATTAAAATTATTATGAATCTACCAGGATATAATAAATCCAAATAATTTCATGTGTTTTCCATGACCATAATATATTGTAATACATTTAATTAAATCATATGGTGAATTCTATTTATAAATGTTTGGTTCATTACATGTTATCAATATGTATCCTTGATACATATTTCCTTGAATTATTGAAATGAAATTGTTGATAAAATTCCATGGCCATAGACATAATTTGGCTATTCTATTTTAGTCAAATGGTTTGAGATATCATATTCTAATATTGGAAGGGAAAAATAATTTCTTAACTTTTATATCAATGTCATATATCTTTTGAAACATCCAATATATTCTACTTCACTCTGAGAATATGAAGTCATAGTTTTCAATTGTACATTAAAGTATGCGATTCATGATATAAATTAATAATAATATCAAGTCAAAGGATCAATGAACACATATTAATAGAGAAATATCCAATGAACCAAACAATGTGTGGAATTCCTATTGGTGAGGACATCCACCTATCCTGCCATCTAAGATATTACCAAGTGTTAAAATTAATAAGAATAATCCCCACCTACTTATGAGCATGAAAAACATCATAGTCAAAAATAATTTATGTCTAATTAGATAGTTTAATTTTGACCATATAAAATATCTATGAATATTTTAATAACACTTCATGTTTATCATTATAGTGGGGAAGTGTTGTAACCTTTTAGTGAAAAAACACTCTTATTAAATTATTAAATTAATGTTAAACACAATAACATTCATCATGTTATAATATATTTAGTAATATTTTGATAATTGGATATATATGTTATCAAAAGTATAAAGTCAGTTAGTTCTAGAGAATGAATTCCAACAGACTTGAACTTTCACTAGATCCAACTATCAATAATTTAAATTTTGACATCGCTCACACTATTGTGATGAAGCTTTAGTCAATGGGTCCATCACAATATATTTAGTGTAAACTTTTCTTACTATGAACTCATCCATTTGGAAAAAATACTTCATGAGGTGATACTTCTAAATCATGTAATTTATTTATTGATGCGACCTTGACTCATTGGCTTGGAACACCACTAAAATATTGTCTCAATATAATGTGATAACAACATTAGTATTAGGCACTACATCAAGATCTTGAATGATGTAGAATATCTAAACTTCTTCTTTATCTTTATCAGAAGATTCATCATATGAGGATATTTCTATATTATCGATGAAAACTAACCTCTTTGAGATCTTCCAGATTTCATATCCTCTATTACAGAGTAATGAATATCCTGAAAATGATTTTATATCATTATTATCTATTTAGAAAATAGAATATATATATATATATATATCCCTTGATGAATAGCTCCCCATCTATTCCATAAACAAAAAGCATATACTTAGTACACCTTAAATACTTAATTTATTTTCATAATAATGGTATAAATTTTTTTCTCCTGGGTATTTTTGATTTCATCATAAAATTTTAAAGGAATTGGAAGTATTAATCTAGATACATATCATATCATACCCGACATATCTTCTCACCTGTGGATAAAGAATATTTCTCATCATATCTCTTTCCTCTTTTGTCTGAGGACATATTTTCTTTTAAATATGTATACCATGTGATATTAGAAACAATCCCCAATTATAATGTCATATTCATAATATTTTCAATGTATATAACCAAGTTATTAAAAGAATCCTATTATATATATAATTAATGATATTGATACAAATAATTTAGGTTGATTCCCCAAACTATTTTATATAGAATTATTTTTTCAACCACATCTTAAAAAACTTTATGACTATTATATAATTTCCAATAATAAAAATATCTTTAACATATTCTTTAAGAAAAATGACTACACAATCACTAATACATTTTAACAAAATGTTCTTTGATTCGTCCTTTATGAAACCAAATTCTCTTAAAACATCATCAAAATTAATGTTCCATGATCACAATGCAATCTTAAAACCATAATTGGATCTATGAAATTTGAATATATTATCAGTATTCTTTGGATTCAAAAACCATTCTGGTTGTTTCATAGAGAAATATTTAGTCAGGTTTATTTTAGGAAAGATATTTTTAAATCCATTTTACAAATTTGATAATTGATGAAGTATTGTTTAAGATATTATTCACGATTTTATAAGTGAAATTTAATTTTCTTTTTACGATGATGTTTTTATAATTCATTGTTTAACTCATTAAATTTATAAAAGGATTCATACTTATACCTCATCAAATAGACAAATATATATCTACATATGTATTTTATAAATTTTATAAAGTAATAATATCCACCTCATGATTTAACTAGAATAGGTTCACACATATCAGTGTGAACTAATTCAAGAAGATCAAATACCCTTTCTCCCTTTCCCCCAAAATTGTGGTTTTAACATTTTCCTTGCAAACAAGCATGACACATATAAAGTTATTTTAGTTAAAAAGAATATAAATACTTATCTTGATATATATTTGTTAAATGATTATTTTCTAAATGAACAAGCCTATGATTCCACAACTAGATGTGATATGAGTCATGTGAACTTTATTAATTATCAATTAAAAAAAACTTCATTTTTTATATTCATGTATATAATGATCACTATTCAAATGTTCCATACTATAATATATGATATCTTTATAAAAGTAGAAGATATTATTAATAAAATTTAAAATAAATCCATAAATATCCAAACTAGACACAAATATAATGTTTTTTGTAACACTAGGCACATAATAAAAATTATTTAAGATTTAAATAAATATTATTGGAAATTTAAGGTGGTAATATATAATAGCTAGTATATCCAATATGACAAGCCTTGTCTTTATTACACATTAATCCATGATTTATTAAACATAATACAACATAGAATATCAGAAATTATGGTTTATCTGGATAATTAAGAATATTACATAACAACTTAAAGCAAGGGTTACATCGTCATTATTGAAAATTTCATTAACATGATCATAATATTCCTCCATTCTTAAAACAACATGGGATAACCTGGGGACATACATAAGAATGTGGCTCAGTGTAAATACCAATAAGGGAATAAAGAAATCATATAATGAATAAATTACTACATGTTAGACAATAGGAATTTCTATTGGACATAAAAGGGGTGAGAATCCTAAACAAGAACATTGAGGCATGATATAGCATGATAACATAATGGTAACATCAGAATGTGAAACAAAATTAAAAATGACATCATAAGAATAATCCATGGCAAAAAAAGATATAAAAACATAGTGTGATTAGGATAACCTCCCATTCACTATAAATGACATCTCATTAGACTAAAATATTTTCTGCTACATTTGTGTGCAATCTAGGTATATATGTCAGAATCATATCATGTACATGTATTAGTGTGCCACATAGATCTTATTACATAAGATCATATTTCATAACATTTGATCCCATGATTATTAATTGTGGGTTAAATACATGGAATTAACCAATCAATGAATTATATTTACAACTTTTTGAATACCAATGAGTAGAAATGTGTTTGGGTATACACCTCACAAATGATCGGTATTGAAAACCACAGTAACATTTCGGCACGTAACACTAGTATATGAAGATTAAAAAATGGTTCAATGAGAGATAAATTGGCATCTCAATATATAGAAGTAAATATTTTAGTTTTAGGGATATTTAATAACATAATAAAACTTGAAAACATAAGAATTAACAGGCATATGATAACGAGGGTGTTTGAATAAAAACATTTCATGAAAAAATTGTAGGATTATTTTGGCAGCATAAAAAGGGTACATAATGAATCATGGGTGGAATAAATGAGAGTTAAAGGGGTAAATTATCAATTTTAAATAATAATTAAATTTAAATGGATTTGTAAAATCATATCCCACCAATAGTAAGTTGGAGAAAAAGATAATTACATAAAAAAGTGCTTGAATAGAGGGGGAAAAAGAGAGGATCACTTAGTAAATTTCGGCATAGTAACGACTTATGTAAATGATATGATGAGAGGGTATAAATGATGTATCAATATTGAGACCTAAATTTTATATTATTTTTATCTTTATAAATTCATTACAACATAAAAAAAGAGATTCAAAATACTAAATACAAAGAAGGTGCTTGAATGGAAAAGAAGAAAGGGAGGTGCCATACCTTGAGAGGGTGATTCCAAAATCTCGAAAAGAGAATCATGATATATTTGGGGAACATTGGGAGGAATATATAGATGGTAGGGAAGATTAATCACACGATTTAATGGTTTTATTTAAGAATAATGGGTGATTTCATGGGTTTATATAGGAAAAGATAGGAGAGTTCTTTATTATTTGGTAAACTTTGGGTTTGGACTACATATATAATAAATTACTCAAAAACAAAATACTTACCATGGTTTTTTCCAATTGTTTCTACCAAATAGAATTGGTTTTAATTATATTATAATTCAAAGGGACTAAATCAATAAAATATTACCCTTGGTGATGTGGAAGTGAGTCATATTTATAAATAATTGATTTTAAAACCACAAAATATAATATAGGTTTTTAAGGATTCAAAAAGGATTTATAAAATTTATTAAATTTCCTAAAAAGAAAATTATTTTAATGGGGAAACATATATTTTGTCATGGATACCCTTTATATCATTTATTATATAACTTTTGTGTCATCGTGATGTAATAATACACAATATATAATTATACAGTAATTAATTTTTACCTGAAATTTTGAATGTTTTTGAAAATTATGAAATATTCAATATTTGATAATTTTGATGAAATGATTCCAATTATTTTATCAGAATATTTTTATAAATACGTGAATTTTCACTTTTAAATCATTTATTGATATTTGTTGAGAAATACTGGAATTTTCAAGAGTAATAGTTTTCAAACCCTTATAACAATTACATTTGGCATCATAAAAATCATATTATCATTTATATTTAACAAATAATATTTAATTATATATTTTTTTATAAATATTTAATTTATTATTAAAATTCATGAATTCATCAAAAAGGAATATTTTAATTGAAATTTTATATTAAACAAAAAAAATACAATTTTTTTTATCATATCAAAATCAAAATCATTTATAAAGTAGAAAAATAAGAAGTAAATATAAACATTATTCTATTGAAAATAATTTATATATATATATTCATATTATTAGGGTGTTGACACATATCCCTTTATTACAATATAAAAAATCCTAAGGGTAAGGTGCTCGATGGTGATATTTTCATTGGTTGGTTTGATGTACATGGTTTGGGCCATGATCTTGATGAACTTTAACTTCACCCACAATTGTTTTTCTCATACTTTAGTTTTAGGATCTCAGATTGGATTATTCAAGGGAAAATCCCTATGATTCTGTCTCCCTTACAAGCTCTTATTAATGGGCTTCACAAGGTTTGACACTTCTGATTGAGGCCATAGCTTATTTTTTTCTGTGTCAATTGAATTTATCATACCCTATATTTATACTAATAATATGATCACTATTAAATGGAAATTTAATCAATGGTAAGTATTATTAATGGTCTTTTAAATATTATAAGATAAAATAAATACATATAAATTCATGTTTTTCCTATAACCGTAAATAACCATTTAACTCAATCACAAATGAAATTTTATTTATAAATGTTCAGGTTGTTATAATCACCCTCCCTTCAAAATTTCACCATTGAAATTTTCATTTCACACACTAAAACTAATGAGGTTAATTTTTTTTCATCACCTCCTTTAGTTCCCACATCACTTCTTCAAACATGTGGTTTCTCTATAGAACTTTGACCAGGTGCTTTTTCTTATTTCATAGAACCTTATCTCTATGATCTAAGACCTTCACCGACTACTCTTCATATGAAAGATCTTTCTAAAATTGTACCTTATATAGATTTAGAACATGTAAGGGGTCTGGTATTTACTTCCTCAAGAGGGAAACATATAACTCATCATGTATTTGAGATATGTTAGGTGTGAGTTCAAGTTGATATGACACTGTTCCAATGCAATCAAGGATCTAAAAGGGACCTATATATCATTGAATAAGCATTCCATTCTTCACAAATCACATGAATTTATTACACAAAGATATATTGAGGAATAACTTATGTCCAAAATCAAACTATAGGTTTCATCAATGATTGTCATTATAACTCTTCTATTAAATTTGATCAGCCTTGATGTGCTATTAAATATCCTTGATATTTTCCACCAAATCCTCAACCATTTCATGACCTATCAATTAGAATTAAAAAACTTCATCCCTGCATGAAAGTGTTCTACATCTCTCACTTCAATGGACCACATTGGAATCCATTTGGATTATTGAGTTGAAGCAATTATTGAATGAGAAATAGAACAAAGTAAGATGTAGATTTCATTATCCTTTCATGTTCACTGAGAATGATATCAACATATCATCTTGTTTTGAGATAGTTTGATCAGACTATCCATCTATTTGAGGTTGTTAATCCATACTGAAGTTCAACATAGTATTGAGAGAATGTTGGAAACTCTTCCAAAACATGGATGTAAATCTTGGATCACAATCAAATACAATCAAGAGTAGTATTACATACAACCTAACTACTTCTCTAATGTATATCCTTTAATGTAGATCTAGTGATAATTCCACTTCAATTAAAGTGAAGTGAGTAGTCGTTGTATAACAATCCACCAAACGCCATATAACATTATTTCTTCTGGATGTTTTCAAATGACTAGTGACAAAGTCCATGGATATTTTTTAACCATTTCCATATATGTATGGGTAATGGATGAATAATCCCCTTGATTGTTTCCCTTTTATCCTTAACTTACTAACATACAAGGCAACCTAATGTATATTCCATGATCTTCTTATTCATATTGTCCCACAAATAGTACTCTCATATATCTCGATACATCTTTGTGCTCCCTAGATGGATGAATAAGATCAAGATATATGAATCATCCAAAATTTCCGTCTGTAACATAGGATTTTTTATTATACATAGTCATGAACAAAATATTAAAACTCCTTCTTAATTAATTTTTTAACTATAAGGATTTACCTTTTCTTATAACTTCAATATTCTTCTAAGTTTCCACATCATCTCTTTGATCATACTTTATCTTATTCAAAAGGTATAATTAAGATATAATTTGTGAAAGTATTGAAGAATTTACTTCCTTTTTGAATTTCATGTTCACCCATTTCATGTCTATAAAGATCATATCCTTATCAATTCTCATAAATGATAAAATTTTCAGATCCTTTATTCTAAAATCATCTTCCTATTTATTTTATTATCTTGGATGGTAGTCAGTTGATCATTTACAATCCTTAATCAGCTCTAAAAATCTTTAATAACACATATTCAAATCTTTATGAGTGAATATATACACGAGGATCTTATGATGCATATATATTTCATACTTCTCTCAAAAAATATAATGCTTCCAAAATTTCAATGGATATATTTCTACTGCCAACCGCAGATCATTATTTGGGTAGTTCAATTCATGAACATTCATTTTCCCTTAGAAATTGGCTATTACTTTGTCATTATGAATTGTTATACTGCCCAAGCCTTTCTTCAATTATTTTTTATATACCATAAAGAGTTCCCCACCTGAGCGTAGCATAAGTACAGGTGAAATGATAAGACTCTTTTTCAACTCCTCGAATCTCTCTTTCACAATCATTATTCTAAAAAAATTAACTCACTTCTGAGTTAGCTTCATTATAGTGTTTGAAAATCATGAGAATGTTTCCACAAATAGATGATAGTAACCAACTATCCTAAGGAAACTATGGATTTATATCATAGATATTGGTATCAAACATCCTTTAATTTCTTATGTCTTTGACGGCTCCACAAATACCCCATTTATTTTGATAATATTCCCTAAAAACAATACGTCCTTCAACCATAACTCACATTTACTTTACTTCTCATAAAACTTCTCCTTCCATAAGGTCTTTAGCACAGTTCTTAGATGTTCCTCATGATCCAACTTTATTTTTTTAAGTATATTAGCATATCATATATATATACCACCACCAATTTGTTGAGATAATATCTAAATACTCTTTTAACCATGTCCACAAATATTTACCTAGAATTATTGAGTTTTAATGTAATTAATGCAAAATCATTGTGCCTGTACCTTATACATAAAGGATACTTGAGGATATCCTCCATCATCACCCTTACATGATAATACCCTTACTAAAGATCCACATTGGATAAGTCTTGGGATCAATGTAGCTGATCAGAAAAGTAAAAAATATATATAAGAGGATAATTTTTATTTATCACGATCTTGTCAGGATCATGAAAATAAACTCAAAGGTGCATCAACCCATCATTATTCTTAACAAGGAGGAAATGTGCACCCCATGGAGAATCACTTGAGCATATTAACCTTTATCTAGATTATATTATTTTTATTTCTTGGTCTTCTAATTTTCCAAAACAACCATTTTATATGGAGTCTTTGATATTTTTAAATACCCAGGTATAATCCTGATTGAAAATTCAACCTCACGGATAAGAGGTAGATTGGGAAATGTCTCAGGAAACACATTAGTGTATTAACACACTATGATAATGTATTTAAGGATTATATTTTCCTTAGACTATACCATTTGAGATAGATATGCGTGTTCATTGGGAAATAATATCCATAATTGAGATTTTGGTGATAAAGAAGATCCATCCACATCCATGCACTTTTATATAATTAGAGGACAATTCATGATACTATGAGTGATTTCCTTCTCATGATTGTTTAATTTGGATCTATGTTAGGAATTCCAATCCATATCCATAATTTCATCAAATTCTACTAAAGGGAGTATCACAAGGTTCTATCAGAAGTTCATACCACAATGTTTGAAATGGGAGGAGTTATATACTTAGGTTATAATAATTTATATATTTTCTGTTTTCATCCACAACTTTACTTCCATGTTTTGTGGTGGTGTTTGAATAGTTCTTCTAAAATTCCCTGATATGAAATAATGTGTATAAAAAAAATCAAAAAGCATGATATCTATTATGGAATTAATAACTACCATAACTCTCACCACATCATTGTTATAACCCAATTTAGCGGTTGTGATGAAATATGCTTTCCCTTACTTCTTTGGAGGTTGTTGGAATTGATTTTCTCTAAAAATTGTTTCCGTAGGGTAGTGGTTTCTATAGATTCCTTATTCCTTGTAGTTGAAACATCAGAAAATAGGATGAGGTTTTACCAGATAATTCTTCTCTTCCATTATATTGGTGGGTTTCTACAAAAAAAGCACTTTATTGGTTCCATTCCTTTACGCACCTAAATCACTTCCCCACCACCTACAAGAAAATTTTTGGGAGCTTCCTTGCACACTTATGAAATGTTTAATGTTGAAATTTTATACCACCATTGGATTTCTCTATTTCACCATTATAATTAAACATTAATTTCTACCTGTTATCCCTGTGAGACCATTGAGTTTCTATAATATCCTTTTTGACTTCGAGGGAACATGAAAATATTTTCTTATAGCTATCAATGTCATGAATCACCAAGGATTTTCATAGAATCAGTTTATCTAACCAAATAAGTGTTCAACATTTAATTTGGGGGTAATAAAAAAGATAGAGTTGTATTGTAAAAGTCTTTTGAAGTGTACATCATATGAACCAATGGATTCATCACCTTTTTTTCTTGAGGGTAAAAAATCCCTTTCTATCTTCAGTCGGAGGCTGTGTGGAAAATATTTTTCAATTTATTTTCATCATTCCTTGTACCCCATCACTTCGATATATTTTTCATGGTTCATATTCTTGATAAATATTCTGCACTTGCCATATTATCTCTCTATATGATAAATAGGTAGTATAACCTTATTATGACTAGAACCTTGATGAAAAGAGAAGATATTTTCGATGGAGTTGATCCATTTTTCCACGATTAAAGAATCAGATGATCCATTTAAATTTAGAGGCCTTTGTTTCGTAAAGTTATATATTGAAAACTATTATTTCGTTGGGGTATTTTGGAGTTCCTCCGGATTTAGGTTTATATTTAGAACCTGAGTCAACTAAGATAGTATCATCACAAAGATCATAATTTCTTCTCCCATTGGGTTGAGAACCTTGTTTGGGATGTCATCACATTGCCTCTCATAATGGTTATTTACTTGATTACTCATATTTTCAGACATTGGATAGAATAAATAGAAAATTAGGTATGTGTTATTTTAAAATATGAAGCCCAAAAATGGGAATCCAATAACATCAATTGGATAATTTAAAAATGATTGTTCTTCCTAAAATTCCAAATTTCAAGGATTTAATATTAGTTTTTATGATCTATTTTATATCATAGAATATTATTGATTTTTCCCTTAATAATGTTTCATAACTAGCTTGTAAATTTACAAAATTATATCCCCTACGATTTTCAAACTAGATGTACAGCAAGGCATACTGTCTTTCACCAATTCTCAATTTATTCTAGATCAATATGTTGTTTTTGGGTGTTACACCTAGGTACATATCTGACAAATCCACATCCACATATAATATCCATAAAGGGATGTATATTCTTGGAAACCACTTAATCAATACTTTAACAAAATTTATGGATGTATACTTATGTTTTTTCTAATCCCTAAAGATTTCTCTAGAGTTTTCTAATACTAATCCCAAAATAAAATAACTTTCCACTCAGACCAAATATGAAAACCCCTATAATTGTTACACCTTAATTAAAGATTTTCTACACATAATACTACTCATAAGATTGAAAATTATAGTGTATTTGGGTAATTAGGTACATTACATAACAACATAAGTAGGGGGTACATGAACATTATTGAAATCATCATTAAAATGATAATAGTATTCTCTCATTCTTAAAACTACATGGGATAATATGGGGACATACATAAAAAAATGTTCTATCTATAAAACCCAATAAGGGAATAAAAAAGAAAAATATAAAGAAAGTATTAACTTTTATAAAAACAGAAATTTCAATGGGGACCTAAAATGGCATAGAATCATAAATATGGACAATGAGTCCCGATATAACATTATAACATAAATGAAACATGGGAATGTGGAAACCACATTAAACAATACATCATAATCATATTTCAAGGTTAACCACTTAGACATCATAAAATAACATGTTTAGGATAACCTCATTTTAACAAACATGATTTCTTAGGAAACTAAATCATTACTAATGAATTAGATCACTATTTGGGTGCACCCATCATAATCATATCACATAAATGCGTAAGTGTGCCACATCCACCATATAACTTAAGAAACTATATAATCACATTTAATCAAAATATTAAGGATTTTGGTTTACATAAATGGAATTTAACAATAATTGAGGTATATTTATAACTATATTAATATCCTTGAGTGGAAATGGGAATGATTATACACCTCATGAATACTGGACATGGAAAATTATAGTGACATTTCATTTGTGCAACAGTAGTACTTAATGATTCATAAAATCGTCCAATGAGAGTAAAATAGGACTCTTATAAAATGGAATTAAAAAGTAAATTATGAGGGATATGTGAGAACATAATTGAACATGAAAATTTGGGAAATAATATTCATAATACAAGGAGAGGGTTTGGATAAAAACTTTTAATGAAAAAATGGTAGGGTAATTTCGGTAGCATTACGGGGGTACATAATAAACCATGGGAGCGATTAATGATAGTGAAATTGGTCAAACATCACACGTAAATACTAATTTAAGTAACATGGATGTGTAAAATACTATCCCATCAATATTAATTAGAATAAAAAGTGCATTAAATAAAGAATGTGCTTGAGTAGAGCGGAGAAAGATAGGACCCCATAGTAAATTTCGACATAGAAATGGATTAGGTAAATGATATAATGAGAGAGGATAAATGATCTCTAAATATTGGTACATAAATTGGATAATAAAATTATCTTTTCAAAGTCATTACAACATATCCAAATGAGATTAAAAAGGTAAATTACAAATAAGGTTCTTGAATGGAAAATAAGAGAGAGAAGTCCCTTACTTTGAGAGGGCGATTTCAAAAGATTGGGAGTAGATTATTGAGAGATTGGTAGAAAATTGGAAGGAATATAGGGAGGGTAGTTATGATAAAGTATGTGATACATGGTTTTCTATTGAAGAGTAATGGGATCTTGGGTGGGTTTATATAGTAAATGAGAGGGTAGTTCTTCATTATTTTGGAAAGATAGGTATTCGATACTATATAATAAAGTAATAAAAAACAAAAACCATACTATGTCTTTTATCCACGGTTTCTTCCATATAGAAGTTATTTTAATTATTTTAGATGTCCATGTTCCCAAATGTATAAAATATTACCCATGGTGATGTGTAAGTGGGTCAAGTTTATAAATAAATGGTTTTAAAACCCTAAAATATAAAAAAGGCTTTGGATGATTTATAAATACTTTATAAAATTAATAAAATAACATAAGAATCACATTATTTTAAAGAAAAAACATATATTTGGTAATGGACACCCTTTATATAATTTATTACATCACTTTTGGGTCATTATGATGTCATAATACACACCATGTATTTATACAATATTTCATTTTTATCAATCATTTGAGCATATGAGAAAATTATGAAAAACTAATTGTTGGAAAATTTTGACATATTAATTAAAAAATAATATATATTTATTAAAATTAATTTTCTAAATATTTTAACTTTTACTTTTAAAACAATAATCTAAATTTATTTTGAAATTCTAGTTCTTTTGACAATAATAGTTTTTGAAACCTTATAACAATTACATTTAGATTCATAAAAATTATATTATAATATTTATTTAATAAATATTATTTTATTAATATTTAAATTATTATTAAAATTCAATAATTCATAAAAATGGAATGTCTTATTTGAAATTTCATATCAAATAAAAATATAATTTGTGTTTTATCATATCAAATTCAAAGTCATATATAAAATAATTATAACAAAAAGTAAATATAACAATTATTATATTAAAAATAAAGTAAAAATATTCATATTGGTAGGTTATTGATTAATTTTTATTTATTAAACCATAAAAATCCTTTAGTGTAAGGTGCATAATGGTGAGCCTTTCATGGGGTGGTTTGTGGTACTTGGTTTGGGCTGTGATTTTGATGAGCTTGAACTTATCTCGTAAACAATTTTTCTCTCAATATAGTTGTTTTATATGTTCTTGGTCTTGGTAAATGGAAAATTCTAGTGGTTCAATATCCCTCAAAATTTTCTTTAAATGGGTTTCATAGTGTATGATCATGCTGGTTGAGGTCATTGCTTCTTTTGTCTGGGAGAATTGGATATATCAGAACACGAAATTTATACCAATCATATGATCACTATTAAATAGATATTTCATCAATTTTAATGATTCATAATGATATTATAAATGTTATAGGATATAATAAATCCAAATAAATTCATGTGTTTTATATATCCATAATAGGGCATTTAACTCAATCAAAAAGATAATTTTATTTATTAATGTTTTAGTCATCACATTGTTCCCCCCATCAGAATTAACACTATAGAAATTTTAATTTCACACACTAAAATAGATGAGGGTAGTTATATTTCATCACCTTATCTAGTTCCCAAATTTCTTCTTCAAACATGTGGTTTCTCTATAACACTTTGACTATGTTCATTTTCATATTTATTATAACCTTGTCTACATGATCTAAGATCTTCATCAGCTGCTCTTCATATGAAAGATAATTCTCCAATAGTACCACCTCTAGATTCATCACATGTAAGGGGTATGGTATGTACTTCATAAATAGGTATACATGGAACACATAATGTACTTGAGATAGGTTAGGTGGGAGTGCTGGTCTATATTCTATTTTTATGATGCAATCAAGGATCTCAAAGGGATTGATGTATCTTGGACTAATATTTCCCTAATCCCAAATCTAATTAATATATTCCATAGATATACAAGGAGGAAAACCTTATCTAGAACTTCAATCTCCAAGTCTCATCAATTAATGTCACCATAAATCTGCTATCAACTATGATCATCACTGATGTGCTGCTTAATGGTATTAGCCTTTTCCAAAATTTACATGACCATTTCAGGACCTAAATTTTTGATTTGAATGACTTCACTCTAAAATTAATGTATTTTAAATATATTACCATAAAGGGATTCATAAGGATCTATTCTTTAGTTAAAACTATTATTTTATGAGAACTTGACCAAAGGAATATATTGATCTCCTCCTCTGAATTCCATTGAGAATACTCTCAACTTTTCCTCGAGTGTTTGGATAACCGTTTCAGATTGGACATAATTTTGAGAGAGATAATCCATGATGAAGTTTACATAATTATTTAGAGAAGGTTAGAGACTCTTACAAAACATGGAGGTGAATATTGGATCTTGATCAAATCTAATAGATTGTGGTGTTCTATACTACCTTACCACTTTTATAATATATATCCTTTCATGTTGAACGATTGCAAAGTCCTATAAAATTCTAATGAAGTGATTAGTCTTTGTAAAATGATCCACCAAATACCATCTATTATTATTTCCTCTTGATGTTTTCGGAAGAATAGAGAGAAATTCCATAGATATGTTTTCCATTTTTAATGTAGGTATGGGTTATGGTTGCATCATCCCATTGTATTTTTTCTTTTCCTTAATTTTCTAAAATATATGGCACCTTGATATATATTTATGCATATTCATCTACATATTTTCCCAAAAATAGTAATCCTAGAAATCTTGATATATCTTTGTATTCCCTAGATGGATGGAGAAGGTCAATCTATGTGCTTCATCAAACAATTTATTATTTAACATAGGATTAGATGGTGTACATAGTCGTGACCCAAATCATACAACTCCTCCTTCATAAATTTTGAACTCCATGGGTTTTCATTTTCTTATATCTTCTACCTTCTTCTAAATTTCAACATAAAATCTTTCATAATCCTTTTTCTTATCTAGAAGGGATGGTTCTGCAATTATTTGTGAAAGGATTGATGATGTTCCCTCCTTTATGATTCCCATGTCCATGCTTTTCAATTATATTAAGGTTAAATAGTTATCAATCCTCATAAATGATAAAATTTATAGATCATTTTTACATATAGAATAATTCAATTTTTTTATTTCCTAGGGTGGTAGTGGATTTAGTATTCATAGTCCATAATCATCTTTAACCACATTCACTGGAATATATTCATATCCTTCTGTGTTTATATATACTTGAGGCTATTATAATCAATATATATTTTAAAATTCACCCCAAAGAGATAATTCCAAAAAATCTTAAGTACAAAGATTACTACAAAGAACTCCAAATATTTATTTTGGTAGTAATTTAATTGAAATTTAAATTTCGTTGAGGCATATGTTATTAATTTTCCATTCTGTATTAGTACACAACCCAAGACCTTCTTCGAAGAATCGATGTATGCCATGAATAATTCACCACTTGAGGGTAGAACAAGTACATGTGTAGTGATAAATCTTCTTTTGAAAACCTTAAATATATATTCACAATCATTATTCCAAACAAACATGACTCCCTTCCAAGTAATACGGGTTATAGGGTTTTACAATTGTGCAAAATTTCTCACAAATCGATGATAATTCCCAAACAACACATGGAAACTGTAGATTTATGTCATAGATGTTGGCCTCAACCATCCATCAATTTATTTTATCTTTGAAGGCTCCAAAAATATCCCATTACTTGTGATAATATTTCCCAAAAAATAATACATCCTTCAAGAAAAAGTCACATTTCTTGTACTTTTCAAAAAGATTATCCTTTTGCAAGGTCTTTATCATAGTTCCTAGATTCTCATCGTGCCCCTCCATAATTTTAATGAATATTAGAATATCTTATATATAGAAAAAAATGGTTTGCGAGGTAATACCTAAGGACTTTATTTATCTTTTCCATGAATATTTTTTGAGAATTAGTGATTCCCAATGGCATTACTATGAAAACATAGTCCCTCTACGTTATACAGAAATTAGTCTTGGGGATATCCTATCACTTCACCCTTACTTGATAATACCTGAATGAATATCCCCCCTTGAAAAAGTATTTGTATCAATGTATCTAATTAAAAAATAATCAATTTGTTGAAGAGGATACTGGTTCTTTATCATGATCTTATTGAGATCACAATAATCAATGCAATGGCACATCAACCCATCCTTCTTCTTGATGAGGAGTACTGGTTCACCCCATAGTGAGGAACTTGGGTATATGAATCATTTATCCAGTTTCTCCAATAGTTATTTCTTCAACTCCTCATGTTTCAGAACAACCATTCTATTTAGATTCTTGGATATTGGAAAATCCCTAGGTATAAGCTAGATTGACATTTCAACCTCTCGGCCAAGAGGAAGACTTGGAAATTATTCAGGAAATACATTTTCATATTCTATTCCAATAGGAATGTCTTAAAGGATGGTCTTTTCATTAGAATCAACTATATTTTAAGATACACATTTTTGTAGTGAAATAATACTCATGCTTTAGTTTTTGTTTCTAAAGTAGACTTGTCATTGTCTATTCACTTTTACCAAATCAGTGGATGATTTGTAATATAGAGATTGATTTCCTACACATGATATTTTTTGTTGGATCTATATAAGGAAAGAGAATTCATACCCATAATTTCATAGAATACAACTATAAGGACTATCACAAGGTTATTTGGGAAGTTCATCCCATATATTTTGATAGGTGTGGAGTTATATACTTGATATGCAATAAGTACTCAATTTTTTATTTTACCAATAATTTTAGTTCAATGTTTTGTAGTGGAGTTTGATTAGTTCTACTATACTTGTTTGATATGAAATAATGCGTAGAACTAAAATAAAAAAAATATGTTCACTATTGTTGAATAAATAACTAGCGTACCTATCACCACATAATTATAGGGATCCACCATTGCGATGGAATTTCCCATCCCTTACTGTCTTAGAGGTTGTTGGAATTGATTATCTTCAAAAACCCTTAACATAGGGAATTGGTTCACATAGTGTAATTATTCCTTTTATATTAAACATTGGAAAATAGGATGAGGGTCGGATGGATTATTCCTATCCTCCATTAAATTGATGGGTTCTCCCATCGATAATTTCTAGCTAGGTTCCCTTCATTTCTTCACTTAAAGAATTTCCCCATACCCTTCATTCAATGTATAAGGTTCTTCATTACACACTTTTTGAAAGTGTGATGTTAAAATTTCTTATCATCATTCTATTTATCCATCACAAAACTATAATTAAACTCCACTTTATGATTATTATCCCCATGAGAACCTTGAGATTTTTAGAACTTTATTTTATCTTTGAGGGCACATGGAAATTTTTTTTCATTGTTATCAATGTCCCAAATCACTATTACTTTTTCTATAAGCAATTTTATCCAAACCAAGAAGTGGTAAAATTTTAATTTATAGGTAATGATAAATCTATAATCCCATCATGAATTTATTATAATTTTTTCCTTATACTCCCTAATAGATTTATCATATTTTCTCTTAATTGAAAAAAAATCCTCTTCCATATTAAGTCAAATAGTGTGAGGAAAGTATTTTTTTGAAAAACATTATCTAGAATTCCTTCCACTCCTATCAAATTGATCTCTTCCTCAGGCTTCGTATTCTTGATAAATTTACACCCTAGATTATCTTATTCCTCAATTTGATAAATAACCACTATACCCTTATCCTCCTCATAACATTGAAGTATAGATAAGATATTTTCAATGGAGATGATCTATTATTCCGCGATTAAGAGATCAGATGATACATTGAAATGTGGAGGCCTTTATCGCACAATGGTCTCTATTGTATCTTGTTATTTCTTAGGGGGATTTGGGAATTACCCCAGATTTATGTTTCTATATAGAAACTAAGTTAATTGAGAGGGAATCATCATAAGGTCTGTTACTCCTACACTAATTGGTTTAGTCATCTCATTTGGGAAGTCGTCACATTTTCTATCACATCGACTTTTTACTCGATTCCTCATATTATCATCAATTTGATAGTATAAAGTGAAAACTAGGGATGAGTACATTAAAAATATTTAAAACAAAAATGAGAATCCAATAACATTAAATGGATAATATATAAATGACATTATTATTTAATTTATGAATTTATGGGCCTCATTCTAAGTTATCCATGATCTATTTCATAACATAGACTCTTATAGGAATTTTTGTTCCCATAATAATGGATCCCAATGAGCTTTTATATTTACCAAATCATATCACCCTAGGTGTATCAAACCGTGTATGCAATAAGTACAGTTTTTGTTAACAAATTATCGATTGATTCTAGCTCAATTACATGTTTTTGGGTGTTACCCCTAGGTACATCTGTGTCAGAGACTCATCCACATGTAGTATCTATAAAGGAATGTATTTTAATATAAAAAATTTACTCAATAATTTTAAAAAATTTATATATGTCTAATTATGTTTAGTATTTTCCTTAATTCTTACACTAGATTATTCAAATCCTAATCCTAAAAATAACCAAACATTCCTCTAATACCAAATATGGCAACCTTTTTATTTATTACTCAGTGAATCATGATATATTAAACATAATACAACATAAAATATAGAAAATTATAGTGTTTTGGGTAATTAGGTACATTTTATAATAATATAATACAGGGGTACATCAACATTATTGAAAACGTCCTTATCATGCTCATAATATTCCCTCGTTCTTAAAACCGTATGGGATAACCTAGGGATATAAATAAGAAAGGGGCGAGTAATAAAACCCAAAAAAGGGAATAAAAAAATCCACACATGGAAAAAGTTTCACATGTTAGACAAAATAAATTTATATGGGACCTAAATGGGGTGAGAATCCTAAAACGTAACAATGAATCATGATATAACATGATAACATAAAGATAACATGGGAACGTGGAAGCAACATTAAACATGGAATCATAAGATTATGTCAAGGATAAACACTAAGAAATCATAACATAATTTTCTTATTATAACCTACCATGAACCATACATGACATCTCATGAGACTAAAACATTACCAAAATCATTAGAGTGTAATGTGTGTGCACCCATTATAACCATATCTTGTACATGCCCAAGTGTGCCACATAGATCATATAAATTAAGAACAAATTGCATCACATTTTATCCCACAATTTTGTATTTTGGGTTACATACATGTAATTCACCAACCAATGGAGTACATGTACAACTATGTGAATACCATTGAGTGGAAATGGGTATGGGTATACACCTCACAAATGTTTGGCATGAAAAATCACAGTGACATTTCAGTGGTGTAATTGTTGCACATAAAGATTAATAAAATGGTTCAATAAGATAGAATTGGGTTTATAATTACTTATAAATAAGAAGTACAGTATGAGTTATATTTTATAACATAATCTAACATGACAATTTTGAAATTAATAGGCATAAGATAGGGAGGGTGTTTGAATTAAAACATTGTATGAAAAAAAATCATAGGTTAGTTTCGGTAGCATAATAGGGGTACATAACGAATCATGGGAGGTATTAATGAGAGTGAAATTGGCCTCCCATCAATTTTAAATCATATGTTATATAATAGGTATGTGTAAAATAATATCCCACCAATAGGAATTGTAAGACAAAGTTCACCACATAAATAAGGTGCTTGAATAGAGAAGAGAAAGAGAGGATTCCTTACTAAATTTTAGGAGAGTAATATCTTAGGTACAAGATATAATGTGAGTGAATAAATGATCTATAATTATTGGGAAATAAATTTTATTGAAGTGGGATATTTATATATTCATTAAAATACAACCAAATTAGATTCAAAAGGCTAATTACAGAGAAGGATCTTGAATGGAAAAGAAGTGAGAGAGGTCCCTTACCTTGAGAGGGTGATTACAAATGATTTGAGATGAGATTATTGAGTTCTTGGTGGAACTTTGGAAGGAATATATATAGGGTAAGGTAGATTAAGGACGTGCTCTAAGTATTTTTAGTGAATAGTAATGAGATATTGGGTGGGATTTTATAGGAAAAGAGAAAGGAGTTCATAATTATTTTGTAAACATAGGTTTTGGAATCTATATAATAAATTAATAAAAAACACAAAACTGCCCCTGGTTTCTAACAATTACAATGTTTTTTCACTACTTTATAAGCCCAAGGGCCAAACTCAATAAAATATTATGCTTGGTGATGTGGATGTGAGTCATGTTTATAAAGAATTGATTTTAAAACCATAAATTATAATATTGGTTTTGGAGGATTCAATGAAGGTTTTATAGAATTTATAAAATAACAAAAAAATTACATTAATTTAAATTTAAAACATATATCTGGTCTTGGATACCCTTTATATTATTTATTATTTCACTTTTGGGTCATTATTATGTCATAATACACACTGTATATTTATACATTATTTAATTTTTACCTGAAAATTTGACTCTCACAAAATTATGAAAAATTAACTATTTGATAATTTTTAAATGATTATTCAAAAAATAATATTTAATTAATCACACTGATTTTATAAATATGAAATTTTTTTCTTTGAGAATAATAATTGAAATTTATTGAGAAATTTTGGTTTTTTCGATAATAACTGTTTTCAAACTCTTATAAAAATTACATTTGACTTCATAAAAATTATATTATCATATATATTTAATAAATATTAATTAATTTTATTATTTTATTAATGTATCATTTATTTCTAAAATTCATTAAATCCTTAATAAGGAATATCCTAATTGAAATTGAATATTGCACAAAAAAATAGAATTTGTGTTTTACTGTATCAAAATAAAAAACATTTACAAAGTAAAAAATATTTAATTAAGGAATTATTCAACTGAAAATTCAGTATATATATATATATATTCATATTATTAGTTTATTAATATATATCCCTTTGTTACAGTAGAAAATTATTTAAGGGTAAGGTGCATAACAGTGATATTTTCATGTAGTGGTTCGGTGTACCTTGTTTGGGTCGTGATCTCGATGAGCTTGAAATTTTATCATAAATGTGTTTTCTCATTAATTAGTGGTTGGAAATAGGATTTAAAATGGTCAAGATAAAATAATAGTGATATTATCCACCTCTTAATCTCCTATAAATAGGATTCACATTGTATGGTCCTATTTAATGAGGCCATTACTTCTTTTGTCGGTGTCAATTGGATTTATCAAAACCCTATATTTGTACTAATATTATGATCACCATTGAATGAATATTTTATCAATAATAATTATTCTTAACTATCTTTCATATATGATAGCATATAATAAAACCATTGCAATTCAGGTGCTTTCTATAACCATAATAGGACATTTAAATCAATCATAAATGAGATTTTATTCATAAATGTTCAAGTCATTAGAGCCAGACATGCTTGGTTGGTAGCTCAAAGATCCAACTCACCTATAGAAAGAATCTAGAATATAATTGTTTCTCATATTTAGATAGAAATTTGAGAACCCAAATATGTATCTAATACCCAAATTTTAGTAATGTAGAGATTACATTAGATTACAAATTCCCCTAAAGCTTCCCAATTCTTCTTCATTGACGTGCAGTTCTTCTTTGAGTGACCCTTATTTCAACATGTAAAAATTTATGCATCTTGTTCCTTAGCTTTATTAAAGATAATAATTCACTTAGTAGTGCATTGAAAAATTTCATTAGACTTGGTGTCATCCTTATGTATTTTTACCTTTCCATTCCTATGGTTCACCATCATGGTTGATGTTTTTTCCTACCTAATATTTTTATGTTCTTAGAGAATCCGAGTAAGAAGATCCAAGAGAGACTTCAAAATATTTTTTATATTAAAATTCATAATAAAAAAATTGAATCTATGAGGTTGTTGGAATGTATGATATTGTTGTAAAATTATTCGGGTAGATTGAAACCCTGAATCTATAAATTATCAATATAGAAAATCATCTTGACTCTGCAAGGTTCAACTAGAAAACAATCTCAAATATTTATTGTGGACACTAAATTAGAGGTATCATAACTCTCCTATATATATATACTTTTACCGATAAAGATCAATATTATGGGACAATATGTTGTATATATCCATGTGGCCATAAAACCTCTTAAGATCACTTAACATGGATGATAACATGAGGAATTTTATATTCAATACATCATCTACTTGTTTCCAAAATATTGTATAATCCTCCTCACTATAATACTTAGAAGTCTCTTTATCAATAACTAAGAACACCAACACATAAAACATTCACTCTTCACATAATAATATTCATAATCACCTATAATAATTTTAAAAGTTCACTCCATCCAGGAGATTTGTTTCTCTAATATTGATCATAATGATAATGTTGAGGTTATATGAGATTCAATTTTCTAAATATAATGAAATTAGATTTTTCATAATTTATCTTGATTACAAAATGTGTAACGTAATTTTTTTTATTTTATTAGTGTCCCAAAATTTTATCAAATCCCTATATCCCTCATCCTTAGATTCAGAATTTATAGTCACATAGACATTATAGTGGAAAGGATCCATATATCCCTTCCCATAACCTAGACATGATCCAAGTCAAATTAATCAATGGTAATTAGTTAGGTGGTATATCCAACTAAAAAATTGACAGTTCCTTGGTATATTTAGAGAAATATTCTATCCTAAAATATTATAATTTATTTTTTCAACACTATCCTCAAAATTATACCATGTATTGTGAGGAAATAAGTCTTGTGGTAAATTTGTCTATGTCAACCCAAAAATTTCATTAAAAATCCATGAAAAATGCAAGTTTCCTAATTAGGGATAAATAAAAACTTCAATCTATGGTTTAATTATAAATAACACAATGGAAGTAATTTTTGACTTAACGTTTGTAATGAACGAGCATAGGATGAGCCGACACACCACCCAACTCAACATTCCACTGGGCCTAAATGACATTCTTGATCCCCACAGAGTGAAAACTTGTTTATAGGCATAATGAAATCCTTTATTGGGAATTTATTTCCTCTCAAATAAAAATTAAAACATATCGTGTCTTTTAAAAAGAATCTTCAATGAAAGGTCCATTAATTTGGAATCTTTTAAATTTATAAATAAATAGAAAATATAGAAAAAAAACTAAACAATCCAAATGAGTTGAAACCAATACTTGAATGGCCTGAAGGGCTTCATTTTTTTATTTTATTTTATTATGGATAATCCCTATTTTAAGGGTTGATGGGGAACCCTTACATGACCCGTAGGCCTGAGGCACAAGGCCCGACATGACTCAAAGGCCAATACATGACCAGAAGGCCCATAGGCATATTATGCCCATTACATGGCATGTAGGCCCAAACCACCAGAACTAACCCTCCCCATATTCTGCATCATTGATCACCTATCTACCCACCTTGAATTGCTGATTAGCTAGAACTGCCATGTACAAAGCTGCACGGTGCCTGGTCCTGATGGCGATTGCCATACCCTCTCATTCATGTAATCTGGTTAGCTCACCTTCTGGTGACTTCTACTCTTTGCTCTGATACTCTTCTGGGGGATTCTCTATGTTAACTACGCTACTCCATGGCCTCTATGGCCTAGATCCCTGAGGCCCGAAGGCCTTTGATGGCTCGAAGATCCTGAGACCCGTTGTCCCAAACCGGTGGCCCGAAAGCCCAAATCGGGTGAATAGTTCCAGCTGCTACAGTACCAAATAGTACATGCTACAACACCTCCTATAGTACTAATACAATACTTAGAAAGTATCCTCTACCCAATTTTGAACCTGGGTCTCTTGGATACTAATCAGGTGCCCTTAACACTTGGGTACGGGCTCGTTGGCGAGTTGCAACCAATAATGATTCAACACATTTTACAAATAATCCTAGGCTGAATAAAAAAACAAAAATTCCATATCTAGTAATAAATAAATAATAAAATGAAATAGAATAAATACTGAATACGAATAACGATGGAATTATTGGCCGCATTCACCAACATACAAAAATAAAATAAAACTAGAACTGAACCATGCACTGAATCCAACTCTATATAACCCAAGGTTTCTCTCCAAATCGCAAATCACCGTCATAAGACCATGATAAATATAACCAATGTGATGGAAAATTGGAAACTCTGTGTAATAATTGTAACGACACATACACATATTAGTGTGTATATAGGGTGTGAGAGAAATGGCCAAGTAGGATCAAACCGAGGAGTCTAGGAAATTACATTAACTAAAAATGACATAAATACTAGTTCTAAATACAATAAAAATTATAATGTTTTCTATCCTATAAGTCCATAATGAAAAAATTAAAATATTATTTCCATAAAATATAAAAAAATTCCTTTAAAACCTATATTAATTAAAAGACATTAAAACCAAGTCCAAAATCTTTACCATTTTATGAAAAAACTGGGGAAACCCCCTTTTAAAAGTAATTTTAAAACATTTCATATAGTTGAATTTTTAATCCAAACATTCACTGAAAAACAATATAGAAACAACCATTAAAATCACCTGAAAAGATACTCTCCCATAAATAATGGGTGAAAAAAGGCATCCCTAGGCAAAGGAGAATAATGAAACAGAAACAAAATTAATGTAAAAAGTGTGACTAATCATACAAGATCATAAAAATAAAATAAATATAGAATGATATTTACATATATAAACTATGTTACATGGAACATGTTTTATAGGATAAAGTCCTATCCACTAATGTAATATAATCCAAAATAAGATACTAAAACCCGTGGTCGTCCTATAAGAACCATTCTATTTCAAAAGTCCCATAGAACATGTTAGGAAGTAAAATATACAATCAGAATGAAGATACCATAGGAAATACTATCTGAGAGTTATCAGCTTCCACGGTTTTGACTCTAGCTAAAACATAAGCTAAAATATATTTTACACTAATATAAGTCTATACATAGTTTCATAGAATTCCCATGACTATGAAATCAAAGAGGTGAATAATAAATGAAGATAATTACACAAATAAACACAAGAACTTCACACCCATCACTTTAAACACCATCACATAGAACACTCTATATCATGTCAAAAACCTATAAAATAAATGACAAAAAAACCCATGTTAGGACCAAATATGAGGTGAAATAAATGAGGGTCTCATGAAATAAAAACTCTTTACCTTTAAATTTATAAAAAATTATTTTCATTAAAAGAAACTCAATATGTTGTGTGCTTTAATTTTATTTAAAACCCAATCAAATAAATTTTTTTAATACACCTAATCACACCCAAAATTTTGAAACTAAAATAATTGTTTTAAAATGTGGTAGATTTATTTGAAAAACCAATGTGAGGCCAAGGAAATAAATTTTCAATTCTAAAATGATTTAAATTATCCCATTAATAAATATCAGAACCACTTGGTATACAAAATCCTTAAATTTAAGGGCAAAGCCTAAAATTTATAAGATAAAATATTCATGCCAAGATTAGAATTAAAATAAACAATTTGTAATTTTGTTCAATAAATCATAAAAAAATATAAATTATCTTGAAATTAATTTCTAATGTCCAATAACTCTATTATTTGAAAAATGAAATAAGAATATAGAAAAACCTTCCTCAAATTGGTGTAAACCAGGAAACATTGTGTTTCCTTATATGATGAGAACGCATACAAGTAATAATTACCCATATAAATTCTCTAGATAATGAAAATAATACGTTATAATTAATAAAAACATATTCATAATGATCTAGGGTTCTGAGGAAAAAGAGAAAAACCAGGGGAATAGAGGAAAATGGAAATTTTAATAGTAAAGGATAGGAAGAGGGAAGATTACCTTTAAGAACCTATCACATCAAATGGGAAGAATATTAAAATCATAGAATGATAAGAAACTCATCATAATATATAAAGAAGTCCAAATGATGACTGGGATGGGTGGAAAGTTAAAAAAACACCCAAAAAATAAGAGGGGAAAATTTTAAAAAAGTGAATTTTTAAACATCGGAAGCTTAGAAAGCTTAACTAAGTAGTTTGGTAAATAACACACCATATGTAAACATTGATCTAGAAACATACTAGGAACCCACACAGTTTAGATTCACAATTAATACTAACTAGTAACCAACCGTGTACACAACCTAAATATAAAAATGAGTTTCATGATTATTTGTAATACCCCACATGCCTTAGAGAACCGTGCATCGAAAGTTTTAAAATGGCATCGTTAAGTCTAGATCATAGGCTTCATGGTCATCACATGTTTTCTATAAATTGTTCACTAACTGTGAAACCAAAAATACATTAAATAATTTTTATAAAAATAGGAGAACTCCAAAAAACTCTAAATAACTCAATATTAGACCAAAATTAAATAATATTAAGAACACAAATGACATAGGTGTGTCACATAATTCCATAATGGATTTTATTTATCATATGAATAAATACTCTTTATTTCATCATTTTTCATGCTCGATAATATTATGTAGATTTTTCATAATTAATTGACAATGGATTGAAAAAATAATTTACACATAACCCATTTATTTTTATTCCATTTTTCATTCATTTTAATTAATTCACTTTATGTGATCTTGTTTAAACATCCAATAAAGATACATCACACAAATTAATAACTATCAATGAATATAAAAAATAAAATAAATATATGGTATGATAACATGCCTTTACTCGATCAAATTTATCCTTTAACTAATAAACTACCCTAGTGTATAGGGGAAAAAACATTGAGTAAGGTTGGGCTTGAGTTATAGCATTATAGCTTTAAAATTTATTATCTCATGGGTTGGTTTCACCTCAACATAGTTTCAAATCCTATCCTATTTTATGGAAGTTACATCTTATAAATGTTCTTACTCAACCTTGGGTGAGGGGAAGCAAGGATTTTAGGTTTTATTAAAGAAACCATAGACACCAATTACCATACATAATATGGAATACGAGATGATACATAGATCATTAGATATAATTTAATAAGAAGTTAGCAAGAAATGATTAAATAATAATTGAATTAAATATAAACCCAATAGTTACATAGGTTGGAAAAGCTCATGATCATCCACACATTTAATAAATATTCATTTAAAACAAGCTATCACACATTTCAATCCATTCATTATTTAGAAAAAATTCTAGAATTAATAATAAATCATCATATGGATTAATTAATTTATCTTAATTATCCATCCAAACAATCCTTTAGATTAAGATACATTTTAATTTTAAATAAATTATATAAATAAATTTTAATTAATATTTTTAATTATACAGTTTGTATTAGAGGTGAAACATAATGTTACTTTCTAATTTTTCCTTAAACCCATTTCTGTATTTTAACTCTTACTTGGAGTGTTAACATAAAATGTGACTAATTATATGTATGATTATTTTCATGTATACTATACTCATAGTTATGTATTACTAAATGGAGTGTTGTAATAACCAAAAACTATAATTTTTTATATTCAATCCATGTAGTTTTTAAAAAATTTAAGACTACACACCATACCTTTAATATATGTGATGTGTACCACTAGTAATTACCATGAAGTACATGACATGTATGGAAACCAGTAGAATTACAAGAAAAAAATTTATTGAAAATTTTAATTCTGCATCTGATCCAATGAGATACTCAAATTCTAATCTATGTGGGAAAACCCTATAACACAGTGTGTACATAAAGCTATAAACCATGTAGTTTAGTCTCTTTTAACAATTCCCGTAGCTTATTTACTGGCACTATAAACCTATGGGTTTTACATGTTTACTGAGAGGTTTATTAAACATTAAGTGAAATGTATAACCCAGTACATGCCATGTAAAAAAATTATTTCCAAGTCTTGTGGATGGAAGTCATTATAAGACATGCATTAATTACATCCCATTAACTTTGACCAAACAGTTTCCATGATTCCTTGGAGGAAAAACCTAGTTGGCGTACATGATGTGTAAACTAACTACTCACCAATAACCACTATCAAACTGAATTGTAATTGGTTCTCAATATGTAGTGTGTATTGAATTTATATACTGAACCCCCACATGACTGTTTTTAATTGCATTGAATGTCTTTCTGTGGTTGAAAGTGGGTACAAACATGTATGTTTCTTTAAAAATTGTGTATTTGTGTCATATAGCCAGAATCTTTTGAGCCTATAAAAGGGATATTGAAGTGTTCTTTGTATATTATTGCTATAATCTTATTCATATAAAATCTAACAATCATTATATCTAAACATTTAGATTATAAAATGAAAAACTTCAAATGAAATGGTATCATAGAAAATGTGTAATTAATAAATGATAATAAATAATTATAAATTAATATGTGATTTCTCTAATAACAATTGAATGTTTGAAGGAACAAAGAAGGTGGTTGGATCAGTCACAATAATGGTTTTCATTAGATCCTTTAGATAAATTTGGGAAACTCGATGATGACAACCCTATAATATTCTACGAGTGTATCTTTTCATATATAATTTATAATTAATTTATGGGCAATAAATAATCCAACTTACCTTCATATCAAATCATAATTATAATGAAGAGTTTAAATTATATCCCATCGCATCCACACATGATCCTTGTATTTATTAGAACCCCCGATTTATTTTCTAGTGAAAGGATGAATACACCAATAATTTTTCATCATTCACCATCAACCACAATAATAATTCCTTTTATCTCTAATGATTATTTCTTATTCTCTTAATCTTAAGAAGGATGAGGAGGAACTGAATATCCAATACTTGAGATCAATCTTGGGAGAAATATTCTCAGTATAGAGAGAATTATCTAGAGATAATTTTTGGGTATAATAATTCTCCATAAATTGAAATGATATAAGTGAGTAAATATACTTAGGTAAAGAGAATGTTTTTATTTAATATAGGACATCAACATATATCTTTATTTTAAATAAACAAACCAATGAACAATAATAATATTAATAATAATATTTCTATAGCATTCACTAGATCGTAAATTATTTAAATGCCATTTTTAAATTAATAAATTAATGTTTATTTAAAGGACATTGAACTAAATATAAATTTTACATATAGAAACTTAATTTAACCTCACCATTTTTCAGGTAATATAGTACTCATAATCATATCCTTCTATATATGTTGTACATTTTTGTCTTGTTCCTTTCGTTATAGTTGGTTTTTATGGATAAAAGGGTCTAGGGTGAGGTTTTGATTCATATTTTAGAGGTTGATAAGTTTCCTGGGTTGTTTACTTATGTTTGGTCAAAAATGTGTACCTAGAATAGCTAAAGGTAGTCCACCATCTATCTAGTGGAAGGCTAACACTAGGGATTCCCTATAAGAATCCCAATGACAATCCAGTGAAAGACCAAAGGCTAGCTGATGGGGTGTCTAGTGGTACAAGAATCATTACTATCTCCACCTGCCAATCAGTAGGCTATCTAGTAGCCTTTTAATATCTATAAAATCCAGTAGCCTACCAATGACACCCTACTGGGCTTGGAAATTTTGGGGAAGTATTGTATTTCATCTATTTGGAATACCTATTTTTGGTCTTAATCAATCTATTTTGACCAAAATTTGACTTGTAGACTCTCTTTAGAAATAATTGGATCACTAAACTCAATTCCTTGGTGGATCAAAGCACCATTTAAAGACATAGTCCTCTCTTTGTTGGTTTATGTTCATTTTAATCATCAATCACCTTTTCCTTCCAATTCCTTATATTTCACTATATGGACTGGCTTTATCAATGATGAGAATTACTATGTTCATGATTAAAATATTTTAATTTATAGATCCATTGTAAAATTTAAGGGTCTTTATTGGGTCCTCAATCCTTATTGTATATTGATTAGGAATTTTGGAGGTATGTTCCCCTTTTGGATTTTCCTCATTAAAAACAAGTCAATTTCGATATTTATGAATGATAAATCTTGTTCTAGGATACATTATCAATTACAAAGGCCTTTGAATTAGCTGGGATAATTTTTTACACATAGGTATTGAAATTCCCAGTGTTTTAAGGTATATGGTTTCATGATTCATATTTTTATTATGAACCTTCCTTTCTTTCCCTTCTAAATTGATTTCTTAATTTGATTCATGGAACATAAATGGGGTTGATGAAATATGATAATATAAAATATAGTTTTAAAATAGGAATATACCCCTGTTATTTTTAATGGAACTGGATATAATGAATGATTTTTTGTGGTTTCAAAGATTAAATTACCATGAATGATATTGTTGTGGTAAACCTAGTAGTGATTGACGATGTTGTAGGGATCTATCCATATGGATGAACACTTTATTATTTCATTGTTAAACTTGTGTAATGTGTGAACAAGGTTTCCTATATTATGGAATGGATCTTCTCTCGGTAGTGTAGTCACCCCTATACTTTTTCTTCTTGGAAAATGATCACACCAAGTGGACTATTGATCTTGATAATGGAATAAGGATCCTCATTGACCTATAATTGTTTGTACTCATGACCTTGTTTTCCCTATTGGTTATCTTTGAAATTATTTATTCGTGTGTGAACTAAAAATATTCCAAAAACATGTTTATTATCATGATTTGTAAAATTTTTAAAGGGTTATTTTATTCTAGATTTATGTTAAACTGTATTCCATGACTTATATCAAATTATCTAAGAATAATTTGTTTATTTTATAATGTCTACTTATGAATCATTTGGTGGGATCCCACTGTTATCTTTTTTATACACCCTGTAAACACAAGTGGGTGTATATAGATCTTATTTGATCTTATGTAGGTAAGGTAATGTCACCATATGAATGTGGTGGATTTTTTCATTAGCAAGGTGTGAGATTCTGTAGGTGACACCACATTATAAGAAGTTGCGCCTGAGTAGTTTTGAGTAATTGTTTTTGGGTTTATTTATGCTGGAACTTATTTTTCCTATTGATTATACCTATCTTTTATTGCCTTATTTTTGATACAGTAATAAATTACTTTTATCTATAACCTTGTTTCATGTTCTGTGGGGAAAAATCAATCCCAAAGGTAGTTCTTTATGACCAGTTTCATGTTTCTAGGTCATGAAGAACAGGAATGAACATTGGTCCATGTTATAATTGATTCAATTTATGGATGGTTTGGGTAATCTAGTTTGGATCATGAAAAATTATTATCAAATGAAAGTGTTCATGTTTCCATTTTTGGAACTCATTTTGGGATGTTTTGGTAGATAAGAGATTAGAATGTGGGAACTTAAGGGGTAGGTTTTGAGTGAGTGTCTAGCGATCTATTATCATTACAAGACTTACGTTACCATGAGTTATTTGGAAATGTGACATTTGGGATTTAGAGAGTTTTAATAAAAACCGTTATTTTGTTCATATCTTGATAATTCTAGTTTAATATTTTTGTATTAAACAAGAATAGATTGGTAAATCATTTATAACTACCAATAAATCTCTTTCCATTCATTCTAGAAATTGGGACACCTCTATAATGAAGAGGAAGAAGGTTTTTCAATGTACCTTAGGCTATTTCTTTATGTGAGTATGTTATATTAGACCAAAACCATCATATTTTAATGATCCAAAACCAAATTTATAATATTCTTAATTAATTTCATGTAATTTGTTAGTAAATGGTTTTCTGGGAAAAATTGAAAAATTGTTTAGGTATGCAACATACTGTGACAACCTACCACAGGTGTAATGTACTTACCATGTGAAGAATCTAAACAGACCATAAAGGTCAAGTAACTATGTAGATACTACCATGTGCTGAATTCCAATTAACCACATGAACAAAGTTCATACCATTTATCAAATAATATTATTCTATACAAGACATTAAAAAACCATGCATTTACAATCATCCTAGATTGTATTAAAGATGAACCTATCATGTGTTGAGAATAAACATACCACATGAACAACCAAACTACCATAATATGGGTATGCAAAATTTCACTAAGTCTTGTACTGACTGTGTGTTTTTGTATTTGTAGTTACTAGAAGAACAACTACCCACTACATTAAGAAATGTTCATACCATGAGTATTAAAGAACTAACTGTGTGAAGCAATGAATATAACATGCGACAATGTCTAATTCCCACAGTAATAAAAGAAGTTAATACATGAATCCATGGACCCACTGAATGAACTAGTAGTTTGACCACATCAATAAGTGAAGTAACAGTGACTAGTTTCTATGAAATATGACCATTACAATCGACCATGAGTTCAATTAACCATGTTTTGAGTGAATAATACCGCACATGAGCCTTAGATCGGTTGGTGAGAACTCTTTAAGTGCATCCAAGTGACCCAGGATGAAACCCAGGAAGAGGAATATTTCTGGCATTGTAGTAGTGTTGTAGCGGGTACTGTAGTAGGTACTGTTTGGCACTGTAGCAGCTAAGACTTTTCCTCTGTTTGGGCCTTCAGGCCACCGATTTGGTCCCCAAGTCCTTTAAGGCCTTCGGGCCACCCAGGCCTTCATGTCAGTAAGGACTTTGGGCCACCACAAGGCCTTCATGCCACCTTATGTGTAGATGAAAACTAGACAACCTACAAGGTACAAGCTCGAGAAAAAGGATAAGCAAGGAGCCTTCACCATAGAAGATGCTAAACAGATTGCAATAATGATAGGGTATGGAACCTGCCATCGGGACAAGCCTATGCATGCACGAGAAAGCCTAGCTGAACATCCATGAAAATGTGGAGAGCTGATTTCATGATGATGATGCTGGGGAGGAGCAGTTCCAAGTAGCTAGTCTGGTTTGTATGTAATGTTTGAAGCCTATGGGCAATGAATTCCTCTAAGGTTTATGGTCCATGTAATATTACACCTACGGGCCTTGTAAATGTTCCACCACACCCCTTGAAAGGTATATTATCAAAAATAATAAAAATGAAGGCCTTCAAGCCATTGGAGGAAGTGAATACTACCTATCATATCTAACTTAGTAGTAGATCATTTTGAAGTATAAAATGGACTGTTTTCAAATAATTAATTGTTGTTTTAGTAAAATTTAGGCTCCATTTATTATTGTCCAATGAATAATTCTGTATGGAGTTATTCATAAAGAAGAATATTGTTCATTTGAAGAATTTAGCATAATGAAGTGTATTGAATATACTCTTGATGATGTGCTACACATAAGACTTGTCTAGAACTCTTCATGACACTCTATGTTTCTTGAACCAAATGTGAAACATGTTCAAGCTCCTTTAAAAAACAATTTAAGAAATTTCTCAAAATTAAAATATTCATATTTATCTTCACAACCTCTACACATATCTCATCTCTTAATATTTCTATTTATGCTTTATATTTATCGATGAGTTCTATATTTTTTTGTTTATCTACCAACACAGGCTCCTACACTAAATTGGAGAGTAGTATAATCTATTTTTAAATTCTTATCTTATGTACTACCATTTATAACTATATAAGAGGTCATTTGTGATCTATAAGATTTTTATCCCACGTATAACTATGGAAGAGGCTCTATGCTTGTAAAACCTTGTGAGCTATTATGTAAAAACCTAATCCAAGTTGTGGATTAGCTTATTTATTTTACAAATTTCTCGATAGTGGGTGATTAAAAAGTAGAGGGTATTAGGTCTTAACTTAATACTAAACCACTTATTTCAATTTATAATGTCTTCTTTATTTTTTTGTTTTTCTTTTCATTAATAAAAAACCACTATCAGTTTTTAAAACTAATAAAAAAACTTTGACAGTTTTGTTTAACTTGGGTTTTATTTTGGACGTTTTTTATTATTTGAAATTCTTTAACAAGTTAAGATAATGTTTAAAATCATTTTAACTGGGTCCATATAAAACTTATATTAATCATTTTGAAGGAAAATATAATATAATTATAATATTTTAATTAACATGGATTATTTTAAAATTTGGTATATTTATGTTTTAAATATTTTTAAAATAATTTTTTATTGGAAACTCAATTCACCCCTATTGAGTTTTTCAATATGACCAAAATTTTGTATTAGAGAAGTTTTATATATCTTTTTTCTATGATCAAGTTGTATTTAATTATTTGAAATTTATATTAGATACAAATTTCATTTTTTGGATAATCATAAAAAAGAAGTAACTTTAACTAATCAACTATCTTACTATAATGGATCAAATTATATTCAATGTAAAATTAATATAAAAATTCATTTCGAAATTATGGGATTTGATGTATAGACTGTTATTGAAGATAATTATTAAAAATAAAAATCTATAAGAGATTATTAGAGTGATGAAACTATATATGATTATGATTAAAATGGCAAAGTAATGAATGCGTTGTACTGTGCTTTAGGAAAATATGAATTCAATAAAATATATTCCTTTTATACATATTTTGAGATTTTAGATACTCTTTCAAAATCTTATGGGGGAACCTAAAAGTTAAATAAAATACTTATACTATTTAATATGATACATTCTTGAAGAATGTTGATGAATCCATTTTTTACATGTATCTCAGGTTTAGCGAAATAATCAGTATGATTAATGAATTGGGAATAACAATTACTGATAAAGATCATGTAATGAGACATCACATATGATTACCAAATAAATGGATATGAACCACTCTTTGCATCAGAAAATCCTATGACACCAGTGAATTACATGTAAAGGAACTCAATTTAAAACTCATGATGTATGGGGAGGAATTATAGGTAAATAAGAATGTTGATGAATCGAAGAGGCAGTCAATAACATTTAAGACTGTTGAATAAAGACTGAAATAAAATATCAAAGTTGAAAGTTTGTTTCATGAGGAATCACATGATAAAATTGATGAGGAAGTATCTAATTTAACCATAGGATTCTATAAATTTTATAGGAATAAGAAATTATCAAAGAAATCTAGTTACAGAGGTAAGTATGATAATAAGGGAGATTGGAAAAATGATTGGGAAAATGATGTTTCCAACAATGAAATAATATATAATGAGTGTGAAAGAAAAGGACATAAAAAAGTACATTGTCCTAAGATGAAATATAAGAATAATTATGAAGAAAGAAGGTAAAAATTATTAAAAGGATATGAAAACCACATGGAGTAATTTAAAGGAAAGTTCAAGTGATTCAGACTCAACAAAAGAAGATAAAAATAATAGAGAACATATGTTCTTATGAAAAACATGTCATATATATCAAATAATTTTTTATATTCTCATATACATACCATTAATATTTCAGAAAACAAAAATGATAAAGAAAATATATCTAGTCCAGATCTATTAGAATATTATAATATGATGGAAGAATAATTTAATGAGTTAAAATATAAACACAAAATTTTAAATAAGTATTATGATCTATTTAATCACTATAAATTTTATTTTATTGTATAAAAATAAAAAAACTCTCAACCATTAAAGGAATGCATTGAGATTAAATCATCTAATAAGAAATTAAATAAGTATATGGAATGATTCACTAGAGGTATAAAAACTCTAATTAAGTTCTTGGTAATAAAACTACTCCAAAATATATTACTAGAATTGGTTACCATCCTATATAGAGAAAATTTTATAATAATAAATTTTTACATGGTTCGAGTTCTAATAGTTCTATAAAAAAATATTTTTCTTCTAGACCAAACAATGTATTTATTTCTAAAAGCTTAACATATGCCTATAGGAAAATAATTAAAAAATTTGTATTCCAAAATCTATTTTTACAAACATTTAGAGACCCTAGAAGATATGGGTACCAAATTAATTTTTCTTTAAAACTTATTCTATTGGAAACCTACTTCAAAAATACCAGTAAGAACCTATGGTATCTGGATATAGGATATTCCAGACACATGACTGGAGACTACCCATGCTTCAAGAACCTTATCAAAGTGGATAGTGGACATATAAACTTCAGTTACAATGATAAAATAAAAATAAATGGAATCAGAAAAATTGGTTACTCTTGAATTGTTTAATTTTACAATGTTTTACTTGTAGATGTATTAAAATATAATCTACTGAGAATATCATAGTCATGTGATGAGTGTTATAATTTTATGTTTTAGAATAAATCATACAAATTTTATGATTCAAAACATGTTTTAGTATTTACTACCATTTGAAATGATAACATAAATACTATTGATTTAAATTCATTATTTTCTAAAAATATTTATTGTTTAAGTGCCTTTCATAATGAATATTTGATTTTTTAAGGGAATAGACCACTGTAATATTAACTCACATTGTAATGTAACTAGGAAAGGATTATTTAAAGATATTCATAGACTATATCTCCCAAAAGAAAAAATATGTAACCCAGGTCAAAAATCAAATCAACATAAAATCTATTTTAGAACAAAGAAATAAGTTTCAACTTATCATCCACTAGAGTTGATTCAAATTGATTTTTTTATACCTTATTTAGTTTCTATCTTAAATGTAAATCACTATTCTTATGTTCTTGTAGATAAAATTGTTAGATACACCATAGTATTATTTCTATCCCACAAAAGTGAATCATGTTTTTATTTTTCCAAGTTTTCCAGATCTGTAGAAATTATTATTAGACATAAAAATAATAAATTAAAAAGTATTCATGTGAATGAATTTGAAAATCATGGCTTTGAATCACTATGATCACAACATGTCTATAGTAACAAATTTTATGCTCCTAGGAATCCACAACAGAATGGTGTCGTAGAGAGGAGAAATATAACCTTTCATTAAATTTCCCAAATGATGCTCAATAAGTATGATTTATCTATTTATTTTTGGGAATAGGCTATGAATATAGCTTGAAATAATATTTATAGAGTTCTAATTGGAAATATTTTAAAAAAAATCCCATATCATTTTTGTAATGGTAGAAAACAAAAAGTTGATTACTTTAAGGTTTTTGGGTTTAATGTATTTACGATCAATACAAAAGAGAATTTAGACAAATTTTCTTCCAAAAGTGATGAATAAATTTTCCTTGGATATTCTACATTCAATAAATCATAAATGGAATTTAATAAAATGACCAATATTATGGAAGAATTATTACATGTAAATTTTTATGAGATAAATACACATGAGCCTAAAAACCCCTTTAGAGAATATTCAGGTTGAACTTTCCAATATGGATACCAATGATAATCCTAATAACAATTATGCCAAAACCCATGTATATAAATATCTGTTTTCTGAGGAACTTCTTGAACCTAGAAATATAAATGTAATTTAAGTATCAAATAATTCTAATCCTAGATTTATTAGGACTGATGGAGACCATCCTTTAGATGTTTTTATAGGATACCCAAATAGAGGAACACAAAATAGATATTATCTTGGAAACAATGTTGAAAATCAGGAATTTTCGTCACTAATAGAGCGTAATAACATCACAGAAGAAGTATATTATGGGTTTTGTGTAATATAAATGAAATAATAACTAACTAAATTTGAATGAAATAGAGTCTGGGAATTCGTTGAAATAACTAATGAATACTTTAATATTTTAACTAAATGAGTGTTTAAGAACAAGGTTGATGAATAAGGAACTATAATTAGAAATAAGTAAAGAATATTTCTACAAGGTTATCATAAAGGGGAAGCAATTAACTATGGGGGATTATTTACACCAGTAACCAGACTTGAATCCATCAGAACGATTCTTTCAAATACAACACATTTGGATTTAAAATTATATAAAATGGATTCTATGAGTGTATTTTTAAATGGTTATATAGCTGAGGATGTCTTGTTGAAAAAATACACTATATTTACAGAAAATCATTTCCCAAATAATGTTTTTAAATTAACAAATTCTTTAAATGGTTTGGAACAAGACCCAATAGTTTGGTATGATAGGCTTAAATAATTTTTATTTTTCTCATGGTTTTTTCAAAAGGAATATATGATCCTAATTTATTTAGTAAAATACTTTCAAAATATGTTTTAGTAGTACAAATCGTTATGGATGATATTATATTTGGATCTTAAATTAAATTTTTATGTACTAAATTCAAAATAATGATGAAAAATTAATTCAAAATGAGTTTAATGAGAGTGATTTACAAGATAAAATTATATACAAATTTTTGTATACATTTGTTAAATATTTATTAATGAATTATTTGATAGTGAACTAGATTTTTTTCAGTAGAATTATGAATTCTAGAATTAATGGGGTATATGATGAAAAAGTGCCAAAAAATTGGTTTTACACACTTTGGTATCATATATGTGACGTGAATACCTCATTCAAAGAATACATGTAAGACCAAAAACCATCCCATGGAACACTTTCATGACATAAATATAGCATAAATCATGTAATATCATTACACAACATAGAGATTTAAATGATAATAATGCTGCAAAAAATGAATGTCATACATTACAAGTAGAGATTTCCTGATTTCCATGTTTCAAAGGCTCGCTCGACCACATATATATGGATACTCATCTATTGGAAATGTGGATATGAAATAAATGACATGAAACCAACTTACATGATGTGAATATGTTAGTACTAAAGTCACTTAATCTAGTAAACAATTTTCATGACATACACACCATGTACTTCTCAGGCCCATTAATATTTTTACTGCTCCACCACACATAATATCTTGAAAAAAATTCACTTTCTCTATTTTTTATTCCATAATTTTATTTTTTATCCTAAACTAGATTTTAATGATTAATTTCTTTATTTTTATTAAATCCATATGAGTTTTTAATCATTCATCACTCATTCGTCAACTTTTGTAATATCATTTTCAAATCCGAGGCCCTTTTCAATTACGTAGACAATTATTTATCAAGGTTTGCATAGTTCTTCAATGATTCATCATTATTAGTGATTTCATTATGTTTTATTATTTTGTTTGATTTTATATTTTTTCTATATTCCTTGATCATCAAAAGTTAGTTTCTAATTGAATTTATATTAATTTCAATTTTTAAATATTGATTATTAATTATTTTGATCCTCGATTTCTTATTTCTAAACTGTTTCTTGATTATTCATTTAATATTTACATGATTTTTATCATCAACTCCATGCATGAATAATAAAAATAGGTTTAAGGGTAGAGGGTAGGGGAATTTCTGAAGATACTGAATCCATATATTGAACCCATTTAACCATATAGGTAGTGATTAGGTTAATAATAATTGATTTTCACATTCTTTCAAACAACCTTGGCCATGTGAAGTGGAGTTTAAAGAACCAAACCTAATTGAAGTCGAGCAGGACTATGGCCATTAGCCCATGAAACTTTCGGTATAGAATAAAAGTGTAATGCACCTATGTTGTTGGATATAATCGGACCATGGGAAATTTATAGCATAGGTAGATCTAATTGGTTAGACAAAAACCAATTAGTTACTTTTTAACCACTTCATTGAATAAGCCTTAGGAAAATTCGAAGTTAAATATAGGATTATCTTTTATCAATAGACCTAAAATTGGCCAGAATACGTTCCTTTGTTATCTAATTTAAAACCAAACTACCAAGAATTAGTTACAACCCAATATTCAAGAGTGAAAGTGAGTAATCCATTATAAGGGTTTTGTTCAATTTGTTGCTGACCTGCCAATAGTTCCCATGGGTTCAACCCCACATAGCCACTTTACTATGCCATTATAGTAAGTGTCTTTTGGGACTATAAATTCTAATCCAAAATCTACCTGTATAAATTCAAAAATGAATGGGGGAGTCAAATTTTGGAACTGTTGCTGGGGATTACTATTTCGTTGGAAAAATGACCTTTAGATTGAACCCCAAATTACCTCACCCTCCCCTTTTTTCTTTTCCTTGTCATTTTCCTTTTTACATTTTTTCTTCAGGCACACCTGTATTCTCTCTATTTATCTCTATATTTTCTTCTTTTTGGCTAGTACATGATCCAAGGACCCTTGAATCCCTCAATAAGATTAGATGCACAAAAACCAATTCTCTTTTATCCAGATATTGATAGAACAATCGCTACACACCACCACTTCACAATGTATGGGCATAACAATATTTCATTGCCACACCTTAAAGACCCCCAAAACATTATTCCTTATGATTAGGGTGTGTGACCCTCAAAATAGGAGTAGACTATTATGGAATATAGTTTGAAGTCCATTAGTGGTGTTTCACGCAACATTTCTATCCCACCAATTCAGGCACAAACTTTTTGAAATCAAACCTGGACTAATTCCAATGATCTAGAATAAGGGTAAATTCAATGGGACTCAAATAAAATACCCCCATGAGAAAATATAAAACCTTCTTTAGGGTTTATATAACTTTCTCAACAAAGAGGTAACATCAAATTATTTTTGATTAAGAGTATTCTCATTCTCCTTACATGGAAGAGCCAAGGATTGGCGAAAAATTAAATCTCAGAAATCAATAAAGACTTCAGATGAATTAGAAAAGAAATTTCATGACAAAACATCCCACCAATCTGTTAATGGATGATCCAAAATTAAATTCAAAACATTTCCTTGGAGGATGGAGAAGTATCATGGTAATCATGAAATAGATTCAAGGAGCTGACTCACAAATCTCCATATCACTAACTTGATGTGTGGATTCAATTTTGAATGATTTATCTGGGAAATCAATTAGCTGCATGAACTATGGTAGATACTACTTCTGATAAATGAATCATGATTAGGATGCCAGATGTTGGAAAATTAACTCTTGGTGGAGTTTATCACAATTCTAGTATAAGGAAAAGTGATCGTAGAGTGCCCAATGTGGAATCCATTAAGTTAAAGAGACTATCCGCCTGGAATCTCAAGTTTAATATCTTACCAAGAAGCTAGAATCAAATCAATTACATACTGCTCCACCACCTCCTCCTACTTGAGTGATGAAAATTTAGTCCTGTGAGATGTGTGGATGCCTGCATTCATTCCAATATATTAGGGTAGGTGTAGAGAAACCTCAATTCCAAGATTGTAATTATGTTAATTAAAATAAAAAGGTCCGTAGTATCAATAGATAAATTACCAGTAGAGTCCATATTATCCATAAAAAAACATAGGTTACGTCAATCAAAAGAGGGTAAAGGTACCAGAAAGGAATCAGGTCCCACATGGGTTCCCACTACAAGGTTTATATCCACGACAATAATAACAATTCCAATAACCATTTCTAAGAGCTCAACTATTTCCACCTAATCAAAAACAATAATTAAAATAAGTTCCTAAAATATCACCTCAATAAGAACAACTCTCTAGAAAAATATTTAAAACCTCCTTATCTCCTTCACACAAAATGCAAAAATTTGTATTACAACCAATGAGATAGCGATAATAAAGAAGCAGGTTTCACTTTGCAACGTGGAACATCAACGAGGGAAGACTTCTAAGACATTATATGATCAGCTACTGAGTAATTTTATTGGTAATACCGAATATCATTTATGGGAAGAGGCTAAATATAAATCATTTAAAAATGAAAATGTGCTTATTTTTGAACAAGAAGGAAATGTTGAGAAGAACCAGTTGAAATAGTATGATATAACTGGTCAAGGGACAACATAAAATGTATAACCATCTAAGAAATATAGTGTTTAGGAACAACGTAAAAATGGTGATGTCTATGTGGCATTTCCACCATGCAATACATCCCTACAATTTTTTGAATGTATTCAATAAGGATGAAATGAGGTGGAATATAAAAAATTCCTAGATTTGTTTTAAACAACTACATATTAATACCCCCTTTTAAGATGTAATTTCACAAGTGCCTGCTTATATACATTTCTACAAGTAATTACTCTTGAGTAAAAATAGAATTTATGAATTAGGAATTTTATCTATAAATTAATAATGCTCCAAAGTTTTCTAGAATAAATTACTTAAAAAATTATAAAACCTTTATAGTTTTTTAAGTCCATGATCTATTGGGACATGTACATTTGAAAAGGAATTATGAGATCTCAGAACAAGTATCAACGTAATTCCCATGAGTGTTTACAAGAATCTGGTGATTGGTGAACAAAAACTAACAAGGGTGGAACTTCAAAATACTGACCACTTAGTCAATCACCCTTAGGGGCTGCTTGAGTACAATATAGTAAAAGTTGAAAAATTAATTTTTCCCACTGAATTCTTTATTATCTATGTGGAAGTAGAAGATTATATTCTCATCATACATGGAGGACCATTTATTTACAATGGAAAGGTGATGATTGAGGCTAACCTGAGGAGAATGATTTTCAAAGTTGGTGACGAACAAGAAGTGTTCGACGGGGAGAAAGCTGTTAATAAACGCAATATGTCGAAATATTGTCAAACCATCTGTCATGATAATAGAAAACAATATCATATGAAAAGTGAGATCAAAATAAGAAACCAACCCTATTGAAAAGTTATCCAATTATCCAAAGATTTAAAATTTCACTGTACCTATGACAATATCGGTCGTCCCATCTTTCGTCCCCCTTATTTTTTCAAGAATCCATTTAAAAGGGGTATCAAATCAAAGTTAAAGTCATATAATTTGAAAAAAAGTCTATCTATATAAATTAAATAATGAACAGATTGTGAGGAAATATAGGGAAGGTCGAACATATAAGGATAGGTTATAGTAGACTTTAGTATATTTAAGGGATGCTAGAATCCTGTTTTTGAGGACCTGGCCCAATTGGGGCACAAATGAGAAAATATTCCCAATGTATGGTATACATGACATGCATGTATCAAGAAACTAAAAATTACCAAATTTAATATTTTCATGCCATGTATTATGTATATTATGTTTAAATATCTGGGACCCTTTTTCAAAACCTGTGAAATCTAGGTTCATGGAGAACCTAATTTGTCTCTCCCTATTCCGCCCAAATAACACCCCTAAGAACTCTATGCAAAAGCCGTACCCACTCACCAACCATACTACCTTCTCTATAACTATAATTCACTTCTTCCTCCCACCGCCCGTCCAAGTCATCTCCTCTATCACACATTTCCCTTCATCAGAAATGTTTAAAGTGAAAACTGTTCTCACCCTACCCACTGATTGTGATCTCGAGCATGAGTACTCAATTCTTCCACCCAAGGGTAGAGGTCTTCACCTACTCCACATCCTAAATATCTATACTCCTAGTCTTAAACTTCAAACAATTCATCTTGTTCTGATTTGGATGACTCATAGTTATCCTCTAGCGGATTGTAGGGCATTGAATGTCCTCACATTCATCCTTGCATCCACTTCTCTAAACATTCCCACCAGATTCACTTGACCCATCTCTAGGCCAATCCAATTTGAAAAAACAAGACATTGGACGTCACCAGTCCAAAGTGGATCCAAATTCACAAGGTGGTCTTTGGCCTCATGGAGCGGCTTCACCTGACCCATATCAACTAGTTGAGTGAGGTTTATTTTCAAGATATTTTTCTAGAGTTCCTCACTAACTTTGATCTAGGAATCGAATTCATCAACTTCAGGCTTGGAGGTTTAGCATGGGAGCTAAGCCTGGGTGGGTTTTTCAATTGGCCTTGAAATCTACTCACTCGGGTACGTCACCTCACCTGTATTTTTGACATTACAACATAAGCCTAGTAGGGATTTGGTAGTATGGTATTTGTATTAGATTACCAGAAACTGCTAGAGTGTTTATGAACCCCACTCCATGAAGTAAAAAATTCTATAGGGTACTACCCTTTGGATCCTAAAAAGGATCCTCAATAATGCTTGGCTAGCTATAGTGATGCTCACAAGAGGGTCATCCAAATCGAGGTCCTCATTCACGAATCTTCCCTGCATAGACCAGTCATCAACATGGATAGATAACTTTCAATTTTATATATTATGTTTGCAAAGAGTAATCACGAAACTTTTATGGGTGGATCACTCATCACCCATTTTTCCAAGAATCTCAGTTCCTTTGAGTGTGCTCAGCCTCATACATCCCTTGACCCAATGGGGGGTATCACCTTTCACCCACTCAACAAGATGGGTTTTTTCATAAAGGATGATGACATCTACTGATAGGCACCGACATAGTTAAATTATGTAGATGCAGATCCAGATCATCATTCAACTAACCCAAATACACAATGATCCCATGATAATGCCTCTACCACCACCACCACTACCACCACCTCAAATAGAGCCTTCACCCCTAAAACCTCTTCAAAATCATTAGCCACCATCCAACCTTATCGTATTTTTACCACCATCACCAATAGTCCTACAATACCTCCATCCACTTCACCCATACCATCCAATTTGTGACGAACTATCTAGTATAAGCTGGAGAACGTGCAACAGGACTTCCACCGCCTTGACGTTCCATTCGCCGAGCTCTCTCCTTTCACTACACCTACCCAATTACCAAAACCTGCCGCATCCCACCCATTGTATTTTGTCTACAGTTCTTATGACTCCATCCCTCCCACCTCTAACTCCCCAGCTGAACTACCCTCAATGCCAATATATCTTTCAGACCATTAGTATTTTCTAGTAGAGAAATCTTGGTATGGGTAAAGTCCCATCCATCCCACCCTCCACCGAGGTTCCTTTCATATAACATACTTCTATAAACATGAACACCATCTTGATCCTTACCTTTCCTCCACCATACACTGATATCACTATCCAGACTACAATACCCACCATAGTAGTTGATCCTATGACCCATTCCTCAATGGTTGATATCGATAGGCTGAGATAACTGTAGGAACCTTTGGATTGGTAGGGGAATCTTGATTAATACATAGACTATTTGGAATTTACTACATAGTTATATCCTAGTACCCTTCCCTATTTTTTTTAAATTTTTTGGGGTGGTATTTTATTTTTATACTCCTTGTATTACAGATAGACTGATGTATAATTTCTTCTTTATATAAATGGGAAATATATTTTTTTATCACTCTTGGGTAGATTATTTTCATCTCATTACTTTGTTAATTTAAAAATATCTCACTCTTATACCTCATCTATGTTCATTGATTAACATGTCATTTAACCTTATTATTTACTACTTAGAATGACACATCATCTGGTTGATATTGAGTGCCATCTATAGGACTTATAACTGGAGATCCATGCTCAATAGAGATTCCTTCCACTATGAGTACAAATGTTATTATTACAACTTGAGATTCATGCTCTGTATGCTCCAATGGTGATAAATCCCATAAATCATCCATTGGAGATCATGGAAAGATCCAACAGTTCTGGTATGAGGAAGAAAAATTCTAAGCAGATAGACAAAACTACATGATTCTTTTGTCCATTTGTGTGGAAGAAGACATAATTATTATCTCTTTAGTGGAGGATTTCCATTTTTTTAGTATTTTACATTGGATTTTTTAGTATAATTCTTGTTTATAGGTCATTTTGAAACATCACTGTACTTACATATCTACATTTATATGATCTGTTTTCTATTACTATTCTCTATGTGAACCTTCCCATTTCCCTGATTTCATCCCATTTAATCCCTATGAAAAAATGTTTCATCTAGTGAAGGTTTTTTATTTCTAAAAAATTACGCAAGTATCACATTTTGAAATCATCATCCACCAAGTTTCCTCAGGGAATGACACTCATCATAGTGAGATCTCAATTCCCTAAAATCAATTTCATGTTTCCATTTCATTTTTTCTATGCTATAGATGTGATATATTTTCTACAAAAAAATTCAAGAAAGTGAAGAAACTATATAATATTAAGTGTGGGTGATTGTTTCTTGATATTATTGTTAAAACACTTGGATTGATACTTTTTTTCACGTATCTATGAGAAATATTTCACTAGAAGAATGCTTTAAACTCAAAAAAGTCATTACACTAGTTTAAATAAAAGAAAAATTTAGGATGGAAATTATTGAAATCAATGTTTAACTCATGTTTAGATTTTTTTAATAAATGACGAGTTTAGTAATTTAATTCAAATTCAATATTTTTAAAATTTCTTTTTATTGAATTATTTATGGATTTTATACCTTGAGTGATTTTTATATATTTTTGTATACTACCATTCCTAAGTGGAATCTTGACCCATGATTTCATATTCTTTTTTGATCATATTTATTGAGAGATACACGTTTCATATAAACCTATCAGAACAAGCATTGAGATCATATTGATGCTATGAATGAAAAAAATATAATTTTTACATGATAGAGGAAATATTTTCTAATCATGTTTTTTCTGAGAACCACCTTACATTTATCTTTATTTAGACCTTATAATCCATGAATTACTTGTTTAGGATGGATCCATTTATAGACGTTTATCCCTTCCTTCCGTGATGTTGTCATTATGCATGATTATCCTTTTTGAAAGTGTGGGGGAATTTTCATCACAAATGGAAAAGAGATGTTATTATTGAGGAGGGGTATTGTGTAACCTTCACTAGACTGATATGATCTGGTGCATAATTACTTTTAGAATTTTATATTCCTACCGCGTTCCTTTGAAAAAAATAGAAAGAAATAAAATATATTGGGTTGAGTATTAGGAAGGTGAAAAATCACTATTTTACAAACCAATGAATTTTATGATGGATCATATGTGGTTAGGGTAATGATGTGAGATATCATGTAAACATGAATTTCAAAAAAAAGGAAAGGAAAAATAAAGGAATAGGGTAATTTTTTATACATACTTTATATATTCATGGACCCCATTAAGCTGTTAGAGAAATATCACCATTTTACCTTGTCGAAGTCACTTAATTTCACTGTTACATTTATCAAGCATTTTATATTATATCTTACACTCATTTTGAGATTTATTTTCACTTTAAACCCACCTTCCTTTGTCCTTAGAGTCATTTGAACCATTTTTGCTGAATCCCTTATGATTGATTTTTTATTTTTCTTTGTGAAGTGGAAATGATAAAACCAATATAAGATTATGGTTAGGAACATGTATTTAGGGTATGAGAATAATTCAAGTTACATTTTACCTTGAATGATGAGGGAACATTCATTATGAAGTTAATTACAAAATGGGTATAAAATTGAATAAATAGTAATTAAATTATAATTAAATGAATAAATAATCTAGATAATGAACTGAAATATGAGGCATGAATGATTTTTTATATTGGATTGATTCTGGAGGAATAAATTTGCCTCCCAACACTTTGTTTTATTTTCCTATTTATAGTAGTTAATTTCTATTTCAAAAATTGTTTCTTTTGGAATTCCTGTTGAAATTATTTTTTTGTTAAGGATAATAAATTGTTCAAGTTGGGGGAATTCTATTAGCTAAAATTATAAATACATTTTGGATTAATTTAGTCAATGATTATTCAAAATTGAGATCATAATTCATTGGGTTTTTTTTCATTGGAATTAAGAATTCTACACTTCAAGGAAGAAATGATAAAAATGTTCCAAAAATAGGATTTACACTTCGTGTATCACACACGTGACATGTATATCTTAATCACATCATGCTTTCAAGACCAAAAATCTGCCAGTGAAACACTATCATGACATGAAAATAGTACACATCTTATACATTACATGACTTTTAGATTTCAAGGATTAGAATCCTAATAAAAGGATAATTTCATACTTGACATATAGATATTTCACAATGTGAATGTTTCGAAGGCTCTCCCTGTCAAAGATATGAATCGATTCTTCTATAGGAAAATTGGATCTCAAATACATGACATGCAACCAACATACATGATGTGTTGATGTCGGGAACAAAGTAATATAATCCAGTACATGATATTAATGACTTATAAATCATGTACTTATTTGGCCTATTAATATTCTGAGCAATCTACCTCACAACATATTGGGATATTTCATTAAATATTCCCCCCTTACTATCCATATCTTGTTTTACTGATGATATATTCCATTCCTCTCATCAATCTTGTTTTTATGAAATTTTAAGAGACGCTGTTAGGCTGCTGAATTTTTGGGAGAAATTTCTCATGATTTTCTTTTATTTCATGATTTGTTTCTCTTCTTTCCTCACTCAATCTTATCAAAGAGGCATGAAATCTCCAGAATCATGTATATTAATTATGTTTTCAAGTTTATGGAAAATTCCTCATCAGTATTCTTCTCCTCTTCCACTTATTTAAAGAATAAAAAAACATTGTCCATTTGTGTCGAATTACCGACATTGTGGACGATGTATTTTTCAATTTCCATTAATTCTTTAAAGTATGGTCGTGAAACCATTTATATGGTCGAACCAGGTTATAATATATGTTTTATGACTCATATAAGGTTCTGGAATTCTTTTGTACTCATGTTTCAAATTTAAAATAAAAAAAGAGGTTGTTATTATCAAAGAACCACTTAAATGATCTAAATGAACATCATTAATGTTTTATCTAATGAATCATCCTCATATAAAGAATCAAAGTGATAAATGGTATAATTTATGGTACTGGAAATATTTAAATACTAATCCGTTCCATTTCTTGAGTTTCACTTCAAATCAACAAGAATGATTCATCATGAACCGATCGTGAAAATCACAAAAGAACTCACAAAAAATAATGCAAGGAACAAAATACTACCAATTAATGGGTGAAATGAGGTTATTAAATGACCATATAATATGTTATAAACATGAACATGTTTCTGTAAAATACTAATAACACTCTTTTAACCATTATACAGGAGGTTTAAACAAATTTGAAGTAAGACAAGCCTAAGGTAAGGGAATTCTTAACCCGATTTCCATTCTTTGGGTTAACCTTCTAATTTAATATTTATGAGCTATTTAAATTGTTTGTGTAATGGGTTATATTTATATTATGTTTCATTATGTGTATTTACAGAGTATATACATATTCCATCCACTCTATTCAATCTCACTTCAAGTATATGATGTTTATACGAGACTTTTCTTCTAAAATCCTCTTTTAAAATTCTGTTTATAAGATTAAAAGGCATTGTTTTTATGTTATTGTTTATGTTGTATGATTATGTTTTGGTTATTGGGAATTGTTTATGATGAAGGTTGGGACCTATATTTTCCTCCAATTCATTGGGTATGAGTAAGTTGGAGGGCGGCCGTATGGTTAATCCAAGTGTAACTGCATTGGTTACACAAAGTAAGGTAGCCATGAGGGTTACAAATTTGTAGGTAGCCAAGATGGTTACAAGATTATGTAAGTAATTCCCCAAGATACCTCTATGATTATGTTTATGTTTGTTTGGATCTTGTGTAGATCTCATGTTACACGAAGTAATTATTTATGGATGAAAAGCATGTCTTTTAAAAATGTTTTCATACGTTATGAGTATTCATGGACTAATGGGATTTTTCCTTTTTTTTCATACCTTACTGAGCTTTTGTGCTCATCCTAAGTTTTTAAATGATTTTTCACAGGTTAATGGATGAGTAATACAAGGAAGGAAGACATTTTGAATGTTGAAGAATTGTCAAAGAGTCTTGTTTCATGTTTTAATGTTTTATATTCTGAGAAAAAAGGAAACTGATTTTATGGTATCCACTATGTAACAATGTGTAATGTTATGAATGTATTATGTCCTAATTATCTAAAGATCTAAACTTGAAAATATCCTCAATGTAAAAGGAAGTGTTTTCTTGAATAAATTTAAGATTATGTATGTATTAAGTGCGGGTCTTTACAGCTAAGGGTTGATGAAAATCCCCATGACTACAAGAAGAATAAAAAATAGTGAAATATCTCTAGAGACCCATGAAAAATGGAGATTCGTGAATGAGATTGATTTGATTTATGAAAACGTGATGAAGTGTATGGAAGCTTATATAATGGTAGGTAATGAATATAAATAAGACCCTACACCCTCAAAAAAGAATCTCAAACCATAAAAAAATCCATAGGCTTTGAATTTGCAAAGATAATTCATGAAGGGTGTTCTTACGAAAAAGTTTCCAATGAAATGAAGTTCACAACAACTATGTATTACAACTAAAAGTAATTAGAATCATGAAATTAATAAAGATCATGAAGGCTATGAAAACTGACTGAACATGTTAAAGTTTATGAAGTCTATATAAGATGACTAAAAGCTTTGAGCTTTGAGCTTTGAGAAAGCACTGAGCTTCACAAAGGATAAGTGATATTCAAAAATGTAAGGTGCTTTAGGAAGGATGTTAGAGATTTTTGAATGGAAGGTGATTCATTAAGTCTTGTTTCTTCGTGAAAGAGGTGTTCTATGTGAAAAAACTGAGCTTTATGAAATTGTTTAAAAGTTATTTCCTAGTAGAACTGTGTTAAAGTGATATTCATCAAGATGGTTAAAGTAGAACTTAAACAAAATATCTACATACAATGGAGGATGAATTTATTATTGCTAATGAAGGCACCTATATTTCCATAAATTATGTGAGAATATTTCCAAGATCAATGAGAAAAGTAAGAGAAAAAAGGCGATCATTTCCGATGGTAGGGAGTAGTTTAAGGAATACTCATGGAGTGACCCTTGGGAAGCAGTGAGCTATCACTAAAAATTGTAAAGGCAGTGAGCCTTAGCATAATAGTTATCTAACCTGAACCTCATTTTGGATGTGAGCCTTAGTGTATTTGGTACATCGATATATTTCGATTTTATTATCCTTAGATATATCACAGTGAAGGTGAAACATGTAAAAATATATGTGTCCTGGTGCTTACTTTCCTGTCTACTTTCATTGCATAATAATCAGATAAATTATAAAATAATAAGATCAATATAAAACACGAAAGAGAAAATTGAGTCACCCTTATAATAAAGAGGTCAAGATACAGTGGGGTAGGAATAATTTTGAAAATAATATCCATACCCTAACTTACCACCCCCTCAGAGAGTATATACTGACCTTTTGGGCCTATGAATTAGTATCAGAGCACTGATTTATTTATCATATTTGTTTTATCTGTATTGTTTTATTCTATTTTTGACACTAAAGTTTAAATGTTCTCTTATATTTTCTTTTTTAATGGTAAATTGAATTGCATCAAAGAATAAGAAGAAGTCTGGTTGAATTCCTCTATGTGGAAAGATCTATAGAAAGAGTGTGATTATTATGAAGGATAAAAATTGTGTACCAAATAATGGTATGGAAGAATTGTGTAGTTAAAATATTTACTCTTTCAATTATGATACAAGAATGAGGGAAGGACATGATTTTCAAAGTGATACTGGAACTAATGATGACAAAGAAATTGCAAGAAAGTGGATGTTTTCCACAAAAAAGGAATTGGGTTATAAAATGGCTGAAGAAAATAAATCTAAAGATATCCAGATCCAAATCAAAGAAATTTAAGTCAATAATTAGAAATGTAAAAAATAATACTTATTTAAGTGGACATAGATCTGAGGGTGAATAATCACTCTCAAGATGAATAATTGGAAAATATTTCCACAAATATAGAAAAACTCATAGATGATGAAAAACGAAAAAACATGAAATCAAAATAAATTTATAATTTGGTTGTTAAAAATGATAATCTTAATACACACTAGTTAGAAATTGTACATGAGTATCAATGGATATAATAAGGGAATTAGTGTTTAAAATACTATTTTGTTGAGATGAATTTAAAAAAAAGAGCAATGTGACATATGGGATAAGCTCACATGAGGATTGGAAAATGAGATGAGTGGTAGGCAGAATATAATGATTAAACGTAATGTTCAACCTGAATCAAGGGATATAAAGATTAAAGAATTGGAATAATATATATTATCATTCAATAAAGAATGGTAGAAATAAAATTCCAATGGAAATCTCAAATTGAAGGATTATATGCCTTTACTATTTGACTATCCTTCATAAAGTAATAATAAAATGAAAGGAAAATATTCTATTTCTAAGGAGAAACTTGAGAGGGTAGTCTCATCCTAAAAGAAATGAAATTTTGGACAATATGGTATTGGATATGATAAACCCTCTACCAAGAATCGGAGGAAAAGTTGTGAATAGTTCCAAAAATAGGAACAATCTATTAGGTGATGGAAATAAACATAAAAAGAAAGATACAAAAACTGATGAAAACATGTGAAATTTAGGTGGGATTTATGGTCATATTTTATGTTTTTTTCTAATGATTTGGGATATACTTCATATTGTGAGGACATAAATATTTTTAAATGTAAGAATAATTTTAGGCTTCTTGAAAAGTCTGAATGTAATTTCTCTTAGAAGAATGCATTCATCAGATACTATTATTGTGGGAGATAGGGAAACACCTTGAGTATGTGTTATGAGTATTTTGGGAACAAGCTCAAAAAGATAATAACTATTTATATATCAAAATATCAGCCAATAGATGATATTTTAGGTAATGTTTCTAATGGGAAAAGCTTTATTTTTTATAATCAAAGGAATTTGGAATGTTGTTGTAGCTGGAATAAGGAATGAAAGGAAAAGGAACTCAAAAGGAGATCCCTAACTCTAGTTTTGTATAATTACAAATCCTATAATAGAATACAAAAGGATAAGTTGAAAAATAGGTTTAATGTTTTATAGGAAATAATAATATCTCAATGTAAGGGGAATCAAGTACCCTCTCTATTACAATCACAACAACTCTTTGGAAATAATGTGAAAAAACCTGGAAGAAAAAGGTATAAGATTTTCCAGTTGAGAATAAGAATAATGTATGTTCAGTAAAGGACCCACCATTGGATATTTAATGCCCTAACCCAGAAACCTGGAGCCGATGCATTATTTTATTATAATTGTATGATTACAAGGAATCTAATCCTGAAGGTCCCATCAGTTTAACAGTCTTGGAAATCTATATTACATACATGATACCCATAATACATTAGGAAACTGGAAATAAAAAAATGATACAAATTAAAAAGAAATAAACAAAATCCTTTAATGTTTATTCAAATATATCATCTTAATAACCTTATTAAAGTAATCATAATAAGGGTGATCTCAAATGCGTAGTATGAGAAAGTAAAGTATAAGAAATAATGAATCTATAGGAATAAACTAACAAAGAAAGGTAAATAACTAATAACACATGACATTAAAATGACTAGATAAGGAAATATCAATATGGAAAGGTAATAAACTAAAACTCATTCCATCTAAATCAATAAAGTAATAATTAATTTTATCTATAGATATGTCGACACAAAATCTCATGGATGAATAAGAACTAAATCTAAATGAGGGAAAATAATAATTGTTGAACGTTATGTTTCCTAGTCACATGATACCTTTAATGTCGAGAACTTCGACATGTTGGTTTATAACATATAGAGTAAGAACCCATATGATATGGAAAAATGATTCATCTCACAAGACTACCAATACATTGAAGGGTTATCTATAACTGGGCCCCACCCATGTCATACCAATCCAAAGAATTCCTCATATTAATGAAAAATGTGAATTATAAAAATATCACCATTGAATAAAATATAAATATTTAGGAAAAATTACCTAGTGAAGTCTAAGTAAAAAATATTATTGTTGACTTTAATGTATGTAAATACAATTAAAGATCATAAAAATAATCTTGTGGGAAATGAAATTTTAATCATTCTAATATGTACCATAAAACATTGAAACATTTAAATCATAAACCCCATGAAGTAATAATATTAAATTAAACCTATAATATCATTAGAGTAATTTAATTCATTATATAACATGTTAAAGTTCAGTAAATACATAAAATAAAATTGAATTGGTTCGTAATAACATATAAGTCTCATGGGAATATAAATTGAGATGAAATCTCTTACCATAACCTTCATTTTGTTGTGTGGTATTTATATTCCTATATATTTTTTTAAAATAAGTTACTAACTTATAATATAACCATAATAATTTTTATTATATCATATATTAACTTCTTACAATATATTATTATGCTTTTTTTAACATTATCTCATTATTTTAACTATTTCATATGTTAATTGCCAAGTTTTTCTCAACTATGTTTTGACTTGTTACTTGTTGTCCCTATTTATTAGGTCATGATTTCAGAACCTATAGAATTTTAATCATTAATTAATTACATTAAATATTCAGTACATATTTATTTAGAATAGTCCATAATATTAGGAGATAAGAAATGAAGTGCACTGTTCATGGACACTGAAGGTCATACATACGCATGAACGTTACTTTCATTTATTTATCATATTAAAAGAATTAAAAATAAATAATAAATATGTATAATATAATTCCATTATCATATTTATGTTATATATGTTATATAGGTTTATTAAAATCATCCTTAAAATGTTCCATGTATATCATGAACGATTCAAATCACTTCGAGGGGGTGGTAGTCCACAATTCCTCAAACGATGTTATCGTATAAACATAAAATGGGAAGTATTAATGGTAAGTGTTATAAATGTATTAAATAATTATAAATAAATAATAAATATCATATATATCATATATAAATAGAGTTTCAAACATAATGACCACCATGAGACGTGGTAAATGAAAAATGAACAATCGTCGTTTCGTGAGGTAGTAGTTCGCCGTACATGGAAACAATATGTTCGTTACACATTAGATAAAGGTGTGTGTATTTTTAGGTAAAAATAATAACATAAAAAAATATTAGTTCATTTTTTATGTAATAATGGAATAATAATTATAATGGGTGTGGAGAACCAAATGAAAGAAAAGATATCATTGAAAAACGTTACCTTAAAATCAGGTAACTTTTTTGGGTTTATACCAAAAGGACTACATGGAAGGATTTATCCCCAAAGGGTGGATTAAAGGTCTAGGGGTGGTAATTTGGGAATCTATTTTGGTCGATAATTTCCAATGTTATGTTCCTTGAGAGGTCTGATGATTGGGGAGAAGTGGTGGCCTTTTATAGTGGAGGAGGAGTGGCACTCTTGTAATATTTTGAAAAGGGAATTATCCTCACGTATTCCATGTTGAAAGTGGATCCAATAATTGAAACAATTATAGAAAAAGTATTATATGTTCAAAATATTTCCATAAAATGGATTTTTTTACAATTATATAAGTTATTTGGTCCCTTAAGAATGAGGTTTAGTCCCTTTTAAGCATAATTTTACCTTAATAGTTGTAATTAATTTTAATTACCATCACTAATAATTTGGTGAAAAAATAATATTAACTTATTAGACATTATAAATTATAATTATTAAAAATATGGAATCCTTTTTTTCAAGTTCAAGTCATTGAAGTGGCAGTAATTATTTTAAATTTAATCTCGTAGATGGGATGGCAATGTAGGGGTTTTAAGGTAAAAACGACCAAAAGTTTTCTCTGTTTTAACAGTAAATTTCAAAGTGAAGTTGATTAAAATGAACTAAATTGGATTAATTAATAAAAATATGATCTAATTAACCGTTAAAACCAACATAAAACATTATTTAACCTTATAAATAAATTATATGAAAATGTATTTTTGAATTAAATTTTAGAATTTTTCACAATTCATTAAAAAATTAAACTTCAAAGAAAAATACAAAATATTTTAAAGAATTTTTTTTATATTTATATTTCAAATATAAAGTATATTTTTTAAAAATATAATCCATAACGTTTCAAAAAAAGTATTTAAAATTGGTTCTCTATTAAAAGGAGTTAAAAACAGCATAATAAAAATATAGTATTTTATGCATAAAATTGGGTTTATTTTTATCTTAATCATACCAAATATATTTGATGAATATAAAAAAAGTTTAATTGAATATAATATATATATGTAGTATTAATATCACTTAATAATTGTAATTAATTTAGTTATTTACAGCATGTAATCTTTGTGAGCATAAATATAATAATATTTTCATTTATATTCAATCAGTTTCCATTTTGGTTTATAAAGAAAATGTAACCAATGGTTTCATTTTATATATATGTAAAATATATATTTTCAAAATATATTTAGTACTATTAATGACCAATAATTTAAAAACCATGTTATGTTTTATAATATAAAATAATAAAATTTTAATAATATATTTTTTTCGTAAAAACAGTCTTGCGTTTAATGTAAGATTTCAAAGAAAGTCACTCATGCATGTAACATAAGATAAATATGTGTTGAGTGAATTGAAATATGTAGAATATATTTAATATATTTAAAATAATAAATAATCAAAAGTTATTGGGACATTATATTCTCTCATTCACTTGGTGATTTGTGTGATACATGCTTTCAAATTCAATGTTCTTACTTTATAATTTCCGGGTGTTACATTCTCCCCACATTAATGAAATTTCATTCCCATAATTTAAACATATTCTCTGTAATAGAGGTATTGAAAACTAACTATTTTTTTAAAGACCCACATCATAATAGGGTTAATATCACATATTATTAATAAAATGGAAAGGAAAGTACAATGATCATGTAACTGAGTTCTGTAGTAGGATAACATAGGAGGGAAATGAAAAAGTGGATATAGAAGAAAAACATAAAAATAATGTTCTGATGGAGATTTCTACAGAAAATAGTTAGGATAAATTTAACAATTAGAAATCACTAAATACATGATGATCTAGGAGATATTTGATTCATCAGAAATGAAGGTACTAGGACATCAATTTTGGTTTCAAGATCATTTTTCTTGGAGCTGAGTAATTTTTTCAATCTCTAATAATATAATTAAATATACTTTGTATATTTCTAAAAAAAAACGTATTATTCTTCATGACTTGAACTATTTCTACTTCATCTCGTAGAACAATATTTGTTGTATAGTGATGTAATATAAAAATTTCTAAAACCACATCCACATTTCAACTTAAAGTATTTCATAAATGGTTAAAGTTTCCACAAGATTATGATCTGAAACTTTATAATGATGGTCATTGAAATTATAAAATGAAATTTTCCTTAGCCTTTAATCAATATGAAGTAGCTCTAAATTTTCACATTCCCAACATTTGAATAACATAATTATTTATCCTCTTGAAATATAGTAGTAACTGAAATTTCCATAAAAACATATTGGAAACATGCCTTCTTCTTAATTAAATAAGTAAGAAACATGTTATTGGATATATTCCTTAAATCCCAAAATGTTGTAAACTTCGTCATTGATGGAATGGACCAATTTTTTACAAGTCATTAATCATTTCCATGGTATCCAGCACTTGTCCAAATCAATAATTTATTCACTATTATATCCACATCTGGATGTTATTAAGGTTTATCATTCCCTTAATCACATTTTTTATAATAGTATTATCTTTTTACTAAATAAATTTTATTACTACCATTCAGCGTATGATCGAAAATCTTTACAAAAATGTACTCTAATACAATCCTCATATATTCTATAATCCTTATAACCATTACATTATAGATAAAATATTCAAATGATATAATTATTGAATAGGAAGATTTTTCATTTCTATTCACCTAAAAATTAGAATAACTAGATCATTATCCAATAACATCATTTGAGGTATATTCCTTTTACACTTGAGAAATTGACTCGCGTATTGTCCCATCTACTTGAAGTTGAATCATTGTACATTGGGAACCTTTTTCTTACCCTTTCAATCAAAAGAAAGGTGGACATTCTTTCCACACATGTAGAAAACTCCCATTACCTTCAATAATTTACTAGGGTGATTCTTTTCATAGTTATCACATGTGGGAAAATCCTTCTATCCCTTCTTCCATGTATCTATATTTTTCTCTTCTATCCTCTACATCTCTTACTTCCCTTCAAATATATTAGATTTGGATAATTATTTACATATATCATTCACACATGATACTATTTCCTCATTTGATGAGAATACATGGGATACTACTTCCCTTCGAAATGTTGTCTTAAGACCACAAAATTTGTGGTCCTTATTAATACTTTAATCATGTGATTTGGTGGAGTTCTCATTCCTTTTCTTATGTGCCATTTCTAAACAATGGAATATACTAGATTAAATTGTAACATGATGTATAATTCAAAATATGGTATAAAAATCAACATAAATGAATCATAAATCTTAGAATAATAAACTTTGGAAACTTTTGGGTAATGTTTAATTACAAATCCTTCAAAATGGTAGGTAAATAAATTGTAAAAAATCCTAATAATGACCCACAGGAGTGTCAAACTAGGTGCAAAGTAAGCCCTATTGTTGTGTTCCAGGTTCCCCTGAGTCAGGTTTGAACCACCTTTCCAGAGTTATTACTTCTAGTTAGATATGTTAAAAAATCATGTCCACTTTTAGTATGTAGACAAGGATGTATTTCTAAGAATACCCACATAATCAGTACCTTAACAAAATTATATGTTGTTCTAGTATACTTATATTCAATTTTTATCTTGGGATTTTCTACCTAATATATGTTTTTTAAATCTAGTTTCCATGGTTACTATTAAACTTACTCTAATACCAATTGTAATGCCCCGCCACAAAAAACTGGAGCTGGTGTATTATTTTATAACATTGGCATGACTACCAAAAATCAAATCCTGAAGGTCTGATCTGTTTATTAGTCCCGGAAAGAAAAATTACATACATGATACCCATAATACACTGGAAAATAGGAAATAAAAACATGATAAATAATAAAAATAAATAATTTAAATCCTCAAATTATTATTAAATGATTTTGTCTTCATAACAAGGGTAAATGAAACAAAATAATACTGATCTCAAATGCTCAATATGGACAAGTAAATAGGAATCAATAATGAATCATTATGAATAAATTAACATGAAAAGGTAAATAAATATTAACATATGCCATTAAAATATCTAGATAAGACAATATCAATATGGAAATGTAATAAATTGATACCCATTCCATCTAAATTAATAAATTGATAATGACATATATCCATAGATATGTCGATAAAAAATCTCATGTATGAATAATAACTGAATCTAAATAAGGAAAATTATTAATTATTGGACAACATTTTCCTAGGTATCTGAAAACCTTACTATCAAGACCTTTCAAAAGATGGTTTACAAAATATTAGGTAAAAACCCATCTGATTTGGCCAAATTATTCATCTCATGAGACTACCAATTCATCGAGGGGCTATCTATTACCGTGTCTCATCCATGTGGTACCCCTCCAAAGCATTCATCATATTCATGAATAATCTGCCCTATAAAAAAATCCACATTTAATAAAATATATATATTTATCAATAATTACCCAATGGTAGCTAAATAACAACAAGGGTTGTTGAAATTAGTGAATATAAATACCATTGAAAGATCATAAAAACAATGTTGAGGGAAATGACATTTTAAGCATTCCAATGTGTCCCATACCACAATGAAACATTTAAATCATAAAGCTCATGAAGGAATAATTTTAAATTAAAATTATAATACCATTAGGGAAAGTATATTCATTATATAACTAGTTATATTTTACTAAATACACTAAATAAAAGTGAATTTGTACAAAATAACAAATAAGCCTCAATGGAATGTACATTTAGACGAAACCCCTTACCATAATCTTCATTTTGTTGTGTGGTATTTATCCTCTTTTATAGTTGTTTAAAACATGTTAATAACTTATAATATAACCATAACCATGTTTATAATAGCATTTATTAACTTCTAATAATAATTTATTACCCTTTTGTTAACATTCATTCATTATTTTACTATTTTGGGTATTAATTGCCCAGTTTTCTCTAGTATATTTTGACTTTTTATTTATTGTACCAATTTCTTAGATCATGATTTCATCATATATATAATTTATACCATTAATTAATCATATTATATATTTATTAAATATTTATTTATAATAGTCCATAATATTTGGAAATATGAAATGTAGTGCACCGTTCATCGAGACAGTAGGCCGTACATATGCATGAACGTTACCTTTATTTCATTATTTTGTTAATAGAATAAAAAATTAATGATAGATATTTATAATATAATTTAGTTATCATATAGATGTTATATATTCTATGAATTTTTATTAAAATCATCCTTAGTATGTTTCATGTATAGCATGAACAAATCACAATGCTTCGAGGGGTGATAGTCCACAATTCCCCAAACGATGTTATCATAATGACAAAAAATGTGAAATATTAAAGGTATGTGTTATAAAAGGATTATATAAGTATAAATAAATAATATAAATAATATATATTATATATAAAAATATTTTCTATCAAAATTTCTCCCATGAGAGCTTGTAAAGAAAAAATGAATAATCATTGTTTTGTGAGGCAGAAGTTCAGCACACACAGAAATAATATGTTCGTTACCCATTAGATAGAGGTGTGTGTAGGTTTAGGTATAAATAATAACATAAAAAAAATCCTATTATGTTTTGGATATTGTTTTTTGTTTTTTAATCATGGTATAAGAAGAGTATAGGTAGTGGAGAAGAAAATGAAAGAAAACAGATTTTTGGAAAACCATACCTTAAAATTGGGTAACTCATTTTGGTTTATACCAAAGGGCTTCTGTGGAAGGGTTTATTCACAAAGGAGGAATCAATGTAGAGGTTAGGGATTTTTGGAAGCTATTTTGGTATATATAGGCCAAAATTAATTGTTTTGAGCAGTTTGAGGAATGGGGATAATTGGTGGCCTTTTATAGTGGAAGAGGAGTGGAACTCATCTAAAATTTTGAAAAAGGAATTCTCCCCACGTTTTTCTTGTTAAAAGTGGACCCAATAATAGAAACAATTATATAAATGGTATCATAGGGTCAAAATATTTCCATAAAATATTTTTTAACATGTTTCTAAGTCATTTAGTCCCTTAAGAATGACGTTGAGTCCATTTAAGCATAATTTTACCTTAATTATTGAAATTAATTTTAATTACTTTTGATAATATTTTGGGTAAAAACTAATATGAATTTATTAGACATTATAAATTATGAATATTAAAAATATTAAATCCATTATTAAAATTTGAATAAAATAAGTAATATAAATTAATATAAAGTACATACTACAGACGAGATAACAATGCACGTTTTTAAGTTAAAAACATCAAAAAGTTTTCTATATTCTTATAGTGAATTTCATACTGAAATTTATTAAAATGAATTTTTTTATTAATTTATATAAATATGTTCTAATTAAAGTTTAAAACTAATATTAGAAAAAATTTAAACTTATAAACAAATTATATGATAATACAGTTTTTGATAAAATTTCAGTATATTTCACTATTCATTAAAAAATAAAACTTCCCAGAAAATACCAAAAATTTACCCTAACCTAATTTATATTTTTATATATCCAATATTAAGTATATTTTGAAATATATAGTCTATTAATGTTCTAAAAATTATATTTATAATAGTTTCAACATTAAAAGGCGGTAAAAATACCTAAATAAAAATACAGTATTTTATGCATAAAATTGGGTTTGTTTTTTATTAAGATAAATAAATTTCTAAGACGAATATTAAAGATATTTTATTGAATATATTATTTAGATTTCATATTTATATCACTCAACAATTTTTGTTAATTTAATTTATTAGATTATAATAGCTTTGAAAGCATTAATATAATAATATTTTTATTATATTAAATAATAACATTTAAATAATATATTTCTGTTTGATAAAACTCAGTCCTACGTGTAATGTAAGCTTTCTTAGAAGGTCACTCTTGTATGTAACAAAATGTAAATCAGTGTTGGGTGAAATGAAATATTTAAAATATATTGAATCTATTTATAATAATGAATAAACTAAAAATTCTTGGGATATTATATTCTATCATGTTCTTATTGATGCGTGTGATAAATGCTTTCAAATACAAGGTTCTTAATTTATAATTACAAGGTGTTACAAGAAAGAAGTAGTTTGGTGACTCTGAGAACTGATAAAAGAAAAATGAATAAATATTTTTTAAAAAAATTCTCAAGTCACGAAATAATGTGAGAAGTGAAGGCAAGATAAAAATCCATAAAATGGAGGAAAAAGAAAGAGTAAACGACCAATACAGAGATTCATGTTTAGATAAAGAACACAAAAATGGAATTTTGGTAGACCATCAATGAAGAAGATTTGTACTAGTGGGTTTAAACCCCAAATTTTGAAAATTACCAAGACAATAGAATATACATATTAAAATAAAAATGGTCATTCTGGTAAAGAATGTATAGTTATATGGTCAAAGAAGTTAAAGTCAACTAGGAAATTGGAACCATATGAAAAAGTGTATAACTATTTTCAAGAAAGTATCAAAGTTTTAGTCGAATAGGATCAACTAGAGTCCTCTTCTAGATTATTCAAGACTAATCCCTCTCTCTATGTGTTTAAATTCTATTAACTGATGTTCAAGTGCTATAATTATTAGAGGAGATACAATCTAAGGGGATGTTTTATAAAAATATGAAACCTAGTGATGTGATGTGCTCGGGAATGCCAACTACGTCAAATTAGTTACCACAGTTGAAGAAGAAATATAGATGAATTCCTTGAGATATGTTAATGGTATGTGGCTTATTGATATGTATAGATTTAATTTAGTGCAATGGATAGTGATTTTGTTATTAATTTTGTCTCTTAATTCCTACACCGAGTTTCGACTTAGTAGTATTGGTTATTTTTTTGATGGCTCATTACTATGTGTCAAATGTGATGAAATGATGGGGGAGAACAAGACTATTTACAGTTATAAATAGTATTCCAAAGAATAGGATGAGTTTCATATCATAGGGGGGTCATTCTATCTATTAATCACATGCATGTTCTTAATGGTATATAAAGGATGAACATTTATGTCTTCAAACATCAAGAAGACTAATTGGGGGAGAAGAAGAAAAATTTATATATTTTATGATTATCTATTTTGTTCGAACAATAGAAATCTAACTGTTTTTAGGATACAAAGATTCTATGAGAGAATATTATCAGTATTTCCAACATGTGTTCTCCCCAATTAAACGAGTAATTCATCATCTAAAATTAAAAAATTGTTATTAAATATTAATATTAGTCTAATGCGGAGGTTTTCATAGGATATTGTTTCAAGGACAAATGATATGAATTTCATTGTGACTAAACAGATCAATTTCAAAAGGATGAATAAATATGAAAGAGTGATTCAAAATAAGAATTATTAAAAGGAAAAGGATAATCCCAAATAGAGGGTGTTAATGTTGAAGAAACATTTGAAACTAATGTGAGACTAGACACAATATGATTATTCATGGGCATAGTAGTGTAAAGAAGGTTCAATGTTTTTCTAAATGGAAGTAAAGTTAGTGTTTTTGAATGGGTCCCTAGAATAAGAAGTTTATATTGATAATACAGATAGTTTTCTCATTCATAAAGATGAGAATATGGTTTTTGAGTTGAATGTGGTGCTATATGGGTTGAAGAAAGAAACCATAGCATGATATTAAATAATAAATTAGTTTTTGAAGATGATTGGTTTTCATCATGGCGATGATGATTACAGTCTCTATGTCAATAATGACAGTAATTAAAGGATAATGGTGTTGGTTTGTGTCGATGACAAAATATTTGGTGGATTAAACGAAGCCTAGTGAATTTTTTTTCACAAAATTCATGAAAAGTGAATTCAAAATGTCAACAATTTGTGAACTGATGTTTTTCTATTTTTTAAATGTGACACAAGGAATGAATAGAACAATTAATTCTCAATATTAATATGCCAATGTGGATTTGAGAATATTTGGAATGGATAATTACAACTATATATTGAATTTAGTGACTAATCGGATGAAAATATCATTGAATTATGAATTTAATGTAGTTATTCTCCTATAAATCAAGAAAATCATTTTTAGTCTATTATACTTGACAAAGATAACACCTGATATTGTTTTTTCCACATTCCAAAAAATAAAATATCAATGAAATACTAATTATATCCACTTACATTTAGAAAAAATAATAATTCAATATATCAAGGGGTATCTCGGTTTTCTATATAATGAAAAGTATTTCCATGAGTTATTGGGCTATAAAGATGCAAATTGGGCCTGATCCGTAGATGATAATTTTATGTGGTGAATTCTATTTTTCTAGTTTTTGTATTTCTTGGATAAGAAAGAAACAAGATTTAATATCATTGAGAATGGAATAATATTATTTTATTGAGGCTACAAAATTTTGGATGTAGATATTGTGAATAAAGAAGCAACCTGATGATATGGGAGTTGAAGTGAAGTCTTTAATAAAAAACCATTGTGAAAATTTATGTGATATAAATCAAAGAAAAAATAAACTACATCACTCATGTAAAACGAAAATTTATACCAAGTATCCATTTATTATGAAAAAATGTGGATCAAGGGGTTATGAAGTTGGAGTATGTGCCTACAGAACTATAGGTTGCAGACATTGAAACAAAGGTCTTACCCAAAGAAGGATTTGAACATCATATATGGGATCTTGGAGTTCATTCGACTCCTCACACATAAAAAGTGTGGATGTGGGAACCCCTCTTCCTGAGGTATTATTATTTTTTACCTAATGTGCCGATCTATGTTCTTTACCCTATTAAAGACCTCAAATAAGTGACCTTTGGGTTTGTTGACAAAGGTGGAGAAGTTGTGGCTAAATAAGGGAGAAAATACCTTAATCGAGATAGGGTAAGATATGATAGGGAGATTAGTGATGTAGGGAGAGTTTAAAATATGAAAATTCTAGATATAATTTATCAAAGGTTACATATCATGATAGACAAGGTTTGTGATGAAACTAGTAGAGTGATTTTGGAATGAAGTGATTCATTGATGAACATTTCAAATTAATCATGTTTCTCATACTAATCATATATCATTCAGGCTTAGAGAGTGTGTTTGGTAAATCTATTATCATTATATTAATCATAAGAATTTAATTTTAGAGAAATATGGAAGAACCTTTAACTAGGTATCAAAATGTAAAGAATTTTCAATAAACCCAAAGAAGGAGATTGTTAGGGAAATATTTCTCAAGGTAATATTGTAGGGTTTTGGGTTGATTGTTTTTATTGAAAAGAAGTTCCAAAGAGATTATTAACATGGTATATTAACTATGTTCTAAGAAAAAGGAATGTATTCCATGGAAGTGGAATAAAAAATTGCATATACAAGGTGGCACCGTTTCTCAGTTTTATCCAAATAACTGGGTAAACAATTTTGAGGTTTGATAAATCAGTATAAACGTTTTATTTCCATGAATACCTCATTAAAATAAGGAAAATGAATGAGTTTCATGAATATTTTCATTTTTTTACGGAATGGAGCTTTGAGAAGGCATTCAATGTCGCAAAGGATGGGATCCATGAAGGTTTGGAGCATCAGGAACACAAGATGAAAATCTAAACATCTCCAAAACTATGGGAAATAGAGCTTTGAGAATGTGAAAAGGATTTATGGTAATCTCAAGGACTATGATAAGATTCCAAAATAGTGAAATATCCCTGAAGATTCTTGAAAAAGGGATATCCACGAACAAGATTGGTGAGCTTTACAAAATGGTGTTGGCATGGATGGATTCTTATAGAATTGGAGGACACACCAATAAATAGGCCCCCACCACCTCATAAAACTAGGTCAAGACTTAATGAAAATCTATAGGCTGGTAATTCATGAAGGTGATTCGTGAAGGGTGTTCTTGTAAAAATGTTTACGTAGAAAGGAGGTTTGTGAAAGTTATGAATGCTTACCAATAGTCTTAAGAATTGATAAATTAATTATGTTTGTAAAGGATATGAAATACTACCCAAAGTGTTGATGTTCCAGAAGGAAATATAATATGATAGAACGGTGTGAGCTTCATCAAGGGGTTGATCTTTGCGAAAGCTATGTGAGCTTCATGAGAGGAAGGTTCTTCATAAAGGCTATTAGAGCTTCCTGAAAGGAAGGAACTTCATGAATTCTTGTTGAGCTTCACAAAAAAGGCAAGCTTCACAAAAAGAAGTATGATTCACCAAAGTGTTAAAAGATTATTTCCCAATAGAACTATGGTAAATATATATTCATCAAGAGGATTAATGTAGAACTTCAGCAGTGAATTTACTTATAATTGATGATTTATTCATTATTTCTAATGAAGGGACCTACATGTCCATGAAATTTTTGGGAATCTCTTCCAAGGTAGTGAGAAATGGAAGAGTAAGAATGCGATCCTTTCAACTAGTAGTGAGCCATAGAATGAAGATTGAGGGATTGACCCTTAGAAAGTAGTGAAGTCTCCCTAATCATCGTAAATGTAGTCGGTTTTTGTATAAAATTTATCTATCCTGAACCAAATTTTGGAAGTGATACATAGTAGATTTGGTACATCTGAATATTGCAGCTGTATGCTCCATGCATGTTTCCCAGTGAAGGTGAACCATGTAAAAATCTATGTGTCCTTATTTTTTGACCCCTTCTTTACTTTAATTACATCATCATAATGTAAAAAACAAATGAATAAGATCAGCATAAACAATATAGGATAAAATTGAGTACCCCTTATAATAAATAGGTTAATATCCACTATGGAATGAATAATTTTAAAATTAATATCTACACCCTGATTTAACCCCCTCTCAATGTATCTAGGCCACTTTTGGGCCTAACACAGATCTTATGGGTGTTTTAGGGGATCATTTCTTGGTTTGGTAAATTCCTTAGAGCTTACTCAAAAGTATGATTTTAGAAGGAATGTGATTCTTCTGGTTTCCCATATTTAGACTATGTTTTATCTTGAGTGAAATTTACTAAAAAAATATATTGAAAATATAAAGTAATATTTAGTAGAACTATAAATAGATCTATCTGATATGTTGTTGTAGTCAGATAAGAGGTTCAGGAATTATATTTTTTAACCTAGTCCATCTCTTTTTCATGCACCTACTCCTGCTCCTCCTATTCAATTGGTTTTTTATGAGGGTAATATTAGAAAACTCATAATATATGAGTTAAAGGTTATATTTTATGAGTTTATACAAACTAGGGCGTGTATGTTTGATTGTTTTCAAATGGATGCTTCCAAAACTTTGGTAGTGGTTTGAGAAGATGTCATGAAAGATGGGAAATATAGAAGAAAAATTCAAATTCCTATTTATTTATACCTTATTAGAATATTTATAAACACATATTTAAAAGTAATATTCATAATTCTTTTCATGGATCTAATGATGTCTCCCTTGACTCAAGCATACAATCCAAAAAGTTGAAAAACTAAAGTTTCTGACTATAGCTTTAGAAGCTCTTATTAAAGATAGAGATGATTTTCTTCATTCTTTGGGGAAAAATTATCAAGTAGTGAGTGATTTCACCATGTTTATAGAACCCTAATTATACACTACTCTTACTATTGTGTTATCCCCTCCAGTTATCCCTATGTTCGTTCCTCCATTCTTAACCTCTTTTATCATCAATCCTTTTGGATTTAACATCTATGGAAAACATCAAACATGTTTTTCCAATGTGAAATTGTGTAATCATTTTATACCGTACCTCAACCTATGCACCTCAAACTACCTCTTTCCCTACTTAAAATTATTATGGAAATGATACTATCATTTCTTTATATATCATAGACTTTCCTAATTATGATTAAATCTAGAATTTTTTATAGATACTCCTTATAAAAAAATTTGTAATTTTTTTGAAATACTAATGAAAAACTTGTTTTAGTATCATATGTGTTTATGGTTTTATTTTTTATTTTACATTCCCTATATTTCACATTTTGATTATCCGAAAAGGGTGATTAAATGTGTGATATAAAATTGAATTCATTAGAAAAATTTGAATAATTTAAGGTACATTTTAAATCATTAATATATTTAGCTTTATTTTTTTCAATATTTTTTTGTTATTTTGAAATCATTTAATTTTAAATTCCATGACTAGTGATTATAAAATAGGGGTACACTATTGGCTTAGACAAGTACTGAATTATTTTAATGATCCTAAATCATGTTTATAATGTTATTAACGAATTGAATATTTTCTGTTAGTAAATTTTTTTCTACCCAAAATTAAAGATTTAACTATGTTTGGAACTTACCGTGAAAACCTACCAAAAGTGTAATTTAACTACCATGTGAATAATTTGAATTAACTATGATGTTAAAGTAATCATGTGGAACATACTGTATGTTTTTCTCTAACTGACCGCATGAAAAAAGTACCTACCATGCATTATATGAGGAAATTATATCCAAGAAATTAACTAACTGTGAATCGACAATCAAAGTTCCATGTATTGAAGACAAACCTACCATGTGTGGAGAATCCAATTTCTGTATAAATTACCGACATACCATGTAACATGTAAGAAAATTTTATCTAAGACTTGTACTACTTGTGTGTATCTGTAATTTTAGTTACCACATTAAGAAATGTATCTATTATGAATATAAAATAACTGACCATCATCATAATGAATCTTCTTTGAAATATAGTCAAGTGATCACATGAATAAAATAAGTTACCGCATGATTTCATAGACCTACCACATGAACATATGGATTGAACACATGAATAATTAAAGTAACCATGACATGTTTCCATGATAACTAACCATGCCACCCGATATTCAGATCAAGTTACTATGACTTATGTTAATACAACCTACCATGTATTGACTAGGTGTGGAGAATTTTAAAATATTCAATGACTAGTTTTAAAAATAATTAATTTTATTGTTAGTTAAAATAAGGATGCATTAATTGTTCTCCAATTAAAACATTTGTATTGTGTTATTTTTAAAGAATAATTACAGTCATGTGAAAAATGTAGAGTAATGAAGAGTGTGGAATATAAATAGAATATATGAAGAACATATATGTGAACCTATAATACACAAAAGACCTATTTAGAAATCTTAATGACATAATAATTTTCTTAATCCTAATTTGAATCTTTTTTGATCTCATTAAAAACAATTGTAGGACTATCAGACACTTGAACATATTCTGATTGAGTCACACCACGTATTCAAAACTGTCATAAATTTCTCTTTCTGTTTATTCATTAAATCTATAGTTGTGTTTTTATTTCTCTATTTATCTATAACTAAAGCCTCATGTACTAACCTAAAGAGTTATTGAAAATCATTTTAAATTATTTCAATCTATACATGCACGTATAACTTTAGAAGTGGCCATTTGGGATATGGAATGTTTTTCTACCACAAATAACTATGAAAGAGGCTCTATGCCTATAAAAAATTATGAGATTCTGTGTATAAACTCAAAATAGGTTTTTAATCAATTTATTTATTTAGTAAATGTCTTGACAGTTAGTGATTTACAAGTGGAGGGGATTATGTCTTGACTTATGACTGAACCCCTTATTTAAATTTCTATTGTGAATTTTACCTAATTTTTTATTTTCTTCAATATAAATCTATTATATATTTATATAACAAATAAAAAACTTGACACTAATATTTTTCTATAAAATGTTCATTATATATGATGTTTGTTTAAAGTGAAATTGATTCAAAAGTTAAAACAGTGTTAAAAATCATTTTAATTGGGTTCTAATGAAACTTATATATAATTTTTTAAATACTAAATTATGTAAGTCTATTATTAAATTAATAGTCCTTCTGTCATAAATTGGGTGATTTATGTTTTAAATATATTTGAAAGATTTTTTTTAGAAGCTCAATTCACCCCCTATCGAGTTATCTAGTGGGACCAACAACAATGTTGGGCTCTTTTGGGATATATAATTTTTCAACATGGAAATATTCAATGTGATTATTGGGATAGACTGGTTGATCATTCATAAGTCTTAGATAAATTATTTTCACCGACATGTTTTCTTCACCCATTATGATAGGAACCCCCATATGTTTCCAAGACAATGAGATCCAAGGTCCATTCTAGTAGAGTCCTCTTTTTTAGAGTTTGTTAGGATTTTTTTCTTATCTAAATCTATGTTGGTACATGAATCTAGTAGTAAAATCCTTCTTCTAGTAGTAAAAGATTTTCCTAAAGGGTTTCTAAATGGGTTTTTAGGATTTCCTTCAGAGTACTTAATGGAGTTATTTATTGACTTAATATGAAAAATCCAACTAGTATCGATATTTTCATACTATATTTCTCTATTTAAGATGAAGGAGTTGAAAATTCAGTTGGATTATTTTAGATACAATAAATTTAGATGCCCAAGTGTATCACCTTGGGTGGCCTATCTCTTTTTTCCAAAAGGACGATTGAACTCTTTACCTTTGAAAAATATATTAAAATCTCCATTGAGTAATAATCTAGATAAAATATCCATTCCCTCACATTGATGATTTTTTTTGGAAATTTAAAAAATAAAAAATTATTTTCAAAAATTGATCTTTGGTTTGGTTATCATCAACTCAGAATCAAAGATTTAGTTATTCCTAAGACTACCTTCAACAGAATCTATGGTCATTTTGAGTTCCGTATGTTGTTGTTTGGACTAACTAATGCTCCACCAATGTTTATGGAATTGATGAATTAAATCTTTTTAATGATTCTAGAATTTATTTTATAATTTTTATAGATAAAATATTGTCTACTCTCACACCAAATAAGATAATGAATTTTGGTTGATGTATACTTGAAGTATTCTATGGGATCAATGTCTATATAATAAATTAACCATGTGTAAATTTTGTATTTGATAATTTATGTTCTTGGGACATTTAATTTCATAACATGGTATCTCAGTTTATATTGTGAATGTGACAATATTCATCTCATGGGAAGAACCACAAAATGAATTTGAGATGCATAACATTCTTGATCTAGAAGGATATTATTAGTCATTCAAAAAATATTTATGAAATTTTGAGTCATATTTGACCACTCTCACTTGAAAGAGGGTAAATATTTTTTGGTATTTAATGTGCTAGGAATCCTTTGATTAATTTAATCAATGTTTTAACAACACCCTAATTATTACTTTACTAGAGGCCACTTATGGTTTTTTGATTTACTATCAAGTTTCATTTTTATGTTTAGGATATGTCCTTATATAGAGAGATTTTGAAGTAGATTATGGCTCTCATAATCTACGACCTCAGAAGAGGAATTATAACACTCATGAAATATAACGTTCAGTGGTTGATCATGCCTTAAAAAGTTTTCATCACTATCCTTTAAGAGAAAAGTTAATTGTATACTATGAACACAAAATTATATTTTATATATTTTCCCTAAAAATATTTTAACCTCTGAAAGAGGTGATGGGTTGAAAATTTGTAGCATTTTAACTTTTAAATTTCTTATAAACATGGAAAAGGTAACAAAAATATTAATTCTCTTAACAAGATGTTACCTACCCAAGATATAAAGGAGTAAAAGGGTGAGTGGAACATGCTAAGACATTGTGCTCATTTGAACATATAAGACATGTTGGAGGAGTTTGTTAGTGTTTTGGTAAAAGTTTAATGTGGTATACTATTTTATTGAGGTATTTATTTAAGAGAAACATCATGATGATAAGTTATGAAGTATCATGGATTTTTTCTAGGGTGAAAGAACATTTGTGTGTGGTATCTTTCCTCATAGGGTATAATTTTCATAAGGAGATGATATGTTGTCCCTTTATCTATAAAAACCACTGTTCTAGGAGAGTTTCACTATTATTTTTCAGATTTCCACCCTAGAACCACAAAGATGTTATATGACATGAAACATTTTTTGGGTGGCCTCATAAGGAATGAGACAATACTGACTTTACATCTTATTCCTATGCTATGAAATAAAATATTATTGAGCACCCAAAGCATTAAAGGGTACTTTATCCTCTTCACATGACAACATGGAACTGGAATAATATTTACATGGATTTCATTATTGGTTTATCATGAATTCCCAGAGGTAATAGATCTATTTGAGTGATGATCGATTATTTTACAAAATGAGATCATTTCATACACATCTAAGACAACAATAAAGTATAGGACCTAAGAAATATGCATGCCCATGAGATTTTAAGTCTTCATGGTATTTTTTGAAACATTTATCTGATAGATGCCCTCATTATACTATAATATTTTAGAATGGAATCCTAGATGAAATTAGCACTCAGGTCTGGTTGAGCACGACATATTATCCTCACATGGATGGGGAGAAAAAAAAGGGATAATTGGATTATGGAAGATATTATTCATTTATATGTCATGATCATTGAAGGTTCTTGTGAAAACCATTTGGGGTTGGATGAATTTTCTTATAATAATAGATACTTTCTAGCCATCAAAATGGGTCATTCAGAGGCATTTTATGGTCTTTCTAGTTATTCTCCCCATTTCTATTCTGAGTTTAGAGAATCTTTATTGGATGAATTGAGTTTTTTTCAAGAGAAAATGACAAATTTACAATTGTTTTATCAGTTTTTTAGAGATAAGAAATATATTATGTGGATTGACATAGTCATCCTTTTGAGTTTTCTATTGGTGATAAGCTATTCATGAAAGCATATCCATTTGGGTTACCAATGGATCAAAAGGTAAGGGAAACTCCATCATGGTTATGTGAGACCATTTTAAATAATTCAAGGGCTAGGGATGCTAGGTTTTAATTTGGATTTAAAACCTCATTTTCTTCCTTTTAATGTCTCCAATGTGTCGCATATCAAAAAGAATCATCCATAAAAATTCAGTGTATAAAATTGGGAGGACCTTAACATAGAACCTGATAAGTCTATAACTAAACAACCATTGTGGCTTATTAATACTTAAGTGAAGGTTCTACAAGGGAAATCTATAACAATAGTTTGAGTGATGTTGCAATATGGCCTTGATTCTCATGATACTTGGCTGTAGAAGTCTTTGATAAATGATTAGAGGCCTTAACTCTTTTCAGACCAACCTTATCTAACATATATATCTTGGTCCAAAAAGATATATGGTGGGGTTAATTATAACATATATGTATTTATTTTAGATACTACACTACTCATTCTATTTTCATTCTATTTCCTCTGCTCATTTAGGAATTTTTCCCCTTGTTATAGTTGGTTTTTATGGAAATAATGGTTGATCTTGAGGGTTTGATTATTTTCTGAGAGGTTGAGAAGTTCCTTAGGTGGTTGGTTTAGGTGTAGACAAGAACCAATAGCGGGAAGACACAAAGGTAGTACACCAGATCACTATTGTGGTCCACCTTCTAGTTGATAGAAGCTTGGAAGTAGGGATTTTTTTGAGGAATCCCATAGTCTAGAAGGCGTGGTGTCTAGTGATGCAAGGATTATTTCTATCACAACTGATCAAGTGGGGGACTCCACTAGCTTATTGATGAAATCTTTCTGGGTTAGGAAATCCGTGGTAATATTGTATTTCCAAAATTATAAATAACTTATTTAGTTCTTAATCTATCCAATTCTTTAAAAATTCGTCTCAGTTGACTTGGATACTATCTTAAGGAATTATTGGCTCTCTCAAAATAAATTCCTTCAAAGATCAATGCACATATCAAAGCCTTGATCCTCTCCAAGTTTGTTGATCTCCATTTTAATCATTGATTAACCTCTTCTTCTAATACCTCTTGTTTCTCTCCATGGATCAATTTTTTCAATGATGATAATTTTTTGGTTCGTTATTCTAATATTGTTCCGTATAGAACCATTGAATAATTGAGAGGAATTTATTGGAGCTTTAATCCTTCTGGCATGTTGATCAAGAATTATGATGGTATTTTCTCCTTTTGTGTTTTATTTGTTCTAGAATATGTCTATTTTGATATTTATTATTGGGAATTATAGTTTAAAGATCCCTTCAAAATTCATAATCCCCTTGGATAATCTTTTATTTTTATTTATCCATGGGAATTGACATTACATTTATTTCCATGCATTTAGTTTCATGATTCAAATTTGAGATATACACCATTCTTTCTATTAGTTCTAAATTAATTTATAAAGTTGATTAAATGAATGATTGTTTTGATGAAATATGTTTGTTTTTTAATATGGTTTTGAAAATTGAATCCCCCTTACTATTTTTAGTGGAAATGGTTTTAAAGAAAATTGTGTGTGGTTTCAAATATGAAATTCAATTATATGATATTGCTATTTTAAAATCGGCATTGATTGAATGGTAAGGATATATCCTTGGATATGAAGTCTTTCACCCTAGACTTAATCAGATTATGTAATGTGTGCACAAGGATTCCTAAGTTGTGTAAATGAACCACTTTCGGGATTATCATATTATCCCTTAGACATGTGCTTCATAGGTAATGTGAAACCTAGGTGGAATATAGATCACAATGATAGAATGATGATCTTCATAAACCTAGAATTGATTATACTCATGATACTTTTTTCCCTATTAGTTAAATTTGAAATGATTTATTTATGTGCATAATGAAATTCTTCAAAACCTATTTATTATCATTCATTATTAAATTTTTAATGGGTTGTTTTATCCATGATTTAAGTTAAACTGTATCTCATTATTTATTTGAAATCATCTAAGTATAATTGGATTATTTTATAAATTATATTTATGAACCACTAAGTGGGTTCCCATTAAGAACTTTTCTCACACCCTGCATACCACATTGGGTGTATATAGATCCTATTTTATTTAAACCATGTATATTAAAGGCACTATAGGTAGGTGGAATAATTATTATTTATATGGGTGTGAGAGCTTGGGGGTGACATCATGTCATATGGAGTAGGGAATCTTTAGTTTGGAGTACTTTGGTCATTTTAATGTATCTTGGAACTTGTTTTACCTCTTGATTATACCTATTAGTTGTTGTATTATTTTCTACATACCGACATATTAAATTTATTCAAATATATGTTTTAGGTTATTTGTGGAAAATTCATTCCCAAAGTTAGTTCTTGATGCCCAAGAACTTTTCACCAGCCCATGTGAATTGGGAATTCCCTTTTCTGTATGAGGACCGATTCTGTCTATGGATGGTTTGGGTAATCAAGGTTGTTTTTTGATAATAAATTTCTATTTAATTTAGTATTTTTATTATTAAAATAATAAATTTAGTGGGAATGTGAAAAACCACACATTAAACATGTGATGCATCTTTAACAACAATGAATAACCAAACCCTTTCAGAAATAAACCCGCACATACACAAAAAGGCCTTTGATTGATCAAAATGATTTCCAATAAATATTTGGAACCTATGATCATTCATGGCACTAATTGATATTTACAGAATGTATTTTAGATATCTAGGGAAAGATTAATGAGAAAAGAACTATTTAAGGACATGAACATGAATTATGTTCCCATAGAAATGGTTTCTAAAATTAAAAGATGTACCTAGAACGTAAAGAATCTTTTGGTCCAAATGGGAGAGTAAATAATGTTTCCTGGTTTCATCTAGGTACTAAGGGAACTCAAGAACATTTATCTGATTGAGGTATTCCATAGAAACAAATAAAACTATGTTTTTAATCCATGATTTCCCTATCTAAGGCCTTACCTAAACTACAAAACCAGCCTTTACATTCTCCGTGAAATGGGAGGGAATGAAATACCATTTAATATGGCCTTCAAAAGGCCCTTCTAGAACATTAGGGATGTCATACTTCTCTAAACCCTTATAAGTAAAAATTATATGCTCATTAAATATATATAACTTCTATGATGACCTTGTTATAATGGGTTTTGGGAGAGAGGAGGATCCTTTGTGAATATTTTTTTTCATCCCCTTATTGGGAGAAGAGGTCCCCTTGTTTTCCTCTACCTTTGAAACAGAGAAATATCTAAAGGCATAAGATTCATTCCTCACTTCTCACATTTCTAGACCCCAGTACAATGGGGATTTATCAAAAATAATCCTCCTCATATTCACTCAAAGTGATCCATATCATAGATTAGAGTCTGAGGCGTAGGCCATATTCATAGCCCTACAATTTTCCATCCCCGATTATCCATTTCCAAATAAAGCTCACTCAAAATTTCAAATTAATGTAATATACTTATTTTTAAAGAAGATCCATATCCTAGAGGGTTGCTTTTATCAACTTGTATGTCTAGTATTCAAATAGAAGATTCCTCGTAGCCACTTTCAGTCTATTTGACCAGAGTGGATCTATTGACACATAAAAAATCATGAATCCTATAAAAATCATGACACAACAAAGGATCAGGGGTTTCCATTGAAACAATCTTGCCTTTATTGAAAGGACATAACTCATACAACATAAATTTCACCTCCTATGATATAGTAAGTTGATCTAGTAGTTCCAAATTTTTCACTATCGAGGTTGGACCAACTAAAACCGCATATAAATGAAGATATTTCCTATGATGAAAAATGGATACTGATGTATCACTGAAAATATATGTAACATCCCTGGTAAATAAAGAATAATACATTTTAATGTTTATTAATATTTGTGATTTCAATATTAATTTTAATTTAAAAGGGATATTATGTTTGATGGCGTACCCAATACCCAACAACATGTTTCTTTGAAATCTTACGTTTCACACAACATTGAGTCATACTCAAAAATAATAATATAATATTATTTTAAATGGCTGTTAACACTTAGCCATTTTATTGGTGGGAATGGAAAGAAGAAACTAAAATAATAATATACATGTTTGTTTAATGTTTTTATATTTATCCAATACATTTTAGAGGATTAAAATAAAAAAGAATCTTATTTTTAGCATAAATACTCTAATATTCATTAAATGGCCGATTTAATACCTTTTAAGGGAAAAACCTATTTAAATCTTGTTTTGTTGAATATTATATGTTCTATTTGTCAAAATAAAATTCTTCTTTAGAATTGTGAGATCAAAATTTACTTTGGGTAAATTGTTGGTATTTTTCCGATAGAATTCATTTTTAATGAATAGTAAATAATACTGTATTTAAATACAAAATTTCTTTTTAATATAATTTATTTATAAGGATATATTATCTTTTTAATTGGTTTTAAAGTGTAATTAGAACTATTTTTTACCATTTAATCCAATGTTGGTCATTGGATGTAATTTCATGTTGAATTTGTACATAATTAAGTGTTAATCTTTTGATAGTGATTATTTTCTAAAACACGTTTTTTGATTTGATAGTGGGAATTAATTTTAAATTTATTTATGAAATTTCTGTGTCTTGAATTTGTGATAATGGATTCTATATTTGGAATCATGAGGTACAAATTGTGTAAATAAGAATCTTTTATTTTTATAAATTATGAATATTTACTTTAGTAAATATTTTATTTACAATGGTAAAATGGTAAATCTGGTAAATAAGGGTAAAAAATTAAAATTATAAAATTACCCTAAAATGTGTCTTAATCATATTGGTTGATATATTTCTGACTATGGGCATCCTTGGGTCGATTTTGGGACCCCATGGATGTAACGTCCCGACCCCAGTTACCCAAAGTCAGTTCATTATTACATAACATTGGCATGATCATAAGGGATCAAATCTCGATAGACCGATCAATTTTGTATCCTTGAATGTACTAGATACATTCATAAGTTTTACAATGAATCTTGTAATAAAAATATCATCCACATTTTTTCCCCATTGACCACACTTATAGACTTAGCCTATCCCTGCAGGTCAACCATAAAATATTTCTTCACATCCTGGGAAAAATGAAACATAGAAATGGGTGAGCTCAGATGCTCAGTAAGGATAACAATATAGAAAATACTTTCATAAATAAGCATAAACAATTAAGGCAATGTATAAGACTAAAAAAATAAGCCTTTTAAACATAAAATTCTGAATAATATGGTCAATACAAATCAAATAATTCAATTTACTTATTCACAAGGATATTCTACAAGTCAAATAATCACATGAAATTTCAATAGAAAATTTCGTCATGATGGAATCTATAATTCTAGACATCATAACCACATATTCAAGGCCTTATGCCAACAATAAAATTAAGATTTTGTCAAGGTCTTGTTCCAGGACACTAGTTTGTATCATGAGACCTACCGATGCATCGAGGAGCTATAGTGGACTCCACCAATCACTTACTAAGTCCAATGTATTCCTCATATGAAAAGGATTAAACATAACATAAACATTCGTATTAAATATAGAATAATAAATGTCAATACTTTATCCATAAACCATTAATGATGTAAAAATAATACTTCCATGACCAAACATATCACAAAACCTACAATACAATATGTAAGTTTTGTATCGTAAAAAATCAACTTCAAACAAGCTTAAAATCCATCAAAAGATGTTGACATAGATGAAATGAAATTTTTTAGAGAAATATATATTTATATTTTGAAATCATTTAAAAATTATATAATTATAAAAGACATTTATTTTGAAAATATTCTTATAAGATTTTATGGAAAACTTTGATGATGTTATTATGCCAGAAAATAGCCTCACCCACTGTATAAGTTAAAAAAAGACATTATTACCTTAATTTGGTCGAAAAGGTCACAAAGTACTTTGTTTGGAAAAAGATGGAAAAATTACTTTCAAAACATATGTCTTCAAATAAGGGTATAAATGAAATTAACATGTAGTCTAGTAAATAGTAATAATGTTTGGAATTATATTTTTAAGAAAACACAGATGTGTATGATAAAGAGGTTAGTGTAGATACTTACATATTAACAACCTCGGATAAGTAAAGAGATTGTAGAATTAACCCTTACCTTGTACTTTTACTTAGTAGATGGTATGTTAACTACTATATAATATTTAAATCATTGTTATTAAATTATATAAGAATCATAAACACAAATATGATATCATATATGATCTGATAATATTGCTTTGTTAATAATACTTTAGTAGTATCATCAATACAAGTGTTAACTAATTCATTTTACTTTATATTCTTGGTTATGTAAGACATGTTTCTTATGGATATGATGTATTTGATTCATATAAATAATGATATTATGTTCATAAACATTATTTTTAATCATAAAATAAAAATTATTCTTGAATGATTATGATGGGGAATGAATCTCATCACGTTCATGGAGACGGTAATCCATATGTACACACGAGCGACAATATCTTTATATTGATGGTAAAATAGTATGTAATTGGATAGTATATCATATATAAAGAATCATTAACATGTTATATTTATTATTTACATTAGTTATACTCATTATTATACCCATCCAAATAATTAAGTGTTTGAATAACAAACTACACCACGACATGGAGACGGTAAGTCGTACGTACGCACGTATGGTGACTTTTTCATTTATAGGATGGAGAAAATAACAAATATGGTTGTAACATATTTATAATAACATAAATGTATGAATAAGGTACTGTATTTATTATTTTGGTATAAAAAACAAAGAAAGAGGAAGTGGAAGAAGAAAAGAACTTGAAAGATGGTGGTGAAATTATTACCTTTTTTCGGGTGTTTCTTGTTGATTTGATCAAAATGGATCCCTAGGTTGGCTTTATGATGAGTTTAAGGCCTCTAGGTATAATGTATGATTGTTGAGAGGATATTTGGGTAGGTTTTGGCCAAGCCAAATGGCTCTGGAGGTGTGAATATATGAGAAGGGGAAGCACCGTTTTATAAGAGATGTGAGGGTCACTTTAGGAAAAGCATGAAATATTATTTTAGAATAAAATAATTTTTAGTTTCTAATGTCTACAAAATGATTTATATAGAGGAAAAGATGGGTATGGGTTGAAAAAAATTCAACCAATAGGTTTTATGTAGGCTATGTCACCATATTAACATTATCTTTTAGATTTAACTCTTAGTTAAATAGTTTGACATTTACCATGTCTCTTTGTATTTTTAAATTATATGGTTAATAAACTTACTATAAAAAGAAAATAGAATTCCAAGTGGTTCATTATTAATATATATAACTTTATATAAGTCCATTTTCCAAACCGTGGATTTTTAGGAATATTATATCAATTAATAATATAGTATTTGTTTTAAAAATTCAATTATTTCAATTTTGACACTATTTGGTATTTGGTTTTTGTAAAAACCACCACAACATGATTACTTTGAACATAAATTATTTAATAAAACCCAAAATGTCATATTAACCTAGAAAATTAGTTAAATTCATCAAAATTCTAAATTTACATTTATTTGGATATTTATAATATCAATTATTTTATTATTTCATTAATAAGGTAGTTACTGCATCATCATTGTGCCATAAATAAATTAAATTATTTAATATCTAAAAATTATAAATAAAATGCATATATGCACGCAATATTTTTATCTTCCTAGTTAATATTTATAGACTAATTTATATTATGTGTATCCCTATATTAAAAATGGTTTATTTATTAAACATTGAATTTAGCACTTTTAAATTTTCTTTAAATAAAATAATAATAAATGTACTAATCTAATCCAAGTGAACCAAAAGGATCATATATTATTAAAAAGGTTTTTTTGGTCGAATTTAACTTATCCAATAGAATTAGGACATGTTATAGGGTAATTATAATGTCATTTTTACCCTTAATTACCATATTTACATTTAACCATGTTAAATATAAGTCCAAAGTTACCATTCAAAAAAATATTTTCATCTTATTGAGCCAAATTTTACATACAGATGTTGACTGTGTCTCTAGGATTTTTGGAATTCAACTCACAAAAGCAGTAAAATTATGTTTTATGCATATTTGAAAATGCTCCTAAAAGGTGGGTAAAAGAGGGTAAAAAGTTGAATAACATTTTATATATCTAAACATATTATAAAATGACTCGAATGAATTAAATTGAACATATATTGGTATTATGTATCTTTTTTGACTTAAAATAAATTAAAATAAAAGAACTAATTATTTAAATAAAAACTCGGTTTTAAACAATAACACAATGTTTTTCACTATTCATCAAAAATTGAATGTTCTCAGAAAAATACCAAAAATTCACAATAATCTCATTTTGATATTCCACATCAAAAAATGAAGTCCATTTTGAAAATAAAAAATTTTAAAACTTTTAAATCTGGGTATTACTATTCATAACGACTAGTTTCATTTGTCGTAGTGTGTTAAAAATCCATGTTGAGTACAACGCAAGATATTGCATTATTGAAAGGGAAACATACCATGGAAGCTTGGGGTGTTAAATTCTCCCATCCGTAAAATAATTTACCCGCAGAATTTCTAGAATATTATTTCCTAAAAAGATTCGGATGGTTCTTCATCATAAGTTCCTCAAGTTCCCATGTTGCCTCTTCCATCTGATGGTTTCTCCATAGAACTTTTACCAGGTGATTAATCTGGTTTCTCAGCACTTGTTCTCTTGTATCAAGAAATTTTAAAAGCTCTTCATAATAAGTCATATCATATTTCAGTTCAATTTCCTCATTGGTGAGTCCATGCATTGGGTCAGACATGTATTTTCTCAATAGTGATACATGGAACACATCATGAACTTTGGAGAGACTTGGAGGCATTTCCAAATGATAACTACAATTCCAATTCATTCTAGAATTTTGAATGGTCGGATATACCTGGGACTCAATATACCCTTCTTACCAAAATGTATAACACCCTTCCATGGAGATACCTTCAAGAAAATATGGTCTCCCACTTGAAATTATAAATCTTTCCTTTAGTTATCGGTATAGATTATTTTCCTATATTGGGATGCTTTGATGTGGGTTTGGATAACCTTCACCTTTTCCATTGTTTTCTCAACACATTCTTGACCTACGAGTTTTATTTCACCATCATCATCCCAACAAGTTGGTGTGCGACATATCTTTCTGTATAACACTTCATATGGTTCCATCTGAATACTTGAATGGAAGCTATTATTATAAGAAAATTCTACCAGAGGAATATATTGATCCCACATACCTTGAAAGTCTAGTGAGAAAGATCTCAACATGTATTCTAAGGTTTTAATAGTCCATTCTTATTGTCCATCAGTTTGAGGGTGGTAGGCGGTGCTCAAACGAATTTTAGTATCCAGGGCCTTCTAAAGACTTTTCTAGAATCTTGATGTAAAACATGGATCACGATCATAAAAAATTGATAGGGGTTCTCCATTATGTCTTATAACTTCATTAATATATAGTCTTACCATACGTTCAAGTGGTAAATATTCTCTTATAGTAAGAAAATGTGCTGACTTGGTAAGATGATCAATAATGTCCTATATTGCATCATTCCTTCTAAGAGTCTTTTGTAGCCCCATGAAAAAGTCAATCATAATATTATCCCATTTCTACTAAGTTATGGGAAGAGGTTTCATGAATCCTCCAGGATGATTCCTTCCAGCTTTCACTTGTTTACAAAACATACATCTTGACACAAAATCAGAAATATCGCCCTTCGTGTTCTCCCACCAAAAATGTTCCTTCAAATATCTATACGTATTGGTGTTCCCAGGGTGTATAGAAAAATTATATCTATGAGCATCATCCAACAACTCCCTTTTTAGATCAGCTATGTTAGGAACACAAATTCTCTTCCCAAATTTCAAAATTCCATCTTCATATATGAAGTCACTCAATCTCCCATCATTCATAGCTTTAATCTTCTTTTTAAACTCCTTATCATCAGTCTGAGACCTCTTTATCCTTTCTAATAAATATAATTTTCAACCATTTGAAAACATACTGATATTTCACCTTCCATGGTTATTCCCATATTCATATTTACTAGATCCATGAAAATAATATCCATTTAAACTCTCATCTTGTTCAAACTCCATGATCCTTTCAACTCAAAGAATATGCCATATTATTTTCCTTCCACGAGTGGTACTGTATAGTGAAATCATAATCCTTGAGTAGTTCAAGCCATCGTATTTTCCTCATGTTGAGTTATTTCTATGAGAAAATATACTTCAAACTCTTGTGATCTTTATAAATCTCACACTTTTCACCATAGAGATAGTGTCTCCATAATTTCATTGCAAATATTACAGATGATAACTCAAAATCATGAGTATTATAGTTTTTCTCATGAATTTTTAGGTATCGTGATGCATATGAAATAAATCTATCATTTTACATAAGGACACAACAAAGTCCTTTCTTTTAATCATCACTATTAATAAAAAACCCATCATTCCCTAATGGTAGAGTCAATATAGGAGAATTGATTAATCTTCTCTTCAGTTCTTAAAAACATCCTTCAATATCTTTTTTTCCAAAAAAATTTAACCCCTTTACGTGTGAGCTTTGTTAATGGGTTAGCCAACCGGGAAAAATTCTGGATGAAATGTCGATAATAACCTGCTAAACCAATAAAACTACGTACCTCAGTTATACTCATTGGTGTTGTCCATTCTTGGATTTCCTTGGTCTTTTAATGATGAAAAAAGATTCCATCATTAGAGACAATATGGTCAAGAAAAGTAATCTCCTGAAGCCATAATTCATACTTGCTAAACATCCCATATAATTAATTTCTTCTAAGAGTCATTGGAATAATGCGCAAGTATTGTTCATGATCTTTTTAGCTTTTGGAGTATACCAAGATATCATCAATAAATACCACTACAAAGTCATCAAGATATTCATTGAAAAATCTATTCATTAGATCCATAAATATAGAGGGTGAATTAGTCAATCCAGAAGGCATTACTGTAAACTCATAATGCTCATACCTGGTTCAAAATTCTATCTTCAGATTGTCTTCCTTATTCATGAACAACAGTTGGTATCCATATCTAAGGAAAATCTTTGAAAAAATATTGAGCTCCATGAAGTTGAAAAATAAATCATCAATGCGTGGTAGGGGATAATTTTTCTTTATTGTTATAGCATTGATCAACCTATAGTCAATGCACAACCTCATAGATCCATCTTTCTTCTTAACAAAAAGGGTAGGGGCTCACCATAGAGAAACAATAGGCCGAATAAATCCCTTATTACTCAATTCATCTAGTTGTTTCTTTAGTTCCACTAATTCTACTTTGGCCATTCTATAAGGGGTCTTCGATATGGGCCTTGAACCAAGAATTAAATCAACAAAAAACTTAATTTCTCATTCTGGTGGATGTCCAGGTAAATCCTCTAGAAACACATCAACATATTCTTGCAGAATAGGTACATCCTCTATTTGAACATTATTTTCCTCAACCATAGTTATTTCATTCTATTCATCCTTAATAATTGAATTCAGTAGAGATACTGGGGGCGGATCTAGATAAGAATCAGGTGGTGATGTTTCTTCTCTAAAGATAAGGTACACCTTATCATCATAAAAAATTGTAACCTCCTTCTTCTTATAATTACTTTTCACATCAGGGTCCAAAACCCAATCCATTCTGAGGAATATATCAAATTCAATCATGGGTATGACGATGAGATCAGCAGATAAAGAACATTTATATTCCCCAAAGGGAACTGATTCACAAAACTTTGTTGTGATGATACTACCATTATGTGTTTTGACCGGAAACTGCCTTATTAATTCAAATTGAAAATATCTAATTTTCATACAAAACTGGGAAGATATTAAACAATGTAAAGATCCAGAATCAAATAAAGAATTTTCTAAACATGAGAAAACCATTAAATTTCCTAACACCACGTATTTCAGAGCATCAACACCAGCAGTAGTGATCTCCAAATCTTGGCCTTGCTCCCATAGAATTTTCTGAGGTAAGTTCTCTTGGTGAATAGGAAATTCATTTGCATAATTTCCCTTTTCTCAACAATTGTAGCATTCAACATTGAAAACCTCTTTCTTCCCCTCACAATCATGATCTTGGTGGCCTTTTTCACCACACTTGTAAAAGAATCACATTCCCTTCAGGAAAGTACCGGGGTATTTCTTCCCACATTTATCATAGGATGGATATTCAACTTTTCCATTCTTCCCCTTATTTCCAATTCCATAGTGTTCACCAGATCTCTTTTTCCCTTGCTTTTCTTTAATTTCATAAGACATAGGGAATTCATTTTCTATCTGGATAGCGCATGAGACTATATCTTCATACTTTGAGAAAGATTGTGAGACTAATTCTCAAGGGAACAACGGTTTTAAATCCTTAATGAATCAATCAATCTCACTCATTGGGTTATGTATATAATCTACTGCATGCCTTGCTAACCTCGTAAAGTTATCCTCATACTTCGCAACATTCTCATACTCCTTTTTCATCATACTCAAAAATTTCTTTCCATATCCGCACGATGGTTACGAGGAATGTATTTTTCTAAGAAAATGCATTTAAACTCCCTCCATTACATGTTTGATAATTATTAATCTTCCTTTGTGTTTTGGATTAATGACCTCTATTGATCTGCATCTCCCCTAAGGCAATAAATTGCCATGAAAATGTTTTCCCTTTCGCTACTTCCCAAAGTATGAAATATTTTCTCTAAAGAATTTTTCCAGTATTCAGATACTAATGGATTTGTACTCCCATATAATTTTGGTGGTTGTTTCCTCATTAAGCAGTATAACATTGATCCTCCACGTTGTGGATATGGGTGCTCCATACGGGTAAGGTTATTATTCATAACATGAGTGAGTTGTCCTAGTATGGTGATAAGCTGATCAGCATGAGTTGCATCACTAGCTCCACTATAAATATCATGAGTAGGAGGTCAATATCTACAAAGATTACATTTATTGATACACTTTCCATTCCTTCCACTGGGTTCCATTTCTAAACAATGGCATATAGTAGATCAATTTATGAATCACAGTACATAATTCCAAACTTGTTAAACACTTAACATAAATTTAATAGTTTTTGGATATATTCCATAATCATAAAACTATTTTCTTTGAGGAGGTATATACTCATAAATACTTTATAATTTTTTGTAAACAAAATTTTTATTATCCTAAGCATATCCCCTGGGAGTGTCGTAACCAAGAGTGCCGCAAGGCCCGTTGTCATGCACTAGTTCTTGTTCAAGTCTAACTCAAAGCGATGTTTCTGGGTTTTACCCCTAGGTACATCTGTGCCAGAGCCGCCTCTACCTACTCGTATCCAGACAGGGACGTATTGCATAGAAAACTCACAAAATCTCTACATTACCAAAATTCTAGGATGTTCTTCTATAAAAACCCCCAAAGTCTATCTTAGTGTAATGTTCTCTAATCAGAGTTTTTCTAAATCTAGCTTCCAAGGCTTATACTTAATATCCCATGAAACCAACTTTAATGCCCCCACCCCAGTTTCCTAGAGTCGGTGCATTATTACATAACATTGGGATGATCACAAGGGATGAAGTCCCGAATGACCGATCAGTTTAGTAGCCTTGGAGGTACTGGATACATTCATAAGTTTTACATTACATCATGAAATAAAAGAATAAACAACATTTTGTCCCCATTGAACACAGTTATATCTTTATCCTATCCATGAAGGTCAACTATAAAATATTTCTTCACATACTATGAAAAATAAAACATAGAAAGGGGTGATCTCAAATACTCAGTAAGGATAAAAATATAGCGGAAACATTCATAAATAAGAATAAAAAATTAATGAAATGTATAAGAATAAAACATAAGCCTTTTAAAAAAGAAACTTCTATATAATATGGACAATATAAATAAAAAAATTTCATTTAATTATTCACATTAATATTCTACTAGTCGAATAATCACATGTAATATAAATAAACAATTTCATAATGATGGAATACATAATGCCAGACTTCATAACCACATAGTCAAGGCCTTGTACCAAGACTACAAATAATATTTTGTCAAGGCCTTGTGCCAAGATACTAGTTTGTCTTATGAGACCTATCGATGAATGTAGGAGCAATAGAGGGATCCACCCATCACTTTGAAAGTCCAATGCATTCCTCGTATGAAAAGGGTTAAACATAACATAAACATTCGTATTAAAACTAGTATAAAAATTGTCAATAATTTATCCATAAATCATGAATGGCATAAAAATAACACATCCACATTCAAAAATATCACACAACATTCAATAAAATATGGATGTGTTGTATCATAATAAATCAACTTCAAACAAGATTAAAATCCATCAAAGGATGTTGACATAGATGAAATCAAAACTTTTTTAGAGAAACATATCTTTGTATTTTGAAATCATTGAAAAGTTATATAATTATAAAAGAAAAAATTTATTTTGGAAAGATTCTTATAGGCTTGTATGGGAAGCTTATACGATGTTATAGAGGTAAAAAATAGCCTCACCTACCGTATAAGTTTAAAAAAAGTCATTCTTACCTTAATTTTTTCGAAAAGGTCATAAATTACCTTGTTTGGAAAATAACAGAAAGATTCTTTCAAAAAATATATGGTAAAATAAGGGTATAAAAGACTTTAACCAATAGTATAGTAAATAGTAAGAATTTTTTGAATTACATTTTTTGGAAAACACAGATGTGGATGATAAAGAGGTCCTAGTAGATACTTATATATTAACAACCTCAGATAAGTAAATAGATTGTAGAATTAACACTTACCTTGTACTTTTCCTTAGTCGATGGTATGTTAACCTCATATATAATAGTTAAAACATTGTTATTAAATTTTAAACGAATCATATGCAAAAATATGATATCCTATATGATATTATAATATTTCTTTGTTAATAATATTTTAGTAGTATCATCATTTCGAGTGTTAACTAATTCGTTTTCCTTTAAATGATTTGTTAGGTAAGCCATATTTCTTTTGGATAGGATATATTTGATCCATATAATGAATTATATTATGTTCATAAACATTATTTTTAATCATAAAATTAAAATTATTCTTGAATGATTATGATGGGGAATGAATCTCATCAAGTTTGTGCAGACAGTAATCTCTACGTACATACAAGAGACAATATCATTACATTGATGGTGAAATTATATATAATTGGTTGGTATATCATATATAAAGAATCATTAACATGTTATATTTATTATTTACATCAGTTATACTCATTATTATACCCATCTAAATAATGAAGTGTTTGAATTATAAACTACACCACAACGTAGAGACGGAAAGCCGTACATACACACCTATGGTGACTTTGTCATTTATAGGATGGATAGAGTAACGAATATGGTTGTACCATATTTATAATAATATCACAGTATATATAATGCACTGGATTTATTATTTTGGTATGGAAACAACAAATAAAGAGGAAGTGGAAGAATAAAAGAACTTGAAAGAGGGCGGTGAAATTATTACGTCTTATTCGGGTGTTTCCTTTTGAGTTGATCAAAAGGGATCCATAGGTTGGCTTTGTGATCAGTGTAAGGCCTCTAGGTAGAAGGTAGGATAGTTGAGAGAATATTTGGGTAGGTTTTCACTGAGCCAAATGGATTTGGATGTGTGAATTTATGTGAAGGGTATGTACCCTTTTATAAGAGAGGTGAGGGTCACTTTAGGAAAAGCTCAAAATATTATGTAATAAAAAAATCATTTTCGATTTCTAATGGCCCCAAAATGATTTATTTAAAGGATATGGTGGGTATTAGTAAAAAAACTATCAATAAATTGGTTTTATATAGGTTTGGGTCACCATATTAACCTTATTATTTATATTTAACTCTTAGTTATATAGTTTGACATTTTCCATGTCTCTTTGTATTTTTAAGTTATATGGTTAATAAACATACTGTAACAAGCCATGAAAACCCCAAGTGGTTAAATATTAATATATATAACATTATCTATGTTCTTTATACAAGAAATATATTTTTAGGAATATTATATCAATTAATAATATAGTATTTGTTTTATAAACTCAATTATGTCAATTTTGATACTATTTAGTATTTGGTTTTTCTGAAATTCATAATAGTGTTATTAATTTGAAAAAAATTATTTAATCAACACTAAAATGTCATATTAACCTAGAAAATTAGTGTAATTCATCATAAGTCTCAATTTACATTTATTTGGATATTTATAATATCAATTATTTTAATATTTCATTAATAGGGTAATTATTGCATCATCATTTTGTCATAAATATATGAAATAATTTAGTGTCTAAAAATTATAAATAAAATACCATTATGTAGAATATCTTTTTATATTTCTAATAAATATTTATATTATAATTTATATTGTGTGTAACCCTATACTAAAAATGGTTTAGTTATTAATCTTTGAATTTAACACTTTTAACTCTTCTTTAAATAAAATAATAATAAATGTCCAAATCCAATCCAAGTGGACCAAAAGAATCATACATTATATTAAGGTTGTTTTTAGTCGAATTACACTTATCCAATAGAATTATGACATGTTTTAGGGTAATTATAATATCATTTTTACCCTTAATTACTCTATTTAATTTTTACCGTGGTAAATACAAGTCTGAAGTTACTATTCACCAAAAATTATTTTCATCCTATTAAACCATATTTTACTTATTGATGCCAACTGTGTCTCACAGATTTTTGAAATTCAACTCACAGAAGAGGTAAAATTAGGTTTTATGCCAATTTGTAAATGCTCCTAGAACGTGGGTAAAAAACGTTAGAAAGGTCGATAAAATTTTATATATCTAAACATATTATAAAATCACTCCAATAAATTACATTGAACATATATAGGTATTATGTATCTATTTTTATCTAAAAAAATTAAAATAAAATAACTAATTTTTTAAATAAAAAGTCGGTTTTAAACAATAACGCATAACTTTTCACTATTCATCAAAAACTGAAAGTTCTCAAAAATATAAAAAAAATCACCCTAAGATAATTTTTATATTATGAATCCAAAAATGAAGTCCATTTTGAAAATTAAAATTTATAAAATTTCCAAAAGTGAGTATTACTATTCATAACGACTAGTTTCATTGGTCGTGGTGTGTTAAAACTCCATGTTGTGTACAATGCAAGCTACTGCATTATTCAAAGGGAAACATACTGTGGATGCTTGGGGTGTTACAATGGAGCCACTTGGGAGTGATAATGAGAATTTATATTAATTAATTTAAAGTAAAGACAAAAATGAATTAAACATATATCTTTTAGTAAATAAATTCTTACGTGGGGTTATATAACTTATCTCTTCGAATATAAATATTCATTTGAAATCTAAAAATATGTCCTACATCATGATAGTTTTTTTTATAATTTTAAGACATAAAATAAATAGAAATATTTGTGACACATTAATGATGTAGTGTTTACCTCATTAATGAATGATTTAAATAAATAATACTATAAAGATTAAAACAATATAAAAAACCGGTCCAATTCTTATTGGATTATTTTATTTCGAACATGAGTCATCTTATCTTCTACTTTAATGAGTTTTGGACATTTTGAAACCGAAAATAATTATATAATAAAATAATATTTTCACACTTTTTTAAAGAGCTCCTCCTCCCCCTTATAAAAATCCCTCACTTATAACCCATTCCAAACACTTCTCAAACTCCTGGGCTGGTCCAACACCTACCCAATTAATATCCCTACATCCCTCTCATCCTCCTAGATGCCTTCCACTCGGAAGATAACAATTCAAGAAAACCTTTTGGTTCAAACCAAAAGGAGATACCTGATTTAAAGGTAATCTCTTATCTTAAGTTCTTCTGTTTTATTTTACTTCTCCAACCCCCTAAAATTTTTTATTCTTTTATTTTAAAACAAAACCACTATCCTCAATATACTAAGATGTTTTTATGAGAATTATTCAAACTAAAATTACACACACATCCATCTAATGGGTAAATAACATAGTGTTTTTATGGACGACAAACTAACGCCTCACGAAACGATGGTTGTTTAATATTCTCCTACCACCTTTTAAAGTGTAAATTAAGATAGAACTGTATTTATATGTGATATATATTATATTTATATTGTTTTTATACATCTATATTTTTAATTTATAGAATACCTTTACGGTTCTCCATAGTGCGTAAATATGATAATTTCATTTGAGGAAGTGTGGACTACCGCCCCCTCCAAGTGATATGACCCGTTCATGCCATACATGGAACATATAAATTATGGAGTAAATGAAATTATATATGATTTTATAGTAGAATTATAATATACCAATTTATCATTATGTTTTAATTCTATTAAATATGAAATAGAAATGAAAGTAGCGTTCATGCGTACGTACGACTTACCGTCTCAATGAACGGTGCATTTCATTTCTTACCTCTAAATGCTATATACTATTATAAATACATGTATATATGGGATATATATGATATATATGATATCTAAATCATAAATATCATTATTTAGATAATAGAATTTTGACCACATGGATAATTTATAATTATAAGAAATTCATTTTTAACTCAAGTTCTGAAAATTGACAAAATGTCCGATATGAACTCAAATAATTAATTAATTGTTATAGAAAACTAATAATTTAAATAAAAGGAACAATAAACTTGAAAAGTTTTCTTATGAAAGTAGAAATTAACTTTAGTATATTATTCAGGAGATTAAAGAAAGATCGTGTCAAGTCAGACATGTGGTAAGGGACTTCATTTCAATCTCCTTTCATTGATGCATATTTTGTTTTATACGTGAATTTTTTATATGGTGTATAAAAAAATTTGACTTCTCATTTAATTTGAAAATGAATATTTTTCTACCATTCATTTAAGTAAACGAGAAAAAGGAATGTTTCTTTTTAACGTAAGCAGTGACAACGACCTTTTCCGCCGCCGTGAGTATTATTTGATCTTTGGTTTCCTTAAAAATATGTAATGTTTTTAAAAGTCATGTAAATACCATATACGCTTTTACGTATTTTGGAATTCAAAATGGTTTTGATAATTGATTTGTTATGTCAATATATTTAATTGATATATTATGATTGAAATATGGAAATATTATATTTCCTTTATGTTTGTTTTATGTGTTATGAATATGTTGTGGTTCTTGGTAATTGGTTACATATATGGGTGGTTCCATGATAAACCTATGGAGAGTGAGCCTGAGATATCTCTCCAATGCATTCGGTAACGTGACAGACGTAAACGTGAATTTTTCTTTTATGATACTTAGGGAATATACTATGATGGGTATTCTAAATGTAACTCCCTACGTAGCTGTGAAATCTACTATGTATGTATGTTATTGATGCCACACCTTACCATTTTGATTTATGATTTTTATGTGTTATTCATAAATCTTATTATTTCATGAGGTATAAGCTTTTTCATGGTATGAATTTATGGAAAAATGTTATATTTATTTATCTTATAACCCTTACTGTCCTTTTTGTGCTCATCCGAAGCATTTAAATGTTTTTCACAGGACTAAAATATGAATAGGGTCAAGGATGGGATCAAGGGAAAGTCATGTGGTCTAAAACATGAAACTAGACATCACTCTTTTTTCCAAGAGTTTTTATTTTATAAAAAAATAGAACTTGAGTAGAATTGTCTACTTTGTAATTTTTGAGATGTAATGTAATAGTTATGGCCTAATTCTCGAAAACTCTAAACCTGAAAAGAGACACAATGTGAATTATTCATTTAATTCAAGATTATGTAATGTTTTATGGCCAGATCCTTATAGTTGGCATCAGATGTCAGTGTAGACAACTTTAGGAGTTAGCATATTATTAAATTAAAATCCATAAATTATTTTTAGTTTATGTTATGATGGAAATGATATATCATTTATAAATTTCCATGTTTATTCGCCTAAGATATTTCTATGTTCAAAATGGGTTTCCACAGACGAAAGAAGGAAACCATGATGGGACGACATCAGGAGGAATACATCCTTCCAAATCAGAAACCTAAGATGGTTGGAATCAGAACTGAACAGTTTGTTGCAGTGATGGAACAGTAGATTCAGGCAATAAATGGTTGTGGTATCCATGCATGAGATCATCCAGAACAACCATAGAGGAACATGTCAGTATTGGATCATTTCATGAGGTAGTATCCCCCATCATTCATAGGATCATATGACCTTGTTCTAAATGAATGGTGGATTAAATAACTAGAGAAGATTTTTGATGTCATAGGGTGTTCCAAACATCAAAAGGTTAGTCTCGCTATTTACTGTTTTGAAGATGAAGTTGATCAGTGGTGGTCGATGGTGAAAAATATCAGGGATAGTGAGGAAATTGATGCTCTTGATTGGGATGAATTCAAAGGTAAGTTTTTTGAGAAATATTTTCCTAAGATGGTTTGTCTTAGGATGGAAAACAAATTCTTGTAATTGAGGTAGGACGATGACTCAGTGGCCCTTTATGAAGCAAATATCACTCGACTAGCAATGTATGCTCCCAATTTCATACGTGATATTGATATTAGAATAAAACATTTTTACTCAGGATTAAACCCAAATTATCGAAGTGATTTAGATGCTAGAGACTTAAAATGTTAGGAAAAACTTGTTCGATGTGTGGTGAAGGTGGAAATGGAGTTTTCTGATGATCATGTGTTCTTTGACAAACAACAGAATAAGAGGTCGAGGTGGAAGATGAAAGGGAAGAACTCTTCAAAAAAATATGATGGTAAGAAACTTAAGTTTATAGTTTGTGAAAATTATGGTAAAAATCATGATGGTGAATGTCTTTTGAATTCTAGTAAGTGCTACCGATGTGGTAAAATGGGACATAAGGCTCATAATTGCACTAAAAAAGATCATGGTAATGGTAAGACTAAATCTGATTTACAGTCAGTAAAATGTTTTATGTGCAATGAAATGTGTCATTATACCAATGAGTGTCCAACTAAGAACTCAACTAAGGGAAAGAAGCCAAAGTACAAGTAGAAAGGGGTGGTGAAATTCTTTGCAACTACTTCAGAAGATGTTGGGTGTTCAAATGATGTAGTATCAGGTACACTCTTTGTTTGTTCAGATTATGCCAATGTGTTGTTTGATTTACGATCTACACACTATTTCATTTCTGAGTTGTTTTCCAGTAAATTGGTAATTCTATCTCACGATATGAATCCTAAACTTAGGGTAAAAACACCCGGGGGAAATGTTGAGACAAAAAGAAATTATAAGAATCTTCCTTTCCTTGTGTGCAGAAATAATCTACCTGCAAACCATATTGCTTTTCCTCTAGTAGAGTTTGATATTATTTTTGGTACGAATTGGCTTTTCGTTTATCATGCTATGATTGACTGCACAGCTAAAGAGGTTTCTTTTCAGAAATATTTTCAGTTTGTGTACAGGAATGAACATTTAATTTTGATAACACTTCAGGAAGCTGAGAAACTAGTAAAAGATGGAAATGAATGTTACCTTGCACATATTTTTGAAAATAAAGGAACAATTCAGATTAATGATGTAGCAGTGGTAAATGAGTATCTTGATTTTTTCCTGATGAGTTCCTTGGGATTAAACCTGACTGGGACATTGAATTTACTATCGAATTAGTTCTTGATGTTAATCCAATTTTAAACCCCCCTTATCAGATGGCTCAAATTAAACTTTTAGAGTTAATGAAGCAATTACAGGAGTTATTAGATAAAGGTTTTGTTTGAACGATTAAATCACCATGGGGTGATCTTGTCTTGTTTATTAAAAAGAAATATGGTTCAGTGAGACTTTTTATTGATTATAGAGTATTGAATGACATCACAGTTAAGAACAAGTATCCATTACCTCATATCGATGATTTGTTTGATCAGCTCTAGGGAGAACAATATTTTTCGAAGATTGATTTGTGGTTGAGGTACCATCAGCTGAAAGAAAATAAAGCTTAAATTCTGAAGACCATGTTTTGTACTAGATATGGCCATTATGAATTTTTAGTTATGCCTTTTGGGTTAACAATGAACCTGCTGTTTTTATGGATCTTATGAATAGAATTTTCTATGAGTTCTTGGATAAGTTTGTGGCCGTGTTCATTGATGATATTTTGGTTTATTCTAAAAGTAAAGAGAAGCTTGAATGTCATTTAAGGGTTTTCTTGAAAAGTTTAAATGAAATGAAACTGTATGGGAAATTCTTCAAGTGTTAGTTTTGGAAAATCTTTATTTCCTTGGTCACATTGTTTCAAAAAATTTCATTACTATTAATCCAGCTAAAACAATTGTTTTTGAAGAATAGAAAAGACCCACAAATATAACCGAGATTCGTAGTTTTCTTGGTTTTGTAGGTTATTACCGGAGGTTTGTTGAAAATATTACTTTGTTATCTATCCTAATGACTAAGTTAACTCGAAAAGGTATTAAGTTCATTTAGACAAAAGAATGCGATGATTGTTTTCAGGAATTGAAAATAAGATTGGTGAATGATCTAGTTTTGGCATTGCCTTCCAGAAATGGTGAATTTTATATCTACAGTGACGCTTCATTGAAAAGACTTGGTTGTGTCATAATGCAGAATGATCAGGTAATTTCTTATGCTTCACGTTAGTTGAAACCTCATGAGTTAAATTACCCTACACATGATTTGGAATTAGCTGATGTTGTTTTTTCTTTATAAATTTGGAGGCATCATCTTAATGGAGTAAAATGTGAAATATATACTAACCAAACACGTTTGAAGTATACATTCACTCATAGAGAATTGAACATGAGGCAGATGAGATGACTGGAATTAATCAAGGATTATAATTGCATAATTCATTACCATCCACGAAAGGAAAATAAAGTGGCTGATGCTTTGAGTCAAAAAAGTACTCCTACATTCACCTTGTTATGTTTGGAATGACATTATTTGGTTTTTGATTTGATGAAATTTGGAGTAGAAGTTGTTGATGAAGGAAATTCCTCTATTTTATTTCAGGTGTTAGTGAAATCATCTCTATCATATAGAATTAATAAAGTGCATAAGGAAGACAATGAGTTATAATAAAAGGTAGAGTTTGTTCAGAAGGGTAAGTTGCTTGATTTTAACATTGATAATGATTGTGTTTTTTAGTTTGGGAGGAGATTATATGTGACTTGTGATTCAAATTTTAAGAATGAGTTGTTATGTGAAGATCATAGTTATTCATTTTCAGTTCATCCTAGCAGTATTATGATGCACCAAGATCTTCATGAGTAATTTTGGTGGGATGGAATGAAAAGAGATATTGCTGATTTTACAGTGAAGTGTTTGACTTGTCAACATGTTAAATTAGAGTGGTAGTTATAGAAAGGTATGCTTCAGTATTTACCAGTGTTAGAGAGGAAATGGGAAAATATATCCATGGACATCATTGTGGGATTACCAAAGACATCTCGAGGTAATAATGCAATCTGGGTTACTGGTGATCGATTGACTAAATATGCTAATTTCATTCCTATTCGAGATACTTTATCTCTAGATCAACTTTCTCATTTGTATGTTAAAGAGATAGTGAAGGTTCATGGTGTTCCACTCTCCATTTTATCTGATCGTTATCCCAGGTTTACTTCTATCTTTTGGAGAGGCCTTGACAATTTGGTGGGTACTGAATTAAATTTTAGTACAGCTTTTCATCCTCAATCAGATGTGCAGTCAGAACGAACAATTTAGACCTTATAGGATATGTTACGTGCGTTCTAGATGAATTACTAGGGATTTTGGGACTAACATCTTTTTTTGGTTGAGCTTTTTTTTAATAATAGTTTTCATTCAAGTATACAGATGGATCCATTTGAGGAATTATATGGGAAGTAGTTTCGAACTCTATCTTTTTGGAGTGAAGTAGTTTAAAGGAACATAATGGGACCAAAATTGGTAGAAGAGATGGAAGAAAAAGTTCAGTTGATTCAGAAGCACATGAGAATAGCTCAGAGCATTCAGAAAAGTTTTGCGTATAACGGAAGGAAGGATTTTTCTTTTGAGGTAGGTGATCATATCTTTCTCCAAGTTTCTCCATGGAAAAGTGTGATGCATTTTGGTAATAAGGGAAAGTTGATTCCATGGTTCATTGGACCTTATGAAATCCTAGAAAATGTTGGATTAGTTGCGTACAAAGTGTATTTACCTCCATGTTTATCCTCGGTACACAATGTTTTTCTTGCTTCAATGTTGAGAAAGTACATTCTAGATCCATCTCATGTTTTGGGACCAGAGGTAGTTCAGTTGGAAGAGAATCTCTCTTATAAGGAACAACCAATCCATATTCTTGACTGAAGAGAGCAAGTGTTGCAAAATAAGGAAATTAATTAGGTAAATGTTTTTTGAAAAAAAAAACATATGGTTGAAGAGGGAACATGGGAATATAAAAGTTCTATGAGGGATAAATACCCCACTTATTTGATAGGTGAATAGAATTGTAGGGACGTAATTCCCAAAAGGGGGGAAGGATGTAACATTCTAGTTAAATAAATAATAAGACAAATTCATATTTATTAATATTTGTGATTTAAATATTAATTTTAATTTAAAAGGGATGCTATGTTCTATGGAGTACCCAATACGTAAAACCATGTTTCTTTGAAATCTTATATAGCACACAACGTTGGGTCATATTGAAAAATAATAATATAATATTATTTTAAATGGTAGTTAACAACTAGACATTGTACTGGTGGGAATGGAAATAAAAAAATAAAACATTAATATACATGTTTTTTAATTGTTTTTACATTTAACCAAAACATTTTAGATGCTTAAAAGAAGAAAGAATCAGATTTTAAGGATAAATACTCTAATATTCATTAAAAGGTTGATTTACCGCCTTTTGATGGAGAACCCTCTTAAAATATAGTTTTGGTCACTTTTATATGTTTTATTTTACAAAATAATTTTTTTATTTAGAATCGAGACATCAAAACTAAATTTGGGTAAGTTTTTGGTATTTTTCGGATAAAATACATTTTTAATGAATAGTAAAAAATACTGTATTTTAATTCAAAATTGGATTTTATTATAATTTATTTATATTTTTAGATTATATTTTTAATTGGTTTTAAAGTGTAATTATAATTCGGTTTTACTGTTTAATTCTATGTTGGTAATTGGAAGCAATTTCACTTTGAAATTGGACATAAGTAAGTGTCCAACTTTTGATAGTTGTTATTTCTTAAAAACATGCTTTTTTATTTTGACAACATTAATTAATTTTAAATTATTTTCAGCCACTTATATGTTTTAAATTTTTAAAAATGGATACCATATTTGGAATCAGAAGGTCCAAATTGTGTAAATAGGTATTTTTAGAAATTTTGAATATTTACTTTAGTAAATATTTTATTTACCATAGTTAAATGGTAAATATGGTAAATAAGGGTAAAACAATAATATAATAAAACTACCCTAACATATTTCCTAATTCTATTGGTTGATACATTTCCATCCATGGTAATCCTTGGGTCTATTTTGGGACCCCATGGAGCCACATGGGAGTGATAATGACACTTTATATTACTTAATTTAAAGTAAAGACAAAAATGACTTAAAGATATATCTTTTAGTGAATCAATTCTTACATGAGGTTATATAAGTTATCTCTTCGACTATAAAAATTAATTTAAAATATAAAAATATTTCCTACATCATGATATTTTTTTTTATAATTTTTAGTCATCAAATAAATAAAAATATTTTTGACATAATAATGGTCTTGTGTCTACCTCATTAATGAATGATTTAAATAAATAAGATTGTAAAGATTAAAAAAATATCCAAAATCTATCCAATTTATGTTGGATTATTTTATTTAGAACATGAGTCATCTTAGCTTCGACATTAATTAGTTTTTGAAGTTTTGAAACTGAAAATCATTATATAATAAAATAATATTTTCACACTTTCCTAAAGAGTCCCTACTCCCCCTTATAAAAATCCATCACTTCTAACCCATTCCTCAGACTTCTAAAGCCCTTTGCATCATTCAAACTGTACCCTATTAAGCTCCCAATAAACCTCTCCTCCTCCTATAAGCCTTCCCTTTGGAAAAAGGCATTTCAAGTAAACCTTTTGGTTCAAACCAAAGGGAGATACTCGATTTAAAGGTAACATCTTCTCTTAAGTTCTTTTGTTTTATTTTACTTATCCAACCCCATAAACACTTTTTATTACTTTATTTTATAACAAAACCAGTATCCTAAACATATTATGTTTTTATGAGAATTATTTGAATGAAAGATACAGACACCTTCATCTTATGGGTAAAGAACATACTGTTTCTGTGGATGACAAACTAACATCTCACGAAACCAAGATTGTTCAATATTCTCCTACCACCTGTTATGGTGTCCATTAAGATGGAACTATATTTATATGTGATATATATTTTATTTATATTTTTTCTATGGTTATGTATTTTTCATTTATAGAATACCATTATGATTTTCCATAGTGGGTAAATACAATAATTTCATTTAAGGAAGTGCGGACTACCGCCCCCTCAAAGTGATATGACTCGTTCATGCCATATGTCGTACATATAAAGGATAGAGTTAATAAAATTATATATGATATTATAATATAATTGTAATATACTGATTTATCATTTTGTTTTCATTCCATTAAATATGAAATAATCATGAAAGGAGCGTTCATGCGTACGTATGGCTTACCGTCTCCAAGAACGGTGCATTTCATTTTTACCTCCATATGTTATGTACAATTATAAATAAATATATATAATGGATATATATGATATATATAATATCTAGATAATGAATATAATTCTACATGTAATGGAATTTTGACCACATTTACAATTTATATTTATAATAATTTCATTTTTAACTCAAGTTCCGAACATCAATAAAATGTCCGATATGAACTCAAATAATTAACTAATTGTTATAGAAATGTAATAATTGATATAAAAGGAATAATAAACTTGTTAAATCTTCTCAAGTAATTATAAATTTACTTTAGTTTATTATTCAGGAGATTAATGAATGATCGAGTCAAGTCAGACACGAGGTAAGGGACTTCGTCTCAATCTCCTTTCATTGAGGATTATTTTGTTTTATACATGACTTTGTTTTATACGGTGTATAAAAACATATGAATTATCATTTAATTTCAAAAGGAATATTTTTCTATGAGGAATTTTACTAAAGGAAAAAAAGGAATGTTTCTATTTAATATAAGTGGTGACAATGACCTTTTCTACCACCATGAGTATTATTTGATCTTTGGATTCCTTAACATGCCATAATGTTTTGAAAAGAAAAATAAATACCATATAATCTTTTATGTATTTTGGTATTTAAAATGGTTTTGATAATGGATTTTTTATTTAAATATATTTAAATGATATATTGTGATTTAAATGTGGGAATTTTATCTTTCCTTTATGTTTGTTTTATATGTTATGAATATGATAAGGTTCTTGGGAATTGTTTACGTATATGGGGGTTCTGTGATAAACATAGGGCGGGGGAGCCCGAGATAACTCTCTAATTAATTGGGTAAGGTGATAGATGTAAACATGAATGTTTCTCCTATGAGATTTAGGGAATATACTATGATGGGTATTCCAAATGTAACTCCCTATGTAGCAGGTAAAGATACAACATAAGTATTTTATGCATGCCATAAGTTACATTTATGATTTATGATTTCTATGTGTTATTCATAAATCTTATGATTTAAAGAGGTATGAGCTTATGATTGATATGTATTAATGAACAAATGTTATATTTCTTTTTCTTATTACTCAAACATAGTTTTTATGCTCATCGCATGTTTTGAAATGTTTTTTTTCACTGGACATAATGATGGATAGGGTCAAAGATGGGATTAAGGGAAAGTCATGCTGTCTAAAACATGCAACTAGACATGACTCTTTTATTCAAGAGTTTTTATTTTATGAAAAAATGTAAATAGAGTAGAATTGTCTACTTTTTAATTTTTGAGATGTAATGTAATAGTTATGGCCTAATTCTGTAAAACTCTAAACCTAAAAAGTTCCTCAATGTGCATTATTCATTTAATTCAAGATTATGTAATGTTTTATGGTCAGGTACTTATAATATCATATTCTAATCAATTTCTAAACTTATCTTCTCAGAATCGAGATCCTACTATGGAGATAGGGAAGTTGGAATTGACCCTCTCCCATGGAAACTTTTACCCATGGGAAATTGATATTTTCCATCATGAAGAATACACTGGTTCCTTTAATAACAAATTTCTTACTGATTACCTTTTATATCAAAATTAAAGCAGAGTTTTGGAAATGATTAATTTTGGATTAGTTGGTAATATTTATATTCAACATCAACTATAATACCTAATAAATTTGGGGGGGGGGGGGGTGACAAGAAAGGTCCAAATTAACAAAAATATTTACAAATAAGGGCTTTTTAGGAGTAGATGTTCCCTCGAATAGTAAATAAGGAGTGACTAAAATAATTACCTATGGATCAGAAGAGAGTCTGGTTCTAGAAAGGAATAGTAAAGCCTAGTAGTTAAACCTAAACCACTGATGTTAATGGTTCACAATTCATCTGATGGTAAATAACCAATGAATAACGTGAAACTAAAAACATCGAGTAGAATTTCTAGATATGGACTATGATGATACTAGATCTTCCTCATGTACAAAAAATATAAGGATCAAGTTAGGTTAAATAATCCCAAAAATTAATCAGTTCTTTAATCCCCGTTCCTCTTGGATTTAGTTGTAATGGAAATTAATGGGAAGCCTATGCTGAAAAATCCTAACAACTAGGTAAGTGAGGAGTATAGATGAAGCCTATTGAATATCCTATACAGGGATCAAGACCACTGACTGGACAGAAAGGATACTAAGGAACTTTGATGAAATATGGATGTAGGGGAAGTTTGAGATCTAATTGACTGATGTAAACAAAATTTATAAACTACACTTATTCCAAGAAATCCCATAGCCATCCACACCAATTAAGGGTTCCCCTACTCGTGGAAGAGTGGCCACCACCTCCTCCATTTATCAAACATTGAGTAATAAATATTTCTTATATTATTCATTTAATAAAATACTAAACATTGTGTTCACTAACTGGTGAATAAATATTTATTTAATATTTATCTCAAATATTTTTCAACTAGAATTTTCAAGGATTGAATTTATGAAATCAAAAAAAACTTGAATAAGTATTATACCTCAGTCTACAGAGTAATATTTTTTCTATATTAAAATGAAAAATAATTTAACTAATATTATGGATACACTATGTGTGTTAACCTATATGGATCTTTCTTAGTGGAATTACTTGGGGTTTACCAATTTATAAGATTAGCACCTATTAATACAACATAGAACCCATAAGGAAATGTGTAAATGTCAAAATGAAAATAACCTCAACCAAATTATCACTGTGTAATAAATACCTATGTCTTCATATATCATCATGAAGGCATCATATTTGTTCCATAAATATAAATTATTAGTATATATTTCATTAAAAACCAAAAATAAACACATTGAAAAACTTCCATGGACATGGTCTTAATCAAATAGTTATATTTTAGTTAATGATCCCAAGAAATAATCATTTAATATTGGAAGGTAAAATAAATTTCTAGACTTATCTTTCAATTTCATATCACTCATGACACACCCAATGTTTCATAATTCTCCATGAATATAGGTCATCATTTATTTGGATAGTACATTATATAACATGATTTATGATACACATTAATAATAATGTTAATTATAAGGACCAATACACATATCAAAGAATAAGAATATCTAATGAAACATATAACATTTGGAATTACCATTGGCGATTCAGTAATCATAACCTTCTATAAGGGGGATTACCAAGTGAGATACATCATGAGAGGATGCCTTATCTTATTATGATAATACAATAATGGATAGTCAGACATCACATATTTCTCTTCAGGTAGATGTATTCTTACCATAGGACACATATAAGAATAGTACCACAAAACATTAGGGTTATAATTATAGTGGAGAACTACTATGAAGTTTGGATGCAATAAATATAATAATTAAATAATTAAATTACTTTTGTATAGAATAAGACACATTATAAAATAAGACATTTATTAATATTTGGGTGTTTAAATACACAAGTAATAAAAATTACAAAGTTAGTTAGTTATTGGGAACCAACTCCAAATAACTCCAACTCCAACAAGATCCAACTACTAAGAACATTAAGTCCACCTTATATCATATGATATTCATACATTCATTGAGATATGGTTTTTGTTAATGGGTTCACCATGTTTTCTTCAATGGAAACATTTCCTACAACAATATCACCCCTTTGATAAAATCCATTAAGAGGCCATACTTTTAATGTATGTTCTTCATCTATTGATGTCACCTTGGATCCTTGGGTAGGACTACCAATATAGTATTATGAAAATAACATGTAATATATTCTTTATATTTTGGAACTATATCATACTCCTAGAATAATTATTGTATCATAATTAGTTCATTAACACTTTCATAAGTTTAAATTTACCCAAACTCTACTGTTGAATTAGTGACCCCTAGATACTTTGAGAACATTTAGCTCAAAACTCATCCATTAAGAAATATTTCATATACTGAATGTAATTTCATATCATTTTAGTCTATAGATGTACTAAAATATGGGTATCCATTGATAACTAGCATCTCATTCCCTCAAGAAACTAGAAACATATCATTTTATACATCTAATATACTTTAGGATTGTATTAACAGTAGTCCAATTATATTCTTTTGGGTTTTCTTGATATCTTGGTACCACTCCCAATGTATAGAAAACATCAATATAGGTAAATAACATGTCACAAATGATAGATCTTATTTCTAATCTGTAATGAATCCTATTAAAACTCTCTCTATCATCTCATGTTTGAGGGCACATTTTATGAGAAACATTTATACTATATGACATTTTAACCAATCACTTATCCAAATATTCCATAAAAAATATATTCAGTACATTTTTAATGGACTCGCCTTAAATTAAACCGTGTACCCCTCATATATATATAAAATTTGTTCTTGATCCATAGAATATAAGCTACTTAAACTAATTATTTAATGGGGAAGTATTTTATCAAAAACCCTTTAACGGACTATAAGACTCGTATGTCATTTCCAATTAGTAATATATCATCAACATATAATAAAATAAAAATGACTACAATCCCATTAAAACATTAATATAAATATAGATCAGATTCATTCTTTATGAAACCAAAATATCTTATGGTTTAATAGAAATGAGCATTCCATGATCTTGATGCATTATTTTACTGAATCAAGAGCCTCAAATTCCAAAAAATTCAATATTTATCCTAGTATCTCTTTTAGATATGGGATTCCTCTCATGTTACATGAAATATTTTTCCACTATTACCTTTTTCCCTACAGGTTTGTATAGATAATCTCTACAATTTTCCATGGAATACTCTACAAAGATACACTTTGAACCTCATAGTTCATGGTTGTTCCTATAAACTACCTAAAAAATTCTTCACATCATCGTACATGTATTTTCGATAAGATGAATTTACTTTCACAGTAGAGCTCTTGCATAATACTATTTTCCACAATAATTGGAACTTGGTTTAGTGTGAATGCCTTAGTATCTAATAAATATATCCAAAAGGATAATGGAAGACATAGATGAATCATCATCTACCTCACTATGTCCAAAAAGGTGTTCTTACTCCTTTTAGTGACATAATTCCACCATGGATTACAAGGCTGTGTGAGTTCTGATACAATCCCAAAGTCCCTTATATAATTGACAAAGTATTGAAAAATATTTTTTCCTCTATGGTTTGAAGATAGTTTTTTTATATATTTAAAAATATAATTCTAAACATAATTCCTAAAAGGGATAAATTTATGAAAGGATTCTAACATATACCTCATTATGTAGAAATATCTATAACTTCTAAATTCACCAGTAAATGTTATGAAGTTAGAGTTTTCACCTCTATATTCAACTTTAAAACTATGTGTGAACTAATTTAAGAATATCTATTTCCATTACAACCTTTCTAATAAATTTATATTTGTTCATTTTTCCTCATAATCATGTGTGAAACATATCAATTTTTTTAGTTTAAAATATTCTAATTACCCAAAACACTTCTGGTTTACACTTCCAATATAGTGATTAAAAAACTAGATGTGATGTAATTTATGTGAACATGTTTCACTGTATATTTATAACACCTAGTTTTTATATTCAAATAAATTAAACCTCTATTCAAATATTCCATGAAATAACATTTTTCTATGTTTATAAATGTAGAAACTACTATTTCAAAAAATAAATATAATGATATCCATATATAAAATTATTGCAGATAAAATGTTTTTGATGACACTAGGCACATTATAAAAATTATTTAAGACTAGTTGAAATTTCATGTTGGTTTAATGTGGTAATATATAATAGTAAGTACAACCAACCTTACTCCTTTGGCCTCTGAAATATATGCCTCACCTATGGAAACCTTCCTAAATATACTAGATGTCTATATTTGAATACAAATGTGAGAACCGTATACTATATCTAATAACACAATATATTAATATAGATATATTACATTGGATATGAAAGAAAATGGAATACACCCTTGCTTCTTCACTATGGTGTAGTTTTTATAACGGCCTACCTTTATTCCATATTAAAAACATTATACATCTATTTCCATAGCCTTCCTTATGTACATCCTTCACTTGTCAAGGGGTTTTAACGAATCCTTAGACACAATGATAGTATTAGGATATTTCTTCTTACTCTACCTCTTGATCACCATAAGTATTAAAGGTTATTGATTATTCTTATCCATAGACATACATTTTATTAGAATAAAGGGATTTTGGGTATACTTCTTAATATTGTTCATATTAAAATCATAATAAAATTAAATATTCTTTTTGCTAGTGAGGAAAGTATGAGATCAAGGTAATTTTTTTTTGGGTTTCATGAAACCTAGTATATCTAAACCCTAAATATAGTTAATTATCTTAACTATATGAGCTTCTTATAACACTTTTCATCAATGATTTCAAGTGAAATGTTCCTCAGGGATCTCATATCCCTTTGGTATGTCCATTTGATTAATATCATAGAGACGGGATAACATGGGGTGTGCATTAACATTATAATGAAGATCTTGGAGATCATTAGACTTTTATGATAATAAAAGGTGTTATACATCCAATAAATCTACTACATGTTTATTGAAGATATTTTAACAATTCTCACTATTCATATTAAAAGGATCTTTGTCTTGAAGTGGCGTATGACAACCCTTATCTTTTGTTACACAATTAAACATAATTTATTACATAAAATTAATTTGATACAACATAGAAAATTGAGATTTCTAGTGTCTTTGGGACTAAGTATCATTACATAACAACTTAAAACAAGAAAAAAACATCTTTATTGAAAACATCCTTTACACGACCACTACATTCCCTCTTACTTAGCATTGCATGGGATAAACTGAGGACAAGCATAAAAATAGAGTGAGCTATAAAGCCCAGTAATGGATTAATCATGGAATAACACAAGGAATACAATATATGTTAGAAAATAGTCACATCAATATAGAAAAAGAGAAGCGTAAACATGAAGTCCTGATAAAGCATGATAATCATAACATGGAAATGTGGCAACAACACTTAATATGGAATTAGCATAAGCCAAGGCTTAGTGCACATGGAGCATGAGTAAACCCTCATTGCACCTAAAGCATGATTAAAACCTCATTGAACTTAATTAGCATGAGTAATGACCCATTTAACATGAATTATCATGATACTATACTATACCCAATGCATTGGAGCGCTATAAGGGTGCACCCTTCTTAAACATTTCATTTCATTCATATGTGTGCCACATAGATCATATAACATGGATTCATAAAAAATAGTCATTTATTCCATGATAAAGGATCGTGGAATTCATACATGAAACATTATAATCAATAAATAAATTTTCCTAAATGTGAATACCCTTGATAGAGAAATGAGAATGATATTCACTACACAATGACATTAGCTTGGAAAATCGGTGCAATTTCGACAGCGTAACAGCGTGACATAAGAATTCATAAAAATGGTTGATGAGAAAGAAAGGGGTGTCTCATAGTATTTACATGAAATGGAAAGTAAGGGGTCATATAGATACATTTCCCAAAAATTGTATTGGATTTTATATTCATGATACAGAATAATTCCTTAATGTAAGCGAGGAGAGATAAATTCCATTCATAATTTCAGCACAGTAATGGGTGAACATGGGAAAAATTTATTGAGAGATAAAGGGATCTCTCAAAATTAAAACATATATAGGAAAGTATGGGGGAGGTGTGAAACCGTACCCTACAATTTATAATTGAAATTAAAAGGGAAAACAACATTAATAAAATTGGACAAAAATGAGAAAGGATGAAAAACCTTTACTTAGATGTTTGCTTCCAAAGGCTTGGGAGAGGTTTGAGAGAGGCTTCTTGGGAGATTGGGGAACATTGGGAGGATTCTATAGAGAGTAAGGAATATTTTGGATGATCTCTAAAGGCTTTTAGTGAGGATGATGTGGGAGCATGAGTTGATTTATATAGGAAAGGAGAGGGAATTGTTTATTATTTAGGTTTAGGACACCTCACATTAAACTAATCAAAACCACAAACCAGACCATGGTTTTTGCCCATGGTTTTTGCCAAAGGGGAGTGAAAAACAATATTTTAAGAGGACAAATTATGAACATATTAAAATAATGGGGTTGATTAAGTGGATTTGATTCACACTCCCAAGGAAAACAAATAAAAAAGACAAAATGTTTAATAAGTCTTGAAGGGTCCACTAAACCATTGTAAAATAAATCAAAAAAACCCAAAATCAAATTATTTTAATGGTGAAACATATATTTTCCTAACATGTAGTTTATATTATTTTATTACAACACTATTGGGTCATTATGATGTCATAAAACACATTATATATTTAAATGGTACTTAATTTTTACCCAAAAATTTGACTGTTTAATAAAATTATAAAAAATTCACCATAGGATAATTTCAACATACTGATTCCATAAATAATATACATTATATCTAAATAATTTTCTAACTATGTAAATTTTCACTTCTAAAATAAAAACCAACATTTATCGAAAATTCATGGGTTTTGACAAAATTGGATTTCAAACCTTAATAAAAATTACAATTGCATTCAAAAAATTATACGATCATTTATATTTAATAAAAATTAATTTAATTACAACATTAATATTTTGTTACAATATTATTTAATTAAAAAATACCTTAATTCATCAAAATATATTTCTTAGTTGAATATTTACTAAAAAACTATTTGTGCTTTAAAAACTATTTACAAGATAACAATAATAAAATTAAAGTATATTCATTTTTATATACAAAAATAATGTACATAACCATAGTTATAAGGACTTGTTACATAACCCCTTATAACACCCACATAATACCGAAGTGTACTGTGTGCTATGGTGATAGACTCTTGGGGTGGCTCGGATAACATTGCTCGGGTGGTAATCTCAATCAACTTACACTTCTCTTGTAGGCAGTCCCACTCGAGATTAATATATTCAAGCTCGACTTGGGATTGGTCAAGATCAAAGCCCAATGACACAACCTCCTTTCTGAGCTCTGAAAAATGGGCTTCATATGGGGCATGTCTACTGGATGAGTCCATTGCTTCCTTTGTCTGAGTAAATTGGATTTGTTAAAGCCCGATATTTATACTAATCATGTGATCACTGTTCAATGAATATATTAGAAATGGTCACAATTCATAATAGTATATTAAAATCCAAAAAATATAAAACTAAAGAAGTTGAAATTTTATATAAACATTTTACATAAAGATACATTTAATTAGATCAATAGGGATTTACATTAATGAAACTTTGGGTCATTACAATCTTCCCCCCTTAAGAAATTTCACCCTCGAAATTTCACGTTCCCAAACTAAAACAAATTTTGGTAACTCTGCTTCATTATTTCCTCTGATTTCCATGTCACTTATTCAAACTTGTGGTTTCACCACAAAAATTTGATGAGGGGCATAGTCTTATTTCCCTGAAATGTTTCTCAACGATCTAGGATCGTCACTGTTTTCTCCTCATAAGAAAGATCATCCTCTAACTGTACCACTTCTGAAGAGATGACATGTAAAGGGTCTGGTATGTACTTCCTTATGAGGGATACAAGAAATAAATCATGTACTTTGGCCATGGTAGGTGGAAGTTCTAGATGAATGGCCACAGCCCCGACACAATCAAGAATCTAGAATGGGTCAATGCACCTTGGAAGTAACCTCCCTTTATTTACAATCCTCATAAACTTCTTCCAAAAATATATGTGTAGAAATACCATGTCTCCAACTTTAATATCAAGGTATCATCGACAGTTATTTTCATAACTCTTTTGTCGACTCTGGGATGCCTTGATATGTTGTTGAATGTTTTTCACCTTCTCCACCATTTCTTCGACCATTTCTGGTCCAAGCAGTTTACGATAACTGAACTCATCCTAACACACTGGTGTTCTGCACCTTTTCCCCTAAAGGGCTCCATATGGTGCCATTTGGATGCTCGAGTGGAAACTATTATTATAAGTTAACTCAAACAGAGGAATATGTTTATCCCAACCTCCATTAACGTCCATTCAGCATGCTCTCAACATGTCCCCAAGTGTTGGGATAGTCCGCTCAGATTGGGCATTAGTTTGAGGATGATAGGTCGTAGTGAATTTTAGTTTAGTATTCAGAGCATGTTGATGAGTCTTCCAAAACATATAGGTGAATCTGGGATCCCGATCAGACACAATAGATAGTGGTACGCCCTGAAACCTTACCACTTACCTGACATATATCCATTACAATTGATCCAATGAGAAATTCTCCTGAATAGCAAGGAAGTGTAAAGCCTTTGTAAGATGATCCACAACAACCCAGATTGCATTGTTTTCATTGAATGTATTTGGATGTCTGGTGACAAAGTCAATAGTGATGTTCTCCCATTTCCATTCTGGTATAGGCAACAGTTTCATCACCCCCTTAGAATTCTTCCTCCCTTTCTTCACTGGCTGGCACACTAGGCACTTTAATGTATATTCAACGATCTCTTTCTTTATATTATCCCACCCATAATTCTCTCGGTGATCTCAATACATCTTTGTTTTTCCTTCGTAAATCAAGAAATTTGAACTATGTGCATCATCCAAATGTTCCTTCTTCAGCTCCGGACATGATGGAACACATAGTCGTTTCCCAAATCTCACAAATCCTTCTTCATTAACATTAAACTCCGAGGATTTCCATTTTCCAATTGCTTCCACTTTTTCCTGAAATCCCACATCCTCCTTTTGAGCATTATTTAACCTTTCTAAAAGTGACGGTTGGGCAATCAGTTGTTAATGGATTGATGATGTTCCCTTCTTTATGATTTCCATATCCATCTTCATCAAATCTACAAATATTGGATCCTTTTCAATTCTCATCAATGATAGAATTGCTGGGTCCTTTATACTTAGGGAATCTGCCACCTTGTTCACTTTCCCACGGTGGTAATGGATTGAGAAGTCATAGTATTCAATCATTTCTAACCATCTTCATTGGAACATGTTTCACTCTTTATGTGTAAATATATACTTTATGCTTGTGTGTTCCGTATATATTTCACACTTCTCCCAAAAGAGATAATGCCGCCAAATTTTCAAAGAGAAGATCACTACAGCCAACTCGAGGTCATGTGTTGGATAGTTCAATTAATGAACTTTCAATTGCCTAGAAGCATAGGCAATGAATTTTTCATTTTTCATCAACACACATCCTTGTCCCTTCTTTGAATCATCACTAAATACCACAAAAAGTTCTCCACTTGTAGGTAAAGAGAGCACGAGTGCAGTGATAAGCCTTCTTTTCAACTCCTTGTAGCTTTCTTCACATTCATCACTCCAAGTAAAATTTACTCCTTTTCCGAGTTATCTTGGAAAGAGGGTTGGAAAATTGTGTGAAATTTCTCACAAATCATCGATAATATCCACCTAACCTCAAGAAGCTATGGATCTCCATTACAGATGTTGGCCTCGACTGTCCCTCAATTGCATTTGTTTTGGAGGGATCCATAGATATCTCATTTCTTGTGATGATATGGCCCAAGAATTAGACATCCTTCAACCATAACTCACACTTGTACTTTTCATAGAGCTTCTCCTTCCGTAAGGTCTCTAGTATAGTTCTTAGATTCTCCTCATGATCCTCCTTGGTTCTGGAGTATATCATAATATCATCTATAAATACTACCAAATATTTGTGAAGGTAATCTATAAAGACTCTATTCATCAATTCAATGAAGATTGATGGAGTATTAGTGAGTCCTAAGGGCATTACCATGAATTAATAGTTTCCTTATCGTTTATGAAAAACAGTCTTGGGGATATCTTCCTTCTTCACCCTTACTCGATAATATCTTGACCGTAAATCCACCTTGGAGAAGTATTGTGCTCCACACAGCTGATTAAACACATCATCAATTTATGGGAGAGGATACTTGTTCTTTATCATGATTTTGTTAAGCTCACGATAATCGATGCAAAGGCACATTGACCCATCCTTCTTCTTGATAAAGAGGACTGGTGTACCCCCTGGTGAAGCACTTGGGCGTATAGACCCTCTATCGGGATTCTCCTCTAGTTGTTTCCTCATCTCCTCAAGCTCCCCAACATACATTCTATAGAGAGTCTTGGATATTGTAAATTCCCCAGGTATAAGATCAAATGAGAATTCAACATCTCTTCTAGGATGAAGACTATGAAATTCCTTAGGAAACACTTCAGCGAATTCCCTCACAATAGGAATGTCTTCAAGGATGGTTTCTTCCTTGGACTCAATCATTTGAGATAGATACACATTCTCATAGGGTATTAATATCCATGCATGAGATGATAGAGCTAAAGAAGATTCATCTTCTTCCTTGAATTTGTATAAAATCAGGGGTCGATTATCCACCTGGAGAGTGATTTCCCTCTCCCAACAATTTAGGATGGCTCTATATAAGAAAATCCAAACCATTCCAAGAATCGCAACAAATTCCACTAGAGGGAGTATGACAAGGTTCATCGGGAAGTTTAATCCATAGATTATAATAGGGGAGGAGTTATATTCATGGGATGCAATGATTTCCCAATTTTCTGTACTCACCAACATCTTTATTTACATGATTTGTAGTGGTGCTGGGATTGTTCTACTTAACTTTGAAGATATAAAATAATGTGTAGACCCTGAATCAAAAAGTATGTTCTCTATTCTTGAATGATTAACTAGCATAGCTTTCACCACATCATGGTCGGGGTTCACTTCAGCAGTAGTGATGGAAAAAGATCTCCCTTGCTGCCTTGGAGGTTGTTGGTTGCCTCTGAAAACCCTTTGCTTAGGGAACATATTTGCAAGATGCCTTGGTTCATTGCAGTTGTAGCAATGAACCATGAATTGAATTTATAACGGAGCGTTACTCTCCTCTATCGCAGCCGTGGGTCTTTCTTGCCGATAGTTAATAGCCAGGTGCCCTTCTCTTTTACACCCAATGCATTTCCCCGTCCCCTTCAAGAAATTTCCGGGGTGCTTCTTTTCGCACCTTTGGAAAGTGGGGTGCTGGATCTTCATAGCACCATTGTATTTATCCATCAGACTACCAACATTGATGTACAACTTACACTTCTTATCCCCATGATACACCTGATATTCTCCGATCTCCATTTCGACCTTGAGGACACATCGTAAAATTTCCTCATAGCTGTCGAAGTTATGGATCACCAGTGTTTTTTCGAGGGCTAGGTTTCATCCCACCAAAGAAGCGGTCAACCTTGCATTCGAGGGTAACGACAAAGCTATAAGTGTATCGTGCAAGCCTTGTGAAGTTTGCCTCATATGATCCAACAGATTCATCAGATTTTTTTCTTGAGGGCAAGGAAGTCCCTTTCCATCTTAAGCTGGAGGGTGCGCGGAAAATATTTATCGAAAAACATCTTCCAGAAATCCTTCCATTACAACAACTCAATATCCTCCTAAAGCTTTGTATTTCTGATCAACATACAACATTGATAAGCTTTACCCTCAATATGATAAGCTTCCAGGATAACATTCTCTAGTTCAGAACATTGAAGGATAGAGAAGATATTTTTAATGGAGTGGATCTTCTGTTCAGTGATTGAGGGATCAAATGATCCAATAAAAGTAGGAGGCCTTTTTGTCATGAAGATATTGATAGAGACTTGTAATTTCATGGGGGGGGGGGAGGTTGAACATTCCTCTTTACCCATGTTTCTATTCAAATATTGAGTTAGTTGAGAGATAAGCATAAAAAAGTTTGTGATTTCAGCTCCCATTGGATTGGGAATCTCATTAGTACAATCATCACATTGATTTTCACATCAGTTTTTTTCCTGAGTCGTCCTATTACTGTTCTTTCACTAGAATAGAAGGAATGTTAGGGGTAACACATAAAGGGTAAAACATGGAAAAATTGAGGACTTATAAATAACTCTTATTTCCTTAACATATGAATCTATTGGATTTAGTGTATGTTATCCATGATCTACTTTCAAACATATATTCTTAGAGAATTTGTTTTGTCACTTAATAATGGTTCATACTAAGCTTGTGAATTTATCAATGCATTTCCCCCAGGAGTGTCGTAACCAAGAGCGAAGCAAGGCCCGTTGTTTTGCACCAATTACCGTTCGAGTCTAACTCAAAGCGGTGTTTTCGGGGTTTACCCTGAGGATACATCTGTGCTAGAGGTGCCTCTACCTACTCGTAACCAGACATGGATTTATTTTATTGATAAGCCACTTAATCAATAATCATATGAAATTAAGGATGTTTCTATTATTCATAGTCATGTCTCTAAGGCTTTACTAGGGTTTTCTAATCATAATCCCAAAAATAACAAAATCTCCCTCTGATACCAACTATGACAACCTTGATCTTTTATTACACAATTAAAAATAATTTATTACATTAACTTCATCTGATACAACATATAAGATTGAGAGGTATAGTGACTTTGGGAATTAGGATCATTACATAAAAACTTAAAATATGAAAAACACTATTTTTTTTTGAAAACTTCCTTTACATGACCACTAAATTCCCTCATACTTAGCATTGTATGGGATAACTTGAGTACATGAATAAAAAAGGGTGAGCTATAAAGCCCAGTAAGGGATTAATCATGGAATAAAATCAGGATTAAAGTACATGTTAGATGATAGGCATACCAATAGTTCAATGTAGAAGCATAAACATGAAGGAATGATAAAGCATGATAATCATAACATGGAAATGTGGCGACAACACTTAACATGGAATTAGCATGAGCCAAGTCTCATTGAACATAGAGCATGAGTAAACCTTCATTGCACATGAAGCCTGAGTAATCCCTCGTTTCAATTGAATTATCATTATTAAACACCCATTGCACATGGCATATCATGATAATATACTTTACCCATTGCATTGGAGCGCTATAAGGGCACACCCTTCTTAAACATTTCATTTCATGCATAAGTGTGGTACATGGATTAGATAACATGGATTCATAAAACATCATCATTTATTCCATGATAAAAGAATGAGGAATTCATAAATGAAAATTTATAATCAATAAGTAAATGTGCATAAAGGTGATTACCCTTGATAGATAAATGGGCATGGTATTCACTACACAATAACATTGGCTTGGAAAATCGGTGCAATTTCGGCAGCGTAACGGCGTGGCGTAAGAATTCATAAAAATGGTTGATTAGAGAGAAAGGGGTGTATCATCATATGTATATGAAATGGACAGTAAAGGGGTCATATTGATAAATTTCCCAACAATTTTAATGGATTTTATATTCCTGATACAAATGAATTTCTTGAATGTAAGTGAGAAGAGATAAATTTCTTTCGGAATTTCGGCATAGTAATGGGTGTACATGAGAGGAATTTATTGAGAGAGAAATAGGACTCTCATAATTCAACCATAAAGAAGGAAGTATGGGGGAGGTGAAAAACCATACCCCAACATTTACAATTGAAATTAAAAGGGAATAACAACATTAAGAAAATTGGATAAAAATGAGAAAGGAAGAAAAACCCTTACTTGGAAGTGTGCTTCCAAAGGCTTGAGACAGTATTGAGAGAGAATTAATGGAAGATTGGGGAACCTTGGGAGGATTATATAGAGAGGAGGGAAGAGGTTGGTTGAAATCCAAAGGCTTTGAGTGCGAAGGAAGTGGGAGCTTGGGTCGGTTTATATAGGGAAGGAGAGAGAATTGTTTATTATTTAGGTTTGGGATACCTCACATTAAACTAATCAAAACCACAAACCTGCCCATGATTTTTCCCATGGTTATTGCAAAAGGGCAGTGGAAAACAATATTTTATAAGGATAATGTTATAACTTCTTAAAATAATGGGGTTGCTAATGTGGACATGAGTCACACTCCCAAGGAAAATAATTTAAAAAGACGAAATGCTTAATAAGTCTTGAAGGGTCCACTAGAGTTTTGTAAAATGAATAAAATAAACCCAAAATAACATTATTTTAATGGTAAAACATATATTGGAAGAAAATAAAGTTTAAAGTATTTTATTACCTCACTATTGGGTCATTATGATGTCAAAAAAGACATTATATATTTAAATGGTATTTAATTGTTTCCGAAACATTTGACTGTCTCATAAAATTATGAAAAATTCACCGTCTGATAATTTTGACGTCCTGATTCCATAAATAATATTAATTTTATCTAAATAATTATATATATCTGTTAATTTTCACTTTTAAAATAAAAAATGACATTTATCGAAAATTCATGGGTTTTGATAAAAATGGCTTTCAAACCTTAATAAAAATTACAATTGCATTCATAAAATTATATGATAATTTATATTTAATAAAAAATAATTTAATAAATATAATAATATTTTATTAAAATATTATTTAATTCAATAATCCTTTAATTTATCAAAGTATATTTCTTGGTTGAACATTAACTAAAAACACTATTTGTACTTTAAAACTATTTACAATGTAACAGTAATAAAATGAATGTATGATCATTATTATATAAAAAATAATGTACATAACCATTGTGCTATGGTCTTGTTACATAAACCCTTATAACACCCCAAAAAGATCAAAGATTAAAGTTTGCGATGGTGACATAATCTTGGGGTGGCTCAGATAACATTGCTCGGGAGGTTATCTTAGTCAACTTCCACTTCTCTCATAGGCAGTCCCGCTCGATCTAAACATATTCAAGCTCTATTTGGGCTCGGTCAAGAGCGAAGACCAAAGACACAACATCCTTTCTGAGCTCTGACAAATGGGCTTCGTATGAGTCACGTCTACTGGATGAGCCATCACTTCCTTTTTCTGAGTAAATTGGATTTGTTAAAGCCCTATATTTATACTAATCACGTGATCACTGTTCAACAACTATATTAGAAACAGTCATAATTCTTAACGGTATTTTAAAATCCAAAAACATAAAACCAAAGAAGATGAAATTTTATATAAAATTTTTACATAAATATACATTTAATTAGGTCAAGAGGGATTTACAATAGTGAATGTTTGGGTCGTTACATGGGGACTCTATCACATAGAATGACCTCTCATGCTGTAATACAATGTTTAAGAGCATAAACCACTCTTTGAAGTCTGTTATAATTAGAATATTTTATTTCATCTATATCAATTACATGAATAATGTCAAGGTCATATGAATTTCCATTTTATAAAATAAATAAAATTAGAGTATTATTACTTTATCTTGATTACTAATGTGTGAATAAATAAATTTTATTTTAATTATTCCACACAATTGTATTTAATATTAATACCCCTCACCATTTGGTTTTGAATACTCAATCACATGTTCATTCTATTGTAAATGGCCCATATTTCCATTTTCAAGATATTTATGAGGGTTGGGTCAAATTTTTCGAAGGTATTTTGGTAGGCGGTCATGTCAATAAAATAATTGGATGCTCCTCGATCTGTGGAGTGGACTCCATTATTTTGAAATCATAGAAATTTATTTCCTCAAAAATGGAATCCAAATCACACAAATTCTAACATGATAAACCAATATTGAAGTAAAATTGATTAATCCATCCAAAATATTTCCTTAAAACTCTCTAATAAATAAAAGTATCCTAACAAGGTTGTGACAAACACTTAGATCTGTGGTTGCATTATAAATCATGCGGTGGAAGATATTGATGATTTAATATTTTTTAGGGGATTTTATATAAATTATATATTAATATTATTTATTTTATCTATTTATATTCCTATTAATAATATGTGGATTATATATAATTAATTAACTATTTATTGATACATTAATTTATGCAAAATCCTTTTAATTTTATTTTATATTGAATAATTATTAATTTATTTACTATATGTGGTCACATTTAAACATCCAATAAACATATATATCATAAATTAATAACTAATCATGCACTAGATAAAAAAATAAAGATATTGAATGAACATTATCTTTTACTACAGGTTGATTTATCCAGAGGATAACATACTAACTCTTTACCCTAGGAGAAAACTCATTGAGTCAAGGTGGGCTTGGGTTGCAACATTACACCTTTACTTTATGTATCTCCTTTGTTGGATTCACTATGGCCTTTTTTGGAACTATCTCCAATATATTAGGTTCTCCTTACTTTACAAAAGCTTACTCACTCACCAGTGATGGGAACTAAGAGGATGGGGTTATATAAAAGAAACCGTGGGCACACAAACCCAAGAATAATAAGGAGGAAGGGATGATATGTATGTCATCATATTTATGTTAATGATAAATTATGTAAAAAATAAAATTTTAGTTAATCTGAAAAGAAACCAAAGACATGCACATGTCTTTAAAGCTCAGGATCATCCACACTTGCAAAAAATTCTAATTTAAAACAACATAAAATATATTTCAATCTATTTTCATTAGGATAAAACTATTAAATTAATAATTAATCATAATATGAATTATTTAAAACATTTATCTTAATTATACATCTAAATAGTCCTTGATATTCCCATAAACTGTACTTTTAAACAAATTAGACAAATTAATTTTAATTAAAATTATATATGTTTACAGAGTGCACTGGAGGCAACATTGCGTATTATTTTCCGCTTCTTCCTTAAACCCATTTAAAAAGTTTACAATTACAAGACATGTTCCATCACACAACGCAACGTGTGACTAGTTTTGTGTATGGAGCTTGTCATGTACAATGTAATTAAATGACATGTATGCATACATAGTGTGTCATGATATATGAAATACGTTTTCCCATGATTGAAGACTCATATTATAAACAACATTAAAGGAAAAAAACATGACTTTAATATATGATGCATATACCAATAAAAATGACAATGATGTACGGGGAATGTATGAAAACCATACATGTCATGTATATATTTAATCACACAAAAATAATTAATTAATCATTTTGATACCACACATCACCTTACCCAATAATCGAAACATAATTTATGTGGAAAAAACCTATCACTCGAGGTGTAAATACTAATACATATAGTGTAGTTTGATTAATTTTAATTATTTTCTACATGTGTTGACCTACACTCCATGCTATGGAACATGAGCTATTTTTCACGTGGGCCATATTTTCCCATATTTCCATGATAATTAACTACAAGAGGGGGTGAATTGTAGTCCAAAACATGACTTATGATTTTTTACATGCTCAATTATTAAACATAACATAATTATTATGTTTTCTTAAACCCAATGATTATTATCCCAGTATATATAAGACAAAAAATAAGTAAGAAGAATAGAAATTGAAATTTTCAATGTTTAATAAGATTCGAAAAAAATTCAAATCTACATTATAAATAAAAAATCATCTTAATTTAGAAAGAGTGATGGGAAATACAAAATCATGGAGTAATAATTCATAAATTAAGTACCCCTTAAAGGATATTATAATGCACTATTTTAACCCATAGAACAAGGGGTATCATAAATCAAACTCAAGGCATCCTCATCATTAACCCATCAAAAGGTTTTTTTCCATTACATTAGAATAAATCAACTTAAATCAATTGGTAGGTATCATTTATTTTTATAAACTAGATGCTCAAAAAAATTCATAATAAAATCCCTTGATCAACCCAATTGGCCAAAACACTACTTCCATAACCGATAACTTCATGATCATAAACGATCAGATAAAACCATGTATTCATCATTATAACCCCACAATATTGAAGGATAAAAAACTCAACGATGGAAAAAATGATAAAATTTTTATTATAAAAACATATAAATAAAAATATTAATAGAAAAAACTCAAAAAAAATTACAACCAGTATTTCTCTCAAATCAACAAGATATTTTAGACCTCATGTTATTTAATGTTCATGAGTGTATCTCATTTCACCTTTTTATATTTGGTGTTTTTATTATGTTTATATAAAATTATAAAAATGGTATATTCCACATTCTTTAGGATAACTTTTAAAAGCATCAATAGAATCTTCATCATCATTCGATGAAATCAACAACACTTTACATCTTCCAAAGAAGTTAGTTGTATAAAACTAAAATGCTCAAAAATCCATTGGATGTTACTAGGATAAAAGGAAAAAAACCTCCATATTTTCTCTATGTTTAGTATATACATACAAGATCCAAAATTAATATTTCTATATTTGCATTATAAATAAAAAATCCACTAAAAAACTTAAACTAAAATCAAGTTAAAAAATGGGTGTATAGTTATTTTCAAAACTAAATGTAAATTGAGTAATTGAATAAAAAATCTCCCTATTTTTAAAATCACAAACATGAAGGGAAAATTTTATTTGAAAATAATTCTAAAATAAATAATCTCTATAAATGTGGTAAAATCAAATAGAATGAAGTTCCCTCCTTTTATTATTTAAAAAAAATAAAATTAACTTTTTAATCCATAATAAATATTTAAAAATAATTCATGTCATAAATTTATATGGTCGTAATTTTTATTTTTTAATAAAAACTCATTTTTTTCATTTTATGATTTAAAAATTAATTTGTGATTAAAAAAATCCATTAAATAAGACTATATCAATCCTATCTTTTCATACATAGACATTACGTAACTTTTTTGTAATACATAAAACATTATAAAACAGACACCCAAATACCATATTAGTTTTGTGCCTTTGGAAACATGGAACAAAAATAATCTTTCTCAAAGAAATATCTTCAATGTTTCCGACAAATATGTCCCCCCTTAGTAGTTCTAATTGAAAAAATTTCTTTATAACCTAGATAAAATGAAACATTTGAAAGGTGTGATCTCAAATAATTAGTAAGGATAAATAAAGGAAATGAATATGCAAATAAGGAACATAATGATATAATAATGAGATCCTGATCATGAAAATATCATACCCTACATATCAAATATCCAAAACATGAATAATAGATTAAATATTTTATGTTCATAAGACATGCATAATAATGGAATCAAGAACATAATACACGAAAGAAAAACATATAATTTGTATATTGAAGGGTTGAATACACATCAATATATAACATAATGAATATGTATAAGTAGAAACATGTTCATACAGTGAAAATGTATAAGTAGAAACAGGTTCACACATTAAGTTAAAGACATGAAGTCAGATCCTCTAATAGCATTATGGACATGAAATGAGGTCCATACATAATGTTGTGACCATGAAAAATATTTCAATAATAACATTGTGAACATGAATTCAGGTTCATGCATAACGTTTTTAACACATATTATGGTTCACTCATAACATTTTGAAGATTTAATATTGTTCACACATAAACAAATGGACATGAAACCATGTCTATGATTAACATTGTGAACATGTAATCAGGTTCACACATAAAATTGAAATCCTGATTCATCCATCATTAACCAATGAATTGGTGGGAGATATTGGTCCCAACTATATGAAAATAAAATCATACATACATTTTCCACAAAACATTCATCATATCATGACCCATGAAAAGAGATGGATTTTATAAAAGTTAAATGATAACCCATGAAATGAAATGGGTATAATTACTATTTCATCACATCATAACCTATAGAAAATAGACAGGTTTCATAACCATTTAAGCAAAGAATAACCCGTGAAAAGAAGTGGGTTTCATAATAATATTACACATCATATTGAAACAGGTTTTATCAACATCATTCGACCCAAACATAAACCATTCATGAAAAGAAAATTAATTGAAGCTTTTAATAATTTTCTTGAAGGTAATGAGTAAAAACAATAGATTTCATATTAGATGGAAAATAACTTGGAAATGTATTTTTAATACATATCTTGAGTAATATGTCCTTTATTATTTGAAAAAGTATTTTTAAATGAAAAACCTTTTAAAAACTATTTTCATTACAATAAAATTTAAATCTTATAAAAAAAATTTAAAAAAACATTTGTAAATTTTTTTCTTTGAAAAAATATAAATACATCTTGAAAATGTTTTTAAGACCATTTATTTGAAAAAAATTTTAAAAAAAATTCTTTAAAAAAATTCATAAAAAAAATATTCTTTTAAACATGCAATATACGCTTCATAGAAATGGCGGCTGATAAATCTGTACATTCACTACGAGGTAAGAAGAACATTCCTTTTGCAAGGTAAAAGTTTTGAAAATTGACATGTTTGGAAAGAGATAAGAAGCTTTCTTCGAAAATATTTTAAAAAGAAAAAAAGGATAAAACATATTTTAATGATTATAGGATAATATTATAATATTCTAGGATAACCTTTTAAGAAAACATGGTTTTGAAGGAACATTGATTTCTAACTGAAGAGAGGGTAAAGTTGAGATTTATAAATTATCTTACAAACTATATTATGTAACAAAGAGTAGAAAAATGGTACGAATACATGTATAAATAATGAATAAACAATTTTAAATAAGTTTCATTAAGTTTCTTGAGATATGGATCATAAGTATTCATCAAAGTAATCATAAACATAAATAATCTCAAAAAGTAAAGAGATTGTTTCAATAATCTCTTACCACATCGTAACGTTGAGCCACACTCCCCAAGTAAGAAAATGAAATTAAATAAAGCTTAAAATATAATGAAAATAAGAATATTCATGATATAAAATTTAAAAGGAAGTATATACACCTTATAGAAAAATATAGGTGCATAACATGGAATGTGTCGCAAAGAAGAAAAATTGAAACAAAATTATTTTACCAATTTGGTAAATTTTGACAGATAAATTCAATGAAAGAAATTTCATAAAATGGATATCAAAATAACCTTACATTTATGAATAACAATAATATAATACATCTATGCGAAGTATACACACCACTCAAAAATAATGGATGGTGAATAAATCATGTATCTCACGGAAATAATAAGTGAGATGAAATCCCCTTACCTTGTGTACTGACTCTCATCATACTCAAACAAAACTCATGTATAATAAATATAAATTAATTAAACACATATCAAGGAACGATATTAATATATATAATACCATATATGGTTTGATCTAGACATTATATTAACAGCTGGTCAATAATTCCATGTTATGGTTAAACTTTTGGAAATATTCGCGTTGTTTTTCACAAGTGTTTTAATATGTTATATATTTTATCCTTATACTTATATCATGATTTGAAGAATATAAAACCTGACATAAATATGATTTATATTTATTATATGTGCATTTTAATAATCTTTGTAATATAGAAGTATGAAATGTGATACACCATTTATGGAGACGGTAGACCGTACATATGAATGAATGTTGTTTTTATTTAATTGTACTATTTAATGAAAGAAGATAAATGAAATATATATATATATATATAATATCATTATTAATGTAGAAAAATTATATCATATATATCATATAATTTCACTAAACCTATCTTCAATACATTCCATATTGTTTGTGAACAAATCTCATCGATTTGAGGGGGTAGTAGTCCACACTTCCTCAAACGAAATTGTCATATTTAAAACCATTAGAAAGTATAAAAATATGTGAATTGAAATGACTAAATAACCATAAATACATATTAAATTAAATATATAACATATATAAACACAATTAGCATCATAATGTCCTCCATGAGAGGCGATAAAGACAAAATGAACAATCATTGTTTAGTGAGGTGGTAGTTTTTCGCACACAAAAATAGTATGTTCGTTACCCATTAGAAGGATGTGTGTGTGAGTGTGGGTATAAGACTTAGTGAAAAAAATAATTTTATATTTAGGATAATGGTTTGGTTATAAAATCATGTAATAATATGAATTGAGGAGGTGGAGAATGAAAATAAAATAAAGGAGTTTGAGGGAGGGTGTTAACACTCAATCGGGTAACTCATTTTGGGTTGCACCAGAGGCCTTACGTGGAAGGATTTACGAAAAGGGATGATTAAAAAAGGAATAAAGTGGTTTTCCGGAGATATTTGGGTAGATATTGGTATATCCAATGTTTCTTGATAGGTGTGAGGAATTGGGAGGATGAGAGACCTATTTATAGTGAAGGAGGGGTGGAACTCTTTTAACTATTTGGAAAAAGAATTCCACCCACGTTTTTTCAATGTAATGTGGCTCCAATATTAGGTAAATAAATATAAAAGGGAGGATAGGGTATAAATATTTCCAGACAAATGGATATTGGACAAGTTTATAGGCCTTTTTGGGTCTTAAATTTAAGGTTTAGTCTTTAATTAAGCTGAATTTTTCCTTAATCAATATAATTAATTTTAATTACATACACTAAAACATTTGATAAAAAACTATGTTGAACTTATTAAAAGTTATTAAATATTCAGGTTCCAAAAATATAATCCTTTTTCCTAAATTAAAAAACAAGAGTGGAAGAAATGAAATTATATTTAATCCCATAAACGAGGCAAAAATGTGGGGTTTTAAGGTAAAAATGTTCAAAAGTTTGCTAGGTGTTTATATCCAATTTGAATGTCAAATTGGTTCCATTGACCTTAATTGGATTAATTCATAAAAATATTATCTAATTAAACTTTTAAACTAATTTAAAAGGTAATGTAACCTTATAAATAAATTATTTGAAAATGAAGTTTTGAAAAAAAAATCAGAATTTTTTACTATTCATTATAAAAATGAAACATCACATAAAAATACAAAAACATTACCGTATACAAATTATCTTGTTCTAATTATAAATATTAGGTTTATAATGATATATTTGATCTATAAAATTATAAAAAAACATTTGATTTAAAATCGGCTTTCCATTAAACGGTGGTATAAATTCCTTAATAAAAATATAGGGGTTTATGTATAAAATTGGGGTTGATCTTATCTCATGTCTATAAAATATATTTTATTAATATAAAAAATATTCTATTGAATATATAACACATGTGTTACATTAATACCACTCAGTAATTAATTTAATTTATTCGGGTAAATCAACTTTTTTACCACAAAAATAATAATATATCTCTTTATATTCAATCAGCTTTTATATTCATTTCTAAACAATTGGTAACCTAAGAATTCATATTATATTTTTGTAAACCATAAATTTTAATAAATTTTTCAATACTATTTAAAACCACTAATTTAACATCTAGGTTATGCCTTTTTAAATAAAATAATAATATTTTAATAATATATTAGTGTTTGGTAAATCTTGGTCTTGTGTGTTACACAAGTCATCGAGGAAAGTCATTACTGTGTGTAACTCAAGTAAACCTCTGTGTTACATGTAGAGAAAAATAAAATTAATTTTGTGTGTAGGGAAAATATACTTGGGTTTCATATAACATAATCCAAATATAGTTCTTCAATATAAAATAAACTATTTTCAATATTGAGTGAAATGATGAATTTAGAAATGATTAAATTAAATTGAAAAAAATAATTATAAAATATAGGGATGTTACATTCTACCCCCCTTAAAATGAATTTCTCCCAAGAAACTCATTTGGTTTATCGATGGATTAACAATTCAAAGTTTTATTCATAGAAATCCACATCATAAAAATGAATACTAAAACTTCCTTAAAAAAGTTGGGACCATAATGGCTACCCAGAGTAACACATAGCTGGGTTTTCACATTGGATAAAATAAGTGTCAAGTGAAAATAGAGAAATATAACTATAAAGTAATGGAGTAGAGTGATAGAGAATTTGGTCAGGACAACTTTAACAAACACAAAGCCATAAATCTGTGATCATCAAAGGAACCATTTGATTCATTATAAAATAATAAACCAGGATAACCTTTTTAGTTTCATTATTCTTTCCATAGTTTTGAAGAATTTTCATTAGAAGTTATAATTAATTGATTTTATTCTCTTTCATATGCACAATATCACCCATTGTTTGTACCTTGATATATTTCCACTTGATCTCTTACCTGAATAAATCATTGGTATTTTTTCCTGATGTACTAACAGATCATGAGATCCATGGTAATTCATCCCATTTGTTGTTAGTTATCACAAACAAGTTGTCCAATATGAATAAGTCATCATGTGGTGAGATAATACATTAATCTCAAAAACATTATTCATAATATGTCTTCACCATTCCATAAATTGTTTACCTTATAACCCTTCCGAAATATAATTCACCCTTTATTCCATAAATATGATCTTATCTTATAACAAAAACAATTTCATTGGATACATGGGTTCATCCTTGTATCGAGTAAACATACAATGAGATTTTATTATTCCAAAATCAATGTAGAGGGACACAATCACATGAAACATTATAATATTATCATGGGTATTATTCATACAAGATCAAACATGAACCTCCCAACTAACGGGAAAAGGACAAGCTTTCCCCTAATTTTCAATACCCACTTCATACATTGTGATTTAATAAGCTTTTCGCTTTTCCTTATTCCTTAGATTTTGTTGTGTCTTATCATCCCTGTTTTCCTTTTTATTAGGGTATTGATTCACACAATTCCTAAACTCCATGCACTTGAAACACTAATGTTTGGGTGGTTTATTCTATTTATCTTTCTCTCCACTCATTTACATGAATTTATTCGTTTCATTACTTATACAATATTTTTTCTTGGTGGCTAGGATTACCACCCTAGAAATACCATCTTGTTACTTTCCTGATCTCTTTTAAGTGCACTTTCCTGTAGTTTTTTAAAGTATGAGTTTGAATCTTTCTCTTCCCTCAATGGTTTTTAAATTACCCTGTGAACTTCATATTCCTATTATTTTGAAATACATGTGATTTATAGATAACTCTAAACTTAATTCCTTATTTCATTTCACAACGCACAATATATTCATAGATACTAAAGCCTCTTATGGCCAACACCCTTCTAGGATTGGGCATTAAATCACTAAAGAAACTATCGACATTACTTTCGTGTTGGATGATAATACCATAACCGTACTTTGCTAGTCTTGTGAAATTAGCCTCGTAGGCACTTAAATATTCATCATCCCTTTGATTCATATTAAGTAACATATTTTATATCTTCTTATGAACAACATGAGGAAAATAATTATTTAAGAATAAGTTCTTGAACAACTTCCAATCCATGGATTCAATCTCATAGTTCTTCCTCGTATTCTTGATCAGATTCCACCACTGGTCTGGTTCAACTTCTAACTAATAAACAACCAGAAAGATGTTCTCAAGATCCAAACAATAAATAATTGATGATCTCTTTTCACTTGTATTGATCCAGTGTTCAGAAACATGTGGATTAAAAGACCATCTGAATGATGGTGTACATTGTCTCATGTTGGACTCAATAGAAATTTGTTCCCTCCTTTGCTCGTTTGGATGGTCATCATGATCAGTATCATGAGACAGTTGTGAGAGTATAGGGATAAGGTTTTGTTCCATCCCCTATAGGAATAAGATCATTAGAAGATCAATCTTCTAATTTTCAATCACAATAAACATTAATGTGGTTTCTTTGGGTTCTATCCATTAACTAAAACCAAATGCATCAAGTAAGAAACAATTATCATATTGAGGAACCACATAATCCTAAAAATTCCCTTATAGGATGTATAAATTATGAAACCTTCTTTAATATATGACAACTTCGGTTTATCCTAGGTTATTCATAGAAAAAGTCTATTTAAATCCTTCATGATGGTTCTTGAAGAGTTTGTGAATTTCCAAGCATATCCCTTAATAGTGTCAAACTAGGTGTGCAACAAGGCCCCTTTTCGTGTACCAAATTACCCCAAGTTAGGCCCAAAACAACTTTAAAGAGTAGTTAATACTAGGGAAATCTATTCCAAATCCATATCCATATGTAGTTTCCAGAAAAGTATGTATTTCTAGGGAAAAACTTGCTTTATCCTTTTCAAAATTTGAAAATATTTTCACATGATTGTCCTTACCCATATACTTATCCTTAGACATTTCATTAGGCTTCTCACTAAGGTTCTATCTTACTAGATTCTAAAGGTTAACTAATCCTTTTCTTTGATACCAACTATATCTACCCTCACATTTCACACATTGAAATTACACAAATTTTTTGGAATACTTAAAACAATACAAAAATGGATTCCCAAAGATAGTATTAGTTTAGTGGCTTTGGAAACTTGAAAAAAAAAATTTAGCCAAGTGAATGATCTTAAATGTTTCCCACAAAGAACTTTCCCCTTAGTGATTCTAATTAAAAAAATTTCTTCATAACCTAGGGAAAAGGAAATATAACAAATGGGAGTGCTCAAATGCTCAACAATGGTAAATAAAGGTAATTAATATGCATATCAAGAACACAAGGGTATAATAATGTGATCATGATCATTATAAGATCACACCCTATATATCAAATATCATAAAAATGAACCATGGAATAATGATTTATTGTTCATAAGACATGAATCATAAGGAAATAAATAGAATAATCCATGAAATCATTACATATAAATAAGACAAATAATGGTGTAAAAGACATCAACATATAACACAGTGAGGATGTATAAGTAGAAACAGGTTCACACGTAAAGTTAAAGTCAGGAAATCAAGTCATCTCGTAGAGGTATGGACATGAAATCGGGTCATTGAATAATGTTGTGAACATGAAATTAGGTTCATTCATAACATTTTGAACATTAAATCAAGTTCACGCATAACATTGGGAAAATATAATAAGGTTCACTCACAACATTGTGAAAATGTGACCAGTTTCATGCATAAACTTATAGACATTCAACTAGGTCTATTCCTAATATTGTCAACATGTAATCAGGTTCATTATAACGACCCATACTTTACATACATTGTTAATACTTCAAAATTGAAGTACACTTATTACAACATATGACAAAACCACAAAGGACCGTATAGGTATAGTGTCTTTAGAAACTGGGAAACATAAACGACTGGTTCATAAATCTTCTACAGTGTCTCCCATTTATTTCATCATATCTAGGGTCCCTTTTAGCATATTCTACTTAATATCCATCTTCCTGACCTGGGGAAAAGAAAACATAAAAGGGTGAGCTCAAATGCTCAGCAAGGGAAAATAAAGGAAATAAAAATCATATCATATTTTTTTGAAAATCAAAACCTACAAAAGAGATCATAATATCTTAACATGGAATAAATCATAGAAGTGAAAATGAGATCCCCATAATCATAACATAAAACTTTAAACTTTGTGGCAAGCACACATAATCATGGAAAATCATTTCTTGTTAGTCATGACTTATTGCCAAGACTATCTTAGTGGACAAAGTCCCTTTCTGAACCGAGTTCACTCCTCGTTTCAGTCCTGTATCACTGAACCGAAATAACCTTCCATTCCAGCCATGTCTATCTCATGAGATATAAAGTCTTTACCCAATGCATTGGAGGGAGATATAGGTCCCACCCATCTTATAATGAATCCTTTCTTATGTGTGCCACATAATCATAAACCATACATCATAACGTAACCCATGTAATAAAAATGGGATTCTTAAAAAACATGACATCATAAAACAATTCATATAAGATAAAGTAATTCATAAAAATATTTCCATCACAACATAATCAAATCCATGTAATAATAGGGATAGAAACAGAACCCTTTATTATCTTAGATGGAAAATAATTTTGATAAAACACTTGAACTTCATTCTTGAGGAAAATATCCTTTCTTTTTCAAAAACATTTTACATTTCTTAACATGTCATACAACTTTAAACTAAAAGAAGTTGATTAAAAATAAACTTGAAAACTTTTAAAGGAAGATTCTTGGAAATAATGTTTTAAAAATCCATTCTTGTCGTATAAGTTAAAAAAAACATTCTTCGTACTTTTGTCGGAAAAGTCAAAAAGTACCTCGTATGGAAAAACGACAAAAGATTCCTTTCATATTCTTTACTAAAAACTCTCCTAAGGGTAAAATTGGATTTAAACTATTGTAAGTGGATGGAAACAATATTACATATTGAGGGAACATGGATGTGGATGATAAAATACACCCCAGTAAATACTTACGAATAAACAATCTCGGATAAAAATGAGATTGTGATATTTCCCTTACCTTAGGTCCGATTTGCTTTGTTCGTGTCCGAAGCTCCTGTATAATGGTTTAAATAATGTTATTGATATATTCCAGAATCATACATATTGATATGAGATCATATATGGTCATATTATTAGCTTCTTGTTAGTAATATTTCATTGTTACTTGTTACTCGGGTCTTTATAACTTTTTGTTCTTATGCGTGTTTTGTCGAATAAAGTCTTATTCTTATCTTTAGGTTATAGATAATTCATTTCAATAATGGTATTAGTGTAGTATATACCATATTCATTCATTCAATTCATTTATATAATCATTATGAAATGAAGATCATGTAGAACGAGTCGCATCACATCGTGGAGACGGTATTCCGTACGTACGCACGAGTGATGATATCGTTCCTATGATCGTGGAATTGTATTGGAGTATATATATATTATTTCAGTATCAATATTAATTCATAATAATCATATATAGTTACTCATTACACCATTATACCCATCCTTGTAAGGTGATGGTGGAAAATAGATTACACCACGGCGTGGAGACGGTATTCCGTACGTACGCACGCGCGGTGATTTCATTTTTCCGTAGGATGGATAGAAGGTGAATTAGGGTTGTTTCATATTTATAATAACATATCAGTATGTAAGTAATACTGATGTTATTACTTTATCATGAAACAACTAAAGAAGAAGAAGTTGAAGAAGAAAGAAATTGAAAAGATCGGTAATGGATATTACCTCTTCTTTGGAACGCCTCTTTGAATCCTCCACTTAAGGAACTAAGATTGGTCTTTGGAGAAGACCAGGACCTCTAGGATTATTCTAGGGAAGTGGAGAGGAGAAAATGGCAGGGGTTGGCCGAGCTTGAGTGCTCAAATTGGTGTGAGGAGGAGGGGGAGGAGGTGCCCTTTTATAAGGGAGGAGAGGGGCACCTTAGGAATATCTCAAAATATTATTTTATATTAAAGTCAAAATCAGTTTATAATGGTTCCAAAGGGTCTTATTTCGAAGCTAAAGTGGGGATGGGTCGAAATACTATCCACCAATAGGATTTAGACAAGATTAGGGTATTATTTTAACCTTATCAATTAGATTTAACTCTAAGTTAATTAATTTAACTTTTACCGTGTCTTTTGGTTTTCTTTCACTATATGTTTAATACACTTACTATAACATGCCAAACGAACCCCAAATTGTTTATTATTAATATATATATCCTTATCTAAGTCATTTGGCCGAACCTTAGATTTTTAGGAATAAAATAACAATTAGTAATATAATATTTCATTTAAAAACAATTTTGTGTCAATTTTGACACTATTTGATATATGATTTTTGTGAAAGTCATAACAGAATTATATGTTCGAACCAGGTTGATTAAATCAACACTAATATATCATAGTAAGCTATAAAATTAGTGTAATTCATAAAAATTCTCAAATTACATTTATTTTGGTGTTTATAACATCAATTATGTCAATATTTCATTAATAAGATAATTACTGCATCATCTTTGTGTCATAAATAAATTAAATTTTTTGATGTCTAAAAATTACAAATAAAATATCATCATGTAGTAAATATTTTAGATTTATAATGAATATTTATAGTCGAATTTATCTTATGTATAACCCCATATTAAAAATGATTTACTTATTAAACATTGATTTTAACTATTTTAACCCTTCTTTAAATAAATTAATAATAAATGTCCTAATCTAATCCAAGTGGGCCTAAATGGTCATATTTTATTCCTAAGTTTGTTTTTGGTCGAATTACACTTGTCCAATAGATTTAGGACATGTGTTAGGGTAATATTAATATCATATTTACCCTTAGTTACCCTATTTACTATTAACCGCGGTAAAAAAAAGTAAAAAGTTACTATTCACCAAAAATTATTTTCATCTCATTGAACCTAATTTTAGTCCTTGATATTAACCGTGTCTCTTGGATTTTCGAAATTCCATTCACAGAAGCGGTAAAATTAAGTTTTATGCAAAATTCAGTTTTTTAACCTACCACTTAGTGGTTTCACTATTCATCAAAAATTGAAAGTTTTCAGAAAAATACCAAAATTTCACCCTAGGCTAATTTCGATATTCTGAGTCCAAAAATGAAGTCCATTTTGAAAAATAAAATTTATAAAATTTCAAAAAGTGGTTATTACTATTCATAACGGCTAGTTTTAATAGCATATTGTTGTTTAGTGAAACTCGGTATTGCGTACGACGCAAGCTATCGAGGAAGGTCGCGATTGCATGTAAAGAAAGCCAAGAAAGTGTTGTGTAGAAAAAGATTCCTTTGATGATTTATATAACATAAAAGTCTCGGGTGTTACATTCTACCCCCCTTAAAAAGAATTTCGCCCTCGAAATTTGTCACTTTGTTACAAACAGATGAGGATACTTCTCCCTCATCATATCCTCAAGCTCCCATGTAGCTTCTTCAAGTTGGTGGTTCCTCCATAAAACTTTCACCAAGCGAGTGGTCTTGTTTCGTAGGACTTTTTCGCTACGATCCAGAATCTCTATCGGCTTTTCTTCATAAGAAAGATCTTGCTCCAGCGGTACAACTTCTGAGTTGAGTACATGTGAAGGATCTAGTATGTACTTTCTCAGGAGAGATACGTGGAACACATCGTGAACTTGAGAGAGAGTCGGTGGAAGCGCCAATCGGTAAGCTACCTTCCCAACACGATCCAGTATTTCAAAAGGACCGATATATCTAGGGCTCAACTTCCCCTTCTTTCCAAATCTCATAACCCTCTTCCAGGGAGATATTCGTAAGAACACTTTATCGCCGACTTCAAACTCTAGGTCTTTTCTTCGGTTGTCGGCATTACTTTTCTGTCGACTCTGAGCTACTCTTATGTGTTGTTGAATAGATCTGACCTTTTCTGCCATTTCATCAACGAGATCAGGTCCTAATAGCTTTCTTTCCCCAACTTCATCCCAGCAAGTTGGAGTCCTGCATTTCTTTCCATAGAGAGCTTCATAAGGAGCCATCTGAATACTGGAGTGAAAGCTATTATTATAAGAAAATTCCACCAAAGGTAGGTGTTGATCCCAACCTCCTTTGAAATCCATAGAGCAAGCTCTCAACATATCTTCTAGGGTTTGAATTGTTCTCTCAGACTGACCGTCTGTCTGGGGATGATAAGCAGTGCTGAAACTCAACTCTGTATCCAGAGTATGCTGAAGACTTCGCCAGAACATCGAGGTAAATCTCGGATCCCGATCAGATATAATAGAAAGTGGTACTCCATGCAATCTTACCACTTCCTTTACATATATCCTGGCAAGCTGATCTAGAGAGAAATCCTCTCTAATAGGAATGAAGTGTGCAGACTTTGTAAGACGATCAACTATGACCCAGATAGCATTATTGCCTTTGGATGTTTTAGGAAGTCCTGTGACAAAGTCCATAGTGATGTTTTCCCATTTCCATTCGGGTATGGTTAATGGTTGTAACATCCCCTTAGACTTCTGTCTCTCAGCTTTAACTTGTTGAAAAACCAAGCATCGAGAGACATATTCAGCAACATCTCTTTTCATGCCATCCCACCAGAAGTACTCTTTCAGGTCCCTATACATCTTCGTGCTTCCAGGATGAATAGAGAATGAAGAACTATGAGCCTCATCCAGCAGCTCTTTCTTTAATTCGGGGATGGGAGGAACGCAAACCCGATTCCTGAACTTTATTATGCCATCACAATCAAGGTTGAATTCAGGAACATTTCTCACCTTCTTTTGTAACTCGACATCTTCTTTCTGTGCCTCTTTAATCTTCACATGTATAGATGGTTGAACATTCATTTGAGAAAGATAAGATTTTTCCCCTTCCATTATAATTCCAAGATCCATCCTTTGTAAATCCATAAATATTGGATCTTTTGTGATCCTCATCATGGATAAACTAGCATGGTCTTGTCGACTTAATGCATCTGCCACCTTGTTTGCTTTCCCAGGGTGGTAATGGATTGAGCAGTCATAATCCTTAATCAGCTCCAACCATCTTCTTTGACGCATATTCAACTCCTTTTGTGTGAAAATATACTTTAAACTTTTATGATCAGTATAAATATCACACCTTTCACCATAAAGGTAATGCCTCCAAATCTTTAATGCAAATATTACCACAGCCAACTCCAAATCATGTGTTGGGTAATTTTGCTCATGGATTTTCAACTGTCGTGAGGCATAAGCTATCACCATATCATTTTGCATAAAAACACACCCCAATCCCTTCTTGGATGCATCACTGTAGATCACAAACCTTTCTCCACTACAAGGCAGTGTGAGCACAGGTGCACTGGATAAACTTCTTTTCAACTCCTTGAAATTCTCTTCACATTCCTCTGTCCAGACAAACTTAACTCCCTTCCGAGTCAACTTGGTGATTGGATTAGATAATCGTGAAAAATCTTTTACAAAACGTCGATAATATCCAGCCAAACCAAGAAAACTTCGGATCTCAGTTACTGTTGTTGGTCTTGACCATCTTTCGATAACCTCTATTTTTGCTGGATCCACAGATATCCCCTCTTTTGAGATTATATGACCCAAAAATGCAACTTTTTGAAGCCAAAATTCACACTTGGTAAATTTGGCATAAAGCTTCTCCTTTCTCAGGGTCTTCAATATAATTCTCAAGTGATCTTCATGCTCTTCCTTGCTCTTTGAATAGACAAGAATATCGTAAATAAAGACTACCACAAATTGATCAAGATAGTCTCTAAAGACTCTATTCATTAGATCCATGAAGATATCAGGGGCATTTGTAAGACCAAATGGCACCACTATAAATTCATAGTGTCCATACCTTGTACGGAAAGCCGTCTTTGGTATATCCTCCCTTTTGAACCTTAATTGATGATACCCTGAACGAAGATCAATCTTGGAAAAGTATTGAGCTCCGCGTAGTTGGTCAAATAAGTCATCAATGCGTGGGAGAGGATATTTGTTCTTGATAGTGATCTTGTTAAGTTCTCGATAATCAATGCAGAGTCTCATTGATCCATCTTTCTTCTTTACAAATAGAACAGGTGATCCCCAAGGTGACGCACTAGGGCGTATGAATCCCTTATCAAGATTCTCTTGGAGTTGCTTCTTCAATTCCTGCAACTCAATTGGGGCCATTCTATAAGGTGTCTTTGAAATAGGCAAAGCACCCGGTACGAGTTCTATTGAAAACTCAACTTCACGATTTGGTGGAAGACCCGGTAATTCCTCCGGAAAGACATCATCAAACTCCCGTACAATGGGCATATTCTTAATCGTGAGTTTCTCACCAACCATTTGAGATAAATAACCTTCATTTAGTGGAATCAATACCCATAAGATGGAAGAAATTTCCACTGGAAGGTTATGTTCATCCTTGCATTGATAGACGATCGTAGATTGATCTGGAATATGAAATGTGACTTCCCTTCTTTGGCAATTGATATGAGCTCCATGTAGAGAAAGCCAATCCATGCCAAGAATCACATCAAATTCCACTAAAGGAAGGATCACAAGATTTGCAGGAAGCACTTTCCCACAAACTTCGATCGGAGAAGAATTATAAACTTTTGATGCGATTGATGTTCCATTAGGTGTTGTCACAGCTAACTCAACATCTAATTGTTGAGGTAATATGGTGATACCCTTAGAAAATTTTTTATAAATAAAAGAGTGGGTGGATCCGGAATCAAATAAAACATTTTCTACTTTAGAGTGGACGGTAAGTGTACCTTTCACCACATCGTTATCGTACTCCACATCGCTGATAGAAATTGCATGTGACTTTCCTTTGTCTTTAGCCTTAAGATTTTGTTGACGTCGACCATCATCATCAACCCTTGGATTTGGGAATTGATTGGCATAATGCCCCATCTCTTTGCACTTGAAACATTAAAGTGTAGTAGGTTCATTCTTTGTATCCCTTCCTTTGTTTGCATCATTAGACATCTTCTTCCCATTATCGCGGCATTCAAATGCCCGATGACCTTCCTTTCCACATTTAAAACATTTACTTGTCCCTTTAAGACAACTCCCTCCATGTTTCTTTCCACACTTTGAGCATAAGGGAAAGTTCATCTTCTTTTCCGTGTGCTCTTTAGATTTTTCTTTGAATTCCATCTTCCTCTTCTTATCAAACCCATGTGACTGATGGGTTACTCCAATCTCCATCTCGACTTTGAGAGCACATCGAACGATTTCCGCGTAGCTATTGAAGTCCCTTATGGCTAACGCCCTTCGAAGACTTGGTTTTAAGCCACTAAAGAATCGATCGATCTTACTCTCAGGTTGGATAATAATACCAGAAGCGTACCTTGCCAGTCTTGTAAAATTTGCTTCATAGGTACTAACAGATTCATCATCCCTTTGCTTCAGTTCAAGGAACTCTTTCTCCATCTTTGTTCGGAGAATACGAGGGAAGTATTTATTGAAAAATAAGTTCTTGAACTCGTCCCATTCCATAGACTCAATTTCATCCCTTTGCCTCGTATTCTTAACAAGATTCCACCATTGATCCGCATCTCCTTCCAAACGATACACTACTAGGATGACTTTACCATGTTCAGAACATTGAAGAACTGAAAATATCTTTTCAGTAGTACTAATCCATTGTTCAGAAACTAATGGATCAGTAGACCTGCTGAAAGAAGGTGGACGCTGCCTCATGAAGGATTCAACACAATGTTGCTCCCTCCTTTGCTCGTTTGGAAATCCTGCATGATTCATAGTTTGAGAAAGTTGTGTGAGCATGGCTACAAGATTTTGCATTCCAGCTCCCATATCGTTTGGTTGCTCAGGGGGACAATCATTGCATTGCCCATCGCATTCCGCATTAACACGGTTCCTTCGGGTTCCAGCCATTGACTAAAACCAAGAAGAATAGTGTGAGCAACACTAATTATAATAGGAAACCACATAATTCAAGATTTTTTTTTTCATGCTTATGGCCTTATCCTAGGTTATTCATGGCCATTTCTAAGATTGTGTTCTATGCTTAGACTTATCCTTAGGGTTCTTACTAAGGCTTTCACATCCTAGTTTCCAAAGGTTGACTATACCTTTCCTTTGATACCAACTATAGTGACCCATACTTTACATACATTGTTAATACTTCAAAATTGAAGTACACTTATTACAATATATGACAAAACCACAAAGGACCGTATAGGTATAGTGTCTTTAGAAACTGGGAAACATAAACGACTGGTTCATAAATCTTCTACAGTGTCTCCCATTTATTTCATCATATCTAGGGTCCCTTTTAGCATATTCTACTTAATATCCATCTTCCTGACCTGGGGAAAAGAAAACATAAAAGGGTGAGCTCAAATGCTCAGCAAGGGCAAATAAAGGAAATAAAAATCATATCATATCTTTTTGAAAATCAAAACCTGCAAAAGAGATGATAATATCTTAACATGGAATAAATCATAGAAGTGAAAATGAGATCCCCATAATCATAACATAAAACTTGAAACTTTGTGGCATGCACACATAATCATGGAAAATCATTTCTTGTTAGTCATGACTTATTTCCAAGACTATCTTAGTGGACAAAGTCCCTTTCTGAACCGAGTTCACTCCTCGTTTCAGTCCTGTATCACTGAACCGAAATAACCTTCCGTTCCAGCCATGTCTATCTCATGAGATATAAAGTCTTTACCCAATGCATTGGAGGGAGATATAGGTCCCACCCATCTTATAATGAATCCTTTCTTATGTGTGCCACATAATCATAAACCATACATCATAACGTAACCCATGTAATAAAAATGGGATTCTTAAACAACATGACATCATAAAACAATTCATATAAGATAAAGGAATTCATAAAAATATTTCCATCACAACATAATCAAATCCATGTAATAATAGGGATAGAAACAGAACCCTTTATTATCTTAGATTGAAAATAATTTTGATAAAACACTTGAACTTCATTCTTGAGGAAAATATCCTTTCTTTTTCAAAAACATTTTACATTTCTTAACATGTCATACAACTTTAAACTAAAAGAAGTTGATTAAAAATAAACATGAAAACTTTTAAAGGAAGCTTCTTGGAAATAATGTTTTAAAAATCCATTCTTGTCGTATAAATTAAAAAAAACATTCTTCGTACTTTTGTCGGAAAAGTCAAAAAGTACCTCGTATGGAAAAACGACAAAAGATTCCTTTCATATTCTTTACTAAAAACTCTCCTAAGGGTAAAATTGGATTTAAACTATTGTAAGTGGATGGAAACAATATTACATATTGAGGGAACATGGATGTGGATGATAAAATACACCCCAGTAAATACTTACAAATAAACAATCTCGGATAAAAATGAGATTGTGATATTTCCCTTACCTTAGGTCCGATTTGCTTTGTTCGTGTCCGAAGCTCCTGTATAATGGTTTAAATAATGTTATTGACTTATTCCAGAATCATACATATTGATATGAGATCATATATGGCCATATTATTAGCTTCTTGTTAGTAATATTTCATTGTTACTTGTTACTCGGGTCTTTATAACTTTTTGTTCTTATGCGTGTTTTGTCGAATAAATTATTATTCTTATCTTTAGGTTATAGATAATTCATTTCCAGAATGGTATTAGTGTATTATATACCATATTCATTCATTCAATTCATTTATATAATCATTATGAAATGAAGATCATGTAGAACGAGTCGCATCACATCGTGGAGACGGTATTCCGTACGTATGCACGAGTGATGATATCGTTCCTATGATCGTGGAATTGTATTGGAGTATATATATATTATTTCAGTATCAATATTACTTCATAATAATCATATATAGTTACTCATTACACCATTATACCCATCCTTGTAAGGTGATGGTGGAAAATAGATTACACCACGGCGTGGAGACGGTATTCCGTACGTACGCACGCGCGGTGATTTCATTTTTCCGTAGGATGGATAGAAGGTGAATTAGGGTTGTTTCATATTTATAATAACATATCAGTATGTAAGTAATACTGATGTTATTACTTTATCATGAAACAACTAAAGAAGAAGAAGTTGAAGAAGAAAGAAATTGAAAAGATCGGTAATGGATATTACCTCTTCTTTGGAACGCCTCTTTGAATCCTCCACTTAAGGAACTAAGATTGGTCTTTGGAGAAGAACAGGACCTCTAGGATTATTCTAGGGAAGTGGAGAGGAGAACATGGCAGGGGTTGGCCGAGCTTGAGTGCTCAAATTGGTGTGAGGAGGAGGGGGAGGAGGTGCCTTTTTATAAGGGAGGAGAGGGGCACCTTAGGAATATCTCAAAATATTATTTTATATTAAAGTCAAAATCAGTTTATAATGGTTCCAATGGGTCTTATTTCGAAGCTAAAGTGGGGATGGGTCGAAATACTATCCACCAATAGGATTTAGACAAGTTTAGGGTATTATTTTAACCTTATCAATTAGATTTAACTCTAAGTTAATTAATTTAACTTTTACAGTGTCTTTTTGTTTTCTTTCAATATATGGTTAATACACTTACTATAACATGCCAAAAGAACCCCAAATTGTTTATTATTAATATATATATCCTTATCTAAGTCATTTGGCCGAACCTTAGATTTTTAGGAATAAAATAACAATTAGTAATATAATATTTGATTTAAAAACTATTTTGTGTCAATTTTGACACTATTTGATATATGATTTTTGTGAAAGTCATAAAAGAATTATATGTTCGAACCAGGTTGATTAAATCAACACTAATATATCATAGTAATCTAGAAAATTAGTGGAATTCATATAAATTCTCAAATTACATTTATTTTGGTGTTTATAACGTCAATTATGTCAATATTTCATTAATAAGATAATTACTGCATCATCTTTGTGTCATAAATAAATTAAATTATTTGATGTCTAAAAATTACAAATAAAATACCATCATGTCGTAAATCTTTTTATCTTTCTAATGAATATTTATAGTCGAATTTATCTTATGTATAACCCCATATTAAAAATGATTTACTTATTAAACATTGATTTTAACTATTTTAACCCTTCTTTAAATAAATTAATAATAAATGTCCTAATCTAATCCAAGTGGGCCTAAATGGTCATATTTTATTCCTAAGTTTGTTTTCGGTCGAATTACACTTGTACAATAGATTTAGGACATGTGTTAGGGTAATATTAATATCATATTTACCCTTAGTTACCCTATTTACTATTAACCGCGATAAAAAAAAGTAAAAAGTTACTATTCACCAAAAATTATTTTCATCTCATTGAACCAGATTTTAGTCCTTGATATTAACCGTGTCTCTTGGATTTTCGAAATTCCATTCACAGAAGCGGTAAAATTAAGTTTTATGCAAAATTCAGTTTTTTAACCTACCACTTAGTGGTTTCACTATTCATCAAAAATTGAAAGTTTTCAGAAAAATACCAAAATTTCACCCTAGGCTAATTTCGATATTCTCAGTCCAAAAATGAAGTCCATTTTGAAAAATAAAATTTATAAAATTTCAAAAAGTGGTTATTACTATTCATAACGGCTAGTTTTAATAGCATATTGTTGTTTAGTGAAACTCGGTATTGCGTACGACGCAAGCTATCGAGGAAGGTCGCGATTGCGTGTAAAGAAAGCCAAGCAAGTGTTGTGTAGAAAAAGATTCCTTTGATGATTTATATAACATAAAAGTCTCGGGTGTTACATTCATACATAAATTTTATACTCAAAAGTCATCCATTGTTACCTAATTCTTTAGAGGAGGATATAGGTTCCACCCATCACATAATAAAATTATAGATACATATTCTACAAAACATTCATCATATCATGAACAATGAAAAGTGATTGGTTTTATAAAAATGAAATCGGAACCCATGAAATGAAATGTTTATCATTAACATTTCATCACATCATAACCTATTTAAAATATATAGGTTTCATAAACATGTCATCAATTTATAACCCATGAATATAATTGGGTTTAAAATAAATATAACCGGTGAAAGGGAAATGGGTTTCATTAACATCATGTCATCAAAACATAAACCATTCATGAAAGGATATTAATGTAACATTTTGATCATTTCCAAGAAGGGAATGTGTAAAATCAATAGATGTAATATTAGATGGAAAATAACTTGGGAAGATATTATGAAAAAAATTCTTAAGGAAAATATACGTTCATATTTTAAAAGGAATATTTTAAACATAAAATAAACATTATTAAATAATTTTATTGAAAATAAATTTGAATGCTTATAAAAAACTAATTGAAAACATGTTAGAAACATTTTTATTTGAAAAATATAAAGATAGATTGAAAAAGTTTTGAAAAAAAATTCTATGAAAATTAATTTTAAAAACATTTTCATTAAAATTAACCATTTAAACATGTAATCAAATATTCACAGAAATGATATTGGATAAATCTATATGTACCATATGAGGTAGGAATAACATTTTTTTCACGATAAAAGGTTTGAAAAATGACTTGTTCAAAATGAGATAATAAGATTCCTTTAAAATAATTTATAAAGGAAAAATAATGGGACTAATTGTTTTATTTATTATCATATAATAGAATAATATTCTTGGAGACTATTTTTAAATTACATGGTTTTAAAGGCATATGGATTTTCGACCGAAGAGAGGGTAAATAAGTGATTTCTTAAAAATAATTTCTTAACTATGTTAGGCTCCAAAGAGTAGAAAAATGGTACCAGTACATGAATACATCATGAATAATCATAGGATAATATGATTCATGAATTTTATTGAGATATGGATCAGAAGGTTTCATCAAAGGAAGTATAAACATAAACAATCAAGAAAAGCAATGAGATTGTTTCAAGAGACTCTAACCACTTGGTAACATTGAACCATACTCTTAATGTTAGAAAATGAAATTACATGATTCCTAAAATATCCTGAAAATAATTATATTCATTATATAAAATTTCAAAGGAAGTATATACATCTAATGGAAACATATAGTTGTATAAATGACATGTGTCTGAAAGAAGGAAAATTGAGACCTAATGATTTTATCGATTTGGTATGTTTTGAAACATAAATACTATGAATAAAACATCATAAAATGGATATGTAAATAACTATAAATTTAATTATACTAATCATATAATACATCCATGGGATATATACACACCACTAAAAAGGAATGTGTGGTGAATAAATCATGTATCTCATGAAAATAAAAATTGAGATGAAATCCCCATACCTCGTGTCTTGACTGTCATCATACTCAAAACAACCTCTAGTATAATGAACATAAATTTATAATGAATATATAAAAGAACCATATTCTTATATATAATACTATATATGGTATTATTTTGACATTATATTTCCTACATTATAATAATTTTATGCTATGGTTTCGCTTTAGGTAATATTCGCTTTGTTTTTTGCATGTGTCTTAATTGGTTATATATTTTCTCCATACACTTATATAATGATTTAAAAATATAAAAAATGATATAAATATAATTTATATTCATTATATGTGTGTTATAATAATCTGTATAATATATAATTATGAAATAGAATACACCATTGATGGAGACAGTATGTCGTATGTACGCATAAATGTTGTTTCCGTTTAATTGTTGTATTGAAATAAAGAAGATAAATTAAATATATGTGTAAGTATGTATATATATCATTATTATATTATATTATTATACCATATATATCATATATTTTCCCTAACCCATCCTTAATACATCTCATGTAGTGTGTGAATGAATTAGATCTCCTTGAGGGGGTGGTAGTCCACACTTCCTCAAACGAAATTATCACATTTACACCAAATAGAAGGTATAAAGATCTATAAGGTTAATGTATTTAATAAGATTAAATACATAATAAATATAATATATAAAATATTTAAATATAGTTTCTATGATAATTTCCACCCTAAGATGCGGTAAATAAAAAATGAACTGTCATCGTTTAGTAAGGGGATAGTTCTTTATACACATAAACAACATGTTAGTTACAATTAGATAGATGTGTGATTAAGTGTAGGTAAAAACCATATAAAAAACTATCGATGTATCTTCTTTATAATTGTTTTGTTTTAAAATCATGTAACAAGATTAATTTATGTGGTGTAGAAATAAAATAAAATAATGGAGTTTGAGAGAGGTTGTTACCTCTTAATTGGGTAACTCATTTTGATTCGCAACAAAGGGATTTCTTGGAAGGATCTTGGACCAAAAAGAGGATTGAAGGAGGAAGGGAGGTATGTTTAAGAGCTATTTGGGTAGATATTGGCATACTAAAATTTTCTTGATATGTGTGAGGTAGTGGGAAGAGGGAATTCCTTTTTATAGTGGAGGTGGAGTGGCACTCTTGTAAATATTTGGAAAAGAAATTCCACGAATGTTTTCCCATGGAATGTGGATGCCATAATAGATCAAAGTAGTAACAATGGATTATAATTTCCAAATATTTCCATATAATGGAAATTTTACAATTTTATAGGTCATTTGGGGTCTTAAATTTATGTTTTATTCTATAGTTAAGCATAATTTTACCATAACCGATATAATTAATTTTAATTAGATCCACTAATAATTTTAGTCAAAAAATAAGTTTATATTTTTAGAAATAATAAATTATGCTGATAAAAAAAATTTAATATATTTTTCTAAATTCCAATTTCAAACGGGGAAGAAATTAATTTATATTTAATCCCGTAGTTGGGTCGACCATGCAGGGTTTTAAGGTAAAAACATTCAAAAGTTTTTTATGCGTTTATATCCAAATTCAATGTGAAATTGGTTCCAAAAACCTAAATTCGATTAATTGAAAATAATATTATGTAATTAAACTTTTAAAAAAATTTATAATCTAATTTAACCATATAAATAAATTATTTTAAAAAGAAGATTTGAACAAAAAATCATTATTTTTCACTATTGATTAAAAATCAAACTTTAAAGTAAAAAAACCAACAAAATTACCCTAAGCCAATTCATATGTTCTTATTTTAATCTTTAAGTTTATTTTTAAAAATTAAATCTATAAAATTTCCTTGATTTGGATTTAAAATGGGTTCACCATTAAAAAGCGGTAAAAATGCATTCATAAAAATATAGGTTTCTAAGCATAAAATTGGGTTTTTTCCTTATGTCTATCAAATATATTCGATGAGTATCAAAAAAATATTTATTGAATATATAAAATATATATTACATTAATATCACTCACTAATTATTTAAATTTATTTGGGTAAAACATATATGTGACCATAAAAATAATAATATTTCTTTTTATATTCAATTAGTTTTCATATTCATTTCTAATTAATTGGTATTCTATGAATTCATATTCTATTTGTGTAAACCATAAATTTTCATAAATTATTTAATAATATTTATATCAGTTAATTTAACATCAAGGTTATATATTATTATATAAAACAATAATATTTTCCCAATATATTATTTTTCAGTAAACATCGGTCATGCGTGTAAGGAAAACCATCAATGAATGTCATTGTTGCTTGTAATGAAAGATAAACATGAAAATATGGGTATTAGAAGATAAAATTTATGTTTCGTGTAGTGCAAGATTAACATAGTGTTTCATAAAATGTAAGCCAAAAATATTTCTTTAATATAAAATATACTATTTCCACTATTTTAATGAAAAATATCAAAAAGATTAAATTAATTTGAAAACAAATAATTCAAAAAATATTGGGGTGTTACAAAGAATGTTATTATAATTTTAAAAATATCTACCCCTTTTTTATTTTCAAAAATATGTATATTTTAGAGAAAATTATTAATTTTACTGGTTTTATATTATAACGTTGGATCCTCTAAAAAAATTTCATTATCCATTAAGAAAACTCATCTTTTAGAAAATATATTCATTAAGAGACTTTTCACCCAAACATTCTCCATATGAGATATTGAAAAGGAGAAAACACTTTTTTGTACTTTTATATCATTTATAACTGTAATCATTCATATAAATAAAAATAAGAAAAAATAGATAAATAGAAAAGGGAATATATACATACATGTAATGGAAATTCAAGTATTCAATTAATTAAAATAAAACCCTTTTAACTTAATTAATTTTAGAGTATAAGTAAATTTTTAATTATGTTTTCCCAAAAAAATATCATTACATTTTAACATTGAAAAATTATTAAAAAGATAAAATTTTTGAAACATTATTAGTTATAATGATTATGTGAGTCATATGTTTAAAATTTTATGTTTCCCGGTAGTTTAAACACATAAAATTATCAAAAAATTTAATTTTAATATTTATTTTGATATTTTTCAATCATGTTATCTTATTTATTAATTGTAATATTATTCTCAATAATATTTCATTACAATTATTATATAAAATTTTGGGTGATTTCTTATCTCATAATCCACTCCTCTAGTTGATTATTTTCAAGAAAAACTATTTTATTCCACTTGCCAATCAATTGATTTCATTAATTAATATTTTCTGCTTGTTGGTCCTATCTGGTTTGAATAAGAACCAATCATGTTCAATAATATTAAATAATTTTCATTTATGTCGGATCTTGTTTAGTTAAGTTTAAAGATAATTAGTTATGATTATATATGATCAATTATAAGTTTAACATTTTATATACATGTATATATTATAATACAGACTCACAAACAAATTAGCTAAGTATGAGTCACCGATAGAAGAACTCACCAATAGTCTAACTCACAAAAAATGAGTCACCAATAGAAAAAATGATTCATCAAAAGAAAAAATGATTCTCCAATAGAGTGACTCACTTACAGAATAGAGGACTCACTGACAGAAAAAATGAGTCACTAATTGAACAAATGGCTCACTGATAGTCTATCTGACGGACAAATCAAATTAGTCACTGATTGACCAAATGGATCACCAGTATACCCACTCACCTATGGACGTATGGACCTACAAAAAATATGACCCACTGATTGAATTAGTCACTGATGCACTACCCTACTGACAGAAGGAGTCACAAACAATGTGACCTTACGATAGAAGGACTCAACAACAAACTGTTCTAAATTCCTTTACTCTATAAAATTGAAAATTTTATACAAGGTTCATATTGACTTATTTAATGCTTCTAATATTCTTGTATAATTTTTTTGAAGACATAATTAACATAGATGTTAGAGGTACAAGGAACATCACATGACTCATTCAGTCCTAATGTTAGACTTACAGAATATAAAAAGGGAATCACTCGAGCAAAAAAGCACAACACATACACACAAGTAACCATATCAAGAGAACCCACAAATAAAAGAAAGAAGGACACATATATTAGCTGACTAAAATCAAAGAAGAAATTTTTGTGCATCAAAATTCTAATCAACCTTGTAGAAAACAATAACTAGTGTGGAAAACCTTCGAAGAATATATCATTTCCCTACAAAACTAAACCTAGGGGTTCCATGACCCTCTGTTTTGGATTCTGTTTCTAGAAGAGGACTTGAGCTTCACTTTTTCTACATTCAAGGAGTCCATAAGATGAATGCACAAAACGTAAAGAATTATAAACCTTCTCTCATTATGTTTTCTCTATTGTGTTCAATTTTATTACCTTTCGAGCAGAGTGTGTATCTGTAGTATAAACACACACTATCTCCTTTGCTAAGATGGAGGATACATGATATCATCAAACTAGCATTCTCTTCTACCATATTTATCCCATGAAGAACTATAGAAGAGGTCTTTGTGTGACCTGGTTGTAATCTGTTTCACACAAATAACTGTGGTAGAGGACTATCTTGACCTGGACAACACTTTATGCAGTTGTAAACCCATATTCAAGGTATGGAGAAATGTTTATTATTTTAAACTTCTTGGTGGTATTTGATCACTAAGTGCGGAGGATTAGGTCTTAGTATGAGACAAAACCTATTGTTTTATTATATTGTGCTATTTAAAATTTAGTTTACTATGTTTTCACTCATAATTCAGAAAATTATGTTTTAATTTTATAGTTGATATGAGATGGTATTTATAATTGTTTTGGTTTAGAAAATATGTTCCAAAAGTTTTTTAAAACATTCAAATGTATATAACTAATAATTAACAATTATTTTGAGAAAGTAATTAAATAATAAAACTATTATAAATATACTACTTTTATTAAATATCCTGTTTTGATTTTAAAGTGGGGGATTTTTAAATTAGGTTTTATACAGAAATTCTTCTCGGATCACAATTCACCCCCTCTTGAATTTCCTACTCAGACAAACATTTTTTATCAGAGGGTATTTTCAATATTTGTCAAAGTGTTTATTGAATCTTTTCAACTATGATTTTAGTTTCATATTAAAGAAATCTAAATTTTTATTATTTATAATTTTTATCTCTTCAAAAATATATTATTTATTCTTTAATATGGATAATATACCAAAAGGTCTTCCTACTAAGAGACCTCCATACATTAATGGCACAAATTATACCAAATGGAAAATTAAACTGAAAATTCAATTAGAAAGCATGAGGTTTGATATTTGAACTATAATAGAATATAAGAATGAAATACCAAATACTGAAATAAATACATGGAGTGATGCTACAAAAGTTGTTTAAAATAATAATTGTAATGCTATGAATGCCATGTTTAGTGCTTTAAGTGATTAAGAATTCAATAGAATATCTATTTTTAAATCTGCCTTTGAAATTTGGGATACCTTTTTAGTTTCAAACAAAGAAACCAATAATGTTAAAGAAATGTGACTTAATACGTATATTGTTATGTATGATAATTTCAAGATGACACCAGATGAACCCATTTCTAATATGTATCTCCGGATCAATGAGATAGTCAATACAATGAGTAATCTTTGAATGCTTGTGGATGCCAAGGAAAAAATCATGCGACTACATAGAAGTCTACCCAAAAGATGAATATGAACCATAGTATCAATTAGATAATCATGAGAAATCAATAAGTTTCTAGTTAACGAGATAATAGAAAAGCTGTTGATGTATGGGGTAGAATTAAAGGTTAAAAAAGAATAATAGGATGATCCAAATAGAAATGGAAGGGATAAAAACTCATTCTGAAAGAACACGTATTGAATATTCACCATAAGATAGTGATGAGAAAATGTCTCAATTAGCCAGAAGGTTTAAAAATGTTTATAGAAGAAAGAAGTTTCTCAGGAATCCCAACTACAATGGTAAATATGATAATAAGGGAAACTCGAAAATGGATTTGAAAAGGAGTGATAAATCAAATGAAGTAGTTTTGTATGAATGTAAGTAAAGATGAAATGTAAAGACTGATCTTCCTAAGATAAAATATAAGAAGAAATATGGGTACAAAAATAAATGACACAAGAAAGAAATGAAGGCCACCTGGATTGATTTTGAAGACAACTCAAGTGAGTCAGAATCATCACATGATGGGAAAGGTGACAAGGCAAACATGTGTTTCATGGAAAACACAAATGATGTACCCTTTGAGTCTCATGTAAATTTTTTTTATTATTCTAGAGTTGAATCTGATTATAAAAATATGAATAATGAAGAAATTTTTGAATAATTCCAAATACTCAATGATACAAGAAATGAATTTATAGATAAATATAAAATTTTTAAGAAACCACATGCTCTCACTTCTACTGTCAAATTCGAGCTTACTTTAGTTAAATAAAAAAATGTTCAACATCTTGAAGAAAATAATGAGCTTAAGTTATCTAATGAGAAATTGAAAAAATGTCTTTGAGAATTTTACCAATGGAAAAAATACTCTTACAAAAATTCCTGGTAAACAAGTAGCTTCTAGGTATACTACTAGTATAGGATACCAAGATGGATCGGGGAATATATCTAAAAAAAATTTTGTAAGAAAATCTTGAAATACAGTTTTTTTTCCAGAACTGATAATTTTTCTACTAGTTCTAAAATTGGACAACCTTTTACTACATGTAGTTTGTTTGGACCAAATAAATTTTATTTTTACAATACATTACAAACAACTTATAGGAGACCCATGAAAAAATTATGTGATTCCAAAACACTTTTTACTAATATAACTAGACCTAGAAAAATCTAGCTACCAAAATATTCTATTGTTTGATCTTTTTATAGGAAATCTATTTGAAGAGATCTGGTAGAATGCTGTGTTACTTTGATAGTGGATGTTCAAGACACTTGATATGGGATTACTCATGATTTAAGAATCTGATAAAGATTTATGGTGGGAATGTCTCTTTTGGTGACAATGAAAAAGGAAAAATAATTGGGCTTTGGAAAATTGGTAATTCTAATTTAGTTTTAATTTCTAAAGTACTTTTTTGTTGATGGATTAAACTAAAATTTTATTATCATCTCCCACTTGTGTGATGATGGTTTTTAAGCTTAATTTAAAAATGATACAAGTAATGTTTTTAATTCTAAAAATGTATTAGTATTTACTACCTTTAGAAATGAAACTATGTATACTGTAAACATAGATTCCTTAGTATCACAAAATGTTTCCTTCTTAAGTTCCTTTCACAAAGATTCTTGGCTCCAGAATAGGATATTATGAAATTCTAATATTCATTCACTTAGAAATATTACTAGGAAAGGACAAGTTAAGGATATACCCAAACTTGAGTTTCTAAATGACATAGTCTGTAATCCATGTCAAAAGCATAAACAACATAAAATTTCTTTCAAACCAAATAGAGAAGTTTCAACTTCTCAACCTCTTGAGTTTGTTTACATGGATTTGTTTGGACCATCTAGGGTTTCTAGTCTTAATTGGAAGCACTATGTCTATGTTCTAGTAGACGACTTCTCTAGATACACTTGGACTTTATTTATTAATCATAAATGTGAATAATAATATTACTTCATTTTGTATGCTAAAATAGTAGACAGGCTTAGTGGAATTAGAATTAAGACCCAAAGAAGTGACCATGGTTGTGAGTTAAACCCCAAATGTTTGAATCTTTCTGCTAACAGAGTGGATATAGTCACAAATTCTCCACTCCTAAGACAGCCCAACAAAATTTTGTTGTAGAAATTAGAATTATAACCCTACATGAGATATCTCATACTATTCTTAATGAATATGACTTACCTGTCTACTTTTGGGTAGAAGCTATCAATAAAACTTGTTATATAATTAACAGAGTCTTAATTCGAACAATTCTCAAGAGAACCCCCATGAGGTATGGAACAATAGGAATCCCAAAGTTAGTTACTGCATATTTTTTGGTTGAAAAGTTTATATCCTTAATAAAAATGAAAATTTTGACAAATTTTCATCTATAATTAATGATGGAATATTTTTTTGTTATTCAATATCTAGTTAAATCTATAGATTATTTAATAGAAGAACTACGTGCGTTGAAGAATCTGTACATGTAAAATATAATGAAATAGACCCACATGAACCCAAGAACTCTCTTGAAAATATTGAGGATGATCTGTACAATCTGGACATAAATGAAAAATCATCTGAACCTACTATTAAAAAACCTATTAAATCATCTAGTTCTAGAAATCCTCTAGAATCTAGTCATGATAAACCTGAACCTATTGATGAAGATGAAATTACTATCCCTTATTTTTCTAGATCTATTATAACCCTTAAGATCCATCCCTTAGATTTTGTAGTTGGATACATAGATAAAGAGACATATACTAGAGATTCTCTGAGAAATTTGGTTGACCATTAAGATTTTTTGTCACATCTTAAATGTAAAAACGTCAATGATTCTATAAATGTTGAATTTTAGTAATGAATATGAAAGATGAATTGAATTATTTTGAATGCAATAATATCTGGACAATTGTGGATAGATCCAAAGACACCTTGAATATATGTAGTAAATGGGTGTTTAGAAAAAATTAGATGAATATAGTAATATTTTAAGAAATAAAGCTAGATGGGTTGCAAAAGTTTTTTGTCAATAATAAGGGCTTTACTATAATGATACGTTTTCACCAGTTACTAGACATGAGACCATTTGAATATTTCATGCATTCGTAGCCAATATCAATGTTAAACTATATCAAATGGATGTTAAGAGTGCATTCCTAAATTGGTATATAGTTAAGGATGTTTTTTTTTTGAAAAAACCCCCGTTTTTAAAACCCCCATTTTCCAAATAATGTTTTTAAATTATCAAAGGATTTAGATGGTTTAAAACATTCTCAAAAATCTTGGTATGATAGGCTCAATACATTTTTATTTCAAAAAGTTTTACAAAAGGTATAGCTGATCCTAGTCTCTTTATAAAAAGAATTTCTAAATATGTTTTTGTATTTCAAATCTATGTTGATGACATATTTTTTGGTTCTTGAAATAATTTTCTATGTATTGATCTTTCAAAAATGATGCAAGGTGAATTTTAAATGATTTCAATGATGTAACTAAAATTATTTCATGGATTTCAAAAAATTTAAAATAAACAAGGTATTAATTTAACTCAAAGTAAATATACTAAAGATCATTTAAAAATGTTTGGCTTTGATGGTACAAAAATTAGGGATACTCCAATTAGTACCACCTGTAAGATGGATCTTAATGAAAATGGTAAATTTGTAGATCAAAACACTTATAGGGAAATGATTGGGAGTTTACTCTACTAAATTGTTAGCAGTCCCGACATTATGTTCATTGTATTCATGTGTGCCCTTTTTCAAGCTAATCCCAATGAATCTCATTTAAATTCAATTAAAATAATTTTCAGGTACCTATAGTATACTACCAACTTAGGATCATTCTACCCTAGATGAAAACCTTTTGATTGAGTTTGATATTCTCATACTGATTTTGGAGGTTGTAAGTTAGATATAAAAATCACATCTAGAATATGTCACTTTTTTGGAAAAGACTCTAGTGTTATTTTTTAGTAAGATGAAAATCTCTATTTCATTATCTACTAACGAAGCTGAATAAATAGCTGCTGGTAGTTGTTATGCACAAATTTTGTGGATTAAACACACATTACTAGATTATGGATAGTAGTTTAGACATGTCCCAAGAAATTGTGACAATACAAGTGCTATTAAAATTTCAAATAATCATATTTCACATTCTAGAAAAAAACATATTGATTTAAGACATCACTTTCTGATAGATCATTAAGAAAAATGATATAATTATTGAATTTATTAGCACAGAACATCAACTTACTGATAAATACACTAAGACATTGAACTCTGAGAGGATTAGTTACATTAGACATGAATTAGGGATGATTAATTTATGAGAATTTTATATTGATCCTTTGTTAAAACTAGGTGTGGTTTTCTTGAAAACACGACAAATTGGTGGTGTCTCACCGACACCGATAGTTTCTTTGTGACACTGAAAGTTTCTCTCTGATGGGCATTTACCGATATAGTCTGATTTTCTGTATCTATTTTAACCAAAAATGACACAGTTTTCATTTTTTTATTTTTAATTAAAACCAGTTTACCCATTTGTGATTTCTAAAGACATATATGATAAAATCAAGATGATCCACTCAATTTCTTACTCTCAGAATTTCTTTCTCACATTCTTACCTTTTCTCTTTTTACCATCAGATATTTAACCTTCTTACCCTTCAACCAAAACTTTTGAATGGTCAGAGTAAAGAACGTCTTTGAAGGTTCTGAAGACAAGTCACATCCTACTAAGAGACAGAAAGGAGAGTCGAGAAAATATCAGCATGTCAGTCCCGCTCTTGTGAATCATGCGGTAACTACTGAGAAGGAGGTATTCACAGAACGGTTGTTGTCTAGTAAGTAACTTATTTTGAGAGTTTGGGAAACAGAAGGTTGGGTAGATTCATTTTAAAATAATGGAAGGCCTTATTATCATATTCTTATACATGAGTTTTATCTTAATTCTAAGTTCATTGTGGAAAAAAGTGAGATGTACTGGATGAAATTTGTGATAAAATGAAAAATAATTTATTTTTCTTAGATGTATCACCCCCAAATTCCACGAAATATTTCTCTTTGAATAATTCAATAGGTTGTGTTGTACTCAATATAGAGTTTTAACACACTACAACCAATAAAACTAGCTGTTATGAATAGTAATACCCACTTTTTGAAATTTTATAAATTTGATTTTTAAAATAGACTTCATTTTGGGATTCGAAATATCAAAATTAGCTTAGGGTGAATTTTTGGTGTTTTTTTAAAACATTCAATTTTTGATGAATAGTAAAAACCAATGCTTTATTGTTTAAAACTAAATTTTTATTTAAATAATTAGTAATCTTATTTAAATTTATATTAGGTAAAAATAGATACATAATACCTATTTATATTCAATGTAATTCATTGGAGTCATTTTATAATAATATTAGATATATAAAATTTTATTATACTTTTTTTCTTCTTTTACCCCCCTTCTAGGCGCATTTTCAAATTTGTATTAAATGTAATTTTATAACTTCTATGAATTTAATTACAAAAATCCAAAAGATATGGTTGATATCAGTAATTAAAATGCGGTTTGATAAAATGAAAATAAATTTTCATGAATAATAACTTTTGACTTTTACTTACCACGGTTAAAAGTAAATAAAGTAATTAAAGGTAAAATGATATTATAATTACACTAACACATATCCAAATTCTATTGAATAAGTGTTTTTCGACTAAAATCAACCTTAGGAATAAAATATGATCCTTTTTATCCACATGTGTTAGATTAGTGCATTTATTATTATTTTATTTAAAGGAGAGTTAAAAGTCTTAAATTAAAAGATAAATAACTAATCCATTTTTAATATAGGGTTATACATAAGAAAAATTTGACTATATATATTCACTATAAATTTAAACAGATTTCATATATATTGGTTTTTTATTTATAATTATTATACATTAAATTATTAAATTCATTTATGACATAATGATGATGTAGTAATTACCTTATTAATGAAAGATTAAAATAATTTATATTATAAAAATTCAAATAAATATAAATGGAGCCTTTTGACGAATTAATCTAATTTTATAGGCTAATATGACATGTTAGGGATGATTATATAATTTTTTTCGAAGTTATAAAATTTTTATGACTAAAAAAACAAAATACCTAATAGTGTCATAATTGACATAAATGTGTTTTTAAAACAAATAAATTATAATTAATTGATATAATACTTCCCCTACTCAAAAAATCACACCTCCTAAGTCATTTAGCTTAGCCCACCCCTGCCCAAATATCCTCCCATCTATCCTCCCTTAGACCTAGAGGACTTAATTTGATCATAAATCCAACCTAAGTAGCCCTTTTGATCAAATTAAAAGGAAACACCTGAAGAAGAGGTAATAATTTCACCACCTCTTTCAAAGTTATTTTCTTCTTCCGCTTCCTCTTTCTATGTTGTTTCCATACCAAAATAATAAATCCAGTACATTATATAGACTTTGATGTTATTATAAATATTTTACAACCATATTCATTATTCTATCCATCCAATAAATGAAAAATCTCCATACATGCGTACGTACGGATTACCGTCTCTATGTCATGGTGTAGTTTGTTCTTCAAACATTTCAGTATTTAGATGGGTATAATAATGATTATAACTGATGTAAATAATAAATATAACATGTTAATTATTATTTATATATGATATAACATCCAATTACATACTATTTCACATTCAATTGAATGATATTGTAGCTCATGCAAATGTACGGATTACCGTCTCCACGAACATGATAAATTCATTCTCAATCAAATCCATCCAAGAATAATTTTCATTTTATGATTAAAAATAATTTTCAAGAACTTAATATCATTCTTGAAATGAATAAAATACGTATTATCGATAAAAACATTACTTACGTAACAAAACATATAAAGGAAATTGAATCGGTTAACATCCAAAATAATTATACTACTGAAATATTATTAACAAAGTAATATTAGAAGATGATACATGACTTCATATTTATGTATTTGGTTCTCATATAAATTAATAATAATGATTTAACTATTATATAGGAGGTTAACGTACCCCCGACCAAGGAAAAGTACAAGGTAAGTGTTAATTTTACAATCTCTTCATTATCCGAGGTTCTTTATATGTGAGAATCTACTAGGACTTCTTTATCATCCACATCCATGTTTCTTAAAAATGTTCTTCCAAAAAAATTTACTATTTCTAAGACTATGGATTAAATTCATTTATACCCTTGTTTTAATTTTTATATGATTTTTATAATGGAATCTTTCCATCGTTTTCAAAACATGGTCCTTTACAACCTTTTCATCAAAAGTAAGGAAATATTTATTTTTAAACTTATAAGGAGGGTGAGACTATTTTCCAACATTATAACACCTTCAAAGCTTCCATTACAAGATTATAATAATTTTTTCTAAATTAATGTTTTCTTTTATAATTACATGACTTTTAAATGATATCAAAAAAGAAATAGATATTTCTCTAAATAGTTTTGATTTCATCTATGTCAACATCCTTTGTTGGATTTTAAATTTTTTTGAAGTTGATTTGTTATGATAAAAATCATCCATATTGCGTTGAAGGTTTTGTGATATGTTTGAATGTGGGTGTTTTATTTTTATACCATTCATGATTTATGGATAAAGTATTGACATTTTGTATGCTAGTTTTAATAAGAACGATTATGTTATGTTTAAAAGTTTTCATATGAGTAATGTATTAGACATAGTAAGTGAAGGGTGGAGCCCACTATAGATCCTCAATACATCGGTAGGTCTCATGAGAAAAACTAGTTTCTTGGAACAAGGCCTTGACAAAATCATATTTTTATTCTTGGCATGAGGCCTTGACTATGTGGTTATAAAGTCTGGAATTATGCATTCCATTATTATGAAATTGGCTCTTGATATTACATGTTATTATTCGACTACTAGAATATCCATGTGAATAAATAAATTGAATTATTTGATTTATATTTGACATATTAAGCTGAATTTTTTGTTTAAAAGGATTTTTTTTTAGTCTTATACATTGCCTTAAATGATTATGGTTATTTATGAAAGTTTTCGCTATATTGTTATCCTTATTGAGAATCTGAGGTCACCCCATTCTTATGTTTCATTTTTCCAAGGATGCGAAGAATGATTATACGATTAACCTGCAGGAATAAGCTAAAAGATAAGAGTGTGTTCTAAGGGGACACAATGATGTCATTTTTCTTTATTTCATGATGTTATGTAAACTTATGTATGTATCTAGTACTTTCAAGGCTACTAAACTAATTGGCCTTTTGAGACGTGATCTTTTGTCATCATGCCAATGTTATGTAATAATGCACCAACTATGGGTAACTAGGGTAAGGGAAATATAGTTTGTATCAGAGGAAGTTTAGTACAAACCTTGGAAGCTAGATTTAAAAAGACTCTAATTAGAGAACATTACCCTAAGATAGACTTTGAGGATTAGTATGGAAGAACTTTCTCGAATTTTGGTAATGTAGAGATTTTGTGAGTTTCCTAAACAATACATCTCTATTTAGATATGAGTAGGTAGAGGCGGCTCTAGAATAGATATAACTATGAGTAAATCTCTGACAAGGACTTTTAGGCTTGACCCAAGGTATCTTGGTACACAATAATGGGCTTTTCTGCACTGTTGGTTACGACACCCCTGGGCGATATGCTTAGAATAATTCAAATTTTATTTATGAACCACTATGACGGATTTATGAGTATATACCTCATCAAAGAAAACATTTTTATAATTATGGAGTATATCCATAAACTGTTCTCTTTATGGTAAGTGTTTTACAAGTTTGGAATTATGTATTGCGATTCATAAACTAATCTAGTTTATGTCATTGTTTAGAAATGGTTCCAAGTGGAAGGAATGAAAACCATATCAATATATGTAATCCATTTAGGGATTTCCCTCCTACTCAAGATAATTATAGTGAATTTGGTGACACAACTGGTGCTGATCATCTTATCACCATACTGGGACAACTCAACCAGGTTATTAATAATAACCTTACCCATATGATGCACCCTGATCCACAATGCATAGGATCAATGTTAGAATGATTCATGAGGAAACATACACCAACAGTAAAAAGGACTACAAATCCATTTCTATCTGAGTAATGGATAAGTTCCATAGAGAAAATATTTCATGCATTAGGGAGTAGTGAAAGGGAAAAAGTTATCATGCCAGTTTATCGCCTCACGGGAGATGAAGATCAGTAGCGGTCATTGATTAAAAGCACAAAGGAGGATGAAAAAGTATAAAATATGGAATAGAGGGAGTTTAAAGAGATTTTATTTGAGAAATACTTTCTGCATGACCACCGAGTGGATATGGAAAGACAATTTCTGAGTCTAAGGCAAAAAGAGGATGAAATTGTCGGCAAGTATGAGGCTATCATTACAAGATTAGAAAGACATGCAACATATTATATACTCAACCGAAGGATTAAGATTGATCTATTATTTTATTAGTTAAAATCGTTTCTCCATCAAGCATTTGACTCACAATCCTTCTCATCGCATGAAGATATTGTCTCATGTGCTATCAGGATAGAAAAGGTATTCTCCAAGTCTTACGACTTTAAAGCAAAGCAAGAGAAGAAGAGATTTATTGTACACTATAGAAATAAAAATAGAGGAAAGAAGGGAAAATATGAATATCCATCCTACAATAAATGTGGGAAGAAACACCCTAGTACATGCCTAAAGGGAATGAGAGTTTGTTACAGGTGTGGAGAAAAAGTCCACCAAGACCGTGATTTCATGGGAAAGAAAGTGGATGTCAATGTTGAATGCTAAAATTGTAGAGAAATGGGGCATTATGAAAATGAATGTCCTAAGCACCAAATAAACATACCTCATAAAAGGCCAAGGGGTCAAGGCCAAGCTTATGCAATCACTACTACTAAGGTTGAAGCTTCGAAAGATGTGGTTGCATGTGATTTAATGGTTTTCTCAAGTTTAGCCAATGCTTTATTTGATTCTGGATCATCGCATTGTTTTATCTCTTCCTAGTTTGTTAAAAAAAATTAGATATTTAGTATTTGATTTAGCAAATAATTTTTCAGTAAAAAGTCTTATGTGAAGTATCATTGCAACAAAGTTTTGTGAATCAGTTCCCATTAGGGTATATAAATGTTCTTTATCGATTGATCTCATCATCACACTCAGTATTGAATTTGATATAATCTTTGATATGAATTGGATTTCAGTCCATAATGAAGAAATTTATTGTAAGAATAAGGAGGTTAATTTTTTTGATGATGATAAGGAGTGCCTTATCATTATATTAGAAACATCACCACATAATTATTATCTAGATCCACCCCCAGTATCTCTAATAAATTAAATTATTGATGATGAAGAAAATGAAATAACTATGGGTGAGGAAAGGAATATTCCAATGGAGGACATATCTATTATGAGATAATATGTTGAGGTGTTTCCAAAGGATTTACCTGGACATCCTCCAAAATAAAAAATTGGGTTTTCTGTTGATTTAATTCTTGGTTTTAGACCCACATCGAATACCCCTTATAGAATAGAAAATGAGGGATTAGTGGAACTAAAGAAGTAACTAGAGTAATTGAGTAATAAGGGATTTATTCACCCTAGAGTTTCTCCATGGGGATCCCCTGTTCTTTTTGATAAAAATAGATATGGATCTACGAGGTTTTGCATTCACTACAGGGAGATCAATGTTATAACAAAAAAGAATAAGTATCCCCTAACTCACATTGATGATTTTTTCAACCAAATTCATGGAGCTCAATATATTTCAATGATTTAACTTCGATCTGGATATCATCAGTTGTGTGTGAAGAATGAAGACATTATGAAAACATCATTTTGAACCATGTAACAGCATTCCGAGTTTACAGTAATGCCTTTTGGACTGACTAATGGACCCTCTATTTTCATGGATATAACGAATAGAGTTTTCAAGGAATATCTTGATGACATTTTAGTGGTATTTATGAATGATATCTTGGTATACTCAAAAAGATACAAAGATCATGAAAATAACTAGCGCACTATTATGAAAACCATCAGAAGAAATGAATTATATGGGAAGTTTAGCAAGTGTGAATTCCAACTTTAGGAAATTTCTTTTCTAGGATATATTGTCTCTAAGGATGGAATCTCAGTTGATCCTTCAAAGAAAAGAGCAATACAAGAATTTTCATCACGGAAAACTATAACTGAGGTACGCAGTTTTATTAGATTAGCAGGTTATTATCGGAGTTTCGTCTAGAATTTTTCCTGATCGGCAAACCCATTAACCAAGCTCACACGTAAAGGAGTTAATTTTTTTGGACAAAAGAGTGTGATGAATGCTTTGAAGAACTGAATAAAAGATTAGTCAATGATCCTATCATGACTCTACCATTGGGGAATGATGGGTTTGTTATTTATAGTCATGCATCAAGGAAAGGAATTCGTTGTGTCTTTATGAAGAATGTTAGGTTTATTGCCTATGCATCAAGACAAATAAAAATGCATGAACAAAACTATCCCACTCATGATCTCGAGTTAGCAGCTGTAAAATTTACTTTGAAGATATGGAGACACTATATCTATGGTGAAAAATGTAAAATATATACTGATCACAAGAGATTGAAGTATATTTTTTCACAAAAATAACTAAACATGAGGCAAAGACGATGGCTGGAACTACTCAAAGATTATGATTTCACTATACACTACCATCCGACGAAGGCAAATAAGGCCGTAGATGCTTTGAGCAGAAAGGATCATGGAGTTTTGAACAAGATGATAGTTTAAAGGGATCCTATGTTCATGGATCTAGTATAGATTAATATGGGAAAAATCATGGAAGGTGAAACATAAATTCATTTTCAAGTGGTTACCAAACAATCTTTACTAGAATGGATAAAGTGTTCTCGGACTGATGATTAGGAGTTTAAAAATAAAATTAAAGGTGTGAATGATGGGTGATTGATCGACTTAGTATACAAAGATGAGTTTTTGAAATTTTGGAAGAGACTTTGGGTTCCTGAGATACATTATCTAAGAATAGAATTGTTGGATGATGCTCATAGATTCAATTTCTCTATACAACATGGTAGCACTATGATGTATAGAGATTTGAAGGAAAATATTTGGTGGGACAACATGAAGGGCGAGAATGCTGGTTATGTGTCAAGATGTATGGTTTTTTAATAAGTTAAAGCTAGAGGACAAAATCATAGAGAAGTCATGCCACCTCTTCCCATACCAGAGTGGATATGGGATGATATTACAATGGACTTTGTCATGGGTCTATGATGAAGCATTGTCGTGCGCACTCTCAAAAATATTTATACTAAGTGCAGCACAGTAGCTGACCTAGGTCGATCTCTTGAGGAGCTGTTGTGGCCAATCACTCACTAATTATAATTCACTATGTATATATATATGAAATAAAATAACCAGAAATAGATATTTGAAAAATGATAATGAAATACTAAAATTAAATATGCAGATGTAATAAAAACTCAATGAATGCAAATAAAATGATGTTAGACAGAAAGGAGATCCTCCCAGGAGATTATCCAGAGTGAACCTTCATTGTCTCTTTGATAGTTTCAAATATACTTAATGAGAATGCTCCATAATATTCATGAACATCCCATTCTACCTATGGTTATGAATATACAGTATACTCAAATATAGTCATGATACTATACATCCACCTCCTCGATCGAGGGTGAATGTTACAGAAGTGAAAGCTAAGCCTCGGGTGGCAAGTGGAGACACAAAGGCACCTTTCCCACTAAGTCCCCCCTCAGTATAAATCTAAGTAAATAAGAAACATTAATAATGAATTTTCAAAAGATTTGGTTAATCACTGAATTACTCCCCTAGGAACTTCCTTGGGTTAGCTACTCGTGATCACGAGTATAAGAGTTGGAAAGAAAATGGGGGGAGAAAACCAAAGAGAGAATGAAAAGAGAGGAAGGATAAGAATTGAATGAAAATATGAAATTTTATTACATAATAAAAATAAAATAAAAAAATACACTACATATAATGGAGAACAAAGTCAATTCCTAAGTTTCCAACCATTTGGAAAGAAGAAAGCGCACTTTTTTATAGGGAGAGGGTATAGAAACTTGGCTACAAAATATGTCTACCGGATATATGGGCATGGATGGCCTCGTTAATGACAGAATTTGGAACTTGTTTTTTCTTGACAATTGTTTCATTACTTCTCCTGCATCCCTCCACAAATTCTCAGCCTTATTGGTCCACGTATGAAAGTGGTATGACTATTTTAGTGCGGTATATTTAATCTGTCCAGGTAACTCTTCCTATTCCACAACTCCAAATTCCCATTCTATTAAGAATATTAATAAAGAGGATTCAGGTGTGGCCTCCTTAATACAAGATGTACCTTAATTCCATTTCCAGCTCCTTGTTTAATTTCAGCTCCATTGGACTTATCCAAGTCAATATACAAGCTCCCCTTTAAAACATTCCAGATCTATGCACAGTTTTCAAGGTCTGGCTTGTGAGCTATATTTGAGCTTTAAAATGATTAATTGAGCTTTGGGTACATAAGGATAAAATGAATCCCCATGAACATATAAACCTAAAATAGAATAATTTAGTAATTTGGATCAGTTTAGAAAATGTTATGGATGAAATATTATAATAAATGAAAACACTTTAAATCCAAAATAATCCATTTTTCAAATTAAGCTCAAAAATATTCCTAAAACATAAAATGTGAAAATTTACCTTCAAAATAACACATTGGTGGGATTAAAAAATTTATATTCAGAAACAAATAAATGAAAATATTTGTTCTATCAAATCCCCCACACTTAAACATTTCACTCATGGGCAATCATCTTATACGAAGGTCAAAACAAACTTTTTAAAGTATAAATGAAAACACAACTCAATTATCATATTAGAGAAAATATCATGCCTCTTACATGGATAAAAATTTCAGAACTCCTAAAAAATCATTATAATCCATTCAATCTCATGTTAATACTCACATTCATGTTGTACCTACCTCCCTAGAAAAATATTCCTCCCTTCAATCTAGGATATTTACTGTGGAGTTTTTTCATTCTCAAAACATGTGTGATTTCCATAGTCTTTCTATCCTTATAATATCTCCACTTCACAGAGTTGAAAATATATCAATCATGAGGTATTTTTCACCGGTTATTCTAAGGCTTAGGTTTGGCAGGTTTTGAATGTAAAAACATCTGAGGTAGAATGAGGAGGGTTATGCTCTAAAGTGAAGTGAATGCATGAAAATAGTACTGCTCAAGAATGGTGTGATCCTCAATAATCTAACAAATGAATCACATACAAACACCTATTCTTTCGGGAATTTCAAACTTAGAATTTCATCATCAATGATTTTTATCCCTCTTTTCCCCATTTATATCATTGTTTCAACTTGAATTCACATCTGGATTTCTCTTCCGAATCATGTTTTGGAGGAAAAGAGAGGCAGCTTTTGATCTTCAAAAATTGGTGAACACCCAGCCCATATGTGTGATATTTTGGGCTACCCATAAAATTTTCCATCATGACATTTCTTCCACCCAAGCAGTAATAAATATGGTAAAACTTTTGATTCAGATCCAAAAGATTCTTTAAGAAAGAAAAACACAATCCACCTTCTCCCTCCCCCACAATTAAGGTGAAGGATAATCATGCATTTAACTTCTTGAGAAGGTTGTAAAGGGATAAATGTATTGTAATATGGCTTCCTAATAATGAATTTCATGGCTATTAGGTGCATAAATAAGGTCAGATGAAAAGGTTGTCCATAATAAGAGTTCAATGCAAAAGGGGCTTTCAAAGTGATGCCTCAATCATACTTAGCACATTCCTAAACTCTAACAGATTTGAAAAAGAGAAAAATATAAAGTTATGGATCACACAACATGTCTTAAGACTCTCAAGAAAAAGAGAAATATAATAAGATTTCAAATAGGTTTAGAAACCTCTCGGGTTGGGTATGATTTTCAATTTGGATAGCACTGGTGCACATGAGTTTCACAGTCAATCATAATTCATAAAATAAAAAGATCAGAAATCAGGAAAAAAAATCCATTCAGAAATCATTTAAATCTTTAAATACTCAAATAAAGAAATGTTCCACAAAAACCAAGATAGTTTTAATTTTCAAAAGTATTCGATTCCGCCCAAGAATCCAAAAAACACACAAAAAAGAAAAAAAAGAAAAACAAAATAAAACCATACTCAAAATTTTTAAAACAGGTTGAAATCCCTCGCCTATATTTAATCCATTTAATACCCCCATTTTAACTCAAATCAGATCCTGAAATATTTTCACACAGAATTTAAATTGGGTAGCAAACAATATGATGAAAAGGAAAGACACAACCTGATTTTTTTTAGTGGAAACCTTGAGTTAAGCTCATAGCTACCACCACTTTAAAACTATAAGAAAGAAATGAAAATACATAAAAATAAAAAATAAAAAGAAAGATAAAGGGGGTTGAAAAGAGATAATCATTGGTTTAACCCCCCCCCCCAGTGGGTGCTATGTTTTTACTCCCCCTAGTCAGGCAGTTGCAGTGGATTATCCCCAATTAGAAGGTGGATGTAGTTTCATTGAGATTAACAACCACCTGTGAATTTTTCCAGTGTCCATTAGTAAACACCAAGAATAGAGAACCCCAAAGTAAATAAGAATGTTCCCAACACCTAAGAAATAATATTTATAGAATTTGAGTTCATGAGTGGGAGGGAAATGAAAATAGGGGTGCTACCTATAAACTTCTATGGTGTCCGCATCCAAATGGTATGAAAGTTGTTGTAGAGGAGGTAGTCACACCACACCCAACTTCTCTGACTCTTATTCCTTGATCACCAACACTTGGGTGGTATCATCATTAACATCCAAGATCTGCTCCATTTGCACTGTATTATAAATTTCAAGAAAGGAGAAGTCAGAAAACAATTCAGTTTGAATAAAATTGAAACATGACGAATCAATCAAGAAATATTCCCTTTCAAGTAAGTCTTCTTGGAAATTGATCTCTTCTAGAAGGATCATTCACAACTCCATCTTAGAAGGTATATTTTCATCATCATCTTCCAAAGCAAGAGAGAGGTCAAAAGGTTTTGATTTTTCAATATCAATGATGGAAAGATCAAGTTTTTGGTTATCTTTAGCAAAGTGATTCCAAGATTCATCATGAAATTGTTGATCTACCTTAAGTAAATCAGCTGGAATGTGTACATTAGAAGATACTTCTCACCCTCCACAGGTTCTTTTACATAAAAAATGATCCGTGAAATCTCTTCCACCACTCGTTCAGGTCCAAGTTCCAGCTCGGGTTGCTGCACCATTGAGAGAATGTATTCTTCAACCCTTTTATCTTTTTCCTTCAGTTTTATTATTTCTTTTCTAAGTTCGTGAATTTGGGATTTAGGATAACTTTGAACATCATCATTCACCTGTGATTGGTCAGTCCATTCATAATAATTTGAATTTAAATTCATCATGAACAAATATTTTTTTAGTGTTTTGGAGATTTATGATTTTTTTGTTTTTTTTAAACGAAAGAAAGTAAAAATAATTTACAATATGTGAATAAAAATAGCGAGTGAAGACCATTTAGATCCCTAGAAATGACACCAATTTGATGAAGAATTGTCGTGCGTGCTCTCAGAAATATTTATACTAAGTGGAACACAGTAGCTGACCTAGGTCGATCTTTTGAGGATCTGTTGTGGTCAATCACTCACTAATTCTAATTCACTATGTATAAATACGTGATATAAAATAACCAAAAAAATATATTTGAAAAATTAGAATGAAATACTAAAATTAAATATGCAGATGCAATGAAAACACAATAAATGCAAACAGAAAGATGTTAGACAGAAAAGAGATCCTCTTAGGAGATTATCCAGAGTGAACATTCATTGTCTCTTTGATAGTTTCAAATATACTTAATGAGCATGATAAATTGTATGCATTAACATCCAATTATAAATATGGTTATGAATATACAATATACTCAATGATCACCGAGATACCATATATCCACCTCCTCGATCGAGGGAGAATGTGATAGAAGTGAAAGCTATGCCTCGGGTGGCAAGTGGAGACACAAAGGCGCCTTGCCCACTAAGATCCCAAATAGTATAACTATAAGTAAATAAGAAACATTTTGAATGAATGTTCAAAATCATGGGTTCATCACTGAATTACTCCCCTGGGAACTTCCTCGGGTTAGCTACTCATGATCATAAGCATAAAAGTTCAGAGTGGAAGGAAAATGGGCGGAGAAAACAAAAGAGAGAAAGAAAAGAGAGAAAGGATAACACTAAAATAAAAATATGAAATTCTATTACATAATAAAAATAAAATAAAAAACTAAACTACATATAATGGCCAACAAAGGCTATTCCTATGTTTCCAAGCATTTGGATAGAAGAAATCACACTCTTTTATAGGGAGAGGGTATGAAAATTTGGCTCCAAAATATGGCCACCAGATGTATGTGCGTGGATGGCCTCATTAATGACCAAATTTGGAAATTGTGCCTTATTTACAGTTGTTCCATTTATTCTCCCACATCCCTCCACAAAATTTCAGCCTTATTGGTCCATGTATGAAGGAGTTATGACTGCTTTAGTGCGTTACATTTAATCTGTCTAGGTGACTCTTTTTATTCCACAACTCCAAATTCCCATGAAATTACGACCTTGAATACAGAGGAGTCATATGTGTACTCATTAATTAAATTTTTTCATTAGTTCCTTTTCCAGATCCCTATTTAATCTGAGCTCCATTGGACAGATACAAGTTGATATAAAAGCTCCCCTTTAAAACATTCCAGATCTATGCACAGTTTTCGAGGCTTGACTTGTGAGCTGGATTTGAGCATCCTAATGATTGATTGAGATCTGGGTCCATAAAGATAAAATGAAGCCCCTCGAACATAGGAACATAAAAAAGAAGAATATAGAAATTTGGATTAGTTTAGAAAATGTTATGGATGAAGCATTATAATAAATGAAAATAGATTAAATCCAAAATAAGCCATTTTTCCAATTAAGCTCAAAAATACTCCTAAAACATTAAATGTGACAATTGACCTTTACAAAAACAAATTGATGGGATTAAAACCATGATATTATGAATAAAATAATTTAAAATATTTGTTCTATCAATTACCCCATAGTTAAACATTGCACTCCTCGACAATCATCTTATACCAAGGTCAAAACAAACTTCTCAAAGCATAAATGAAAAAACAACTCAATTATCATATTAGAGAAAATATCATGCCTCCTACATGGATAAAAGTTTCAGAAATCCTCAAAAATCATAATAATCCATTCAATCTCATGTTAATCCTCACATTCATGTCGTACCTACCTCCTCGAAAAAATATTTCCCTCTTCACTCAAGGATATTTAATGTGGAGTTTTCCTCATTCTCAAAACACGTGTGATTTCCATAGGATTTCTATCCTCCTAATATATCCACTTCACAGAGTCAAAAATGAATCAATCATGATGTAATTTTCATGGGTTGTTCTTAGGTTTAGGGTTGGCAGGTTTTAAATGTAAAAACCTCTGAGGCAGAATGAGGAGGGTTAAGCTCTAAAGTGAAGTAAATGAATGAAAATAGTTTTTCTCAAGAATGGTGTGCTCCTAGATCAGATCAAAAAAAATCATCTCCAAACACCACTTCTTTCAAGAAGTTCAGACTTATAATTTCTTCATCAATGATTTTCATACCTATTTTCCCCATTTGTAGCACTATTTTAGCTTGAATTCAGATTTGGATTTCTCTTCAGAATCCTGTTTTGGAGAAAAAGAGAGGTAGATTTTCATCTTCAAAAATTGGTGAACATTGAACCCATATGTGTGATATTTTGGGTTACACATCCATCTTTACATCATGACATTTTTTCCACCTAGGTATTCATTTAAATGGAAACACTTTCAATTCAGATCCAAAAGATTCTTCAAGAAATAAAAACATAGCCCATTTTCTCCCTCCCCCACACTTCAGTTCAACAAAAATAATGAATTTAACTTCTAGAGCAGGTTGGAAAGGAATAAATGTATTTTAATGTGGCTTCCTAACAATTTATTTCCTGGCTACTAGGGGCTTAATGAATTTTAGATGAAAAGGTAGGCCAAAATAAGAGTTCAATGCAAAAAGGGCATTCAAAGTGATGCCTCAATCATAAATAACACATTCCTGAGCTCTAACAGCTTTGAAAAAGAAAAAAATAGAATTTTCTGGATCACACAACATGTCTCAAGACTCTCAATAAAAAGAGAGACAAAAGAAGATTTAAAATAGGTTTAAAAACCTCTCAGGTTGTGTAACGACCCGAAGCCTGACGTACATTGACATTACATTACTTTTGCGGAATACTTGGTACATAACAAAAACACACACATAAGGATCGTAATAGTTTAGTGTCATTGGAAACTCGGAACGTAATCTCCTAATAATGGTGAAAGATCTTCAACATATCCCATAAAGATCTTCCTTTTTTTACCTAAAACCTTTCTTTATATCCTGGGGGAAAGAAAACATAAAAGGGTGAGCTCAAATGCTCAGTAAGGGTAAACAAAAGAAATATCAATCACATCATATTCATAAGAACATAACATTTTGGAAATCATAACCTGCAAAAGAGAGCAAATTTCATAACATGGGATAAATCATGGCAGTGAAATGTAATCACAATAATCATAACTTAAAACATGAAACTTTGTGGCATTTACACATAATCATAGAGAATCATTTCTTGTTAGTCATGACTCATTGCCAAGACTATCTTAGTGGACAAAGTCCCTTTCTGAATCGAGTCACCCTCGTTTCAGTCCCGTTTCACTGAACCGGTATAACCTACCATTCCAGCCATGTCTATCTCATGAGATATAAAATATTTACCCAATGCATTGGAGGGAGATAAAGGTCCCACCCATCTCATAATGATACCATTCTTATGTGTGCCACAAAATCATAAATCATACATCATTGCATAACCCATGTAATAAAAATGGGAATCTTAAACATCGTGACATCATAAAACAATTCATATAAGATAAAGGAATTCATAAAAATAATTCCATCACAGCATAATCAAATCAATGTAACAATAGGGATAAAAATAGAACCCTATGTTATCTTAGATGGAAAATAATTTTGATAAAACACTTGAAATGAATTCTTGAGGAAAATATCTTTTCTTCTTCAAAATCAATTTCTTTTCACAAAATGTCAAGCAATTTTAAAAGAAAGAGATTTTATTGAAAATAGTCATGAAATCTTTTGGAGGAAGCTTCATGAAAATAAGGCTTTATAAAACTGTAAAAATCCGTTTGTGCCGCATAAGTTAAAAAAACATTCTTCGTACTTTTGTCGGAAAAGTCAAAAAAGTACCTCGTACGGAAAACGACAAAAGATTCCTTTCATATCCTTTACTAAAAATTCACCAAAGGGTAAAATTGGATTTAAACAATTGTAGGTGGATGGGAATAATATTACATATTGAGGAAAGATGGATGTGGATGATAAAATACACCCCAGTAAATGCCAAAGTATAAACAATCTTGGATAAAAATGAGATTGTGATATTTCCCTTACCTTAGGTCCGACTTGCTTTGTACGTGTCCGAACCTCCTGTATAATGACTTAAATCATGTTATTGACTTATTCCAGAATCATATTCATTTTTATTATATCATATATGGTCCACTTATGACTTTATATTACCCGTTCTTTTGTAAATTCATGTTAAAGAAGCGTTTTGGGTAAAATCGTTTCATTTATCGTAGGTGTTTTTAACTTGTAATTATTAATATGATTACTTGGATCATGATTAATTATATCCAGAATGTAAAACATGATTTATATATCATATATATTCAGAATATACATATATGTAATATATTGATAAATGGAATGAAATACACCATTCATGGAGACGGTAGTCCGTACGTACGCATGAACGCTGTTTTCGTTTCCTTATTGAATTGAATAGAATTAAGTAGATGACATACATATAAATATACATAAATACAGTATCATTATTATGTCATATATTTCATTAGTACTTATTATATATACTTTATAATCATTCATGTATGGTTAATCATTGAGAATGAATCTCATCGCGTCGTGGAGACGGTAGTTCGTACGTACGCACGAGCGATGATATCGTTCTCATGGTTGTGGAATTGTGTTGAAGTGTATGTATACTATTTCAGTATCAACATCACTTTATAATAATCATATATAGTTACTCATTACACCATTATACCCATCCAATTAAGGTGGTGACGGAAAATAGATTACACCACGGCGTGGAGACGGTATTCCGTACCTACGCACGCGCGGTGATTTCCTTTCTCCGTAGGATGGATAGAAGGTTAATTAGAGTTGTTTCATATTCATAATAACATATCAGTATGTAATTAATACTGATGTTATTACTTTATAATGAAACAACTAAAGAAGAAGAAGTTGAAGAAGAAAGAAATTGAAAAGATCGGTAATGGATATTACCTCTTCTTTGGAACGCCTCTTTGAATCCTCCACTTAGGGAACTAAGATTGGTCTTTGAAGAAGACCAGGACTTCTAGGATTATTATAAGGAAGTGGAGAGGAGAAAATGGCAGGGGTTGGCTGAGCTTTAGTGCTCAAATTGGTGTGTGGAGGAGGGGGAGGAGGTGCCCTTTTATAAGGGAGGAGAGGAGCACCTTAGGAATATCTCAAAATATTATTTTATATTAAAGTCAAAATCGGTTTATAATGGTTCGAAAGGGTCTTATTTCGAATCTAAAGTGGGGATGGGTCGCAATCCTATAATCCAATAAGATTTAGACAAGTTTAGGGTATTATTTTAACCTTATCAATTAGATTTAACTCTAAGTTAAATAATTTAACTTTTACTGTGTCTTTTTGTTTTCTTTCACTATATGGTTAATACACTTACTATAACATGCCAAACGAACCCCAAATTGTTTATTATTAATACATATATCTTTATCTAAGTCATTTTTCCGAACCTTAGATTTTTAGGAATAAAAGTACAATTAATAATATAATATTTGATTTAAAAACTATTTTGTGTCAATTTTGACACTATTTGACATATGATTTTTGTGAAAGTCATAACCGAATTATATGTTCTAACCAAGTTGATTAAATCAACACTAATATATCATAGTAACCTAGAAAATTAGTGGAATTCATAAAAAGTCTTAAATTACATTTATTTTGGTGTTTATGACATCAATTATGTCAATATTTCATTAATAAGATAATTACTGCATCATCTTTGTGACATGAATAAATTAAATTATTTGATGTCTAAAGATTACAAATAAAATACCATTATGTAGGAAAGCTTTTTTTCTTTCTAATGAATATTTACAATCTAATTTATCTTATGTAAAACCCTATATTAAAAATGTTTTAGTAAATATACTTTGATTTTAACTCTTTTAACTCTTCTTTGAATTAAATAATAATAAATGTCCTAATCTAATCCAAGTGGGCCTAAATGATAATATTTTACACTTAAGGTTGTTTTTGGTCGAGATAAACTTGTCCAATAGAATTAAGACATGTGTTAGGGTAATATTAATATCATTCTTACCCTTAATTACCCTATTTACTTTTAACCGTGGTAAATAAAAGTAAAAAGTTACTATTCACCAAAAATTATTTTCATCTCATTGAACCACATTTTACTTACTGACATCAACCGTGTCTCTCGGATTTTTGAAATTCCATTCACAGAAGCGGTAAAATTATGTTTTATAAAAAATTCAGTTTTTTAACTACCACTTAGTAGTTTCACTATTCATCAAAAATTGATGTTTTTCAGAACAATGCCAAAATTTCATCCTAAGATATATTTCATATTCCGAATTCAAAAATGAAGTCTATTTTACCAAATTCATAACATAGAAGTTGCATTAATTAATTTTATAATTAAATCCCGCTGTTAAAACAAATAGCGTGTTTTTAAGAAACAATATCTATCAAAAGATTGACACTTGATTATGTCTGGTTTAAATGTGAAATTACATCTAATGACCAAAATTGTATTAAATTGTAAAAATATATTCTAAATATACTTTAAAACCACTCAAATTAATAATTTATCACTATTAATTATTTCGATTAAAAAAGTTGTTTTTAATTATAATTTAGTAATTTTCACTATTCATCAGAGTATGAAAGTTATCCGAAAAGTACCAAAATTTCACCTTAGGCTAAATTCAATACTCCGAATCCAAAAATGAAGTCCATTTTGAGAGCTAAATTTTCTAAAATTAAAAAAAGTGGTTATTACTATTCATAACGGCTAGTTTTAATAATATTTTAATAGCATATCGTTGTTTCGTGAAACTCAGTATTGCGTACTACACACACTATCGAGGAAGGTTGCGATTGCGTGTAGTGCAAGGCAAGTCAAGGATGCGTGTTGTGCAAGATTATTTTGGTGTAGCGTACAACACAAGACATTAATAAAATTAAAAAGAATATTTTTCATAATGTCTCGGGCTGTTACATTCTACCCCCCTTAAAATGAATTTCGCCCTCGAAATTCGTCGGGGTTATAAATGGTTTACTATTCGAAAGTTTCTTTAATAGAAACCCACATCGTAAAAAGGAATATCAAAACCAATATTTTAAAAAAAAGTATGAAACATAACGGTTACCCAAATAAACTAATCACTGGGTTTCCACATAGGTGAAAATATGGATATTTAAGAGAAATCTAACAATCATGTTCTAATGGAGAGTGGTAGAGAACATGGCTATGGAAAAGCCAGAAATCAAAAAGCCATAAATTTGTGACGATCTAAGGTACCATCTGATTAATCAGATATAAGATCACTAGGACAACATTTTTGGTTTTCAAGATCGTTTCTCTAAAGTTAGAGAATTTAAATTAGAATAAATACTTACTTTATTTTGGTACAATCTCACTGTTGTTCGTGACTTTAACAATTTCCACTTCATCTCTTAAATAAATGAAGTTGAATTTGTTATTCGTGAAGTGTTAGCAGATCATGTGATAGAATGACGGGTCATTCCATCTGTCTCAAACAAAAGGTTAGCAAAAAAGATTATATACATAAGTCGATCTATAGTGAGATTAATCATATATGGTTCCTAAAATAGACTTATACATCATATGTCATATAGCTTAATATAATAAAACTAGTTTCTACTAAACAGGGACTTCCTGTAGGCCAGTGGTAGGCGATAAAGACCAGTCGCACTTCGGTTGTGGGTTCGATTTCCACAGCCTTGTCTGACGTGATGGGCTGTCCCCCGTCCTACAGGTTGTCCTTTTTCTAAAACTATATTACTATAACATCCCATCAATAATATCAAAAATCTTCTATCCTTAAACAATACTAACTTATGTCCAACATAATCCATTCTAATCTTTAGGCTTATCCATAATACTGCAGTCCACTCTCATGATATAGTGACAACGATTACCAGAGATTTAATACTGTCATTGATCCCCACATATAATAAGATATGTCTTATTGGTCACATTCCAAACATTCAAAGGCCTTAATCATGTATTCTCTTGAATACCCATTGAACCATAGTGAAAACATGAATGTAGTTAAAAGTTAACACCTTCCACATACCAAAATCCTCAAAATTCTATATACTCAAACCATGATATCACTTAGTCCTTATATTAATAATGAGCTCATGAATACTGTCAAACATTTCATTTTCTCCTTATCCCTTCATTATGCACATATCATCTGCTTTCAAAAATATTTGAATCACTTTTCATAGTTACCGGTACCTTAAAATTATTGAAAAGCATAATAGAATAATACAACAATAAAAGTACCTCAACAACATTATTCTTGAATACCAATACATAAACACTTCAATCCATCCCCTTCAATTATTGTCCTGGAATAAGTCCTTCCTTGATTTAGAAGTAACTTTTTAGGTCAGGGCATTAAGTTGGGTAATGCCCATGTTCTCCACAAATAATGCATTGAACTACATAACAGTCTGTCACTCTATGACCCTTTTCTCCACACAGATTACATCGGTTCCCCCATTTGAGGTATTCCTCAAGGTTATTCTTCCCTTCTTTAGAAATCTCAATCTTCTTTTCATTATGCACCTCAACATGTGAACATGCATAATAGTTTATCTTCCTCTTCTTTGATGAATTAGGCATACCACTAAATTTCACCTTGTTAATCATATATCGCGATGACTGATTTGGCATAATCACAAGATCTTTCTCTATAGGAATTACACAATTTTGTTGTTCATAGTCACCAATTTGTCAATTGGATTCAATGTTAACCGAATTCCTTCTGGTTCCCTCCATTAACTAAAACACAAAAAGAATCTTGTGAGAGGAAAAAATCATGCTAGGGAAAACAACATAATAAAGGGGGAGTACCTTCAATATCTAACATCTTAGGTTTAATTCTATGATCGTTAGCGTAATTCTAGTACTATAACCTATACGTATACTTAACCTTAGGGACATCCCTAGACATACCATAGAAATATCTCTAGGGATCTCACTAACGTTTTCACATCCTAGTTTCCAAAGGTTGACTAAACCTTTCCTCTGATACCAACTGTAATGACCCGAAGCCTGACGTACATTGACATTACATTACTTTTGCGGAATACTTGATACATAACAAAAACACACACATAAGGATCGTAATAGTTTAGTGTCTTTCGAAACTCGGAACGTAATCTCCTAATCATGGTGAAAGATCTTCAACATCTCCCATAAAGATCTTCCTTTTTTTTACCCAAAACCTTTCTTTATATCCTGGGGAAAAGAAAACATAAAAGGGTGAGCTCAAATGCTCAGTAAGGGTAAAAAAAGAAATATCAATCACATCATATTCATAAGAACATAACATTTTGGAAATCATAACCTGCAAAAGAGAGGAAATTTCATAACATGGGATAAATCATGGCAGTGAAATGTAATCACAATAATCATAACTTAAAACATGTAACTTTGTGGCATTCACACATAATCATAGAGAATCATTTCTTGTTAGTCATGACTCATTTCCAAAACTATCTTAGTGGACAAAGTCTTTTTCTGAATCGAGTCACCCTCGTTTCATTCCGGTTTCACCGAACCGGTATAACCTACCATTCCAGCCATGTCTATCTCATGAGATATAAAATCTTTACCCAATGCATTTGAGGGAGATAAAGGTCCCACCCATCTCATAATGATACCATTCTTATGTGTTCCACAAAATCATAAATCATACATCATTGCAGAACCCATGTAATAAAAATGGGAATCTTAAACATCGTGACATCATAAAACAATTCATATAAGATAAAGGAATTCATAAAAATAATTCCATCAGAACATAATCAAATCAATGTAACAATAGGGATAAAAATAGAACCCTATGTTATCTTATATGGAAAATAATTTTGATAAAACACTTGAAATGAATTCTTGAGGAAAATATCCTTTCTTCTTCAAAATCATTTTCTTGTCACAAAACGTCAAGCAATTTTAAAAGAAATAGATTTTATTGAAAATAGTCATGAAATCTTTTGGAGGAAGATTCATGAAAATAAGGCTTTATAAAACCGTAAAAATCCGTTTGTGCCGTATAAGTTAAAAAAACATTCTTCGTACTTTTGTCGGAAAAGTCAAAAAAGTACCTCGTACGAAAAACGACAAAAGATTCCTTTCATATCCTTTAATAAAAATTCACCGAAGGGTAAAATTGGATTTAAACAATTGTAGGTGGATGGAAATAATATTACATATTGAGGAAACATGGATGTGGATGATAAAATACACCCCAGTAAATGCCAAAGTATAAACAATCTCGGATAAAAATGAGATTGTGATATTTCCCTTACCTTAGGTCCGACTTGCTTTGTACGTGTCCGAACCTCCTGTATAATGATTTAAATCATGTTATTGACTTATTACAGAATCATATTCATTTTTATTATATCATATATTTTCCACTTATGACTTTATATTACCCGTTCTTTTGTAAATTCATGTTAAAGAAGCGTTTTGGGTAAAATCGTTTCATTTATCATAGGTGTTTTTAACTTGTAATTATTAATATGATTACTTGGATCATGATTACTTATATCCAGAATGTAAAACATGATTTATATATCATATATATTCATAATATACAGATATGTAATATATTGATAAATGGAATGAAATACACCATTCATGGAGACGGTAGTCCGTACGTACGCATGAACACTGTTTTCGTTTCCTTATTGAATTGAATAGAATTAAGTAGATGACATACATATAAATATACATAAATACAGTATCATTATTATGTCATATATTTAATTAGTACTTATTATATATACTTTATAATCATTAATGAATGTTTAATCATTGAGAATGAATCTCATCGCGTCGTGGAGACGGTAGTCCGTACGTACGCACGAGCGATGATATCGTTCTCATAGTTATGGAATTGTGTTGAAGTGTATGTATACTATTTCAGTATCAATATCACTTTATAATAATCATATATAGTTACTCATTACACCATTATACCCATCCAATTAAGGTGGTGACGGAAAATAGATTACACCACGGCGTGGAGACGGTATTCCGTACGTACGCACGCGTGGTGATTTTCTTTCTCCGTAGGATGGATAGAAGGTTAATTAGAGTTGTTTCATATATATAATAACATATCAGTATGTAAGTAATACTGATGTTATTACTTTATAATGAAACAACTAAAGAAGAAGAAGTTGAAGAAGAAAGAAATTGAAAAGATCGGTAATGGATATTACCTCTTCTTTGGAACGCCTCTTTGAATCCTCCACTTAGGGAACTAAGATTGGTCTTTGAATAAGAACAGGACCTCTAGGATTATTCTAGGGAAGTGGAGAGGAGAAAATGTCAGGGGTTGGCCGAGATTGAGTGCTCAAATTGGTGTGTGGAGGAGGGGGAGGAGGTGCCCTTTTATAAGGGAGGAGAGGGGCACCTTAGGAATATCTCAAAATATTATTTTATATTAAAGTCAAAATCGGTTTATAATGGTTCCAAAGGGTCTTATTTCGAAGCTAAAGTGGGGATGGGTCGAACTCCTATCATCCAATAGGATTTAGACAAGTCTAGGGTATTATTTTAACCTTATCAATTAGATTTAACTCTAAGTTAAATAATTTAACTTTTACTGTGTCTTTTTGTTTTCTTTCACTATATGGTTAATACACTTACTATAACATGCCAAACGAACCCCAAATTGTTTATTATTAATACATATATCCTTATCTAAGTCATTTGTCCAAACCTTATATTTTTAGGAATAAAATAACAATTAATAATATAATATTTGATTTAAAAACTATTTTGTGTCAATTTTGACACTATTTGATATATGATTTTTGTGAAAGTCATAACAGAATTATATGTTCGAAAAAAGTTGATTAAATCAACACTAATATATCATAGTAACCTAGAAAATTAGTGTAATTTATAAAAAGTCTTAAATTACATTTATTTTGGTGTTTAAAATATCAATTATGTCAATATTTCATTAATAAGATAATTACTGCATCATCTTTGTGACATGAATAAATTAAATTATTTGTTGTCTAAAAATTACAAATAAAATACCATTATGTATGAAATCTTGTTAGATTTCTAATGAATATTTACAATCGAATTTATCTTATGTACAACCCTATATTAAAAATGTTTTAGTAAATATACTTTGATTTTAACTCTTTTAACTCTTCTTTGAATTAAATAATAATAAATGTCCTAATCTAATCCAAGTAGGCCTAAATGTTAATATTTTACACTTAAGGTTGTTTTTGGTCGAGATACACTTGTCCAATAGAATTAGGACATGTGTTAGGGTAATATTAATATCATTCTTACCCTTAATTACCCTATTTACTTTTAACCGTGGTAAATAAAAGTAAAAAGTTACTATTCACCAAAAATTATTTTCATCTCTTTGAAGCACATTTTACATACTGACATCAACCGTGTCTCTCAGATTTTTGAAATTCCATTCACAGAAGCGGTAAAATTATGTTTTATGAAAAATTCAGTTTTTTAACTATCACTTAGTAGTTTCACTATTCATCAAAAATTGATGTTTTTCAGAACAATGCAAAAATTTAATCCTAAGCTATATTTCATATTCCGAATTCAAAAATGAAGTCTATTTTACCAAATTCATAACATAGAAGTTTCATTAATTAATTTTATAATTAAATCCCGCTGTTAAAACAAATAGTGTGTTTTTAAGAAACAATATCTATCAAAAGATTGACACTTGATTATGTCTGGTTTAAATGTGAAATTACATCTAATGACCAACATTGTATTAAATTGTAAAAATATATTCTAAATATACTTTAAAACCACTCAAATTAATAATTTATCACTATTAATTATTTTCGATTAAAAAGTTGTTTTTAATTATAATTTAGTAATTTTCACTATTCATCAGAATATGAAAGTTATCCGAAGAGTACCAAAATTTCACCTTAGGCTAAATTCGATACTCCGAATCCAAAAATGAAGTCCATTTTGAGATCTAAATTTTCTAAAATTTAAAAAAGTGGTTATTACTATTCATAACGGCTAGTTTTAATAATATTTTAATAGCATATCGTTGTTTCGTGAAACTCAGTATTGCGTACTACACACGCTATCGAGGAAGGTTGCGATTGCGTGTAGTGCAAGGCAAGTCAAGGATGCGTGTTGTGCAAGCTTCTTTTGGTTTAGCGTACAACACAAGACATTAATAAAATTAAAAAGAATATTTTTCATAATGTCTCGGGCTGTTACTGGTTGGGCATGATTTTCAATTTGGACGACACTGGTGCACATGAGTTTCACAGTCAATAAAACTTCATCTAATGAAAAGATCAGAAATAAAGAAACAAAATCAATTCAGAAATCATTTAAATATTTAAATACATAAATTAAGAAAAGTTCCACAAACATCAAGATAGTTTGAATTTTCCAATGTATTCAATTAAGCTCAATAATCCAAAAAAGACACAAAAATGAATAAAAATGAAAAACAAAAGAGAAGCCTACTCAAAATTCTTAAAACAGGTTGAAATCCCTCCCCCATACTTATTCCATTTACTACCCCCTTTTTATCTCAAATCAGATCAAGAAATATTTTCACGCAGAATTTAAATTGGGTAGAAAACAAAATAATGAAAAGGAAAGACACAACCAGATTTATTTTATAGTTGAAACCTTGAGTTGAGATCCTAGCTACCACCACTTTAAAACTACAACAATGAAATGAAAAGACATCAGAAAAACTAAAAAGAAAGTGGAAGGGGGTAAAAAAGAGATAATTCTTGGTTTGACCCCCCAAGAAGGTGCTAAGTTTTTACTGCCCCTAGTCAGGTAGTTGTAGTGGATTATCCCCAATCAGAAAGTGGATGTAGTATCTTTGAGATGAACAACCACATGTGACTTTTTCTAGTGTCCATCAGTAAACAACAAGAATAGAGAACCCCAAAGGAAATAAGAATGTTCCCAACCCATAAGAAATAAGATCGATAGAATTTGAGTTCAGGAGTGGGAGGGAAAAGAAAATAGGGGTGCTCCCTGTTAACTTATGTGGTGTCCTCCTCCAAATGGTATGAAAGTTGTTCTAGAGGAGGTAGTCACACCCCCACCAGCTTCTCTGACTCTTCTTCCTCGATCAAAACTACTTGGGTGGTCTCATCACTAACATCCAAGTTCTGCTCTATTTTCACTATTTTAGAAATTTCCAGAATGCAAAATTCATAAAACAATTCAGTTTGAATAAAATTAATACATGATAAATCAATTAAGAAATCTTCCCTTTCAGGTAAGTCAGATTGGAAATTGATCTCTTCTGGCTGGACCGTTGTTAACTCCATCTCCGCAGGTGCGTTGTCTTCATCATCTTCCAAAGCAATAGAGAGGTCAAAAGGTTTTTATTTTTAGATATCAATTATGGGAAGATCATGTTTCAGGTTATTGTCAAGAAAGTGATTCTAGGATCCTTAAAAAAAATTTGATCTCCCATAAGTGCATCAGCTGGCATGTGTACATTAGGGACCTCCTCAAGCAATGGATGAGTACGGGATGATATGATTAACATATTTAGAAGCTCCTTCTCACCCTCCTCAGGTTCTTTGACATAAAAAATGATCGGTGAAATCTCTTCCATCACTCGTTCAGGTTCAGGTTCCGGTTCGGGATGCTGCACCTTTGAGAGAATGTATTCTTCAACCCTTTCAGCTTTTCCCTTCAATTTTTTATTTCTTCTATAAGTTCATGAATTTGGGATTTAGGAGCATGTTGAAATTTTTCATGCACCTGTGATTGGTCAGCCCGTGCATAATAATTTGAATTGAAATTAATCATGAACACATATTTTTTTAGTGTTTTTGAAATTTATGATCTTTTTTTTCGTTTTTTTAATAAATGTAAGAAAAAATAATTTACAATATTTGAATAAAAATAGAGATTGAAGAACATTTGGATCCCCAACAATGATGCCAATTCAATGAAGCGTTGTCGTGTGCGCTCTCAAAAATATTTATACTAAGTGTAGCACAGTAGCTGACCTAGGTCGAATTCTTGAGGAGATGTTGCAGTAAATAATTCACTAATTCTAATTCACTATTAATATATATATGAAATAAAATGACCAGAAATAGATATTTGAAAAATGAGAATGAAATACTAAAATTAAATATTCAGATGCAATGCAAACACAATAAATGCAAACAGAATGATGCTAGACAGAAAAGAGATCCTCCCAGGAGATTATCCAGAGTACCCCATCATTTTCTCTTTGATAGTTTCAAATATACTTAATAAGCATGATCCATCGTATGAATGAACATCCCCTTATACCTATGGTTATAAATATATAGTATACTCAATGATCGCCGAGATACCATATATCCACCTCCTCGATCGAGGGAGAATGTGACAGAAGTGAAAGCAATGCCTCCGGTGGCAAGTGGAGACACAAAGGCACCTTGCCCACTAAGATACCCCTCAGTATAACTCTAATTAAATAAGAAAAATTAATAATGAATGTTCTATATCTTGGGTTCATCACTGAAATACTCCCCCCGGGAAGTTCCTCAGGTTAGCTACTCATGATCACTAGCATAGGAGTTCACAGTGGAAAGAAAATTGGGGGAGAAAACAAAAGAGAGAAATAAAACGGAGAAAGGATAAAACATGAATACAAATATGAAATTCTATTATATAATAAAAATAAAATAATAAACTAAACTACATAAAATGGCCAAAAAACGCTATTTCTAATTTTCCAACCATTTGGAGAGAAGAAAGCACCCTCTTTTATAGGGAGAGGGTATGAAACTTTGGCTCCGAAATATGTCCACTAGATGTTGGTGCATGGATGGCCTCATTAATGAAAGTATTTGGACATTTTTCCTTCTTAACAGTTGTTCCATTACTTCACCCACATCCCTCCACAAAATGGAAGCCTTATTGGTCCACGTATGAAGGACTCTGGACTATTTTAGTGCGGCACATTTAATCTGTCCAGGTGACTCTTTGTATTCCAAAACTCCAACTTCCCATGCCATTAAGACCTAAATCCAGAGGATTCATATGTGGCCTCCATAATTAGAGATGTCCATTAATTTCTTTTCCAGGTCCCTATTTAATGTCAGCTCCATTGGACAGATACAAGGCGATATACAAGCTCCAATTTAAAAAATTTCATATCTGTGCACAGTTTTCGAGGCCCGTCTTGTGAGATGGATTTGAGCATCAAAATGATTGATTGAGATTTGGGTCCAGATGGATAAAATGAATCCCCTAAAACACAGGAATCTAAAGAAGAATAATTAAGCAATTTGGATAATTTTAGAAAATGTTATGGCCGAAACATTATAATAAATGAAAACAGTTTAAATCCAAAATAAGCCATTTTCCCAATTAAGCTAATAAATAATCCTAAAACATAAAATCTGACAATTGCACTTTAAAATAACACATTTGTGGGATTAGAAATAATGATATTGAGAATAAAATAATTGAAAAATATTTTTTCTATCAATTCCCCCACACTTATGCATTTCACTCCTGGGAAATCATCTTAAACCAATGTCAAAACAAACTTTTCAAAGAATAAATGACAACAAAACTCAATTATCATATCAGAGAAAATACCAGTCCACCTACATGGATAAAATTTTTAGAACTCCTCAAAAATTATAATAATCCATTAAATCACATGTTAATCCTCACATGCATGTCGTTCCTACCTCCCTTGAAAAATATTTATCTCTTCACTCAAGGATATTTAATGTGGAGTTTTTCTCATTCTTAAAACACATTTCATTTCCATAGGCTTGATATCATCCTAATATATCCACTTCAAAGATTAAAAAATTTATAAATCATGAGGTGTTTTTCATGGGTTGTTCTGAGGCTTAAGGTTGGTAGGTTTCAAATGTAAAAACATCTAAGGCAGAATGAGGAGGGTTATGCTCTAAAGTGAAGTAAATGCATGAAAATAGTTTTGCTCAAGAATGGTGTGCTCCTCAATCAGATCAAAAATTAATCACCTCCAAAAACATCCTCTTTATGTAATTTCACACATATAATTTCATCATAAATTTTTTTCATCCCTCTTTTCCTCATTTGTAGCATTGTTTCAGCTTGAATTCAGATCTGGATTTCTTTTCAGAATCATGTTTTGGAGGAAAAGAGAGGCACCTTTTGATCTTCAAAAATTAGTGAACACCCAGAACATATGTGTGATATTTTGGGCGACCCATCCATATTTCCATCATGACATTTTTTCCACCCAAGAAGTAATAAATATGGAAACACTTTCAATTAAGCTCCAAAATATTCTTCAAGAAAGAAAAACACAACCCATCTTCTCACTCCCCCACGCCTGTGTTCAACAATAATCATGAATTTAACATATAGAGTAGGTTGGAAAGGGATAAATGTATTTTAATGTGGCTTCCTAAAATTTTATTTCATGGATAATAGGGGATTAAAGAAGGTCATATGAAAAGGTAGGCCAAAATAAGAGTTCAATGTAAAAAGGGCTTTCAAAGTGATGCCTTAATCATACATAACACACTCCTGAACTCTACTAGCTTTGAAAAAGAGAAAAATAGCAAGTTATAGATCACACAACATGTCTAAAGACTCTCAAGAAAAAGATAAATATAAGAAGATGTCAAATAGGTTTAGAAACCTCTCGGGTTGGCCATGATTTTCAATTTGGACAGCACTAATGCACATGAGTTTCACAGTCAATCAAACTTCATCAAATTAAAAGATCAGAAATCATGAACCAAAATCAATTTAGGAATCATTTAAATCCTTAAATACTCAAATAAATAAATGTACCACAAACACCAAGATAGTATTAATTTTCCAAAGTATTCGATTCAGCTCAAGAATCCAAAAAACACACAAAAATGATAAACACTGAAAAGCAATATAGAAGCATGGTCAAAATTCATGAAACATGTTGAAATCCCTCCCCTATAATTATTCCATTCACTACACCCATTTTATCTCAAATTAGATCATGAAATATTATCACACAGAATTTAAATTAGGTAGGAAACAAAATAAAAAAAAGAAAAGACACAACCTGATTTATTTTTTAGTGGTAACCTTGAGTTAAGATCCTAGCTACCACCACTTTAAAACTACAAGAAAGAAATGAAAATACATAAGAAAAAAAATTAAAAGAAAGAGGAAGGGGGTTAAAAAGAGATAATTCTTGGTTTGACCAACCATGTGGGTGTTATGTTTTTACTGCCCCTAGTCGGGCAGTTGCAGTGGATTATCCCCAATCAGAAGGTGGATGCAGTTTGTTTGATATAAACTACCACATGTGACCTTTTCCAGCATCCATCAGTAAACACATGAATAGGGAACCCCAAATAAAATAAGAAAGTTCCAAACCCCTAAGATATAAGATAGAAATAATTTGAGTTCAGGAGTGGGAGGTAACAGAAAATAGGGGTTCTCCTTGTGAACTTATGTGGTGTCCTCCTTCAAATGGTATGAATGTTGTTGAAGAGTAGGTAGTCACACCACCAACAGTTTCTCTGACTCTTCTTCCTCGATCACCACCACATGGGTGGTCTCATCATTAACATCCAAGGTCTGATCCATTTTCACTGTATTAGAAATTTCATGAAAAGAGATGTTAGAAAACAATTCAGTTTGAATAAAATTAAAACATGATGAATCAATCAAAAAATATTCCCTTTCAAGTAAGTCATCTTGGAAATTGATTTATTCTGGAAGGACCATTGGCAACTCCATCTCAGTAGGATAATTTTCTTCATCATCTTACAAATCATGAGAGAGGTCAAAAGGTTCTGATTGTTCAATATCAATGATGGGATGTTCAAGTTTCAGGTTATCTTCAACAAAGTGATTCCAGGATTCTTCAGAAAAATGTTGATCTCCCATAAGTGCATCACCTGGCATGTGTACATTAGGGACCTCCTCGAGTAATGTATGAGTATGGGATGTTGTGATTAACTCCTTTAGAAGCTTCTTTTCACCCTTCATAGGTTCTATTACATAAAAAATAATCGGTGAAATTTCTTCCACCACTCGTTCATGTTCAGGTTCCAGCTCGGGTTGCTGCACAATTGAGAGAATGTATTCTTCAATGCTTTCAGATTTCCTTTCAGTTTTTTATTTCTTCTTTATGTTCATGAATTTGGTGTTTAGGATCATCTTGAATTTCTTCATGCACCTGTGATTGGTCTGTCCATTCATAATAATTTTAATTGAAATTCATCATAAACAAATATTTTATTAGTTTTTTTGAAATTTATGATTTTTTTGTGTTTTTTTTAAATGAAAGGAAGAAAAAATAATTTAAAATATGTGAATAAAAATAGAGATTGAAGACAACTTGGATCCCCTGAAACGTCGCCAATTTGATGAAGCATTGTCGTGCACGCTCTGAAATATATTTATACTATGTGCAACACAGTAGCTGACCTCGGTCGATCTCTTGAGGAGCTGTTGCGGTCAATAACTCACTAATTATAATTAACAATGTATATATATATGAAATAAAATGGACTGAAATAGATATTTGAAAAATGATAATTAAATACTAAAATTAATTATGAAGATTCAATGCAAACACAATGAATGCAAACAGAATGATGTTAGACAGAAAGGAGATCCTTCCAAGAGATTATCCAGAGTGAACATTCATTGTCTCTTTGATAGTTTCAAATATTCCTAATGATCATGATCCATAATATGAATGAAAATCCCCTTCTGCATATGGTTTCTAATATACCGTATACTCAACGATCTCCGAGATACCATATATCCACCTCCTCGATTGAGGGAGAATGTGACAGAAGTGAAAGCTAAGCCTTGGGTGGCAAGGGGAGACACAAAGGCACCTTTCCCAATAAGATCACCCTCAGTATTACTCTATGTAAATAAAAAACATTAAGAATTAATGTTCAAAATATTGGGTTCATCACTGAATTACTTCACCGGGAACTCTCTCGGGTTAGCTACTCATCATCACGGGCATAAGAGTTCACAGTGGAAAGAAAACAGGGGGAGAAAACAAAAGAGAGAAGGAAAAGAGAGAAAGGATAAAAATTAAATAAAAATATGAAATTCTATTAAATAATAATAATAAAATACAAAACTAAACTACATATAATAGCCAAGAAAGGCTATTCCTATGTTTCAAACCATTTGAAAAGATTAAAGCACACTCTTATATTGGGAGAGGGTATGAATATTTGGCTGTAAAATCTATCCACCGGATTAATGCATGTGGATGGCCTCATTAATGAAAGAATTGGGAAATATTTCCTTCTTGACAGTTCTTCCATTACTTCCTCCGTGTCCCTCTAAAACATTTCAGCCTTATTTGTCGACGTATGAAGGCGTTATGACTGTTTTTGTGCGGCACATTTAATCTGTCCAGGTGACTCTTCGTATTACACAACCCCAACTTCCCATGCCATTAAGACCTTGAATCCTGAGGCTTATGACGTGGAATCTTTAATGTAAGATATCCATTAATTCCTTTTTCATCTCCCTGTTTAATTTCAGATCCATTGGACAAATACAAGTTAGTAAACAAGCTCCCCTTTAAAACATTCCGGATTTGTACCCAGTTTTCCAGGCCTGGATTGTGAGTTGGATTTGTGATTGCAAATGATTGGTCGGGCTTTGGGTCCATAAGGATAAAATGAAGCCCCTAGATCCTTGGAACCAAAAAAAAATAAGAATTTAGCAATTTGGATCAGTTTAGAAAATTTTATGGGATAATAATTATAATAAATGAAAATATTTTAAATCCAAAATAAACCATTTTTCCAATTAAGCTCAAAAATACCCCTAAAACAAAAAATTTGAAAATTTCCCTTTAAAATAACACATTGGTGGGATTGAAAACAATGATATTCGTAATAAAATAATTTTAAATATTTGTTCTATCAATTCCCCTACACTTAAACATTGCACTCCTGGGCAATCATCTTATACCAAGGTCAAAACAAAATTCTCAAAGCATAAATGACAACACAACTCAATTATCATATTAGAGAAAATATCATGCCGCCTAAATGGATAAAAATTTCAGAACTCCTCAAAAATCATAATAATCCATTCAATCTCATGTTAATCCCCACGTGCATGTCGTAAATACCTCCCCAAAAATATATTTATCTCTTCACTAAAAGATTTTAATGTGGAGTTTTTATTATTCTCAAAACACCTATGATTTCCATAGGCATTCTATCCTTTTAATATCTCCACATCACAGATTAAAAAATGTATCAATCATGATGTCTTTTGCATGTGTTTTTCTGAGGCTTAGGGTTGGCAGGATTTAAATGTAAAAACATCTGAGGATGAATGAGGAGGTTTATGCTCTAAAGTGAAGTAAATGCGTGAAAATAGTTTTTCTCAAGAATGGTGTGATCCTCTATCATCTCAATAATGAATCACCTCAAAAAACCACTTCTTTCAGAAATTTCACACTTATAATTTCTTCATCAGTGATTTTCATCCCTATTTTCCCCTTTTATAGCATTGTTTAAGCTTGAATTCAGATCTGGATTTTTCATCAGAATCTTGTTTTGTAGGAAAAAGAGAGGCATCTTTTGATCTTCAAAAATTGGTGAACACCCAGCCCATATATGTGATATTTTGGGATACCCATCCATCTTTCCATCATGACATTTCTTCCACCAAAGCAGTAATAAATATGGCAACAATTTTAATTTACCTCCAAAAGACTCTTCATGAATGAAAACCACAACCCATCTTCTCCATCCCCCACACTTGAGTTCAACTATCATCATGAATTTAACTTATGGAGTTGATTGGAAAAGGATAAATGAATTTTAATATGGATTACTAACAATTTATCCCATGGCTACAAGGGGCTTAAAGAAGGTCAGATGAAGAGTTAGGCCAAAATAAGGGTTCAATGAAAAAAGGGCTTTCAAAGTGGTGCCTCAATCATAGTTAACACATTACTGAACTATAACAGATTTGAAAAAGAGAAAAATAGAAATTTATGGATCACAAAATATGTCTCAACACTCTAATTAAAAAGGGAAATATAAGAAGATGTCAAATAGGTTTAGAATCTTCTCAGATTGGGCATGATTTTCAATTTGGACATCATTGGTGCACATGAGTTTCACAGTCAATCAAACATCATCAAATGAAAAGATCAGAAATTAGGAAACAAAACCCGTTCAACAATCATTTAAATCCTTAAATATTGAAATAAAGAAATGTTCCACAAACAAAAATATAGTTTGAATTATCCAATGTATTCGATTTAGCTCAAGAATCCAAAAAACCCACAAATATGAAAAAATGTAAAACAAAATAGAAGCATGCTAAAAATTCATAAAACAGGTTGAAATACCACCCCATACTTATTCCATTTACTATCCCCATTTTAACTCAAATCAGATCAAGAAATATTTTCACATAGAATTTAAATTGGGTCGCAAAAAATAAAGAAAAGGAACGACACAACCAGTTTTATTTTTTAGTGGAAACATTGAGTTAATCTCCTAGCAAACACCACTTTAAAACTTCAAGAATGAAATGAAAAGACATAAGAAAAAAAAGAAATAGGAAGGGGGTAGAAAAGAAATAATTCTTGGTATAACCCCCCAAGCAAGTGCTATGTTTTTACCGCCCCTAGTCTGGCAGTTCTAGTGGATTATCCCCAATCAGAAGGTGGATGTAGTTTCTTCGAGATGAACCAACACATGTGAATTTTTCTATTATCCATCAGTAAACACCAAGAATAGAGAACACCAAAGGAAATAGGAAAGTTCCCAACCCCAAAGAAATAAGATATATAAGATTTGAGTTCTGGAGTGGGAGGGAAAATAAAATAGGGGTGGTCCCTACGAACTTATATGGTGTCCTCATTTAAATGGTATGAAAGTTGTTGTAGAGGAGGTAGTCGCACCACCAACAGCTTCTCTGACTCTTCTTCCTTGATCACCACCACTTGGGTGGTCTCATCATTAACATCCAAGGTATTCTCCATTTTCAATGTATTATAAATTTCAGGAAATAAGAAGTCCGAAAACAATTCAGTTTGCATAAAATTAAAACAAGACAAATCAATAGAGAAAATTTCCCTTTCAAGTAAGTCTGCATGGAAATTGATCTCTTCTGGCAGGATCAATAGTAACTCCATCTCAGTAGGTGAATGTTTTCCATTATCTTCCAATGCAAGAGAGAGGTAAAAAGGTTTTTATTATTCAATATAAATGATGGGAAGATCAAGTTTCAGGTTATAATTAACAAAGTGATTCCAGGATTCTTCAAAAAAATGTTGATCTCCCATAAGTGCATCAACTAGAATGTTTATATTAGGGACCTCCTCGAGCAATGGACGAGTATGGTATGATATAATCAACTCCTTTAGAAGATCCTTCTCACCCTCCTTAGGTTCTTTGACATAAAAAAAGATCGGTGAAATCACTTCAACCACTCATTCAGGTTTAGGTTCCGACTCGGGTTGCTACACCCTTGATAGAATGTATTCTTAAACCCATTCATATTTTCCATTCAGTTTTTTATTTATTCATTAAGTTCTCGAATTTGGGATTCAGGATCTTGTTGAACTTATTCATGAACCTGTGATTGGTCAGTCCATGCATAATAATTTGAATTGAAATTTATCATGAACAAATACATTTATTTGTTTTTGAAATTTATGATTTGTTTTTGTTTTTTTAAATGAAAGGAAGAAAAAATAATTTACAACATGTGAATAAAAATAGCGAGTGAAGGCCACTTGGCTCCCCGAAAACGGTGCCAATTTGATGAAGCGTTGTCGTGCGTGCTCTCAAAAATATTTATACTATGTGCAACATAATAGATGACCTAGGTCGATCACTTGAGGAGGTATTGAATTCAATCACTCACTAATTATTATTCACTATGTATATATATATGACAAAAAATGACCAGAAATAGATATTTGAAAAAATGAGAATGAAATACTAAAATTAAATATGAAGATGCAATGCAAACACAATGAATGCAAAAAAAATGATGTTAGACAGAATAGAGATCCTCCCATGAGATTATCCAGAGTGAACCTTCATTGTCACTTTGATTGTTTCAAATATACTTAATGAAAATGCTTCATCGTATGCATGAACATCCCATTCTGCCGATGGTTACTAATATAAATTATACTCAACGATCACTGAGATATCATATATCCACCTCCTTGATCGAGGGAGAATGTGACAGAAGTGAAAGCTAAGCCTCATGTGGAAAGTGGAGACACAAAGGCGCCCTGTCCACTAAGATCCCCCTCAGTATATATCTATATAAATAAGAAACATTAAGAATAAATGTTCAAAAGCTTGGGTTCATCAATGAATTACTCCCCCGGGATCTTTCTCAGGTTAGCTACTCATGATCACGATCATAAGAGTTCACAGTGGAAAGAAAACAGGGGGGACAAAAGGGAGAAAGAAAAGAGAGAAATGATAACACTTGAATAAAAATATGAAATGATATTACATAATAAAAATAAAACAAAACACTATACTACATATAATTTCCAACAAAGGCTATTCCTAAGTTTCAAACCATTTGGAAAGAAGAAAGCACACTCTTTTATGGAGAGTGGGTACAGAAAGTTGGCTACAAAATCCTTCAACCTAATGTATGTTCCATTACTTCTCCCACATCCCTCCAGAAACGTTCAACCATATTGGTCCACATATGAAAGAGTTATGACTGTTTTAGTGCGGCACATTGAATATGTCTAGGTGACTCTTCATATTCCACAACTCCAACATCCCATGCCATTAATACCTTGAATCCAGAGGATTAAGACATGGAATACTCAATTAAAGATGTCCATTAATTCCTTTTCTAACTTCCTATTTAATTTCAGGTCCATTGGGATGATACAAGCTGATACACACACCCCCTTTTAAACATTCCAGATCTATGCCCAGTTTTCGAGCCCTGGCTTGTGAGCTGGATTTGAGCTTCCAAATGATTGAATGAGCTTTGGGTCTAGAAGGATAAAATGAATCATCTTGAACATAGGAACCTAAAAGAGAATAAGAAACCAATTTTTATCAGTTTAGAATATTTTATGGCCAAAACATCATAATAACTGAAAATATTTTTAAATCCAAAATAATCCATTTTTTCCAATTAAGCTAAAAAATACTCCTAAAACATAAAATGTGACAATTCCCCTTTAAGATAACACATTAGTGGGATTAAAAGCAATACTAGTTAGAATAAAATAATTGAAAAATATTTGTTCCATCAATTCCCCCACACTTAAACATTTCACTCCTGGGAAATCATCTTATACCAAGGTTAAAACAAACTTCTCAAAGTATAAATAACAACAGAACTCAAATATCATATCAGAGAAAATATAATGCCTCCTACATGGAAATTTATTTTAACTCCTAAAAAATCATAATAATCCATTCAATCTAATGTTAATCCTCACATAAATGTCGTACCTACCTCCCCAGAAAAAAACTTTTCTCTTCACTCAAGTATATTTAATGTGGAGTTTTTCTCATTCTTAAAACACATGTGATTTCCATAGGCTTAATATCCTCCTAATATCTCCACTTCACAGTGTCGAAAATGTATCAATAATGAGGTATTTTTCATGTGTTGTTATGTGACATAGGTTTGGTTGGTTTTAAATGTAAAAACATCTGAGGCAGTAGGAGGAGGGTTAAGCTATAAAGTGAAGTAAATGCATGAAAATAGTTTTTATCAAGAATGGTGTGCTCCTCAATCAGCTCAAAAATGAATCACCTCCAAAAACATCTCCTTTCAGGAATTTCACAGTTATAATAAAATCATCAATTATTTTTATCCCTCTTTTCCCTATTTTTATCATTTTTTCAGTTTGAATTCAGATCTGGATTTCTCTTCAGAATCTTGTTTTGGAGTAAAAGAGAGGTATCTTTTGATCTTCAAAAATTGGTGAACACCCATCCCATTTGTGTGATATTTTATTCTACCCATTCATCTTTCAATCATGACATTTATTCCACACAAGCATTAATAAATATGGAAACTGATTCAATTCATCTCGAAAAGATTCTTCGAGAAAGAAAAACACATCCCTTATTATCCCACCCCACAATTGAGCTCAATGATAATCATGCATTTAACTTCTAGAGAAGGTTGGAAAGGGATAAATTTATTTTAATCTGGCTTCCTAATAATGTATTTCATGACTAATATGGGATCAAATAATGATAGATGATAAGGTAGGCCAAAATAAGTGTTCAATGGAAAAAGGTCTTACAAAGTGATGCCTCAATCATATATAACACATTCCTGAACTCTAACAGCTTTGAAAAAGAGAAAAATAGAAATTTATGGATAACACAACATGTATCATGACTCTTAAGAAAAATATAAATATAATAATATGTCAAATATCTTTAGAAATATCTCAGTTTGGGCATGATTTTCAATTTGGAGAGTAGTGGTGCTCATGAGTTTCATAGTCAATCAAACTTCATCAAATGAAAAGATCATAAATCAGAAAAACAAATCCATTCAAGAAACATTTAAATCTGTAAATACTGGAATAATGAAGTTTTCCACAAACTCCAAGATAGTATAAATTTTCCAAAGTATTCGATCCAGCTCAAGAATCCCAAAAACATAAAAAAATGAAAAAAATGAAAAACAAAATAGAAGCATGCTCAAAATTCATAAAATAGGTTGAAATCCCTCCCCCATTATTATTTCATTTACTAGTACCATTTTATCTCAAATCAATCAAGAAATATTTTCACACTGAATTTAAATTGGGTAGTAAACAAAATAAAGAAATGGAATGAAAAAACCTGATTTATTTTTTAGTGGAAACCCTGAGTTAAGCTCCTAGCTACCACCACTTTAAAACTACAAGAAGGAAATGAAAAAGACATAAGAAAAAAATAAAAACAATGAGGAAGGGTGTAAAAAAGAGATAATTCTTGGTTAGACCCCCCAAACGGGTGCTAAGTTTTTACTGCCCCTAGTCAGGCAATTGCAGTGGATTATCCTCAATCAGAAGGTGGATGTAGTTTCTTTGAGATGAACCACCACATGTGACATTTTCCAATGTCAATTAGTAAACTCCAATAATAGAGAACCCTAAAGGAAATAAGAAATTTTCCGACCCATATGAAATAAGATAGATAGAATTTGAGTTCATGATTGGGAGGGAAATGAAAATAGGGGTTCTCCATGTGAACTTCTGTGGTGTCCTCCTATAAATGGTATGAAAGTTCTTTTTGAGGAGGTTGTCACACCACCCCCAGCTTCTCTGAATCTTCATCCTCGATCACCACCACTTTGGTGGTCTCATCATTAACATCCATGGTCTGCTCCATTTTCTATATATTTGAAATTTTAGAAAAGGAGAAGTCAAAAAACAATTCAGTTTGAATAAAATTAAAACATGACGAATAAATCAAGAAATATTCACTTTAAAGTAAGTCAGCATGAAAATTGATCTCTTCTAGTAGGACCACTGGAAACACCATCTCAGCAGGCTCATTTTATTCATCATATTCCAATGCTAGAGAGAGTTAAAAGGTTTTGATTGTTCAATATCAATGATGGGAAAATCAAGTTTCAGGTTATCTTCAACAACATGATTCCAGGATTCTTCAAAAAAATGTTGATCTCCCATAAGTTCATCAGGTGGAATGTGTACATTAGGGACCTCCTCGAGCAATGGATGAGTACGAGATGATGTCATTAACTCCTTTAGAAGCTCTTTCTCATCCTCCTTAGGTTCTTTGACATAAAAAATGATCGGTGAAGGCTCTCCCACCACTCGTTTAGGTTCAGGTTCCGGCTCGGGTTGCTGCACCTTTGAGAGAATGTATTCTTCAACCCTTTCAGCTTTTGATTTTAGTTTTTTTTATTTCCTCTTTAAGTTCTTGAAATTGGGATTCAGGATCATGTTGAACTTCTTCTTGAACATGTGATTGGTCAGTCCATGCATAATAATTTGAATTGAAATTCATCATGAACAAATATTTTTTTAGTGTTTTTGAAATTTATGATTTTTTAAAATGAAAGGAGGGAATAATAATAAAAAATATGTGAATAAAAATAGAGAGTGAAGATCACTTGGCTCCCCATCAACGAAGCCAATTTGATGAAGCGTTGTCGTGCACGCTCTCAAAAATATGTATACTAAGTGCAGCAGTGTAACTGTCCTTGGTCGATCTCTTGAGGAGCTATTGCGGTCAATCACTCACTAATAATAATTCACGATGTATATGTATATATTAAATAAGATGACCAGAAATAGATATTTTCAAAATTAGAATGAAATACTAAAACTAAATATGGAGATACAATGCAAACACAATGAATGAAAATAGAATGACGTTAGACAGAAAGGAGATCCTCCCAAAAAAATTATCCAGAGTAAACCTTAATTGTCCCTTTGATAGTTTCAAATATACATAATGAGAATTATCCATCGTATGAACGAACTTCCCCTTCTTCCTATTGTTATGAATATATAGTATAAAAACAATCATTGAGATACTATATATCTACCTCCTCGATTGAGGGAGAATGTGACAGAAGTGAAAGCTAAGCCTCATGTGGAAAGTGGAGACACAAAGGTGACTTCTCCACTAAGATTATCCTCAGTATAAATATATGTAAATTAGAAACATTAATAATGAATGTTAAAAATCTTGGGTTCGTCAGTGAATTACTCCCCCAAGAACATCCTCGGGTTAGCTACTCATTATCACGAGCATAAGAGTTCACAGTTTAAAGAAAACCAGAGGAGAAAAAAAGAGAGGGAAAGAAAGGAGATAAAGGATAACAATTGAATAAAAATATGAAATGCTATTATATAATAGAAACAAAATACAAAACTAAACTACATATAATTTCCAATGAAGGATATTCCTCAGTCTCTAACAATTTTTAAAGAAGAAATGTAACATCCCAAGTAAGTAATGAATAATAGATATTTTTATCTATGTCTATTAATGATTAAGATAGTGTTATAGAGGCTTAAAATGAAAATAAATACAATCTTATGCATGGAATACACTAATATTCTTAAAAGATTGTTTTAGTGCCTTTTGATGGCAAACCATTTTTGAATCTATATTTTGACAATTTTATAAACTATGTTTGTCAAAATAAAATTATTCTTTATGATTGGGACATCAAAATTTACTTTGTGTGAATTTTTGGTATTTTTCTGACAAGGTTCATTTTTAATGAATAGTGAAAAATACTGCATTTTACATCAAAACTGCTTTTTAATCTAATTTATTTATATGATTAGATTATCTTTTGAATTGGTCTTAATGTGTAATATGAATATATTTTTACCATTTAATCCAATGGTGGTCATTGGAGTCAATTTCACTTTGAAATTAGACTTAAACTGGTGTCAATCTTTTGATACTTATTGTTTTGTAAAAACACGCTTTTTGCTCTGGCAGCGGGAATTAATTATTAAATTAATTAATGTGACTTATATGATTTGAATTTTGTAAAATAGACTTCATTTTTGAATTCGTAATATCAAATATATCTTAGGGTGAATTTTTGGTAATTTTCTGAAAAACTTCAATTTTTGATGAATAGTGAAACGACTAAGTGGTAATCAAGCAAACTGATTTTTCAGTTAAATGAAAGTTTACCACTAATGTGTATTGAATTTTGAAAATCTGACATACATGGTTGTCATTAAGAATTAAAATGTGGTTCAATGAGATTAAAATAATTTTTTGGTGAATAGTAACTTATAAAGTTTTTAATCGCGATTAGTGGTAATTAGTGTAGTTTAAGGTATAAATAATGCTTTAATAAAATGAAATGACCTAGAAACATGTCCCAACCTCATTGGTTGTGTCATGGCCGACCATGAAATTCCATGGGTCAACTTGGGGACCCCATGGATCCACTTTTGTTGGGAAATGACATAAATTACTTTTTATTTAATGTTAAAGTGAAAATGACACAAACATAATATGTTTTACGAAAACACTTTTTAAGTGAGGTTATACAGGTCCAAATTTTGATTATAAATAGTCATTGGAAAGATAAAACGATTTCCTATATCATAGTATTTGTTTTATAATTTTTAGACATTAAATAAATTTAATTATTTATGACATAATAAAGATGCAGCGATGAAATCATTATTTGACGATTTAAATAAAATAGAAAGATAATGTAAAATATATAAACTACACATGTCTGAAACCAATTGGATGAGTTGATTTCGAACCCTTATCACCTTATCCACGAATTCTATCAATGTGGGACTTTTTAAAACCGAAACACATTTTCAAATAAAGTAATATTTCTTTACTTTCCAAAAGTGCCCCTCCTCTCCTCTTATAAAAGGCCCCCACCTCTACCTCATTTCACACACTACTCAAGCCTTTGGCTCGGCCAACCCCAGCCCATTTGCTCTCTCCACATCCCTCTACTCATCCTAGAGGATTCCCTTTGGGCAGAATCCTTTCAAAGGAAGCCTTTAGGCTCAACTCAAAAGGAGTTACACTTTTAAAGGTGATTCATTCTCTCATGTTCATTTGTTTTATTTTGCTTCTCCAACCCCCTAAACTATTTTTATTTACTTCTTTTGTAACAAAACCAGTATCATCAATATACTAGGATGTTGTTATAAGATTTATTTGAGCTACACTCTCACACAACTACATAAAATGGTTAAAGAACATACGGTTTCCGTGGATGGCGAAATTCTGCCTCCCGAAACGATGATTGTTCAAACACTCATTTAACACCTTCAAAGGTGGCCATTATGATGTCACTATTTTTATATATGATATATAATATGTTTATATTTTCCTTAAGCTTCTGTTTTTTTTATTTTGGGCATACCTTTATGGTTTCCATTATGGGTAAAACACGATATCTTCATTTTAGGAAGTGCGGACTACCGCCCCCTAAAAGTGATTTGATTCGTTAATACCATATGTGGGATGTGTAAAGGATAAAGTTAATGATATTATATATGTTATTATACTGGAATTATAATATAATCTTATATCATTATGATTCCATTCCAGAAAATATGAAATAGAAATGGAAGTAGCGTTCATGCGTACGTACGGCTTACCGTCTCCATGAACGGTGCATTTCATTTCTTACCTCTAAATGTGATGTAATATTATAAATGCATGTATGTACTGGATATATATGACATATATGATATCTAAATCATGAATAACGTTCTGGATATAATGAACTTTGACCAAATTAACAACATGTAAGTGTAAGAAGTCTATTTTTGACTTAAGAACCAAATACCGACAAAATGAACATTATTAACTTAACTGATTACATGATGTTCATAACATGGTATAAAAGGAATAATGAACTTGAAAAAGGTTCATAAGCAAGTAGATATTAACTCAAGTTTATTATTCAGGAGATTAAAGAACGGTCGGGTCAAGTCGGATGCGAGGTATGGGACTTCATCTCAATCTCCTTTCGTTGAGGCATATTTTATTTTATACACAACTTTCTTTTATACGGTGTATAAACCCCTTTGACTTTTACATTTATTCAAAAGGAATTCTTTTTATACGAAGCGTTTACTAAACGACAAAAGGGAATGTTTTTGTCGTACGTATGCGGCGACAACGACTTCTCCGCCGTCGTAACCGTTATATGAGTTTCGGCTTCCTCTACAAGCCATACCTTCTTTTTAATAGAAAAATAAATACCATATTTTACTTTTCATTTATTTTGGTATTGAAAATGGTTTTCATAATGTTTTTATAGCAATATGTTGTATTGATATCTCGTGATTGAAATGTGGAAATTTTATGTTTCCTTTATGCATGTTTTATGTGATATGATTATGTTATGGTTCTTGGGTATTATTATGAAGACGGGTGGTTCCGTGATAAACTAAGGGCGGGTGAGCCTGTTATAGCTCTCCAATGCATTGGGTAACGCGAAGGAGTGAAACGTTAAGGTTTCTCCGATGAGATTTTAGGGAATATACTGTGATGGGTATTCCAAACGTAACCAAGAGGGTTACTCCCTACGTAAGAATGTTATGAATGCCTCAAGTTACCTTTATGTCTTATGATTGCTATGATTTATTCATGATTTTATGAGGTATGTTAAAGTGCCTATGTTTTATGGGTAAAGTATGATTTCATTCTTATGTATATATGAACTCATGTTTCCTTTCCATGTTTTTTTATAACCCATACTGAGTTTTTATGCTCATCCCAAGTTTTTTTGAAATGTTTTTCAGAGGTCAAGGGAAAGGTACATGATAAGATGATAGAGTCAAGGATGTGTCAAGAAATAATCCATGTTTTATTTTAAATGTGTTTCCATTGATGGGAATGCAGAATACTATCTTTATGTAACCACTTTGTTTATATGTGGAATGTAATGCAAGTTTTATGATCTAATTCTCTAAAACTCTAAACCCGAAAAGATCCTCAATGTGTAATCTTGTAATAACTCAAGATTAAGTAAGGTTTAAGGCTGGGGCCTTAGAGTTGGTATCAAAGGGAGGTTTAGACAACTTTAGGAGTTAGAAAAGTGTTAAATTATAATATGATTGAAATGATATAGCATTTACGGATTACCATGTTGCTTTGCCTAAGATATTTCTGTGTTCAGTATGGTTTTCCACAGAGGAAACAAAGCAGCTATGTTGGGACGACATCAGGAGGAAGATAGCCTTCCAAATCAGCAACCTGAGATGGTCGGAATCAGAACTGAACAGTTTGTTGTAGTGATGGAACAGTTGACTCAGGCTATAAATGGTGGTGGTATCCATGCACGAGATCAGCCAGATCAACCGCAGAGGAACAAGTCAGTGGTGGAACATTTCATGAGGCAACATCCACCATCATTCAGATGATCATCTGACCCTGTGCAAGCTAAAGGGTGGATTAAAGCACTGGAGAAGATTTTTGATGTCATGGGGTGTTCAGAACATCAAAAGGTTAGTCTTGATATTTACCGTTTGGAGGGTGAAGCAGATCAGTGGTGTTCTATGGTTAAAAATATCAGGGATGCCGATGAGATTGATGCTCTTGACTGGGATGAATTCAAAGGTATGTTTCTTGAGAAGTATTTTCCTAAGGCTGTTCGACTTAGGATGGAAAATCAATTCTTGGAATTTAGGCAAGAGGAAGACTCAGTGGCTGCCTATGAGGAAAGGTTCACTCGATTGGCAAGGTATGCTCCAAACGTCATACGAGATCTTGATAGTAAAATAAACCGTTTTTACTCAGGGTTAAAGCCAAATTATCGAAGGGCTTTAACTTCTCGTGAGTTCAAAAGTTATGAAAAACTTGTTCGATGTGCTGAGAAGGTGGAAATTGAGTTTGCCGATGACCAAGTTTTCTATAACAACCAGCAGAAGAAGAGACCGAGGTGGTAGGAGAAAGGTAAGAATTCTTCAAAAAAGTCTGATGGTAAGAAAACTAAGTTTCCAGTTTGTGATAAATGTGGTAAAAGGCATGCTGGGGAATGTCTTCTGAATTCTGGGAAGTGCTACCGATGTGGTAAGATGGGACATAAGTCTCGTGATTGCACTGAAAAGGATCATGGTGAAGGTAAGAAAAAATTTTATTTACAGTTAGTGAAATGTTTTAAGTGCAATGAGATGGGTCACTATGCAAATGAGTGTCCGACAAAGAGCTTGAGTGATGGGAAGCAGTTAGACTACAAGCAGAAAGGGGTGGTGAAATCCTTTGCAACTACTTCAGCAGATGTCGGGCCATCAAATGAAGTTGTATCAAGTACTTTGTTTGTTTTTTCAGATTATGCCAGTGTGTTGTTTGATTCGGGGTCTACACATTCTTTTAACTCTGAAACCTTTTCTAGTAAAATGGGAATACCATCTCAAGAAATGACTCCTGAACTTTTGGTAAAAACACCTGGGGGAAGTGTCGAGGCAAAAATAATTTATAAGAATCTTCCTATCCTTATCTGTGGAAAGAACCTACTTGCAAACCTTATTGTTCTACCTCTAGTAGAGTTTGATGTTATCCTGGGTATGGATTGACTCTCTATTTACCATGCTAAGATTAACTGTAGAGATAAAGAAGTTTCTTTTCATAAATACTTTCAGTTTGTTTACAAGAATGAACCCTTACTTTTGATAACATATCAAGAGGCCGAGAAACTTGTAAAAGATGTAAATGAATGTTACCTTGCACACATCGTTGAAAATAAAGGAACTGTTCAGATTAATGATGTGCCAGTGGTAAATGAGTATCCTAATGTTTTTCCTGATGAGTTGCCTGGAATAATACCAGACCGGGAAGTTGAGTTTACTGTTGACTTAGTTCCTGATGCTAAGCCAATTTCAAAACCCCCTTATCGAATGACAGAAATTGAACTTTTATAGTTGAAGGAGCAATTGCAAGATTTATTAGAGAAAGGTTTCATTAGACCTAGCACATCACCATGGGGTGCTCCTGTTTTATTTGTTAAAAAGAAAGATGGTTAGATGAGACTTTTCATTGATTATAGAGCCTTGAATAATATCACTGTTAAGAACAAATATCCTTTGCCTCATATCGTTGATTTGTTTGATCAGCTCCAGGGAGCTCAGTTTTTTTCAAAGATTGACCTGAGATCGGGGTACCATCAGCTGAAGGTAAAGGAGGCAGATATTCCGAAGACCGCGTTCCGTACGAGATATGGCCATTATGAATTTGTAGTAATGCCTTTTGGGCTAACCAATGCACCTGCTGTATTCATGGACTTAATGAATAGAATTTTCCATGAGTTCTTGGATAAGTTTGTGGTGGTTTTCATTGATGATATTTTGGTGTTTTCTAAAAGTAAAGAAGATCATGAAAGACATTTAAGGGTTATCTTGCAAACCTTAAAAGAAAAGAAACTGTATGGGAAATTCAGCAAGTGTGAGTTTTGGTTGCAACAAATTTCTTTCCTTGGTCACATTGTTTCTAAAGATGGAATAACTGTTGATCCTGAAAAAACAAAAGTTGTGGAAGAATGGCCAAGACCCACAAATGTAACCGAGATTCGTAGCTTCCTTGGTTTGGCGGGCTATTACCGAAGGTTTGTTAGAAATTTTTCACGGTTATCTAGTCCAATGACTAAGCTAACTCGTAAGGGTGTTAAGTTTATCTGGACAAAAAAATGTGATGATTGTTTTCAGGAATTGAAAAGAAGATTGGTGAATGCTCCAGTTTTGGCACTACCTTCCAGGAATGGTGAGTTTGTTATATTCAGTGAGGCTTCATTGAAAGGACTTGGTTGCGTCCTAATGCAGAATGATCAGGTAATTGCTTATGCTTCACGACAGTTGAAAACACATGAGGTAAATTACCCTACACATGATTTGGAACTAGCTGCTGTTGTTTTTGCTTTAAAAATTTGGAGGCATCATTTGTATGGAGTAAAGTGTGAAATATATACCGATCACAAAAGTTTAAAGTATATATTCACTCAGAAAGAGTTAAACATGAGACAAAGGAGATGTCTGGAATTAATCAAGGATTATGATTGTAAAATTCATTACCATCCGGGAAAAGCAAATAAAGTGGCTGATGCTTTGAGTCGAAAAAGTAATGCTTCATTAACAATGTTTCATTTGGAACGTGATCCTTTGGTTAGCGATTTGATGAACTTTGGCTTAGAAGTTGTTGGTGCAGGAAGTACTTCTGTTTTGTTTCAGGTATCAGTGAGATCTTCTCTATCAGATAGAATCAAGCAAGCACAGAAGCAAGACAATGAGTTGCAGAAAAAGGTAGAGCTGGTTCAGAAAGGTAAGTTGCCTGAATTCAACATTGATAGTGATTGTGTTTTGAGATTTGGGAAGAGATTGTGTGTGCCTTGTGAGTCACAGTTGAAGAGAGAGTTGTTATGTGAAGCTCATAGTTCTCCATTTTCAGTTCATCCGGGCAGTACTAAGATGTATAGAGATCTGCGGGAGTATTACTTGTGGGATGGAATGAAAAGAGATATTGCTGATTTTACTGTGATGCGTTTGACTTGTCAGCAGGTTAAAGCAGAGCGGCAGTTACCGAATCTGCTCATTTCCTTGCTATACGAGATACTTTCTCTCTTGATCAACTTTCCCGTTTGTATCTTAAAGAGATAGTCAGGTTACATGGAGTTCCTCTCTCTATTGTATCGGATCGTGATCCCAGGTTTACTTCTAACTTTTGGAAAGGCCTTCAGAAGTCGTTGGGTACTGAATTAAATTTTAGTACAGCTTTTCATCCTCAATCAGATGGACAGTCAGAACGAACAATTCAGACATTGGAGGATATGCTACGAGCTTGTTCTATGAGTTATCAGGGAAGTTGGGACCAAAATCGTTCTTTGGTTGAATTTTCATATAATAACAGTTTCCATTCCAGTATACAGATGGCACCATTTCAGGCATTATATGGGAAGCGATGTCGAACTCCAGCTTTCTGGGATGAAGTGGGTGAAAGGAAGTTGATGGGACCAGAATTGGTAGAAGAGATGGCTGAAAAAGTTCATCTGATTCAGAAACACATGAGAACAACTCAGAGCAGGCAGAAGAGTTATGCGGATAACCGGAGGAAGAATCTATCTTTCGAGGTAGGTGATCATGTTTTTCTCAAGGTTTCTCCTTGGAAAAGTGTGATGAGATTTGGTAAGAAAGGAAAGTTGAGTCCAAGGTTCATTGGACCATAAGAAATTCTGGAGAGAGTTGGATCAGTTGCATACCGAGTGGCTTTACCTCCGGGTTTATCTCTGGTACACAATGTTTTTCACGTTTCGATGTTGAGAAAGTATATTGCAGATCCATCTCATGTTTTGAGTCCAGAGGTAGTTCAGGTGGAAGAGAACCTATCTTATGAGGAACAACCGGTCCAGATTCTTGACCACAGGGAGCAAGTGTTACGGAATATGGTGATTAAGCAGGTAAAGGTTTTGTGGAAAAACCACATGATTGAAGAGGCAACATGGGAATCTGAAAATGCAATGAGGGATAAGTACCCCCATTTATTCGATAAGTTAATAAATTGAGGGGACGCAATTTTCGTAAGGGGGGAAGGATGTAACATCCCAAGTAAGTAATGAATAATAGATATTTTTATCTATGTCTATTAATGATTAAGATAGTGTTATAGAGGCTTAAAATGAAAATAAATACAATCTTATACATGGAATACACTAATATTCTTAAAGGATTGTTTTAGTGCCTTTCGATGGCAAACCATTTTTGAATCTATATTTTGACAATTTTAGAAACTATGTTTGTCAAAATAAAATTATTCTTTATGATTGGGACATCAAAATTTACTTTGTGTGAATTTTTGGTATTTTTCTGACAAGGTTCATTTTTTAATGAATAGTGAAAAATACTGCATTTTACATCAAAACTAATTTTTAATCTAATTTATTTATATGATTAGATTATCTTTTGAATTGGTCTTAATGTGTAATATGAATATATTTTTACCATTTAATCCAATGGTGGTCATTTGAGTCAATTTCACTTTGAAATTAGACTTAAACTGGTGTCAATCTTTTGATACTTATTGTTTTATAAAAACACGCTTTTTGCTCTGGCAGCGGGAATTAATTATTAAATTAATTAATGTGAGTTATATGATTTTAATTTTGTAAAATAGACTTCATTTTTGAATTCGGAATATCAAATATAGCTTAGGGTGAAATTTTGGTAATTTTCTGAAAAACTTCAATTTTTGATGAATAGTGAAACCACTAAGTGGTAATCAAGAAAACTGATTTTTCAGTTAAATGAAATTTTACCACTAATGTGTATTGAATTTTGAAAATCCGACATACATGGTTGTCATTAAGAAGTAAAATGTGGTTCAATGAGATTAAAATAATTTTTTGGTGAATAGTAACTTATAAAGTTTTTAATCGCGATTAGTGGTAATTAGTGTAGTTTAAGGTATAAATAATGCTTTAATAAAATGAAATGACCTAGAAACATGTCCCAACCTCATTTGTTGTGTCATGGCCGACCATGAAATTCCATGGGACAACTTGAGGACCCCATGGATCCACTTTTGTTGGGAAATGACATAAATTACTTTTTATTTAATGTTAAAGTGAAAATGACACAAACATAATATGTTTTACGAAAACAATTTTTAAGTGAGGTTATACAGGTCCAAATTTTGATTATAAATAGTCATTGGAAAGCTAAAACGATTTCCTATATCATAGTATTTGTTTTATAATTTTTAGACATTAAATAAATTTAATTATTTATGACATAATAAAGATGCAGCGATGACATCATTATTTGACGATTTAAATAAAATAGAAAGATAATGTAAAATATATAAACTACACATGTCCGAAACCAATTGGATGAGTTGATTTCGAACCCTTATCACCTTATCCACGAATTCTATCAATGTGGGACTTTTTAAAACCGAAACACATTTTCAAATAAAGTAATATTTCTTTACTTTCCAAAAGTGCCCCTCCTCTCCTCTTATAAAAGGCCCCCACCTCTACCTCATTTCACACACTACTCAAGCCTTTGGCTCGGCCAACCCCTGCCCATTTGCTCTCTCCACATCCCTCTACTCATCCTAGAGGATTCCCTTTGGGCAGAATCCTTTCAAAGGAAGCCTTTAGGCTCAACTCAAAAGGAGTTACACTTTTAAAGGTGATTCATTCTCTCATGTTCATTTGTTTTATTTTGCTTCTCCAACCCCCTAAACTCTTTTTATTTACTTATTTTGTAACAACACCAGTATCATCAATATACTAGGATGTTGTTATAAGATTTATTTGAGCTACACTCTTACACAACTACATCAAATGGTTAAAGAACATACGGTTTCCGTGGATGGCGAAATTCTGCCTCCCGAAATGATGATTGTTCAAACACTCATTTAACACCTTCAAAGGTGGCGATTATGATGTCACTATTTTTATATATGATATATAATATGTTTATCTTTTCCTTAAGCTTCTGTTTTTTTTTATTTTGGGCATACCTTTATGGTTTCCATTATGGGTAAAACACGATATCTTCATTTTAGGAAGTGCGGACTACCGCCCCCTAAAAGTGATTTGATTCGTTAATACCATATGTGGGATGTGTAAAGGATAAAGTTAATGATATTATATATGTTATTATACTAGAATTATAATATACTCTTATATCATTATGATTCCATTCCAGAAAATATGAAATAGAAATGGAAGTAGCGTTCATGCGTACGTACGGCTTACCGTCTCCATGAACGGCGCATTTCATTTCATACCTCTAAATGTGATGTAATATTATAAATGCATGTATGTACTGGATATATATGACATATATGATATCTACATCATGAATACCATTATGGATATTATGAACTTTGACCAAATTAACAACATGTAAGTGTAAGAAGTCTATTTTTGACTTAAGAACCAAATACCGACAAAATGAACATTATTAACTTAACTGATTACATGAAGTTCATAACATGGTATAAAAGGAATAATAAACTTGAAAAAGGTTCATAAGCAAGTAGATATTAACTCAAGTTTATTATTCAGGAGATTAAAGAACGGTCGGGTCAAGTCGGATGCGAGGTATGGGACTTCGTCTCAATCTCCTTTCGTTGAGGCATATTTTATTTTATACACAACTTTCTTTTATACGGTGTATAAAACCCTTTTAATTTTACGTTTATTCGAAAGGAATTCTTTTTATACGAAGCGTTTACTAAACGACAAAAGGGAATGTTTGTGTCGTACGTATGCGGCGACAACGACTTCTCCGCCGTCGTAACCGTTATTTGAGTTTCGGCTTCCTCTACAAGCCATACCTTCTTTTTAAAAGAAAAAAATACCATATTTTACTTTTCTTTTATTTTGGTATTGAAAATGGTTTTCATAATTTTTTTAAAGCAATATGTTGTATTGATATCTCGTGATTGAAATGTGGAAATTTTATCTTTCCTTTATGCATGTTTTATGTGATATGATTATGTTATGGTTCTTGGGCATTATTATGAAGACTGGTGGTTCCGTGATAAACTAAGGGCGGGTGAGCCCGTTATAGCTCTCCAATGCATTGGGTAACGCGAAGGAGTGAAACGTTATGGTTTCTCCGAAGAGATTTTAGGGAATATACTTTGATGGGTATTCCAAACGTAACCAAGAGGGTTACTCCCTACGTAAGAATGTTATGAATGCCTCAAGTTACCTTTATGTCTTATGATTTCTATGATTTATTCATGATTTTATGAGGTATGTTAAAGTGCCTATGTTTTATGGGTAAAGTATGATTTCATTCTTATGTATATATGAACTCATGTTTCCTTTCCATGTTTTTTTATAACCCATACTGAGTTTTTATGCTCATCCCAAGTTTTTTTTGAAATGTTTTTCACAGGTCAATGGAAAGGTACATGATAAGATGATAGAGTCAAGGATGTGTCAAGAAATAATCCATGTTTTATTTTAAATGTGTTTCCATTGATGGGAATGAAGAATACTATCTTTATGTAACCACTTTGTTTATATGTGGAATGTAATGAAAGTTTTATGATTTAATTCTCTAAAACTCTAAACCCAAAAAGATCCTCAATGTGTAATCTTGTAATAACTCAAGATTAAGTAAGGTTTAAGGCTGGGGCCTTATAAGAAAGCTCACTCTTTTATAGGGAGAGGGTAAGAAAATTTGGCGCCAAAATCTGTCCAACGGATGTATGCACATGGATGGCCTTATTAATGACTAAATTTGGAAATTGTTCCTTCTTTAAAGTTGTTACATTAATTATCCCTCGTCCCTCCACAAACATTTAGCTTTATTGGTCTTGGTATGAAGGAGTTGTGACTTTTTTAGTGCGACACATTTAATCTATCCAGGTGACTCTTCATATTCCACAACTCCAACTTCGTATGCCATTAAGACCTTGAATCCAGAGTATTTAGACGTGTCCTCCTTAATAAAAGATTTCCATTAATTCCTTTTCCAACTCCTTGTTTAATTTAAACTACATTGGTCCGATACAAGTCGATATACAAGCTCCCCTTTAAAACATTCCAGATCTGTGCACAGTTTTCGAGGCCTGGCTTTTGAGCTGGATTTGAGCTTCCAAATGATTGATTGAGCTTTGGGTCCGGAAGGATAAAATTAATCCCCTCGAACATATGTAACTAAAAAAAGACGAATTTCGAAATTTGGTTCATTTTAGAAAATGTTATGGCCGAAACATTATAAAAAATGAAAATTGTTTAAATCAAAAATAATACATTTTTCCAATTAAGATAAAAAATACCCCTAAAACATAAAATATTTTAATTTCCATTTAAAATAACACATTGGTGGGATTAAAAACAAAGATATTCAGAATAAAATAATTGAAAATATTTTTTCTATCAGTCTACCAAGGACTCCTAGAAGGTATGATGCAATATGGGTCATTGTTGATTATCTTACAAAGTCAGCACATTTTCTTGTTATAAGATAATATTTAACAATTGAACATCTACTAAGACTATATATTAACGAAGTTTTAAGAATTAATGGAGTACCACTATCATTTTTTTGTGATCCCAGTTTAACATCAAGATTCAGGAATAGTTTTTAGAAGGCCTCGGATACTGAACTTCATTTGAGCACTGCCAACCACCGTCAAACTGATGGACAATTAGAACAGACTATTCAAACATTAGAAGACATGTTGAGATCTTGGTAACATGACTTTCATGGTATGTGTGATCCGAATTTACTTATGATAATATTTTTCAAAAACAATATCTTCCATTCAGGTATTCAGATGGAACCATAAGAAGTGTTATATAAAAAGAGATGTCGCACACCAACTTGTTGGGATTATGTTGGTGAAATAAAACTCGTAGGCCCACAACTTGTTGAGGAAAGAATGGAAAAGGTGATGGTTATCCAAACACACATCAAAGCATCTCAAAGTAGGAAAAAGAGATATGGAAATAACTGAAGGAAGGATTTGGAATTTCAAGTAGGTTATCATGTTTTTTTGAATGTATCTACATGGAAGGGTGTTATATGATTCAATTATATGTGTAAATTAAGTCTTAGGTACATCAAACCTTTTGAAATTCTAGAACGAATTGGATTTTTCGCTTATGGTTTGGAAATGTTTCCTAGTCTCTCCAAAGATCATGACGTGTCCCATGTATCACTGTTGAGAAAATACATGCCTGACCCAACGCATGTACTCACCTATGAAGAAATTGAAATGGAACCTGATCCCTCTTATTGTGAAGAGCCTGTTAAGATTTTTGATACAAGTGAACAAGTGCTGTGAAACTGAACAACTCGTTTGGTAAAAGTTTTATGGATAAATCATAAGATGGGATAGGCAACATTGGACCCCGATGAACTTATGATGAAGAACCACCTGAATATTTTTATACAATAATATTCTATTAATTTTTAGGTTAAAATTATTTGAAAGAGGGGAGAATGTAACACCTCAAGTTTCCATAATACGTTACCCTTTGAAAAATGAAATAGCTTGCGTTGTATGCAACTTGGAGTTTTAACACACCATGACCAATCAAACAAGCCTCTATGAATAGTAATACCCAATTTTGGAAATTTTATACATTAAATTTTTCAAAATGGACTTCATTTTTGGATTCGGAATTTCAAAATTAGCTTAGGGTGATTTGTTTTCTGAAAACTTTAAATTTTTGATGAATAGTGGAAAACACTACTTTATTCTTTAAAACAAACTTTTTATTTAAATAATTAGTTATATTATTTAAATTTATATTAGGTAAAACTAGATACATAATACCTATTTGTGTTCAATGTAATTCATTGGAGTCATTTTATAATAATATAAGATATATAAAATTTTATTGAACTTTCTACCGTCTTTTACCCTCCTTCAAGGCGAATTTTCAAATTTGCAGTAAACCTAATTTTACCACTTATATGAATTGAATTTTAAAAATATGAGAGACCCAGATGATTTCAGTTAGTAAAATTTGGTTCCATAAGATGAAAATATTTTTTTTTGAATAGTAATTTTTGACTTTTATTTACCATGGTTAAAAGTAAATAGGATAATTAATGGTAAACATGATATTATAATTACCCTAACACGTGTCCTAATTCTATTGGATAAGTGTTTTTTGAACAAAATCAACCTTATTAGTAAAATATGATCCTTTTGGTCCACTTGTATTAGATTCGTACATTTATTATTATTTCATTTAAAGAAGAGTTAAAAGTGTTAAATCCATTGTTTAATAACTAAACCATTTTTAACATAGGGTTATACATAAGATAAATTCGTCTATATATATTCATTAGAAATCTGAAAATATTTCCAATATAGTGATTTTTATTTACATTTTTTAGACATTAAATAATGAAATTTATTTATGACACAATGATGATGCAGTAATTACCTTATTAATGAAATATTAAAACAATTGATATTATAAATGTACAAATAAATGCAAATTTAGAGCTTTGATAAATTACAATAATTTTATTGTTTAATATGACATGTTAGGATTGATTAGATAATTTTTTTCAATGTTATAAATGTGTTATGACTTTCACAGAAACAAAATACCAAATAGTGTCAAAATTCACATAAATGAGTTTTTAAAACAAATAATATATTATTAATTGATATAATATTCATAAAAATATAAGGTTCATCCAAAGGACTTATATAATAATATATATATCATTAATTAACCACTTGGGATTTTCTTGTTTTTTCATAGTAAGTTTATTAACCATATAATATAATAATAAAAGAATACATGATAAAAGTTAAACTAATTAACTGAGAGTTAAATTTAAAATATAAGGTTAATATGGTGAACTAAACCTATATAAAACCTATTGGTTGAGAGGTTTTCGTCCCACACCCACATTATTCTCTAAATCAATCTTTTTGGATTCACGATAAACTGAATATGATTATTTAATTAAATAATATTTCATGCTGTTCATAAAGTGACCCTCACCTCCCTTATAAAATTCTACTTCCCCTTCTCTCAAAATCACACCTCCTAAGACATTTGTCTCAGCCAAACCCTACCCAAATATCCTCCCAACTACCCTCCCTTTGACCTATAGGCCTTACATTGATCATAAATCTTACCTATGGAGCCCTTTTGATCAAATAAAAAGGAAACACCCGAATAAGAGGTAATAATTTCACCGCCTCTTTCAATGTTATTTTATTCTTCCACTTCTTCTTTGGTTGTTGTTTCCATACCAAAATAATAAATCCAGTACCTTATACATAATTTTATGTTATTATAAATAGTTTACAACTATATCCATTATTCTATCCATCCTATGAATGACAAAACACCAAACGTACGTACATACGACTTACCGTCTCTACATCATGGAGTAGTTTGTTAGTCAAACACTTCATTATTTAAATGGGTCTAATAATGAGTATAACTGATTTAAATAATAAATATAACATGTTAATGATTACTTATATATGATATAACATCCAATTACATACGATTCCACCTTCAATTGAAAGGTATTTTTTCTCATGCGTACATACAGATTAAAGTCTCCACAAACACGATGAAATTCATTCCCCATCATAACTATTCTAGAATAATTTTCATTTTGTGATTAAAAATAATTATTCAGAGCTTAATATCATTCTGTATATGATTCAATTAAATCCTATCCATAACAAACATTACTTATATAACAAAAAATATAAAGGGAAATGAATTAGTTAACATCCAAAACAATGATACTACTGAAATATTATTAACAAGGAAATATTTGAAGATCATATATTATATCATATTTATTTATTTGGTTCTTTAATAATCTAATAACAATGATTTAACTATAATAAATGAGTTTAATGTACCCTCAACAAAGGAAAAGTACAAGGTAAGGGTTAATTCTTCAATCTCTTCAATATCCGAGGTTGTTTATATGTGGGTATCTACTGGGACCTCTTTATCATCCACATTCGTGTTTCTCAAAAATGTATTTCAAAACATTTTTAGTATTTTCTAGACAATGGGTTAAATTAATTTATACCTTTTTTGAATTTTTATAAGAGGTTTATAATAGAATATTTCCGTCGTTTTCCAAACAAGGTCCTTTACGACCTTTTTAACAAAATTAAAGAAAGAATGTTTTTAATAATATTTTAAAAATAAATTTTTTCTTTTAAAATTACAAGACTTTTAAATTATTTCAGAATATAAAGATATATTTCTATCAAATAGTTTTTATTTCATCTATGTCAACATCCTTTTTTGGATTTTAAACTTGTTTGATGTTGATTTGTTATGATAAAAATATTCCATATTGTATTGAAGGTTTTGTGATATGTTGGACTGTGGATGTGTTATTTTTATAACATTCATGGTTTATGGATAAATAATTGAAATTTCTTATTCTAGTTTTAATAAGAATGTTTATATTATGTTTAAACCTTTTCATATGAGTAATGTGTTGGACTTAGTAAGTGACGGCTGGAGCCCGCTATAGGTCTTTGATGCATTGGTAGGTCTCATGAGACAAACTAGTGGCTTGTCACAAGGCCTTGAAAAAAAATCATATTTTTAGTCTTGGTACGAGGCCTTAACTATGTGGTTATGAAGTTTGACATTAGACACTCCATCATTATGAAATTGGTTGTGGATATTGTATGTGATTATTCGACTAGTAGAATATCTTTGTGAATATGTAAATGGCATTATATGATTTATATTTTCCATATTGTGCTGATGTTTAAGTTTAAAAAGGATTTTTTTAGTATTATGCATTGCCTTAAATGTTTATGCTTATTTATGAATGTTTTTGCAATATTGTTATCCTTACTGAGCATCTGAGCTCACCCCTTTATTATGTTATATTTTTACCAGGATGCGATGATTTATTTTATGATTAACCTCCAAGAATAGGCTAAGGGATAAGATTGTGTTATAAGGGGACACGATGATGTTATTTTTCTTTATTTAATGGCATAATGTATACTTTTTTATGTATCATGTACTTATAAGGCTACTAAACTAGTCGGTATTTCGAGACATGATCTTTTGTGATCATGCCAATGTTATGTAATAATGCCCTGACTCTAGGTAACTAGGGTGGGGGAGTCACATCCAAGGAATTGGGAATAATTCCTAAATGTTCCACATTAGGGGGTCTATGATGACTAGAAAATAATTACTCCACCTGTCACTGACATTTTTCTCTATGAGACAACATTAGAGGAGTTGGTTGGAAAAAGGGAGCACAAAAGGCATATAAACTCATAGTTGGATTGGGAAAGTAAACCTCAATTTAAATTTATTCCACATAGACTATATCCCAGAAAAGGGGAATTTTCTTCTTGGATGTACCTGGATGTGTACTTGTTATATTTATTCAATAATTTGAAGAAGGTGAATCTATACAAGTATTTAATTGTTCACATTAGTGAAATGATTAAGACATAATGTAAGACCAATTACTTGTTCTATCCAAGGATGATTTCTAATTTGATGAAAGAAAGGGGAAGTTTAAGAGAGAGTGATGAGACTATTTTTGTCAGCAGTGGTTAATGCTTAAATATGTAATCTTGCAAAAGAATGAAGATAAACATGAATCCCTGGAAGAGGGAGTGTATTGGAGATAAAGATAAGTTATATGAGAATTTCAATCATATTTAGCATCCTATTAGGCCTAGATATGTGGATGATCCTAGTATAAGACTAGCTGAAGTGGATTATTATTCAAATGTTGAGGATAGAAGAGAGGAAGCTAAAATATCTAGAGAGGAAGGATCTTCTATAGATGGTAGGAGTGTCACAAACATTTCTGAAAGCCTCAGGAGACTGACATTTAGACCACCTAGTCCACCTCTCAACCTGGCTTCAAAAGAACTAATTTTAGGTGACGGTTAAGAAACTGATGAATTTGGAACTGTTGAGCATGTGAGTAGATCAAATGGATCAAATGAGGATTCTACTGAAAAAGAAGAACAAGATAGAGAAGGAGAAGAGAATGGAAGTGGCTCCAACAGTTGAGAAGAGGATGATGTAGAAGAAGTTAAGGATGTAAATTATGTAGATGATAGGAATGAGGAAGGAAGTGGAAGTGATAGTGGCTATAATCATCTAGGTGATGATCAAGGTGATAATATAAATCTTTTTGATACTATAGATCAAGAAAAAATTATAGACCCACCTGATCAGGTAGAAGCTGCTACTAGTGAAGGAGAAGAAAGAGTTGAAGTTAGTGATGCAATGTGAGCTCATATAGTCCATGTATCACAGTTGGTTTATGCTAGAAGAGGATCTCAAGATTAGGGGGAAAACAAGTAAGAGGAGATCCTGCTAAGGGGGAGCTTCAAGATAGAAGATCTCAAGTTGAGGGGGACCCTCATGCTGGATGTGTGACAGTTAACACACAATATTTTTAAAGCCTATGTGTTTTCAAAATTAAAAAGGAATCCTAGCTATGTTGTCCTTAGATTTGAATATTCTGATCTTGATGATGAAGCTGATAAAGTAGTTCCAAAGAGACCAGTGGAGGAGGATCCTGTACAGACTAAGATACATCTTGAAGGTGCATATGGTTCTGCTCCTACACGTTCAGTAGTTCAAATTCCAAGTGACTATGTCACTAGAGATTATTTTGGTCGTTTCAAGGAAGAAAATTTATACACCATTAGGAAATTTCCTTGCCTATTACTACGTTGATATTGAGTGAATGTGATGAAAATACACTCTATGGAATTGTTATTTCTCAAGTAGAACCCAAACTGATTGAACAGATTGATGATATTGTGAAGATAATCAGAAGTTGAAAAATGAGTTGACAACATTGATTTCCACTATTAATATTTTGACCTCTGATTATAGGAAATCCATGGATAGAATCATGAAAGGAATTGAGGATATTATTTCACACATTCAAGTTCCTTATTTTACCCAGTTTAGACACGATGTGAGAGACATTGTTCAAGGGGCATCCAGCTCAACAACTCCTATATCTCAATATCCACACATAGTGATGGTCATGACTATTATTAGAGAAGATCTGAGAACCATGAAGATTGGAACAGACCGGGAGTGTATTTCGAAACAGAGGTATAATAATGATCATGTCTATGAAATGGATAGATTTTATCTAGAAAAGGATACAAATACTCAAGAGAAAATCACCAAGAAAGTGAATTTTTTTATTTCTAGTGAATTTACTCTAAGAATTATTTGGATAAGCATTTCAAATATCTGATTAAGAACCTCAGAATCCCCCCTGTGACCCAATCCTTTAGAGATCATGTAAATAAGCTCAAATAGTTTTCTTATAAAATTGAAAATTTTATTGATAATAAGGAAGATTACAGAAGGATATGCAAGATGGTCTGGTGATAATTAAGGATTTAATCAATTTGATAAATCACTATTTTCATGTTCAAAGTACTGCAATTGTTTCACCATAAGCTGTACCCATCAGACCATATAAGGAAGATTCTACCTCTACCTCTCAATCAATGACTCTTGCTCAGGCCCTCACATATAATTGACTTATCATATTTTTCACTCCTTTCTCCACTCTTCCATGCCAGGGGTATTCAATTTTTACTGGAATTATTCTACCCTCTCTGACAATTCATTCTGAATCTTCACTAAACACTACTTCTACCCCTTTTTCTCCTACCATTGATCCTTATAACAAAGGGAAGGAGGTGCATCATCCTTCATCAAAGAACAAGAAGTATTATAGATCACACTTTGATAGGGATAATATTTTGTAACTTTGTTTTACTCCAATGTAATTTTATTGTCAAATATACCTTACATTGATTATAGAATTCAGTGTTACTGAATTCCTCTATTTTTGTTTAGATTATTTTATTAATATCATTATTCTATATTATAATCCCAAAAAGGGGAGATTGAAAATGCATTATTCAATTTTCCTCTGATTAATTTTGGGACAAGAGAAGGCCTTATTTCTATGGAAATGTACAATGAAAAAATTTATTTTAAGAAAATAATTAATAGGGGGATAGTAAGAAGAATGAATAATTTAATCATCAACTCCTTGTACTTTATAATTCCATGATTTTTGATCATCAAAAAGGGGGAGATTGTAGGCCCTCTTTGGTATTGATAATCACAAACCATGTTAAATCATTTTCAATTATGTTCATTTATGTCAGATCCTATTTAGTTAAGTTTAAATATAATTAATTATGATTATATATGTTAAATTATATGTTTAACATATTCTGTATATGTTTATACTATAAACATGACAGACAAACAAATTGGCTAAATACAAGTCACCGATAATTATAAGTTTGATTCACCGATAGATAGACTCACCGATATTTTGACTCACTGATATAATAAATGAGTCATCGACTAAAAAACAACTCACTTACAAAAAAATTGATTCACCAATAGACTACCTCTCTGACAGAAAAAAAGAGTCACTGAAATAAAAAATGACTCACCAACAGTCTAAATTACCGAAAGATCAAATGGGTTACCAACTGACCAACTGACTCATTGACAGCCCAACTCACCTATTGACATGTGGAACAACCAACATCATGAATCACCAATATAAGGAGTCATTGATGAAATAACCTACCAATAGAAGTAGTTACTGATAGTGTGACCTACTTATATAAGGAATCACTGACAGATTTATTAAAATTTATTTACTCTATAAATTAGCATTTTTTATACAATAGTCATGTAGGGTTATTTAATGCTACTAATTTAATTGTATTAATTTTTTGCATACACCATTAACTTGGATGTCATAGCTATGAGTTACATTCCATATCCCAATCATGCCTAATGTTAGACCTTCATAATATAAAATGGCAATATCTTGATAAAAAAATAATAACACACACACACACACAAGAAACCATATCTAGAGAACACATGATGAAAAGTAATATGAACCCCTCTTAGATAACAGAAATCAAAGAATAAAGTATTGTGTATCAATGTTCCAATAAACCTTGCAGCAAAAAAACTCTAGAGAGTAAAACCAATGAAGAATATCTCAATTTTCTAGAAACAAAAAAACTAAATCTTCCACGACACTCTATTTTGTTGTCTTCTTAAATAAGAGGACTCGAGCTTCACTTCTGCAACAATCAAGGATTCCAAAAGCATCAAGCACAACAATTAGAGAATTCTTAAACTTCTCTAATTATTTATTCTATGTTTTGTTCAATATTATTCCTTTTTAAGAAGAGTGTGTATCTGTAGTATATAGACACCATGTCTCCTGTGCTAAGATGGAGGATACAATATATCCTCACACTACCATTCTCTTATACCATATTTCTCCCATGAATAACTATGTAAGAAGTTTTGTTTTTGACTTGGTTCTAATCTATTTCCCAAGAATAATTGTGGTAGAGGTCTAAATTGACTTGGACAACAATGTATGCTATTGTAAACCCAGATCCAGGGTGTGGATCAATTTTTACAAATTTTAACTACTTGGTGGAAGGTGATCAACAAGGGGAGAGGATTAAGAACCATATTAAGATTAAACCTCTTGTTTTATTCTGTTATTCTATTTCGAAAATTCATTACCATGTTTTTAATCATATTTCAAAAAACTATGTTCTAAATTCATAGTTCATCGTAGATAGTATTTATAAATGTTTTGGTTTAGAATATTAGTTTAAAAATTTATTTCAATCATTAAAATTCCTGTAATTGATAATTAATAAATCTTTTGAGAAATTAATTGAAAAATGAAACTATTATAAATTTACTATTTAGATTAACTGATCTGTTTTGTTTTTAATGTGGGGTATTTTTAAATTATGTTTAACAGAAATTTTTATAGAAAATCACTTCACCCCTCTCTTGGGTATCATACTCCAACCAACACTACATGATATTTAATAACTTATTAAAATTATTCATTCCATTTTCATAGCTAGTTAAGATATCTATAAGGATAAATATTCTAGTAATTAATGATATTGATATCATTTCTTTAAGACATCATTTTTACGAAACATTCCTCAACTTTTGATAAATAATATCATATTATTATATGAAATTTTATAAGAGTCCTTTTATTTCATCAAATAAATCTATTATTTTTAGTCTATTTAGATTATTTAATATTTAGAATCTTAACTTGAATAAAATTTACTTTGGAATTCCAATCAAGTAAATTTCTAATAAAATTTAAAGCTTATTAAATGTAATGTTTTGAGAAATCATTCACTATTTAATTGTTTGCATACTTGTGCCGCCATCTAGTTCCAATGTAATATCATATTTCTCCAATCATGTCTCATGAAATATTGGGTGAATCTGTTGAATTTTATTTTTATTAGGAGTGACTATGTTTAAAACATTGGTAGGATTACTATTTATAATATCTATAGAGCATGAAAATGATGATCTAGAGCCAAACCTTTCCTCAAATGTTTTTTTCCTTTGAAATTATATTGAAGATATTTATGGTTTCATCCTCTAATAAATATACCAATGAATCTTCTAGGGATGAATCTCAGTCATTATTTAAGATTTTGTAAAAACATATTTTCCAAATGAACTTTATTTTTAGTAGTAACATCATCAGTCAATATATTTTTGCATTGATCATCTGGGTATATATATTTATCAGCTGTTGCAGCTAGTTCTCTTACTTCATAGCTAGGGGAGGACATAAAAGTTGATTTATCTGGGTTTTTTTTTCACTTCTTCACTTATTTACTTTTTTTATAGAAAAATTACTTCTTAATATCCTTTATAAATAAATAAAATTCATCATAAAAAATATAATTATATCCAGTCTAGTAGATTGAGATTTTTTTGAATCTATATATTTCTCAAATAAAATTTTAAAATATTATTTATATGCGACATTATATTTGTAATTTACTAATTCTCCCATTTTCATTTTCTTCTGAGGAGGGGTATTGATAGAAGATATTGTTCATATGATTTAAATTTATTGATTTTCCTTTAGTGGATAACTAAAACTCTATTTAAGAAACATATATTTATTTTTCTATACATTTATTTTAGTTCAATTATATATCTATATTATTATAGATATTTTAATGATCTTAATCAGATTTTATTTGAACATTTCAATGTGAGCCTAATTTTTAACACCTTCAGCTTCTAATAACATAGCTAGAACTCTATTGAAAATATGGATTTATAATAAAATTTTCATCTTTCCCATTCTAGTGTATATAGATTCGATATAGGAAGATATTAACACGACGATATTGATTTTATGAATATTTAATATAAATTATAATAAATAAAAATAATGAATTTTAATGTTCTCCTAATCATCTATCATTAATAATTAAAATTATTTCTCCCCCTGAAATAAAACTCTACTTCAGGGGGGAGATGAATGATCTTATGATCTTTCTCCTATATTATGAATGTTTTTCCTTAGCATATGCCTTTAAAAAATGACAATGAATTTAATATAACTTGAAGGATATAAATATTTATTTTCCCTTGAGTGTATGTAAAATTAATTCAACTCATCTACCAGAGAAAATGTAAACTTATACTCAAAAGGACCAAAGTTACCCTCTTTTCACCCTATTATTATATGAACTGGGTAGTTAAATAAAATCCATGAATTAACATGCAATAGAATAACACATAGTCTTGTCTAAAAAACACTATAGATTACTATCCTTCAAACTTAATTACATCCTTCAATATAAATTCATACTCTGAAAATATATTAGGATCAATAATCATTTCATATAAAATTTCCCTTGTTACAGTCTCACTGGATTATGCTATTCGAAATATAGAAATTAAATAGTACTAAAAGAAAGTGAAAATTTTCTTCAAAAAAAAAATTAATAATAAATACATGCAACAAAAATGGTGTCTACATTCTATATATAAAGGAAAGTGGTCACACAAAACATATGTTAATATTTATTGATTAGATGGTGCAACATGTTTTTTCCCAATACACAATGTAATAATTATCTAATAAACAATTTTTCAACTTTCTTAAAATATATGATTTAAATTTACAATGAAATTAAAGAGAATATGGAATCTTATTCAATAAAAACAAATTTTTATTTAATTAATTCAATACGAAAAAAATAATTCAAGGATTTTTGAAAGTTATATTTTAATTTACCCATATGACCTACTTCTATAGAATGTTGTTTTAGAAAAAATATCTTAAGAATAAATTCTTTGGATATTTAATTTTTTTATATTTATAAATCTAGGTAAACATATATTACAACTGCCATCTTAAATTGAAAGAATTTTTGAAACATATATAGATAATATTAAAAAACAAAACATAATAAAAAAATAAAAATTTTGTTTTAAGTTATAGTAAATAAAAAACAATACCGAGAACAAAAAATATGAATTTATATACTGGTGAGAATAAAATTAATATCACCATAATTAATTCTTCAAAAGGTAAACTGTTTTTGGTCCATAAGTTTTTGAAAAAAGAATTTTGGAGACTATATTTTCATACGTACATGATTCTCAAAAGTGGTAAAAATTTTAAAGATAATAAATTGATTTCTTCTGAATGATTAAACTTGATTCATAGGACAATAATTTCTCTAATGGCTTACTCTCTAACACATCATGTGTAACGGTCCTTGACTGGGCATAAAATACATTTTATGGAAAATAAAACTTTAAATGGTCTTACATTTGAGTTAAAATGCTATTATTTTTTGTGTTTGTTGATTATACATATTCTAAAATTATTTGTTTCTAGTAGTAAAGTTTTTTGGTATCTCATTTAAACTCTCAACATTAGACCCTGAATTAATATTATCAATCACATATTTAGTTGAATTGAATATCTTTTTATCTTAATATTAGAAATAAGGTTGGTAATTTCATTTTTAGTTTCATTTAAATCATTGAAGATTCAATTATCCTCCATTTCTATTCCATCCACTTTATCATTATCATTATATCAAGAAACTAAAATCTTTGCTTTCTTCTCTAATTTTTAATTTATTTAAATTTTTAATTATTCATATTTTGTTGTCACCATATTATTTTACTTCCATACATCAGTCATATTACCTTAATTCTTAACAAAACATGCTCTCTCTCCTTAACAGCATTGTTAATAATTGAGTACTTCATATAATATTTTTGATACAAACCATAAAATTCTACAACATAGAAATTTAATTCATATTTTATATCAAGAATGTTTTAATAAAAGTTAGAATAAATCAAACTTCCATCATAACTGTAACACCCCAGGTAAATAAAGAATATGACATTTTCATATTTATCCATATTTTTGAATAAAATATTAATATAACTTTAAAGGGGATGCTATGCCCGATGGCGTACCCAATAAGCAACAACGAGTTTCTTGGGAATCTTACGTTGCATTCTAATAATAAAATAATATTATTTTAAATTGTAGTTAATGCCTTGTTGTTGTAATGGCGGGAATGAACGGAACTAACTACAAAATGATTATATATGTTTTTCAAATATTTTTACTTTTATCCAATAAATGTTAAAGGCTTAAAATGTGAATGAATCCAATTTTAAGCGTAAATATTCTAATATTCTTTAAAAGGTCGATTAACCACCTTTTGATGTAGAATGATTTTTAAATAAACTTTTTGAAATTTTAATATGTTATATTGGACCAAATAAAATCTTCTTTAGAATCAGGACATCAAAATTTACATTGTGTAAATTTTTGGTATTTTTCCGATAAAGTTAATTTTTTAATGAATAGTGAAAAATGTTGTATTTTAATTCAAAACCTCTTTTTAATATAATTTATTTATATGATTATATTATCTTATGAATTGGTTTTAAAGTCCAATTATAATATAATTTTACCATTTAATCCAATAGTGGTGATTGGAATTAATTTTACTTTGAAATTGGACTTAAACTTGTGTCAATCTTTTAATAGACATTGTTTCTTAAAAACACGCTATTTGTTTTGACAATGGGAATTTATTATTAAATTAATTAATGCAACTTATATGTTTTAAATTTTTTAAAATAGACAACAATTTTTAATTCAGAATATCAAATATTGCTTAGGGTGAATTTTTGGTATTTTTCTGAAAAACTTCCATTTTTAATGAATAGTGAAACCACTAAGCGGTACTTAAAGAAACTGATTTTTCAATTAAATGAAACCTTGCCACTTCTGTGATTTCATTTTAAAAAATCCAACATACATGGTTTTCACTAATAAGTAAAATGCGGTTCAATGAGATTAAAATAATTTTTGGTGAATAGTAAATTTTAAGTTTTATTAATCGCGATTAAAGGTAATTAGTGTAATTTAAGGTAAAAATAATGAATTAATAATAAAAAATGACCTAGACACATGTCCTACCCTCATTGGATGTGTCATGACCGACCAAGATAATCCATGGGTCAACTTGGGGACCCCATGGAGCCACTTTGGTAGGAAAATGAGATAAATAACTTTTTATTTAAAGTTAAAATTATAATGTCACAAACATGTGTTGTTTTACTAAAACAATTTGTACATGGGGTTATACAAGTCATATTTTTGACTATAAATATTAATTAGAAAGATAAAAGAATTTTATACATCATGATATTTTTTTATAATTTTTAGACACTAAATAAATTAAATAATTTATGACACCATGATGATGTAGCGATTACATCATTATTTAATGATTTAAATAAAATGAAAAGATAATGTAAAATATAAGACCTAAAATTTTCAAAAACCTATTGGATGGGTGGATTTATAACCCTTACCACCTTATCCTCGAAATACATCAATGTGAGACCTTTAAAATCCGAACCTCATTTGAAAATATAGTAACATTTTGTAACTTTCCAAGAGTGCCCCTCCTCTTCTCTTATAAAAGGCCCCCACCTCTACCACCATACACACACTTATCAAGACTTTGGCTCGTCCAAACCCTGCCCATTTCATCTCTCCACATACCACTCTTCATCATTGAAGCCTCACTTTGGGATTAATTCTTTCCAAGGATGCCTTTGAGCTCATATCAAAGAGAGTTACCCGATTTAAAGGTAGTGTCTTCCCTTGTGTTCTTTTGTTTTATTTTTCTTCTCCAAACACCTAAACTATTTTTATTACTTTTTTTTGTAACAACACCAGTATCATAAATATACTAGGATGTTTTTATAAGAAGTATTCGAGATAAACTTTCACACACCTCCATCTAATGGTTAAAGAACATACTGTTTCTGTGGATGGCGAATTACTGCCTCACGAAATGAAGATTGTTCAATATTATTTTAACACCTTAAAAGGTGGCCATTATGATGTCACTATATTTATATATGATATATAATATGTTTATGGTTTCATTAAACTTATTTATTTTTTATTTATGGCATACCTTTATGGTTTCCATTATGTGTAAACATGATATCCTAATTTTAAGAAGTGCGGACTACCGCCCCCTCAAAGTGATTTGATTCGTTAATACCATATGTGGGACGTATAAAGGATGTAATTAATGGTATTAAATATTATATCCTACTGGAATTATAATATACCTTTATATAATTATTATTTAATTCTATTGAATACAAAAAAAAGAAAGAAATGAAAGTAGCGTTCATGCGTACGCACGGCTTACCGTCTCCATGAACGGTACATTTCATTTCTTATCTCCAAATGTTATGTACTATTATAAGTACACATATATAATGGATATATATATAATATATTACATCTAAATTATGGATATAATTATGGAATTATAATATATATGTTTCTCATTTTGTTTTAATTCCATTAATGTGACAAAAAATGAAAGTAGCGTTCATGCGTACGTACGGCCTACCGTCTCCATGAACGGTGCTTTTAATTTTTTATCTCCAAATGCTATGTAATAGTATAAAATGAATATTTACTGGATATATATGATATTTAAAACATCAATACTATTCTGTATATGATGTAACTATAACTACATGGAAAATTCTTTTCCGACAAGTTCGATTTTTACTTATGTACCGAACATCGACAAAAACGTCTGATATGAACTCACTTTATTAACCAATTATTATAACATTATAATATGTGATATTAGCTGAATAATAATATTTAAATAAGGTCCTTATGAAATAATAAATTGACCAAATTTTATTATTCAAGAGATTAAAGAACGATCGAGTCATGTCGGACATGAGGTAAGTGATCCTACCTCTCTTTTTTTTTAAGTACACTCTGTTATGTCATTACTTTTAAGCTCATATTTCTTATTATTGGAATGTTCTTTTCTATTAATCTTAATACACTTTTTATGTTCATATTATGAGAGACCCTATTTTCTCTCATCAATCCATTTTGGAAGTTTTGAGTGGCGCCGTTAGGCTGCCGAATTTTTTGCAAGGGAACTTCTTAACCCAATTTTGATTCTTTGGGATAAACTTGTACTCCTTGAACATGTCGTTCTATGAATATGTGTGAATAACCTATGATTTTTTTACACTTAATATCCAATTATATTTTGTGTATTTGTTTGTCACACATAATTATGTAATTGATTTATCCTTAATTCAAGGATACCGTCTTTGTATGGGACTTCGTCTCAATCTCCTTTCATTGAGGAATATTTTGTTTTATACACAACCTTATTTTATACGGTGTATATACCCCCATTGAATTTTATGTTTATCCAAAAGGAATATTTTTTATACGAAGCATTTTACTGAATGACAAAAGGGAATTTTTTTGTCGTACATATGCGGCGACAACGGCTTCTCCACCGCCGTGACCATTATTTGAGTTTCGACTTCCTCTACAAGCCATATCTTTTTTTAAAATGAAAAATAAATTCCATGTTTTCATTTTATTTTATTTTGGTATTGAAAATGGTTTTCATAATGTATTTATATCAATGTGTTGTATTGATATCTTGTGATTGAAAAGTAGAAATGTTATGTTTTCTTTATGCATGTTTTTTGTGATACGATTATGTTATGGTTCTTGGGAATTATTATGAAGACGGGTGGTTCCGTGATAAACTGAGGGCTAGTGACCCCGTTATAGCTCTCCAATGCATTGGGTAACACTAAGGGGTTAAATTTTAAGGTTTATCTGAAGATATTTAGGGAATATACTATGATGGGTATTTCAAACGTAACCAAGAGGGTTACTCCCTATGTAAGAATGTCATGAATTTCTCAAGTTACATTTATGCATTATGATTTCTATGATTTATTCATGATTTTATGAGGTATGTTAAAATTCTTATGTTTTATGAGTAAAGTATTATTTCATACATGGACTAATGTTTTCTTTTCATACTTTTATATCCCTTATAGAGCTTTTTATAATCATTCCATGTTTTTGAAATGTTTTTCACAGGTCAAGGGAAATGTGCATGATATGAAGATAGTGTCAAGGAAGTGTCAAGAAATAATCCATGTTTTATTTTAAATATGTTTCCATTGATGGAAAGAAACAAATACTATCTTTTATGTAACCACTTTTTTTAAATGTGGAATGTAATTCATGATTTATGATCTAATTCTCTAAAACTCTAAACTTGAAAAGATCCTCAATGTGAATTATTTATTTAATTCAATATTAAGTAAGGTTTAAGGTCGTGGCCTTATAGTTGGTATCAGAGGTCAGTTTATATAACTTTAGAGGTTAGGGTATTCTCTAAGCATAAGTGACATTACCATAATGGCTAGGATTTCAGAAAGAGTCATAGTTTTTAGATAAAGTGAATGAGTGAGTATATATTTGTGTTTATCTTCATCATTAGTACATTATAATTTTGGTGATATACTCACACTGACATTTTTGGTTTTAGTAGATGGACAGATCTAGTAGGCACCAAAGTGACAATGGGTTTGAATGAAACTGTGGTGGTTCTTTGTTTAAGATACCGGATGAAATGGGGGATTCAATGAGGAAACTCATGGTTGTTCTAAACCAACTATCAAGGAGTCATGATCAACCACTTGAACCTTGGTAAGTTCTATAATGTATCATGTACAAGATGCCCAATCGATGTGGAAGTTCATGTAACAATTATAAAGGCAACCATTAGGGATTATATGATCCTTACTTTTGAAGTAATTATGGGTTATTATATGTTATGATGGAATATTAACGACTTGAGATAAACTTGAGGTTAAAACATGTTAGGGTTATTTTTGGAGTTTTACAAAAAAACAACACACAGACCGTGTGACAACCCGTCGCGTCTGACAAAGATGCAGGAATCGAACCAACAACCAAAGTTCGACTGGTATTTATCACCTACCACTAGACTACGTGAAATCTATGGTTATTATGAATTATTCTTTTTAGTTAGATGATTTTATGAATTAAGAGTAAGTTTATTTTGGGTTCTGTATGGAAATTATTAACCTATCATGGAGGATATTTGATTAAGTTAATTACTTTTCAATATGAGACTTTAAGAGAAACTGATGTTATTTGGAGATTAGTGTTACCTTGGAAGACTATACAATTAAATCCTTCAAATATTTGGGTTTCAATATTAGTTTGGTTTACTTTGAAGAATTTTATGGACCAGTTGTTTATGGAATGGTCTTCATGGAACTTTGGGTTTTGTTGGACAAATTTTAAAGATTAAGAATAGATTTTATTTTTATAAAGGGTTATCCTTTTCTGGATTATCTAATCTTGTACTAACCTTTTTTGTTTTGGTTTTTGTTAAAGTCTAAAGACATGGGATGTATATAGTTCTCTTTTGTGGATTAGGTGATTCTCTAGAAGTTGATTATATATCTCTTAATGTGAACAAATCATCCTAAATACTCGTCTTTTGGAGAAAATATGAGTTCGTGTAAGAAATCTAGTAAAAGTTGAAAGTCAACATGACAATTAAGTATGCTTCCTTATGTTTTAGTTAAGATCATAAATAAATTCCTCAATGAAAAGTAACATAAAAAATTGTTGTCTATTAATTTTTCATACTGGGGAATCAAATACCGTTTAACCCATCACAAGTTTGTGATTTTCTTGCTGTTAACATTCTCCTAGACATGTTTACTATCACTCTCCCTCCGAACATGACCCTTTGTTTTTTCTTCCATGTCCATGTTTTCCTACATGGAATCCTAGTATGGGTTAACTCGGGTGACCTTTGTAATTCTCTTTCTTTATTTTAATGTGATAGTTTTACTGACTCTTGTTCCGATGTGGGACTTTCAATGATGTTTCCGAGCCCAATTTTAAAAATTGCGAGGATGCAATTCCCCAAAGGGGGGAATGATGTAACACCCCAGGTAAATAAACAATATAAAATTTTCATATTTATCCATATTTGTGAATAAAATATTAATATAACTTTAAAGGGGACGCTATGCTCGATGGCATACCCAATACGCAACAATGAGTTTCTTGGAAATCTTACGTTGCACTCTAATAATAAAATAATATTATTTTAAATTGTAGTTAACACCTAGCCGTTGTAATGGCGGGAATGAACGGAACTAACTACAAAAAGATTATATATGTTTGCAAAATATTTTTACTTTTATCCAATAAATGTTAGAGTCTTAAAATGTGAATGAATCTAATTTTAAGCGTAAATATTCTAATATACATTAAATGGTCGATTAACCACCTTTTGATGGCGAACGCTTTTTAAATCCACTTTTTGACATTTTCATATGTTATTTGGACCAAATAAAATTATTCTTTAGAATCGGGACATCAATATTTAGAATGTGTAAATATTGGTATTTTTCTGATAAAGTTCATTTTTAAATGAATAGTGAAAAATCTTGTATTTTAATTCAAAATCTATTTTTAATATAATTTATTTATATGATTATATTATCTTTTGAATTGGTTTTAAAGTCCAATTATAATATATTTTTACCATTTAATCCAATAGTGGTCATTGGAATTAATTTCACTTTGAAATTGGACTTAAACTAGTGTCAATCTTTTAATAGATATTGTTTCTTAAAAACACGCTATTTGTTTTGAAAGCGGGAATTAATTATTAAATTAATTAATTGAACTTATATGTTTTAAATTTTATAAAATACACATCATTTTTGAATTCGGAATATCAAATATAGCTTAGGGTGAATTTTTGGTATTTTTCTAAAAAACTTCAATTTTTGATGAATAGTGAAACCACTAAGTGGTAGTTAAAGAAACTGATTCTTCGTTTAAATGAAACTTTGCCACTTCTGTGATTTAATTTTCAAAAATCCAACATACATGTTTGTCACTAAGAAGTAAAATGTGGTTCAATGAGATTAAAATAATTTTTGGTGAATAGAAATTTTTATGTTTTATTAATCATGATTAAAGGTAATTAGTGTAATTTAAGGTAAAAATAATGCTTTAAAAATATGAAATGACCTAGAAACATGTCCTAGTCTAATTGGATGTGTCATTTCAGGCCAAGAAAATCCATGGGTCAACTTGGGGACCCCATGGATCCACTTTGGTAGGAAAATGACTTAAATAACATTTTATTTAAAGTTAAAATTAAAATGTCACAAACTTGTGTTATTTTAATAAATTAATTTTTACATGGGGTTATACAAGTCATATTTTTGAATATAAATATTAATTATAAATATAAAAATATTTTATACATCATGATATTTTTTTATAAGTTTTAGACACTTAATAAATTAAATTATTTATGACACCATGATGATGCAGCGATAACCTCATTATTTAACGATTTAAATAAAATGAAAAGATAATGTAAAATATAAGACCTAAACATATCACAAACCTATTTTATGGGTGGATTTAGAACCCTTACCACCTTATCCTCGAAATACATCAATGTGGGACCTTTAAAATCCGAAACTCATTTGAAACTAAAGTAACATTTTGTATCTTTCCAAGAGTGCCCCTCCTCTTATCTTATAAAAGGCCCCCACCTCTACCACCTTACACACAACTATCAAGCCTTTGGCTCGGAAAAAACCTACCCATTTCATCTCTCCACATACCTCTATTAATCATTGATGCATCACTTTGGGATGAATCTTTTCCAAGGAAGCCTTTGATCTCAAATCAAAGAGAGTTACCCGATTTAAAGGTAATGTCTTCCCTTGTGTTATTTTGTTTTATTTTTCTTCTCCAAACCCCTAAACGCTTTTTATTACTTTTTTTGTAACAACACAAGTATCTTAAATATACTAGGATTTTGTTATAAGAAGGATTCTAGCTACACTTTCACACACCTCCGTCTAATGGTTAAAGAACATACTGTTTCTGTGGATGGTGAATTACTGCCTCACGAAACGATGATTGTTCAATATTATTTTAACACCTTCAAAGGTGGCCATTAAGAAGTCACTATATTTATATAAGATATATAATATGTTTATTTTTTCCTTAAGCTTCGGTATTTTTCATTTATGGCATACCTTTATGGTTTCCATTATGTGTAAACGCGATATCTTAATTTTAAGAAGTGTGGACTACCGCCCCCTCAAAGTGATTTAATTCGTTAATGCCATATATGGGACGTATAAAGGATGTAATTAATGGTATTACATATGATATCCTACTGGAAATATAATATACCTTTATATCATTATTATTTAATTCCATTGAATACAAAAAAGAAAGAAAGAAATGAAAGTAGCATTCATGCGTACGTACGGCTTACCGTCTCCATGAACGATACATTTCATTTCTTATCTCAAAATGTTATGTACTATTATAAGAACATATATATAATGGATATATATGTAATATATTACATCAAAATGATTTATATCATTCTGGAATTATAATATATATATATCTCATTTTTTTAATTCCATTAATATGACAAAAAATGAAAGTAGCGTTCATGCATACGTACGGCCTACCGTCTCCATGAACGGTGCTTTTAATTTTTTATCTCCAAATGCTATGGAATAGTATAAAATGAATATATACTGGATATATATGATATTTAAAAAATCAATACTATTCTGGATATGATGTACCTATAACTACATGGAAAATTCTTTTCCAACAAGTTCGATTTTTACTCATGTACCGAACTTTGACAAAAACGTCTGATATGAACTCACATTATTAACCGATTATTATAAAATTATATTATGTGATATTAACTGAATAATAATATTTAAATTAGTTCCTTATGAAATTATAAATTGACCAAATTTTATTATTCAGGAGATTAAAGAACGATCGAGTCATGTTAGACATGAGGTAAGGGATCCTACCTCTCTCTTTTTTAAGCACACTCTTTTATGTCATTCCTTTTAAGATCATCTTTCTTATGATTGGAATGTTCATTTATATTACTCTTACTGTACTTTTTATGTTCATATTATGAGAGACCCTATTTTCTCTCATCAATCCATTTTGGATGTTTTGAGTGGCGCCGTTAGGCTGCATAATTTTTTGCAAGGGAACTTCTTAACCCAATTTTGATTATGTAGGATAAACTAGTACTCCTTGAATATGTCGTTCTATGAATATGTGTGAATAAAATCTGATTTTTTACACTTAATGTCCACTTATATTTGGTGTATTCATTTGTCACACATAATTATGTAATTGATTTATCCTTAATCCAAGGATACCGTCTTTGTATGGGACTTCGTCTCAATCTCCTTTCATTGAGGCATATTTTGTGTTATAAAAACCCATATTTTATACGGTGTATAAACCCCTTTTAATTTTATGTTTATCCAAAAGGAATATTTTTTATACGAATTGTTTTACTAAACAACAAAAGGGAATGTTTTTTTCGTACGTATGCGGCGACAATGACTTCTCCGCTGCCGTGACCATTATTTGAGTTTCAATTTCCTCTACAAGCCATACCTTTTTTTAAAATGAAAAATAAATACCATGTTTTACTTTTATTTTATTTTGGTACTGAAAATGGTTTTTATAATGTTTATATATCAATTTGTTGTATTGATACCTTGTGATTGAAAAGTGAAAATGTTATGTTTCCTTTATGCATGTTTTATGTGATACGATTATGTTATGGTTCTTGGGAATTATTATGAAGACAGGTGGTTCCGTGATAAAATAAGGGCGGGTGAGCCCGTTATAGGTCTCCAATGCATTGGGTAACGTGAAGGGGTTAAATGTTGAGGTTTCTCCAAAGAGATTTAGGGAATATACTGTGATGGGTATTCCAAATGTAACCAAGAGGGTTACTCCCTATGCAAGAGTGTTATGAATGCCCCAAGTTACCTTAATGCATTATGATTTCTTTGATTTGTTCATGATTTGATGAGGTATGTTAAAATGATTATTTTTTATGAGTAAAGTATGATTTCATACATGGACTAATGTTTTCTTTTCATACTTTTATATCCCTTGCTGATCTTTTTATGGTCATCCCAAGTTTTTGAAATGTTTTTCACAGGTCAATGGAAATGTGCATGATATGATGATAGTGTCAAGGAGGTGTCAAGAAATAATCCATGCTTTATTTTAAATATGATTCCATTGATGGGAAAAAATGAATACTATCTTTTATGTAACCACTTTGTATAAATGTGGAATGTAAATCATGATTTATGATCTAATTGTCTAAAACTCTAAACCTGAAAAGATCCTCAATGTGAATTATTTATTTAATTCAATATTAAGTAAGGTTTAAGGCCGAGGCCTTATAATAACTTTCTTCTGTATTAGAATAAAATACTTCTGAATCAAGAATTAAGTTCATTACAAATTTTTTAGTTATCTTTACCTTTAAATTTTTTTCATTATATGGAAAATTTACACAAAACCCATTGTTTATTATGGAATCATAATAATATTCAAATGAACTACAAGAAAACGTTTTATCTTTACTAGAACCTCTTGTATCCAAATTCATCAAATTCTTCTCATTTGTTCTCCAAGAATATTTATTTTAGTACTTATTATTATTTTCTTCAACTATATTTTAGAAAAAGAAAACTGAAAAAGTTTTCAATAATCATACAAGATATTATTTTTGGAATAATTCTTGTCATGTTTCTCATTAATATGTTCTAGATAATCTCTTCAAGAATTGTGAATCCTAAACATTCTACTTAATATATTATAAAGTTATACTTCAGTTGGTTTGATTTCACTATCATCTGAGAATTTATTAGAACATATTATATAAATATTTTATTCTTGATTTAATGATCAAATTTTTTTATGTAAAAGAACCTAAATTATTATGGTATTATTTATTTTCATCACTTTTAATGAGGCTGTCATATTGAATTAAGGTTCCGATCAATTCATCATGACTAAACTTATTAATATGCTTCATGTCATCAATAACATTCCTCTTAGATTCCCACTCATTTGATAAAATATCAATGAGTTTATCAATAAATTGATCTTATGATTATTGTTTCTCTCTAAGTGATTATAAACTATTAAGAATTGTTATCATCCACTGAGACATTTGATTGAAAATTTCCCCAGGTACAAAATCAATGGCCTGGTAATAATATCTAAGTATATATATCTTCGTTTCAAGAACTTTTTCTTGTCTTAAAATCAGAACTTATAACATCTCCCAACTGATAAAAGATGTTATATAGGAAGAAACCTGGATATATATGTTTCATTGGTTTGAAAATAAGAAGGTATTTTGAACATAAAACATTAACTAACCTTCATATTTTTACACTCTTAAGGAATTAGTGATTTTATTCTATGGATTGTTTTAACTTCTAATGATAATTATAAAATTTTCAATACAAATAATGATCAAAAAATTCTCTATAAAATATCTAAAATACTCATAATAATTCACATAAAAATAAGAAGTACGTTCGGATTGAAATTTTCAAAACCACCAACATGCATAACACCTACCATTTAAAAAAACATTTCACTATCACTGTAACGTCCCAGTTTGGAGTGTCGTACACGGGTTCCCATTACCCAGTTGGTCACATGACCTCAAGCGCATATCCCCAAATGTATGTGGCTTCCGACTAGCAATGAGGGACAATGTATGATAATTGGAAAACCATTCCCTCATTGTAAGAGTATGCACAACAGAATAACAAATAGTAACCAATATCTAAATCTATAATACCAAACAAAAAGTAAATAACAGAAGACTGATAGTAATATAAAAACTAGAGCATATATAAATGATGCATGCCACATGTGTCTAGGAATGTACCAAAACAAGTCACAATGCTGGAAATATAATACTAAAACCAATGTATATAAAACTATTAAACTCTAATAACATCATAAGCCTCAGCTTGGTCCCAAACTCTCTAGCTTCGACATCAATCAAGTACCTAACAATGAAGGGTGCTTTCCATTATCTATACAGGAAACTATATAATATGTTTGGGTCCAAAAGCGTGACCCAAACAAGGTGTTCGATTAATCCTAGTAGGAAAACACCAAAAGATCTATGCCTAACTATCAGTGAATATATATAGCAAGAAATATGAAAAATGAAGCAATAAACTAGGAATTACTCAAAAGTAAACAATCATAAAATTTCTAATTACATTCATTTACATTTATTAATCATTAAATACATTAATAATGTAAACTAAAGATCTATCTTAACCTCTATATCTCATTGTATAATAGTAAAAAAACAGATGTCTTAAAAGACCATCTTAATAATCGAATGAAATTGTGTCCATTATTGTGCTTTGGCTTTGGAGACTTGTCCTAATCATTCAATAATTCATAATAAACCTCCTGGTAAAGTTCTCAAATTCTAACCCATATGGTTCAACATATCATCAGTTCAATAAATAACGACCCTCTAGGAAATCCCACATAGTCTAACCCCTTTGGTCTCCTATAAAACTAGTCATTTACAAACTAACACCAGGGTAGCTCTCATGCTCATTGCCTCCTTGTCCTACATAAAAATAATAAATTATAACGACCACATGAAATATCTCATAGTCAATTCGCTAGGGTCCAACATTCATTTAATAAAGACCCCCTAGGTAACTCTCATGGTCTAACCCCTCTGTTCTATAACCACCCGAAAACTCTGATAATTAATACCTCTCTGTCCACATAACAACAATGATACATAAATGACCCAAACTCGAGATGCTCTCATAGTCAAATTCCCTATGGCCCAAAATTCACAATTATAATCACAGGAATTTCATATAATCAGTAAATCCATCCTAACAAAACGAGGAATGGAAAACAATTAAATCCAAATAGCCATTCTAGACCAAACGTCCATAATCGGTCAAATATGGGAAAAAACACATAATGAAGTAATACAACCTTATGCATAAGCAATAACCCTTTCTAAATAAAAAAACCATTACATTTATTAAACATGGTTTAATTTCAAAACACGCAATAACCCAAACATGTTTATTAATAACAATAATCATATATAATCCAAAAACAACAATGGAAAGGGAAAACCACATTACTTGATGTTGTACGATGAACAATCTTGAATGACGACGCTTCAATTGGCCTAGAACGATATAGATCTACAAAAAGATTAAAAACATTCATCTTTGAAATACTCATGAGATATGAGTAATTAGGAAGACATGCTCTAGAAAAAGAGTGTACTCGCTGGTTGGAATCCAATGCAACCGACAATGTCTCATTCATAGATCAGACAAAGAACCAAGAGGATCTCGAAGTTCTTCGGGATTATGTGGATCAATTATTCGAAACACGGGGATAAGAAGGGTGTTCTGCATGTGATACGTGACCCCATATCGATTTATCAACTAAAAATAAAATTACATTGTGTGTTCATTTAATGTACATGCCGTGTACTAGCCTCAATTGTCCCACTATTTAGGTGGTCTTCCAGGTCACCTTCACTGCCATGTACTCGGCTGTTACACGACCATGTACTTGGAAATTACACAGAAAATACATGGAAATATGCAAAAACTGAGTACAATGTGTGTACTCAAAATTACAGAACATGTACATAGAAAATTTTTATTTATTCCTTTTTCCTCTAAAACACTAGAAATAAATATCCATACCTAAAATGAACATCTAAGTTCTTAAAAACTTCCCCCTTAAATGAATTCATCCCTAAATTTCCCTTCCAAGGGTGGTAAAGAGGAAACTTCAAAAAACTCTGGCCACTGTGATCGTACGTCAGCCTCCCTCCCCCATGTCTCATCCTGTACTCGTCCGTGATACCATAACACCCTTACCAGAGGAACCAAATTGCCATAGAGAACCTTTGTGCTTCAATCCAGAATCTGAATAGGGTGCTCCTAGAATGATAAATCCACATCCAACTCATCCTCCTCTAGTTTTAAAACATGAAACGAGTCTGAAAACTAATGTCGTAGATGAGAAACATGAAACACGCTGTGCAGTGCCTGGTACCTCTAAGGTATCTGTAACTGATAGGCAACTGGCACAAATCTCTCCAAAACCTCAAATGGCCTAATGTATCTTTGTGAAATCTTCCCCTATCTCTTAATCCTCCGGTGTACCTACCCCATTGTGACACGTAAGAAAACATCATCTTTGACCTCGAACTCTAGAGGTCATCGGCAATGATCAACATAATATTTTCTAGCGAGATTGTGTAATATCCATCCCCTTCTGAATCTTCTCCACCTGATCTATGGTCTCCAGGACAAGATATAGTCCCAACATAGCTGCCTCTCCTACCTACAACCTATATAGAAGTGATCAACATGGACTACAGTACAAATCCTCATAAGGTTACATATGAATCATTGACTCAGAACAGTTATTGTAGGAAAACTCCACTAGGGGAATGTGTCTCTCCCATGAACCTTCGAAATCCAGGATGCATGCTCAAAGCATGTCTTCCAAAACATAAATTATGTGCTTAGACTGGCCATCTGTCTAGGTATGGTAAAATGTACTTGTAATGAACCACCAATTCTCATTGGCTTGAGAGAACAATGAGTCATTAACATGCATTGTGTGACAACCCCAAGATGCCAAATGCTGGAAATAAATGTCGAAGGGTCTCAAATACATGTGGGTGATGATTACCCTTCCAGAAATAAACCAATGAACCTACCAAACATAACCCAAAATTTACTTTATGATGCATGAACAAATGAAAGACAATTCAACAACTTCATGCACTCAAAACCACATCAATGTAAGCAACAACTGAAGGATAACCAAGAATCAAAGTACACAGTAGAAAAACTACACAAGACTCTCTCAAGAATCCATTATCCACAAGATCCACGCTCCAAAATCACCGAATATCCCAAACATAACAAGTTAGTGCTAGACACGTGTGAAAAATTACCTTTGGCCTTGTCTTGGATGATAGAATCTGCAAAATCATCAAAGTTCCAAAGGATGGGTGAGTATAAAACTCACTAGGTTTTCCCAATGACTTCCCTACTCACGCCACTAGGATAGAAGAGTAAGAAACAATTATATAAAATAGTTTATATAAAACAATTTCTCAAAAATAGTTTATAACTAAATATAATCATGTTTTCAAAACCATTCATTACCAATGCATACAAGTGTAATTGAAACCAATTTTTCCCATCAAGATATTTTTCCAGAAAAATAACTAAATAGTCTTTACAACCATTGAAAAAAATCCCAGCCATTCTTCAAACCCATGCAACCAACCATGCATGCTACGTTATGACAGTTCCGTACTCATGAGTGGTTTCTCATCGATATACCAATTCATAACAATGTAATTGTTTCCCATGTGCCATTAATCCTTGGGCACCGAGCACAAGGTCATATTTCAACCAAGACCCATATATGAAATTCCCATGTGCCATTAAACCTTCAGCACCGAGCACAAGGTCATACTTCAACCAAGCCCCATATATGCAATACGAACACACAACACATATGCCAAATGATCAAGAAAAAATAAACCTATCAATAAAAACACTTTTATATTGAAAGATATTTCCATAAAAACCATTTCAATGTCAAACCATTTAAACTCCAAACCATTTCAATAAAACTCCATTTTTATTGAAAACCATTTCTATTGAAAACCAATTTTTAATCAACAATTTAGAAATTCTAGAAAATCCATAATTTAAAATCATCATTTTAAATTAAACCCCCTTTTGCACAACTATTCACCATGATCACGCAATTTAACAAAAACCATAAATCATCACAAATGAATATTTTCCATGAACTTCACAATCAATAAAGCAATTTGAATCTATTCCAATCAATTATAGAAAGTGGAGTCGAGAGAGAAGCCACCTACCTAGATGGTTTTGATGTAACTTTAAGAACATACGAAGAACGCACAAGGAAACAGGTCGATTCTCCCATAGCGGCATTAGATCTCTTATCCTAGCAAGATCATGACTCAACATTGAAATATTTGGAATCAAAAAATGGAGATCTACCCACTATAGGTTCAGATCTGTATATTAATGGAGATAGGAGAAGTAGATCTCAGAAGATATAAGAAAACCTGACAAATTTGTAAAGAATAGTGACATACATCAAGAATGAAACTTGAAATTACAATGAGAAGGCTCAATAATGGCTTCAACTCGTGTGTGAATGACTCTCTAGCCTTATAGTAAGAGTATTCTCAAATTAGAGGAATTTTTAAGGCAAAATGAAATAGATAGAGAAAAAACAATTAAGCCCCTAGAAAATAGGATCTAGATTTGAACTCTGCCCAAGATTTGACCACAGGGTTTATGCCAAACATGTATGGATCATGCAACCTTCCTTTTGGTCCCAAAACTCCGTAAAAAACCCCCAAATGCTTCCATCCATCCCCTTTACCCTTTTTATGGAAACATCCCAATCTTTGGAAACACCCCACTTTATGGAAACAACCCACTTTTTGGAAACACCCCAATTTAGGGAAACACCCCACTTTATAGAAACTCTATATATCATGGAAACTCTCTATTTTATAAAAACTCTCTATTTTATGGAAAATCAATATTTTATGGAAACTCTCTATTTTATGGACAATCGTTATTTTATAGAAACTCTCTATTTTATGGAAACCCAATCAGAGGCACACCAATTAAATAAATGGGAGGAAAGGGGGTTATGTACCCGAAACTGGGGGTATTACATTCTCCCCACCATTTTCGTTCCGTCTTAGGAAAGTAGAAAGCCCTTGTTGACCAAAAAGAGTTCCGACCACTGCTATTTCATTTCCTTCTCATGTTCCCAAGTCACTTCCTGAATCTGACAATGTTGACATAAAACCCGCACTAGGCCGGTGCTTTTCCCACACAATACTTTCTCTTGTCTATCTATGATTTGCACTGGAATATGTACTAGTGATGCTACTGATTCTTTCTCAATGTGATCCCATATAATCACATGGTCATGATCAGGGTGATAATTTATCAACTGGGATACATGGAACACATTATCCACTGAACTAAACCATGGTGGTAAGGCCAACTGATATGCCACCTCTCCAACCCATTCCAGTATCTGAAATGTGACGATGTATCTAGGAGATAACTTTCCCTACATGCCTAAAAGATGATGTCCAAGCCTTGGAGAGATCCTCATGAATACATGATCACCCACAACAAACGACAATGGTATTCGATGGTGATCTGCATAAGATTTCTGACGACTCTAGGCTTTCTCCATCCTCTTTTTATTCAACTGGATCTTCTCTGTTGTTTCTTGGACAAGGGTTGGCCTGACTAGTGACGTTTCACCCATTTCCACCCATCATAATGGAGAACGAAAAGGATTCCCATACAATTCTTCAAACAGATCCATGCGTATTGAGGCTTGATAGCTGTTATTTTATGATAACTCCACTAATGGTATATGCTCCTCTCATGAGCCACAAAAATCCGTTACACAAGACCGCACCATATCTTCCAAAGTTTGTATCATCCACTCAGATTTCCCATCCATTTGAGGATGATACATGTTGCTCATACTCAACTGAGTTACGAGGGCTTGCGGTAATGATTTCAAAAAACGAGATGTGAACTTCAGATCACTATCTGAGACTATTGACACGGGTACACCACAACTCTTTACCATTTCTCAGATATAGATTTTTGAAAGATCCTCCACCATATGAGTTTCAAGAATAGGGATGAAATGGTCCCACTTGGTTAGATGATCCATTATCACCCATATGGCATCGTGTTTTTAGACTGTTCTTGGAAGACCTGTAACAAAATCCATTGCTATTTGATCCCATCTCCACACTGGGATAGGAAAATATTGTAACATACTAGCTGGTCTCTAATGCTCTGCTTTAACATGCTGACAAGTTAAGAACCACCAGATGAAATCTTCCACCTTCCTTTTCATACCGCTCCACCAAAACTACACCTTTAATGCCTTATAAATCTTCTTTTTACCTGGATGTCCAACCCATCTTGAATGGTGGTAAAAATGAATGAGTTTTCCTTGAAAACCCGTAGGTACAACCATTTGATATCTGAAACACAAAATTATACCCCCATCATTTTTCCATCCCTCAATGTTCTCCCCACCATTGAGTTTTGATCTTAAAAACTGAAACTCTGCATCTAATGTTTGTTCCTCTTTCATCATTTTTACTAAATCCAGAACAATTGTAGGAGAAAAGAAAACTAAAACATCACCTCGGTCTTCACATTCCACAAGCGTGTCGGCTAAGACCAACATCAATTGCTATTCATCTGATACTTCTTTAGCCAACTGAGTATATAACTTTCTACTCAATGAATCCGCTACCAAATTTCCTTTCCCAAGTGTGTACATCAAGTCAAAGTCAATGATTTGGAGATAATATATCAATATCCTTTTCCTCAGATTCAAATATCTCTATGAGAAAATGTGTTTCAAGCTTTTTTTATCTATAAACATAGTAAATTTATCACCCAATAGATAATATCTTCATGGTTTTAAAGGATATATGACTGATGATAACTCCGAATAATGTGTTGGGTAATTCTTCTCATGCACCCTCAACTTCCTGGAACCATAAGAAAATACATGATCTCTTAGCATGAGAAGATAACCAAAACATGATCCTGAAGCATCACAATACACCACATACCCCTGTCCTGATTCTAGAAAGATCAAGATAGGTGCCGATGTAATCCAGACATTCATTTCCCAGAAAGACTTCTAACATTTTTCGGTCCATTGGAATGGATCATTATTCTTTGTCCAAGCTGTCATTAGTGAATCCAGTCGTGAGAAATCACACACAAAGCATCCGTAGTAACCACCTAGAACAAGAAAACTTCGTATCTAAAACAAATTCTTTGGTGGTTTCAAATTGATAATGGATTATTTCTTTTCAGGATCAACATAAACACATTTCATAGACATGACATGGCCAAGGAAACATAAATTCTGTATCCAAAAATCACACTTTGATAATTTGGGATACAAATGATGATCTCTCAACATTTTTAACATTGTTTCCAGGTGCACCTCATGATCAATCCTTGTCTTTGAATAAACCAAAATTCCATCCAAAAACACCACAACAAATGATTCCAGATATTTTTTAAATATATGATTCATCAATTCCACGAAGACCGCTGGTGTATTCCTTAGATCGAGAAGGCATGAATATATATTCATAGTGTTCATATCTACTTCTAAAAGCGGCCTTTGGAATATACTATTTTCGAACGATCAATTATTAATATCCCTATTGCAAGTCAATCTTGGAGAACCACTAAGCTCCCCTTAATTTATCGAATAGATCATCAATGTGTGGAAGTTGATATATATTCTTTATCATAACTTGGTTAAACTTGCGATAATAAACACACATACAGAGAGTTCCATCTTCCTTCTTCATGAACAAAACTGGTGCTTCTCATGGAGATGTACTTGGCCAAATCAAACCCTTGCTTTCCAGATCCTCTAACTGATCTTTTAATTCCCGTAACTCTGTTGGTTCCATCCTATAAGATGGAAGGGAAATATTACAGGTCCTCAGAAGGAGATTAATTGTAAACTCCATTTCCCTTAGAGGTGGTAAACCTGAGAAGTTCTTGGGAAGGACATTTGAAAATTGATCCACAATAGCTAGAAAACTATTTTTCTCGATCTCTTTCATTGATGCTAAAGTCAACGCTTCTAATTGGTAAGAGATCATTACCACCATTGGGGACAACAAGCTCCATGCACCCTTCTTTACAATCCTCTCTCCTCTAAAGATATGCTTGATGCCATTCTCAGTCATGGAACTAATTTTTCTCCTATAACAGTAGATTTGATCCTTGAACATTCTCATCCAATCCATACCTAAGATTACATCATAGACATTCATCTCTTAAATTGAGAAGTCCCATTTCAAATCTGTCCTATTAATAGTTTTAGAAAATGCTCTACACATGAAGATTGAACATTCACTTTCACCAATAGAAGTTTGGAGTGTTTTCACAGAAGACATCATCTCATGTTTTAAGCATATAGAATAGGTGTACCGCTTCTTATTTATCTTATTATTAGAGTTCATAGCTCCTCTAGTGAAGAAAAACATACTTCCTCGACTTAGATTTTCTGCAATGACAGATATCGTAAATGGAGTATCCAGTTGCAGTCCCAACTCAATGGTTTGAAAAGCCTGAGTGATGCTTTGGAAAAACTTTTGGTTCACCTATGGCTCATGTGCAACCAAATTATCAATAGGCTCTAATGACTTGTTCTTATGATGCCTATTGGGTGCCATTTTCTAAAACAATGAAAAACTCTATAAGTCTCACCCTCTAGAAACTGATGGCTTAGCATTTCAAATTATATCACATCAACTATCACAACATTGTCTTCCAAAACAACCTTTTTCACATGTTCAACTATTTTTTGAAACACTTAACAAGATTTTGAAAATTAAACCATTTTAAAAATAAGATAAGAATTTTCTTATTCAAAATCGTTCATTTGAAAACCAATTCCATTATTTTTCAAAATTTAACACATTTTTTTTCAAAAGTTGAATCATTCCACGAAATGATATATGCACTCCTAGTGGGAAGTCATTCCTCTACAATGCATGTCATGCTCGTCTCATTGGCTAAACCCAGGAAAATGAGATTTCAAAATTCTAGAAGTATCTCCAAACAGTTATTTACCCAACTCTTTGGGACTTGAAGTTCATTATAAAAGTGTTAGCTACATCCTTTTATGATATACATTTCACGTTCTGAAAATTGTACTCCTTTCTAAGATTCCCACCCAAGGAATATGAAAGAAGGGATTTCATCTCCAAAACTAGGAATATCGATGACTACTTGTTAGGAAAGGACCGAACAAGCTGATACCATTTGTAATGACCCATCAATTCTCATTGGCTTGAGAGAACAATGAGTCATTACTAGGCCTTAAGAGACATCCCCAAGACGCTAAAGGCTATAAATAATTCCAAAGGGTTTCAAATACAAGTGGGGGATGATTTACCATTTATGAAATAAACCAATAAACCAGCCGACCATAACTAAAAATTCACTATATGATTCATGAACAAATGAAAGATAACTCAAAAACATAATGCGCTCAAAATCACATCAAAGTATGCAACAACAGAATGATAACCAAGTATCAAAGTACACTGTGGAAAAACTACAGAAGACTCTCTCAAGACTCCATTCTCTACAATATCCAAGATCCAAAATCTCCAGAAAACCCAAACATCATGAGGTAGTGCTAAACACGTGTGAAACATTATACTTTCCCTTATCTTGGAAGATAGCATCTGCAAAACCAACAAAGTTCCAAAGCAGGGGTGAGTATAAAACTCAGTAGGTTTTCCCCAATGACTTTCCAACTCACGGAACTAGGATTGAAGAGTTAACTACAATTATATGAAATAGTTTATATAAAAAAATTTCTCAAAAATAGTCTTTAACTAAATATAAAGAATTTTCCAAAACCATTCATTACCAATGAATACAAGTGCAATTGAAATTTTTTTCCCATCAAGATATATTTCCAGAAAAATAACTAAACAATATTCAAAACTATTCCAAAATATCCGTTTATCGGCATACCAAAACATTCCTCAAACCCATGCAACCAACCATGCATGCTACGTTATGAAATTTCCATACTCATTGAGTTGTTTCTCTTCGATCTACCAAGTCATCACAAAGTAACTGTTTCCCATGTGCCATTAATCCTTTGGTACCGAGCACAAGGTCATATTTTCAACCAAGCCTCATATATGAAATTACCATGTGACATTAAACCTTTGGAACTGAGCACAAAGTCATATTTCAACCAAGCCCCATATATGAAAAATGAACACACAACAGATATTAAAAATGATCAAGCCAAAATAAACCTTTCAATAAAAACACCTTTTTATCGAAAACGGCTAACATCCAAACCATTTCAATGACAAACCATTTCAACTCCAAACCATTTAAAAAACTCCATTTTTATTGTAAACCATGTCTATTGAAAACCCATTTTTCATCAACCATTTAGAAATTCCAAAAAATCCATAATTTTAAATCATCACTTTAAATTAAACCCCATTTTGAACAACTATTCACCAAGATCACGCAATTTCACAAAAACCATAAATCCCCAAAAATTAATATTTTTACATGAATTTCACAATCAATAAACCAACATGAATCTAAGCCAATAAATTCTAGCAGGAGGAGTCCAGAGAGAAGCCACCTACCTTGATGGTTTTGGTGAAACATTAACAACAGACGAAGAATGCACAAGGATGCGGGTCGATTCTCCAAGAGCGGCCTTAGATCGCTTATCCAAGGAAGATCACGACTCAAAATTGAAATATTTGGCATAAAAAAATGTTGATCTACCCAATATTGGTATAGATATAAGAAACAATGGATATCAGAGATGTAGATCTAAGAAGATATATGAAAACATGGCAAATATGTAAATAATGGTGACATTTTTCAAGAATCGGATTCTAAATTACCAAGGGAAGGCTCCATAATGAATTCAAATCATGTGGGAAGGTTTCTATAGACTTATAGGGAGAGTAATCATGAATTAGGGGCATTTTGAAGCCAAAAAAAATAGAGAAAAATGAGTAAGCTCCTAGAAAATAGGATCAAGATTTGACCTTTGCGCAAGATTTGACCACACGGTTTGTGAAAACCATGTATGGGTCATAAAACCTTCATTTTGGTCCCATAAATCCCTAAAAAAACCCCAAATTATTTATTCCATCACCTTTACCCCTTTTTATGCAACGATCAAGATTTATGGAAACACCCCACTTTACGGAAACAACCCACTTTATGGAGACACCTCAATTAATGGAAACTCTCTATATTAGGGAAACTCTCTATTTTATGGAAACTCTCTATTTTATGGAAACTCTATATTTTATGGAAAGTCATTATTTTATGGAAACTCTCTATTTTATGGAAACCCAATCAAAGACACACCGATTAAAAAAATTGAAGAAAGAGGATTATATACCAGAAACTGGCAGTACTAGAGTACTCAGAAGTACCTGTGTACCAAAATGTATATATAGTCCCTTCCAGACACGTTATGTAAACTGTGAATTCCTATTTGAAATGATAGAGTGAGGAACCCCATGAAAACTTAAAATATCTATGATGTACAACCTCTGAATCTAATTAACATTGGTGGTTTCCTCAATCGGTAAGAAGTGTGAAACCTTTGTGTGTCTGTAAACTACTACCCAAAATACATCATTCCTTCAAGGCGGCCTCAGTAAACCTATCAAAAAATCCACAGGGACACCATTAAAATTCCACTTAGGAATGGGTAACTGCTATAAATGCTCTGATGGTCACTGATGATCCGCCTTCACAAACTAAAAGGTGAAACATATCATAAAAAACTTCTACACTCCTCATCATACCCAGCCACCAAAACTGATGGAGTCGATCTCAATACATCTTTGGGACAGCAGGATGAAATTCCCACACTGAGGAATGAAAATATCACATCAACTCCTCACGTATGTTTGGTGACACCCATACACGTCCATGAGAACGCAAGACCTCATCATCGCCTACGGTCCACCCAGGTGCAGGGTCCCAACCGTACACAATCTCTTGTAGGATTAGGCCTTCGGAATCTAATAGCTCCCTCATTCAGACTCGATCCAGTAGAGTAGAGGTAAATGCTGTAGAAGGAAGAGATGAATGCCTCAGTCTATCATGCACCTCTAAATGAATCTCAGAGAATAGAGGCAAAAGCTGCCAGACACTACTAGACTCTTGAACTACCTGTCTCTAAGTACTCCTACTCAATGCATTAGCCACTGCATTTCATTTCCTAGGCGTGTAGGAAAGCTAAAAATCAAAAGGGTGAAGGTACTCAACCCATATTCATTGTCTTAATTTCAGATCATTCTGAGTAAAATTATACATGAGGATTTTATGGTCAGTGTATACCACCAAATGTTGTCCCAAAAGTTACTGTATCCAATATCATAAAGCATTCACAACTACAGCTAACCCATGATCATGCATTGGGTAGTTCCTCCCACGTGTCCTCAACATCCAAGACCCATATGCAATGACTCCTTCCCCATGTATAAGCACTTCTCCCAGCCTGATACCTGATGCATCGTAGCATACAGTCTAACTGTTTCCGACTCCAGAAAAATCATTATCGGTGATAAATTCAATATCTATTTCATCTCCTTAAATTTTGAATCACTAGAATCTATCCACAAGTACTTTACACCCTTCTTAGTCAGGCCCGTATGTGGCACAGCCATGTGGGAAAAGTGCAGAATAAAATACCTATAGTAGCCATCCAGCCATAGAAAACTCTGTATCTCAAAGAACGTATTTGGGTACTACTTGGAAACTACTAAAAAAACTTTATTTGGGTCTATTGATACTCCTGTCTCTGAGATAACATGACCCAAGAAGTGAATCTGGTCTATTCAAAAATGGAATTTTGAGAGATTAGAAAATACTAGATGCTCTCTAAGTCTACTCAATATAATATCAAGATGGATGGAATCAGTGTGTAGAGTGTGATAGTACACAAAGTTATCATCCATGAAAACAACCACAAAAGAATCCAAGTAAGGAAAGAACACACAGTTCATAAGTTTTCTGAAAACTGTTGGTGCGTTCGTAAGACCGAACAACATAACCAAATACTCTTATAGACCATACCTAATCTAAAAGGTTGTTATAGGTATATATGATGGTCTAACATGCAACTGATGATAACTAGATCTCATGTCAATCTTAGAGAACACCCAGGCTCCTCGAAGCAGGTCAAAGAGATCATCAATCACTGGTAAGGGATATTGGTTCATGACGGTAAAATGGTTCAGCTTCTTATAATCCACACAATGTCTGAGGGTACTATCCACTTAATTTAGAAGAAGGACATGTGAACCCCAAGGAGATGTACCGGGTCAGATGAAACCCTTTTCCTATAAATCCTCTAACTGCTTCTTAAGCTCCTATAACTCTAGTGTAGGCTTCCTATAAGAAGGAATGGACATTAGTGCTGCTACTAGCCCAATCTCAATAGATAAATATATCTCAATCTCAAGAGGTAAACTTGAAATGTCATATGGAAAGGCATCAATGAAACGGTACACCACTGGAAGAAATTCCATCTGTGAAGTTCCCTGGTCATCCAGATACAGACTACAAATATGGGCTATATTTCCTCCCAACCCATGGTGGTCAGGCCTAGCTTTACTCGCCTAGACATCCCACCCACCCATTTGTAGGAATTACCTACTCTCTATTGATGTGAAACTCACCCTACAATGATAACAGTCCACAAAAGGCTTGAATGGTGACCTACCAATCCATTTCGAGAATAACATTGAAGCCTATCATATCTAAGACGTAGAGGTCCCATAAAAAGTTACACCCACTAACCTCAAGAGGGATCTCCTTGCACTTTCGTACACTTTCCTTTCTAATCACCAATAGAGTTACTAGTGTCATGACATTACTAAAAGTAAATATACATAGCTCAAGATTCTCCACAATGGAAATAGAAAGAAAACTACAGGAAACCCCTATATCAAATAGAGCAGAAGATAAAACTGAGGAAACTAGAACCATACCTTTAAATGTAGTGGGTTCAGTATCTCTCTCTTTATAGGTCTACTCCCTTGCAAATATCTAACATGTAAGGAAGCCCATCAACCCTTCCTGAATTCCCTGAGTTGATCCACCCTATTTGCGTTGTCAAACTTCCTTCTGGCTACCATTACCATGAACACCTCCCCGGCCTGAATGAACTAACACATTCCAGTTCCCTAATTGATGACAAACCGGTGGTCCTACTCTTGAACATGGAGTCATAAAAAACCCCTATCACTATTTTATGGTGAAAACATCCTGAAAAACCACTGAAGATATCCCATCTTCTATAGGATCGACACTCGGCTGGGTCCTTCGGGAAATGTGGTCTCATATGCTCATCTTCCTTCACTAGTAGCATACCACCTGAGTACCTAAAGAAATATCACATGAAAGCTACCTGCGGTGCTTCCTGGTATCTGTCGAAGGAGAACCATCTCTATATGTTGAACCACCCTGGCTCTCAACTCACAACATCCTCATATTGCCCTCAGTAATCAACGCCTGGTTCACTATAGTTGTCACCATTGTCAGACTGAAACCATTCACCTATGGATGGATGTCATATTTGAGACCATCCTCAAATCGCGGAGCAAAAGATAACTTGTCACCTCCCAGAATAGGTGAGAAGCACTACAACTATGTAAAACAAGATAAGTAATCCATCAATAAAAAATTGCCCTACTTCAAGTGCATGAACTCTCAGGCTCGATCAACACTCAACATTCTGGGGTAGAAGTAATCATCGAAGGACCTCTGAAACTCTTCCCAAGCCATATCCCTATGAAATCCCGATTGTGAGATAACATCCCACCATATATTGGTGGAATTAGGTAGCATGTATGTTTCAAGCTTCACCCTTATCTCCAGAGGCATCTACAGATGCGCAAAGATAGAAAGCATGGCCTCCAACCATGGATCTGCATATTATGGTCCTCCATCCCCTTAAAAAAAAGGAGGATGCTGCTGCTGGAATTCCTATGTCAACTTTTCCATAGTAGGGGTAGGATGCGATGCTCCCTGAGAAGTCTGTAACATCCTAAAAAATCCTTTATAGAACCATGCATCCAAACTTGCATCTGGTATAACTGTCAGTGCCAATATGGGAATGACGGGATGATATGATGGTAGTCCCTGGTCTACCCTTTCCGGTGAATGATCATCACACTGTACCTGGAACACAACTGGAGGATGTGTTGTTGGCATAAATTTTCATGGTCAAGCACACACCTCAGTTCAAGATTATTATGGACAACATGTTAAAGGTGAATGATGGGAATAAGAGAAAAATGAATTCAAGTTTTACAAAATAGGGTTACAAGAAGTGTTCCCTTAAAAATCTAACATGGTGTGTAGCTCTTCCAATCCTATTATTGAAACACCCATTACACACGACATGTTCCTCCTGAGACACGACAGGTACATTAATGTTCCCTCCTACCTATGTAATTCTATATTTCTAGAACAACACGGTTCTCTCCTGGGTAACACTACACAATGTGTTCACCCTAGAAATGGTGTGTGCTACTTATGTTTTAACCACTCGTGTTGTTATTCACACAATTATATACATGTTTGACTCTACATAACCTGAATAAATGAGACACTGTGCGTACAACCCATGTTTCAAACCCTACATCATTATTCACATGGCCAGACCCAAAATATTTATGGCACGATGTGTACTCCCAATACATAGAATGTTCTACCAAACAATTATAAATCCTATTTTTCTAATCACATAGTCAGTCACACATTTAAGTACTAAAAAACATATACATACGGTATGTGGTGTGTACTTAAGAAAAGATGTTTCTTCTAGAACACAAGAACACATGGTGTGTGTTTGTAACCTCAAACATCGTGTTGTCCGGATTTATGGATAGTAGGCCTCTGAAATTTATCTGGAACTATTAAAAACATAAAATTTTATGTAAGGCATGACAAATTATGACCCATGGGAACCCATACTCTCCACAAATCAAATGTTTTCATCCTTTGTCACATCATAACTTGAAAAAATTAAATTAATGTTAAAAAATGATCCACTAAATTCTAATCCAAGGGGGCCCATAACACTTCAGGGGCCAAAGATTGGCATCCATCCAAATGAAACATTAAATATTCAATACCCTATCAAAAAAGCAGGTATTCTATAATGGAATATATCACAATAACATGCATATACAGCACAACATCTATCACAGTGACATGTAATCAGTAATTCACTGTAAATGGCATGACAATAATTCATGACATGTGATCTATAGAATGTTCTTATACGAAGCATGAGATTTAATAACCTCATCTCATCTAGTTGAAACAGAAATAGAACTATAATGATATCAATAGTAAAAACACAAAACAATTGGGTCCCCCAAAGGTAAAATCAAATAATCTTTAACAGTTGAAAAACCAGAAATAAAATTGCAATGTACGAGGTAACTTGGCTTTTCCCATTACACTAGTTAGCTACTCCCAGAAATAGATTACTAAAAATTACCTATTCCTTCATATCACTATCTATAGAATCCAAAGAGTAAAAAAAATAGAAAAGAAACTCCTTCGATAACACATTTTAATATATCGGTCCCGGGTGTCGCCCAAGGGTGTCTCGTACCCGATTGGTCATATGACCGCAAGAACATTTCCCCAAATGCCAGAGGCTTCGAACTAGCATCGAAGGCCAAGGATTGATAATGGGGATACTATTACCTCATTATAAGAGTATGAATAATAGAATACCAAATAGTAACCAATAGCGAAAGCAGTAATACCATACAACAAAAGTAAGTAGGTGAAGTATGATATTATTATAAAAAATAAAGCATATATAAATGATGCATGTCACATTTGTCTAGGAAATAATCCAATAAAGGAAAAATATTAGAAATATAATACTAAAACCAAATTATAGAATATCCGTAATCTTTGATAGCATTGCAAGACTCATCTTGGTCCCATGCTCCCCAGCTCGAACAACAATCAATTATCTAATGAAGAAGGGCGCCTTCCATTATCTATTCCTACAATCATATAATCTATTTTGGTTTAAAAGGATGAACCAAAATGGTTTTGAGACGAATCCTAGTTGGAGACCACCAAAATATATGTTTCTAATGTTTAATGAATATATATAGCAAGAAATATGAAAAAAAAGAAAAAAAAGGATGCACTCAAAAGTAAACAATCCCAGAGCTTCCAATTACAATAATTTACTTTTATTAATTATTAAATCCATTGAATAGTGCATCCATGGGTTCAATACTAATCCATGTATCACCTTTTATAAGAGTAATAAATAGACGTCTCAAAAGACCATATTAACAAACAAATGAAACTGAGGCCAGGCTTGTGCTTTGTCTTGGGAGACTCATCACAATAATTCAACCATTCATAACCAGTCCCCTGGGATATTTCTCATAGTCTAACCCCTTTAGTTCAATACACAACCAATTAAATAAATAATTACCCTCTGGGAAAGATCACACAGTCTAACTCCATTGGTCCCCTATATCACTAGTCCTTTTCAAATGACCACCAAGGAAACTCTCACGGTCAATTCCCCCTGGTCTACATAGAAACAATAAAGTATAATCACCAACTAGAAGCTCTTATAGTCAATACCATATGGTCTAACATTCATTTAATAACAATCATCTGTATAGCTCTCACGGTCTAACACTTCTCGTCTACGACCACCCAACAAATCTCACAGTCAATACCACTGGGTCAACATAACAAAAATTCATACATAAATGACCCTAAATTGGGAGTATCTTGTTGTAAAATTCCCCTTGGTCAATATTTACCAATGTGAATCACATTTATTTCATATAATAAGTAACTACATCCTAAAAAATCAAGTCTTGGAAAACAAAGAAATCCTAATAGACATTATAGAACAAATATCCATAATCAGCCAAATAAAGAAAACACACCCATAATCAAGTTATAAAACGTTATGAATAAGAAATATCCCTTTATCTATCAAATAAACCATTACATATATTAAAAAAGGATAAATTCCAAAACACGAAGTACCCCAAACATTAGTATTTTTCACTATAAGCATATATAATCCAAATACAGCCAGCAAAAGCCACAGACCACCTACATTGATATTGTATGACGAGCACTATTTAACCTAAACCATTGAATCAGCCTATAAAAACATTGATATACAAAAATGGTAAAAATTATCACCCTTAAAATACTCATGGGAGAGGAGGAGTCATGAAGAATGGATATAGGGAAAGAGAAAACTCACTAGGGGGATCCCAATACAACTGACGACGTCTCAATCAGAGCTTGGATGATGAAATGGGAGGAGGTTGAAGTTCTTCAGCATTTCATCACTCTCTTGTACGAAACATGGGGAGAAGAAGGGAGTTCTTGATGTGAGACGCAAACTCGCATGAATTTTCCAAATAAAAAGAAAATTACATGGCATGTTTATTTAATGTACATGCCATTTACTAGCATCAACTAGCCCCCGCTTTAGGCAATCTTTCTAGTCACCGACACAGCCATGTACTCAGCCATTACATGACTATATGCGGCAACTAGGTACACAACATATTATCAAAAGTACACGGTGTGTACTTAGAAAATTTTCATTTCTTCATTTTCCTCTAAAAAACATAAAATAGAGATCCATACCTAAAATGAAGATCCGGGTTCTTATAATAACAAATTTAGGCACATGGAAAATATGATATGAAATTTCAATAAACTAATGAAAAAACAAAATAAAATAATATCATGATCGATATTAAACCAAGATACCAACATTTTTACCAATTATTTTCCATGATTTCCATGGTAGGTAAACTACAAGATGGGTAGGGGTGGGGGAGGGGAGAATTGTAGTCTAAAATGTGACTAACAATTTTTCACCCCCACATGTACTTATAATAACTGAATCAATAAGTTTTGTTAAACCCTTTAATTGAAAATCAAAAATAGATTAGAGTAAAATTATGTAAGGTTAGAGAAAATGAAAATTCTAAAAATTTAATAATATTATTAAAAATTAAAATGAAAAAGAAAATAAAAATAATTACTTAACATAATAAGCATAGTGTAAATTAAAAAATTACATATTAATAATCAAAAAATTAGGTACCACTAAAAAGATAATATTACTCACCCTTTTAACTCAAAGAATTAGGGAAATCATAAACCTGATTCATGGTATCCTCAACATTAGCCTTTCAGTAAGTCTGTATTCAAATTCCCTGGAAGGGCTCAACTTATCCCATCAGTAGGTATAAATATACTACTTCAAACTAGAATCTCATATTTATCTTCATGATCAACATTATGAATATAAAATTTACTTCCAAAACATAAAATATCATGATTAAGAAGGGTTATATATAGATATTTATTCCTCCTCATATGTTCTCAATCCCAAAAGATTAGAAACTCAGTGATTACAAAAGCATGTCAAGAGTTTTATAATGAAAATTTCACAATAGATCTCTTAGTGAAAACAGTAAAAAATTAATTGAATTTGGAGATATATCATAAAAACCTGCAATTGTTAGCCTCAACATATTGAAAAAACACAAGTGTATATCAATACACCATATGTTCCCCAATGTTGTGGTCTTAATAATTAGAAATTATCAGAAGTTCAAATTCCACATTCATCGAGATTAATTATAGATGAATCAAAATAATATTCATTATTATCAAATGAAATAATAAATTCATTAAAAGTTCAATAATTATAGTTACGCCTCACAAAAATATGTAAATCTGATGGATCAAACTAGGATAGAAGAAATTAGTCCATTATATTTTCTCTATGTAAATTATATTCATACAAGATCAAAAATTAATGAAATATGATTTTTGTTCTAGATAAATAAAATCATAATAAAACATTAAGATAAATTAAATTATAATTTTAGTGTATTTCTATTTTAAAAAATAAAGATAAACTGGATCTCTGATTGAATAGGCTACTACACATTAAAATGATGTGTATATCCTACTATATGTTGTGTATCATGGTGTTCCATGGATAAAATTCATTATATAGTGTGTATTAATTACATTTTTCATACTTTGAACAAACAATTTCTGTGATTCCTATGAGGAAAACTGAGTGGGGTTACATGGCATGTATTCCAGTTACATGCCATATACCATTGTCAAATCGCATGCCAACTGGATGTCAATACATAGTGTGTAATGAAATAGTGTATCGAACCCCCCACATAATGTATCCTGATTCGTGTGTCTCTCCCTTATGTGGTTTTCCATTGGTACACTATATGTATATTTTCACAACTCACCATGTATCTATGTCATGTAGTTATAATCATCAGCTCATACTGATGGGATATTCATGTTCTTGTCATCTAATCTTGTTATATTATTAGTCATATGAAGTCAAATGATCATCATGTATGAAATTTTTGATTATAAAATTAAAAATTGGAAATTAATTTCTATTAGAACACATGTGTAATTAATCAAAAATTAATAAATAATTAATAATTATTATGTGACCCCTATGATACCTTTTTAGGTTTTGGGGAATAACGGAAGTTGTCCGGCACATGACCAAAAATTGAATTCATCTATTTCTCAAACTAAATTCTTAAAATTGGAAGATAATGAATTCAAAATATTTAAAAATAGTATTTTTTAACATTTAATTTATAATTAATTAATTAGCATGTCTTACCACACCTAATAATTTTTTCATTATTGGTGAAACTAATTGAACTATATGTTGCACCTTCACTGTAACAAATAGTCCAAAGTAGAAATTATCTATTACTATCCACATGTTCCCCAAGAATCCATGAATATCATTGATGTAACTCCAAATATTAGAAAGAGGTTCCAATCATCTTTCACTTTTTGTTGTTGATTTAAACATGAATCCCTTTGGTGTTTTAGAATTATTTTTGATTTGAATGGATTTTATAGAGAGGAGGAGGATTATATTCTATCAATAATGAGATCCTTCTTGAGAGAAATATCATTATACTTGAGTGAATACTTAAGAGTGTACAATTGTGCATAATAATTCTCATTTTATGAAAATATATAAGTGGGTTAATATACTTAGGGTCAAATAATTATTTATTAAATATATTCCCTTGACTAATATTTATATTTTAAGTAAACCCCATGATGAGTAGTTGTAAAAATAATAATTTGAATAATGGTAATTACTTATCAAAAAATAACTTTCATATTATTAAAATATCATTTTCATAAAAAATAAAATTAATATTTATCTAAATTATATGGAAAAAAATATATCATTTTGATCATGTCATTTAATTAATCCCATTAATTCTCATATAAATTTATCAAACCATTAATAATAAATTCTTACTATATTATATATTAATTAAATAAATAAATATTATATTCATTTACTAGAAAATAAATATTTATTTAATATTCAGCCCATATATATTCCAACTGGAATACATGGTGATTGAATCTATTTGATCGACATTACCTGATTAAGTGTTGTTCTATAGTTTTGAGAATAATATTTATCACACATTAAATATAAATATAATTTAACATAGATTATTGACAAACATAGTGTGAAATCCTTTTAGCCTCCTTTTCAGCTGCGTTACGTGGTCTTGACATAAGTCCAAGATTAGTATATAGAAACATGGAAAGTCACCCATAGAAAAATAAATTAGTGTTTCAATGAAAATAAACTCTCACATAGGATCAATATGTAGTATTGTCCCATTATCTTGATATATCATCAAACGTGATGCATATTAGTTTCATCAACATATATTCTTGATAAATCATTCATTCACTCTCTAAAATTAACTGTTTGATAAACTACCATTTCCATGGACATAATCAGATATTTTTATTTCTATAATGTGACACCCCACCCCTACTGATTATCATGGGAAGTTAAAAAATTATTTTAAACTTATTTGACATTCCTAGGACACCAAATGTTAGAAATAAATTCCATAGGCTTAAGAAACAATTTGGGACCACTTTCCCTTCAACGAGAAAACAATCCGAAAATAGTGAATAATGAAAATCCAATCCTCTAAATTATACATGAAAACACAATCCAAGAACACAATGAAATAATAATAAAATTCACTATCATATTAAAAAAAGAAAATAAAAAAGGTTCAAGGATTAGACTCAAAATAAAAATATATGGGCACCAAAGAGGATCCATCATAATCCTAGATGCAGACACTATCGTGATCCAGTTTCAGAAACCCAACCATGATGCCAATGATCACCACTAGATAAATAAAAAACATGAACCTTACCTATTTCATGGTACATGACATTAATGAATTCAATAATGTTCCCAAGCAGGTGGTGAGTATGTCTCTCAGTGGTATTTCTTCAAATACATACCATCACATGGTAGTATGAAATGACATGTTTTCAGATTTTATATAAAAACAAAGGGTGAGAATATCAAATCTATTTATCAAAAGAAAAAAATTAAAGAAATCAATTTAATAATCTCAATAACTTCAATTCATTTCTCAATTTCCACTTGGAATACCTAATTCATTCCCCATGCGCACACACACACCAGAATTCGGAATGACAATACCCACAGTAACAAGAGGAAATATGTCTTTCCCCATGTCTCCACTAGGTGATATCCCTTTGTACCTTTCCTTTCACAACATAAATCCAATTATATTTCATCAAGGATAAAAAAAATAAAATATAAACAAATACCCCCATGTATTCCCATACCATCATCCATATCAAATAGATTTTCGAAAAAAAATATTTATTATAAAAAAATATTTGACAACCTTTAATTAACACATATCAAGAGAATATTTCAAAACTACCATTTTGAAATAACTTCAAACAAGTGTTATACACATAAAATACCTAAGATATTTACAATAAAAGAACTAAATAAAGTTATCAATATTCAATCCAATAAGTTCTAAAATAGTATATTGGGAGGGAATCCACCTACCTTGATTATGAATAATGAAATGGATATTAAATAATTCTATGGATCAACCCCTTATATTAGTTTCTCTATACAAACCTAAAATGATCTCCCTAACAAAAATATAAACCCATAATTCTAGTAATCACACAATAGTTTATGGTTCTATTCATGCCAAAAAAAAGAGATCCAAACCAAGAAGGAAAAAACCCTATCCTTTGATAAAAAAAATGAATTCTTGAAGAATAATTGGAAATGGATTATGGTCATCAAGGATCTCCCAAACTCGCCGATTATTTTCCAAGGAGTTTATAAGAATGATAATGAAATTGAATATGAAAAATAAAACCACACACTGGGTAATAAATAATATATCTTATGGATTTGAAATGTGAATTTGATATTCATGTAATTAAGACCTTGAGATCCCACTTACACTGATATTTTGACCACCTTAGTTTATTTTCTAGAAGAAATTTATTTCATTTCATGAGACATAATTACATTGTAAAATTCTTCATTCCCAAGAAGAAAATTTTCATGCTATGAAGGAATCTCATAGAATCTGCACGGACCAATTCATGTAATAAAATCCATTCATGATGTGAATATTTCATAAATAATATTCCAAAATCCAGAATATGAGTCTTCTCCACATGAAATTCTAATTAATTATTCCATGACTCTAAGAATTAGCTAAACCACCTAAAGAGATTGGGGACCTCAAATAGTGGATTCTAAATTCTCCCCACCATTGGGGTTTCAATTATTAGGATGATGGATATCAATATTTACATTGAACATTTCAAGCCATTGTTCCCCCATAAAATTTTACCTTTTCCCTGTTTTCTCTTCTTAAACCTGACCATGCTTCCATAGTACTCACACTAAGAAAATTTTCCTCCCATACAGGGTCATTTCCTTTATGTCCAATTCTTTTACGGGATCATAGATAAAATTAACACCCATATCAAGAGTAACATGATCCAAATTGATCACATATTGTGTAATGATATGATAATTATTTAGTTGAGAAAATTAGAACATGTTATTAACAGCACTATATCTAAGTGGTAATTCTAACTGGTATGCAATAGTGCTAATCTATTCAATAATATCGAACTGTCACATATACCATGGTGATAAATTCCCTTATTTCCCCATGCATTGATGACAAAGTTATGGTGATAATTTCAATAATTCACGGTCTCTAACATAAAAATATAAAGGTCAATAATGATTACATTCATATGAATTATGTATACTTTGGGCCAAAACCTTCCATTTGAGATCATTTGGATTTTTTATATAGTCTCATATGAATGAATTGTTCTGATCAATGATTTTACTTATATTTCACTCAACATAAATTATATTGATAATAGAGAATATATAAAATGGACACATATATATTTTCAAATGATATCTATTGATAATGGATAATTCGACCAAATATATATGATCCTCCCTTGAAAAACCAAAGTCTATGACACATACCCGAGATTATCTTCCTACATCTGAATAGTACATTGTAACATCCCATATTTCTATGGATGATATACTATGCTCATATTTAGGTGAATTCCAAGATCCTATTATAATGATAACCAAAATCAAGAAGTAAAATAGGGGTCTCTAAAAGATAGAATTTAAGATGGAACTCCATGTAACTTGACCACTTCGTGGATATAAACTTTTTATATATACTTTATCGCGATGGATTCACTGATAGTGGTTAAGTGTGATGAATTTGTAAGTTAATACACTAAGACCCATATATAATCATGCTTCAGTAAAGTTATTAGTTAGACTATAAAAAAATCCATTGAAATTTTTTGCCACTTATATTAAGGTATAGTAATAGACAACAACATATTAGTCGATCATTGTTATTTTTCCATTACGTTTGGATATGTCAAAAATTTAATCACATAGTTTACAATCATGAGTTTCATACCTACCCATAAGAAATTTAACTTTATCACATTATATATTCTGTAAAACACCTGAATAAAAAACCTATTATGAATAGTGGTATGCCAAAATAGGTTTTACTAATTAGACGAAGGAACTACAGTTCAATTATGAAATCATAAAAAATAGTGTTCATCTTCTATCCAGTTGTGAAAAGTCTCAGAACCATTTAGGTTTGAACTAATAGAGATATAATTAGAATCTTCCATCTATTAATATTGACCAAAATTATCATGTCAATAGTAAGAATTAATGGAAGGAAAAATATATGATCACCATATTCCTCAGAATCTAAATGAATATTTGGAATCATTCTTAACAAGTTCCATTTTTCACAAGATTCTCGAACCACCTCACTATATGATTTGAAATAGTGCACATATTCCATTTAATTCAATTTAAAAGGTGTATATAAAAATTTGAAATTGATCATTTAGAGGTAATCCATCCATATTAATTTCCATAATTTTAAGTCACAATGAGAAAATATGTATTTGAAACTCCTATGGTTAGTGAAACTATGAATTTATTTTTTCTAAATAGGAAATTCCTCCAATTATTCAATTCATGGACAACCACATATAATTCCAAGTGATGCATAGAATAATTCTTTTCATGCACATGAAATGGCCTCAAACTATATGCCAAAACATAGTATCCTTATATGAGAATACAACACAACCCGATCAGATATAGATGAATCATAATATACCACTTAGATGTTACATGGTTCTAAAATTCTTAGGATGGGTACTAGGGAGATAGGAATTTAAATCTCCAATAATAATTTATAACTTTCATCATTCCATATGAATGGATCAAATTTTCTTGTAAGAGAATTCATGGGATAAGCAGGTACTAAAAAATACCAAACAATGCTACGATAAGAGATTGAAGATCCAAGAAAACTACTTACCTAAAAAACATCCTTTGTTGTCTTACAATAGACTACTACTTCATTCATCATTAGGTCAATTTATATTCCTTCTTCAAAAATTAACTTCTGATGGAAATAATCAACTTGGATTCAAAATTATCACTTAGAAAATTTTACATACAAATGAATACCTTGAAATATAATTAGTATAACTTCCATGTTTTCCTCATGGTCATTCCTATTTCGAGAGTTTACAAAAATATAATAAAAAAATAAAATAACAAAAGAATCAAGGTACCCGTAGAAGAGACATTCCATCAAATCCATGAAATTGTTTTGTGAGTTCGTCATACAAAAAGGCATGATGACATATTCATAATGGGTATAGATACTCCCAAATATTGTATTCGAAATATCCACTCTTATAACTCTAATTTAATGATATCCTGAGTGTAGATAAATTATATAAACAACTTTGATCTCTTTAATGGATCAAATAAAAATTCTATTTGAGGATGTGGATACTTATTTTTAATTTTTACTTGATTCATCTTATGATAATCAACACAGAAGTAGAGAGTACCATCTACCTTCTTTATTAATAAAATTGGCGTGGCCCATGGTGATGTACTAGGTCTGATAATTCTATTTATTTATTACCATTATAGTCGATCCTTTAATTTTTTAATCTTAGTTGGAGCCATAAAGTATGATGTTAAGGGAAAATGGGCTTTTTCATGGGAGTAGTTCAATAGTAAATTTGATTTACCCTTTAGATGGTAACCCAAAAAAATCCATAAGAAACATATCTGGATATAGATCCACCATTTCATTAAGATTACAATTCCCTATTTCATAATCCTCACTCAATGTTAACACTAATAACTGGCTAGATATGGTTCCATCAACTATTAATAATGTTCATTCTCTACGTGAATTTATATCACAATCCCACCTGACAAAGGTGATGGACTCTAACCTGGGATGTAAATGTAACAGGTAGAGAATAATAGTCTATATAGGCATTAAATATCTCTAGAAAGTACACAACAAATACTAAATAAAAAACTCCATCTCCAAGACTATAAATATATATAGAAATTCAACCTCTTCAATAGTAATGGAACAACTTAACTATTTGGAAAATCTACATTTCTACTTTTCAATTGGATTTTTAATGATCTTGACAGGATTAATCATTTACAAATGTAGCCACAATTGTCTAACCATAGAATAAGAAAGGAAATAATTCAAAGAACCAGTATAAAAAATACATTAATAAGAGAAGAGTTTAGAAACTTGGGACGTCAAACTATAAAGGGACCTTTTTTCTTGCTCACAATATCCAGTTTTTCACTATATAATAATATCTCATCTATCTTATGATAAACGTTTCTCCCCTATTGATGTGTTTATTGAAAAATTTAAATGTTACTAGATACATAGTTGTTTATTTTTTTCTATGGACATGATCTAATTTTATGGGAGTTTTTGGACCAATCATATGAAAGATGAAGTTGAGTTGATTCTATTAAACCTACTTATATTTAATGTTTAAGAAAAAATTATTAATATGTCCTCTCTTTCAATGGTCGTGGAAATTCCTTGGTGGTTTAGTACATTCTTTCTTCTCATGAGTCAAAAAACCACACTGAACATAACTTGGTTAAATTTGAGATATTGATGGAAAATTAAATGATTATATTATTAGATTTTGTGGTGTGAAAATTTATGAGAGTACAAAAACCTCATTCCCCTATTTCTTTCACTAGAGTCTAAATCTTCTCCATGGGACCAAATAGACTACCTACCATAAAATTCCCAACAAGATACATTTTACCACTATTAAAATGTTGACCATCATTTTATAATCTGTAATATAGAGAATAACTATCTTTGATTGAAAATCTGGTCCCAAAAATTACTCCAAGAAACATTCCTTCAATGATGATATCACTACCACTTCTATTGATAAATGAACTAAATTTATATACATAGATTCATAATAATACATAGGTATATTTTTTGCTTCAATATGAGGAAATCAATTTTTATTTCTATTTTGAATCTGTGGGGATAGAATTTGTTTTTGAACAATTCATCAAAATTCACCCACAAAAGTGATTGGTGATATTTATCATTTGGTAGAAAAGTCCAAAAATTGGAATGAATGATCTTTCAACATATATCTCAACAACTTAATCTTCCTCTCTTCCAGGGTACCAAATAAATTAAAGATTATATTCATTCAGTTTATCCATAATTATAATTTTTCAGGTTCAAAAACACTCTTGGAAAATGTGGATTTTTCTACTAAAACTGCACCAAAAAATCCACTTACCTTACTTCAACAATATGTACAAGTAGTTGGTTCACTTTTGGATCGAGTTCAACCATATTTTTTGCATCATATTCCTACTGATTTCTATATAACCTTCCTACTTCCATTTTGTATAAAATGAAAATACACCATTTAAACCACTTATCTATAGTATCTGAAGGCTTGAATTAATTCTATTTTTTAAACAATTTACATTAACATGAGAAAAAACATTAAAACCATAATTTCAATAATAAATTTTTTTAAATATTTTCAAAAATCATTTTAAAAATTATTGAAAAATACAATCCTATTTGAAAGTATTTTTAATAATTCATGATATGAAATTATCATTGACTTATCCCAAGTTGATGAGAAAAAAATACTCTATAAGTGTCTTAAGACACTTTTATGCTAGAACACCCTGATAAATTTCTGTTTATTATAAAGAAGTTATCTATATATTTTTTAACTATATATTTTATGTCCTAATATACCTATCTATTTTATACCAACCCAGCTCAAGGATTACAAAAACTAAAACAATTTATAACCCCCTCCACTTCTAATTTTCATGTGAATAATAAAAATATAGTAACCTTAAGTGCCATCCCCATGAAATTAAAGAATTGAAATAAATTCCAAGGGATTAAGAACTTTTGGGGGAAATTTTATTTATTATGATAAAAAAATACGATAACACTAAATAAATAACATCGAATCCTCTAAATTACACATGAATAAAAAATCAAATAAATCAATAAAATACCAATACTGAAAAAAAATCATATTAATAGTAGGAAATAAATAAGGGTGCAAGGATAAGAATCCAAATAAAAAGGAATTGAGACTAATGAGGCACCATCCTAGAACAAGATGTAGACACTCCCTAGCTCCAGCTTCAACATCCAAATCCTGATATCAAGGATTACCACTAGAGAAGTTCAAAACAAGGCCATTCCTTATATCTTAGTAGATAACATCATCAAATAATCCAAAGTTCCCATGCAGGCGGTGAGAATATCACTCAATAGTATTTATTTGAAGTCTCCCAATCATATTACACTACGAGAAGGAAATTTATCACATTTTATATAAAAATATAGGGTGTAAATATTAAAAACAATTATCAAAGGAATGTAGTTAAAGAAAGAAATTTAATAAATTCAATCCCTGGGATTCCTTTTTCAATTTCGATATGGAATACCCAATTCATGTCACATTCCCTCTCACACACATGCATGCCGAATGAAATTCCTAAAACTCATAGGGGAAATGTATATTTAACCAAGTCATCAGTAGGTGATATACCCTTATTCTTTTCTATTGAACACTGATCACTGAGTATATTTCAAAAAGGCCTCATAAAACAAAATATGAACACACGACATCATGCATTCCAAGGCCATGATCCATATAAAATTGTTTTTCCATACAAAAAACATCTTTTGAAAACCAAATCATTTGAAAAAAATTAATTTAAACTTATCAGGAGAATATTTCAAAACAAACCTTTTGATATTACATCAAATAAGGGTTTTATATTTAAAATAATAAATATATTTCCAATAAATCTTAAGAATAATTTATCAAGAATTTGGAAAAAAGATTCTATAATATTACGGTTGGATAGAAGCCACCTACCTCGATGATGAATATCATTCATTTCCTCTATAAAAAAACCATGAAGATTTCATTAAATAAAATCAAGACCTATATATCCAAGTATCTCGCACTGATATATGGTTCTGATCAATACAACAAAAATTGATCCAAAAAAAGAAGGATGAATGGAAGCCTAAAAATTTATCTCAATAATTGAATGCTCAAAGAATCATTGGAATCAGACTCTAGGAATTATGGATCTTTGAAATCACCTTGGGTTTCCAAGGAAGTTTATATGAATGTGATTGAAATATATTCCGAAAATAAATTTCAAATGATGGATAAAAAATGATGGGTATAACTGACTTATTAAGTGAATTAGGAATTCACATTGTGAATTCATTAATATCCCATTTACACTAATATTTTCATCAACTAGGTTTAATTTCTAGGAGAAACCAAATTGACATCATGATATAATTTCATTTCATAAACTGATGTATCTAACAAGTGAAAATTTAATTTTTATGAAGGAATCCCATGGTATCTACATGAACCAATTCACATTGAAAAACCCATTCACAACGTGAATATTTCTTACAAAATTTTCCTGTTACCATACATTGATTCTTATCTTAATACACTTCCAATTAATTATCCCGTTACTCTAAGAATTAAAGAAAAAAATTAAAAGAAAACGTACTATAGGCCATTGGTGCTAAAAATAAAATAGCCTAAGATATCGTTTTTGAATTATGGGAGGAAACAAATTTCGTTAATTATTTATTAATTTCATATCACTTATGGAAAACGCAACATATCCTACTTCACCACAAGCATATGTCAGAATAGTTCTTGAAAATACATCAACGCGCATGATTAATGACATATATGTAAAGTCTATGTACTAAAAACCCATATGTAGATACTGATATCCAATTAAACATATGACATGTGGAATTTATATTGGTAACATTGTCCTTATAACATCTTGGATTTAAGATTTCCAACTAAAAAACTTCATGTGAAGAAGCCTCATTAACTTAAAACAATCCAATATTTGTTACTAAGTACATCATCTGTGTCCCATTAGAAAATGAAATCTAGCTCAGGAGACATATGTTTAGGGATATTTTCATATAACTTCATGATTCTCATCATATAAAGGAATTTTTATGATATTTTAATGCAAAAAAACTCTAAAGAGTTTATTAAATTAATTTTATATAGAATTACACTAATCATGTAATAAGATATTTATTAATATTTAGGTCACTGAATATACATGTAATCAAAATTACAAATTTAATTAGTTCTAGGAAACCAAATCCAATAGCTTTTATTTTTCCAATGATATGTATTTAATTTCTTGATAAATGAGTAAAAAACTCAATATATATTGGTTTTCATATAAGAATTTTTGTAGATAATTCCTTATTAACTAGAAAAGGGACTTAATGAGGTGTCTTAGAGTTAATTACATGGATAGAATAAAGAAAATTTTGAAATAAAATGTTTATGTCAAATTTTCATCATTGGGAATTCCTTGAGAATAGTCCAATAGGTTCTGGATTGTTTTGAAGAAATTATAGAGTCATTATCCTATAAATAGAGTCTTATAAATTGGAAAAGGAATTTATCTTATGCATAAGTTATTCTAACCAGTGAGCTAGAGTTGTAAAAATAATCAAATGAATTTATTCTATGTGTAAGAAAATTTATATATGCAGATGATGTTTGTATAAATGGAATGGTTAGTTATCTTATATGTTATAAATTTTATCCATAAAGGATAATATTTGACATTCGTAATAAATTTTGAAAAAATATAAAAGAAATTTCATCTATTCAAAAGAGACTTATTCATTGTATACGACCTTTTATCTTTATAATGTTGAACTATCTAGTGTATAATAAATTTTTAACTCTTTTATGATCTTTGATTCTATTAAAATTTTTCAAAGGAAAATTTCATACGACAGTTGAAATTTTGGTTGGACATGAGACTTTGGGAAAGTTTATAAGACATTTTTATTTCCCACAATATATTTTTTCATGTATGATATTCACACATAGAGAAATCTGGGAAAAAACTGAATAATGATGAATAATTTTTGAGACTACAATTTATTAGAGAATATGAGTAATATTTGGAATATATATTAAAAATAAAAAGAAATCAATTTTGATGATTATTTACACTATTACTCAATGAATAAAACCTCAAAATGGAGGTTTTGATTCTTACTAAGATCAATGAAGGACCACACCAATGTGAAGTTCGTGGTTCTATTAAAATAGGAAGAAGATTATCACCATTACATGGTGAGAGGAGTTTTGTATGTGAGTTATATTTGTATGAAACATTGAGTTTGATCATTTCATGGTTTATAATTTATGATTTTTTCCATGTCGAATGAATTATGTAGTGGTTATATCCTAAACGGATCACTAAAATTGTTGGGTGATTAAATAGGGATGTTTTTTGAGTTTTATAATGATGATAATCATGGAGTAATCCTGTCCATTTGACCCGAGATTTATCATGAGAATATTGGAAATGTTTTTTATTTTATTTTAATGAGACAAGATTATTTAGGTTTTGACCATACATTGAATAATGTATTATTCATAATTTACTGGAAAAAATATCCCCATAAAGATGCAACTTTTAATGTATGAAAAGATCATGGAAAATATAAGATAATATCTTTCTTTAAAGGGAGGATAAAATTCAATATTTTTTATAGAATTTACATTATTGAATTATTGAGAATAATAATCACAATATATGATGTAAATATATAATATGAAGGTGAAAAGAAAGAATGTGTGGTTGATCATTCTTTGAGATCCTATAAACTATTGTATTGAAGGAGGAAAAAGAAGATCCAAACTGGGAAACATTCTATTTGAAGAAGGATTAATGTACCCGATTATTTGAGCACACTGAAAAAGAACCAGATCACACTAAATCAGTAGTGATCCACAAGATTGGTAGACCATTTAACGTTACTATAGTGGTTATTGAAGCTGCATATGGGAAGAATTATTGATACAACCTTTTCATTTAGGGACATCTATTTATAAGTAATATAGAAGAAACATGGAGGATATTAGAATCTTTCCTTCAAAGAATCATTATTTTAATAGGGAACTATGATTGGGGTGTCCAACCATCCACTAAAGTGGAGTGTGAAATTGGTGTGTATAACCTACTGTTAAAGATGAGATTTGTGATTGAGGTGAATAACTAGTTGTTAGAGGATTATATTTGAGGAATTTAACCTGCTGTTATTGTAACAGCATGTGTCTATAGTTGTTAATCCATGGGGGGTGTCTAATCGTCATGAAATGGAATGAGTCATTAAGTTCAAACCTTTTGATTCATCATATTCCATTATATATGATTTTATCTACATTCTTGATTGTAATAATGAGATAATCCTTATGGAGTGGAAAAAGACATTAACTAATCATAGAGGTATTTTTAAAATGAATTAGCTAATAAAAACAAAAGGATAACACTTAGTAACCCTTCCCTATCTCAATGATCTAACACATACTTGCGTCCATCAATTTTTATTATAGAGAAGGTACCCTTTGAGCGATCTACATATTTGTATATATAAATTATAGATTTTGTTAATGCTAGGGGTGTTCCTAATTTTGAAGGTAGTTACTATCATAGTTGAGGAATATGATGTTAACCTACCTCATATCGATTGGTCTCGAAGAGAGAGATAATGCAATACTTGGTTTTCCCCCATGAATGATGAAGTTTATATAGGACTTTTTGATTTGAGAAACATGAGGAATAATTGGAAGGCATAAAATAAAATCTTGATTCATATTTCATAAAAGGACTACAATAAATTCATGGGACATAAAACTACCAAAGAATTATGGTAAGAGTTGAGAATCATTTCACATGGAAATGTTAAACTCATAGAAGAAAAGTAAAATTTTTAGAGGATTGGTTTCAAAAATATCAAAATTATAGATGCAGATAATATTAATGGCTACATCACCAGGATGAGTGAGATAATGAGAAATATCTTGGGATTTTTTTAAAAAGATAGATGATTATACTATTATATAGAATCTTATGTGTAATTTTATAAATAGATTGGATCCTATGGTTTTATATTTGGATAATAACGAAGATATTTCCTAATATAAACATCATAATATTATTATATAATAAAAACCTATAGAGGAACAACCTTTAAGAAAATGGAATCATATAAGTTATATTTTAAATCCATTATAATAGGTAAATTCATAAATGATAAAGCTGTAGAATCACATTATTCTGACGAGGAGTATGATAATGAATAATTTAATAAAATTATTTCTTATCATTTAAATATATTCAAAAAATAATATAGAATATAAAATGAAAAAAATTAAAGTGGTGGAATTGTAATGTAATTGGAAACTGTACCTGTAAATATCCAAAGAAAAAGGTGGTTTATATAATGTTATGTGAGGATGATAAGAAGTACCAAAAATTGAAAAACTATAAGAAGATTCATTCTAGTACTACGAAGATTAATTTAATGAGAAAGTATAGGAAATAAAATTCATCATCAATAATCTATTTAGGCAATGAAGTAAATGCCCTTTATAATGTTGAAAAAGTATTTGCTTCATCAATAAGTTATGATGATAGAGAAGATAAAATATATTTTAAATGGATACATAATGTGAATTTGTAAGTATCTCTTTATAATCAAACAAAAAGTATTAATGAAAGGATAAAATTGGTGAAAAAAATATTAGGGAACATAAAAGGAGAAGTATGATATAAAAAATAGTTTTTTATGAGAGTAAATAGAATTGATTATAAGTAGATGAACATTAAAACATGGTATGTAATCTTGAGGAGAAATTAGATTATAAATTGGAAATGTTGTATGAGACACAAAATATCTCTCTAGGTGCTCAATATGAGGTAAATAAGTATAGGTAAGATCTCACCAAGTCTATAGAACATAAAGGTAATTATCTAATTTTGGTGAGAAGAAATGTCTATGGGAACAATAAATTTTTAACCTAGTTAATCAATAAATATATATATATAATTTATAATAGATTATGTGTTAAATGAAAATATGAGGAGGTATGAGAAAATAAAATTGGGAGGCAATATCCTTCACTAATGGAAGGGAAGAATATTCCAAGTATAACACTACACCCAAGGTATTTGTTTTAAAAATTTGAGGAAGAAAACCCCAAAAAATCATAGAAAGACTCATAATCTAAATTTGAGATCATAGATCAAAATTTATTCCTATTTATTTGGGATGTATGGACATAATTAATTTTTATGAAAGTATAACATGTCATTTCCTGGGATTAATAATGATCCAAGGGGGAACTATAGTAAGAAAATGGAGACATAATATGTCATGAACCAGCCCGAGTCGACCCTGAACCGGTCACCAAGGCTAGCCCACGACAAGTCCCGAGAGGCATTCCCGATCCTCCCGGGATGGTGACAAGCACCAAGAGAATCAATAGAGTACACAAGGGTGCGATTTCGCCCATATATAGACAATCAAACAAACAGCGGAAATAAACGGACAACCTAAAATGAATTTATATAAAAATTGAACTAAATATTATTTGTACAAGAAACTGAAGGTAGAACAAAACCAAAAACACAAATGAACAATCCCAATGACCAACTAACTCCATGTGAGACTTCTGGTCACTCTCCAACACAGTGATCAAATGTCTCCCAAGGTGATCGAACTAAAGATGAAACCTGCACAAGGGATAAAAAAAGAAGAAGACTATAGGCGTGAGTATTAAAACTCAGTAGGTTAGCCCGATATTCTATTCCCAATGCACATTCCTTTAAAATAAATGAAACATAAATTTATAGTTTTAAATTCATGATATGAAAGTATGGTTTTCAAATGAGGTTCCATGCTATAATAATTATCAGACAAAAACATGCATGTTTTATAAACAAAAATGCAAGTAACTATTTTTTTCAAAGAGGTGCAACTTCAAAATGAACATAGTTTTCAAGAGGGCTGCTTTAAAGAATTTTTAAATTAAAATAAATAACACATACTACTGAATTTACCAACCAAACACACTGTATGCCGACGGTGAGTACAAAATAGCTAATGAGCACTAGTCACAGGAACACCCCTAGGTACTAGTTAGTTGTGAGCCCCAGGTACCTTGTATCTCGGTGAAAGTAACCATAATAAATATCCGTTATCATGCACGAGACACTAGTAGGGAACATACCCATAACCTAGCGGTCCCCAATCATCATCATCATCATAGTTTAGTTAGTGTTGTCATCGTCAAACTTGCTACGTGAAACAGGGGCCAACCCCCACAGAATCACTTGCATACTAGTACACGTCCTCCCACCTAGATACCCAGGATTCCCTTTAGTGCTCAATCAAGTTACACATATTATCAAATACACATTTCATATCCACATTCCATTCCAAAACCATAAAAACACAAACAGCCCATAATATTTCTTCACATTTCTTACACTAATCAACAAACCGCTAAATATTTTGGTAAAACAATTTCATGAAGTGTATTGAGGCTTTGCACATAAAACTCTTTCAAAAACACTCATTAAATTATAAACACACATCAAAACCAAAACAAATCATATTTTTGAGCCCAATAAACATTTAATAAATTCATTTAATGGACCATAAAACACTCCCAATTGCACAACTTGTTATATACAAGTAAAACACTCCTTCATTTCAAGGAAATGCCAAACGGGCCTTTAAACTTTTTCTCAAAACTGACCTTTGACGAAGGTATGAATTTTAATTATATTAAGGATCTGTATAAACACCATTTACAACATAAAACAACATTCATAAATCTCTTATAATACTCAGGTTACATATTCAAAACACAACCATTTTCATGAAGATGTGAAACAGTCCATTTTTTGGCAACTCGGGCCAAAAAATGATGTAAATCAAAACCCACTTGATTGTAAAAAAAATCCAAATTGGAAATCCATATAAGTACCCAAAAATACCATTTATCATTCTTCCAATTCCTTTATAAATCCAAACAAATAACTTTTAAATCACACATCACACATAAAAGCCAACCGGGCAATTTACCAAACACATGACATGCCCTTTTTAAACAAAACAATTTATTTCAAGTACATGAAAAGGAATAAAACACCAATTGAAAGCCATATTTTCATTGAAGATACTGTAACATGTTAAAAATACCATAAAAAAGATTATAAACCTCACAAAATATTTGCAAAAGATAACGAAACATTTAAACAAACACTTGTTGAGCATTTTCATGACAAAACAACACTACCTTTCACAAAACAATGATTAAACAACCACTTTGCACACCAATAAATTTATCCATAAGATGAAAAACAATAATAGACATATATATCAGGTGTTAAAAATTATTAAATGACGAAACTTAAATAATAAAGGCATGTGCAAGGGGTATCCTACCTCAAATCTTTGGCATAATTGAAACACACACCCGAAATCACCCGTCGCGGGTTTATAAACCCTAAAACTATAAATACCAGAACTAAATTAACATAAACCCCATTAAAAAACATTCTATAACAGAACCCTAGCTCTATCATGACTAGGGTACAATATAAAACCAAGAAATAATGAAAGGAGGGGGAAGAGGAAGGAGAAAGGAGAAGGAATCTCACCTTTCATCCTGGAAAACTCTTCGTCTTCCATTAGATCTGCAACCCTATAGAGAATGGAATGTCTTGAAACATCTTGGAGACACCCCTAAGGTCTGGAAGCACCAAAGAAATAATATTGTTAGCCAAAATAATACTAATTGAATGAGTTATGGGTGAAACAATTTACCTTCTCAATTCTGGACGTTTTGAGGAAACCAGAGAACATTCACCCTAAAACGCGACCCATATGAGCTCCAAATTGGTAAAATCGATTATTAGGGTTAATATAGTGTTATTGGCTTCGATAGGGAGGTGGAATCACCGAAAAATATAGAAAATTAAAAAGATATAAAAGAAACTATTTTCTTTTTTAAAACAGGAAATGTGCCCACGGGCTGGCCCCATACCTAAATAAGTAACCCAAATTCACCCTTCTTATGAATTTATAATGGGTCCAAAAGGATAAATAGGTCTTAATATATCATTATAGGACAAGTGGGACGTTTAATTGGCAAAAACGAATGAAAAAAAAGAGTTATAAAATAAAAAAAATCGTTTTTTAAAACCGGGAATGGGCTCACGGTTGGCCCAAATCACGAAGTAACCACCCTTCTTCAAACAAAAATCCTAAAAAAGAAATAAGGATCCCAATTTAGGTTGGTTAGACATATATTAAGCTTCAAAACTCATGATTCATCTCACCAAATACCCCTAGAATGGATCAGGATTTCCAATGGACCGGATCAATACAAAGACAAAAAAAACCGTGGGTGACAATTCTCCCCACCATTAAAGCTTTCCGCCCCCGGAAAGCCATAACACTTTTCGGATAAAAAAAACAACACCTAAGGATTCCAAAACAACATAATCCAGCCTCTAAAGATAAGGAAATATCAATCACCAACAATTCAACTTAATACTCTTTCCCACAAAAAACGCAACTCACAACCACGTCTGGAGAATCAACAGATAGATGAAGCCACCGCCTCCACAACCAAGCCAAGAACCCAATAGTTGGGACTTCTCTCAATGAACCCAAACATCACCCAAACCAAAGAGAACTCACAAAAACAAAATATTCTATGGGATTCCATAATTTACTCCCCACCATTAAGAATCTACTAGCACTAGAAATGTTCTTTGGATGAAAATCCAGGAGACCCATGGTGGGTCTTCACACCATTAGAAACCAACTAACAACGAACAGACAAGAATTCACTATGAGCTAGAATTGGGCCTCACTCACATAATCCCAAAAAATACCTTCCTACAAAAACATACTATACCATGTAAATAGGGTTACAACATGATCATATAAACCACCCACTCCCGAACGAAGCGGACAAGAACTTGGCCAACACATTCAGCACAGTTCTGGACCCCCGCCACTAGGGGATGAGAGGGAAGGGGACCCAATAATTTGGCCACTATAACCACAAAAGAAAGAAAGAAACTACCCAAAACTCTCCACCTATGAATAGGTAACAGCAAGACTACACCTTATTTTTACAGGCGGTCCACACAAGGACATTGATTGAAAACCCACATCCATGAAGGAATATCCATAGACATTGTGTGAGGGGTTAAGTCCACCACGCTTGTTGCGACGAAGGGAAATTCACAGAAATGAGGAACCAAAACATTGAAATAGAAACTAACTTACCAAAACTGTGGAGGAAGGATCCTAATCGAGCACTCCACACCTCTGTCGATTTCCTGACTTTGTGAAAAGCTTCACTCCGAGGCCTATGGCTGGAGCCCTTATTCTTGAAGCATTTGTTGCACCACAGTCAGGTGATAAGGATCACACCACTCAAAAAAACCTCACATGATCACCAAAAAAAACCATCATCTAAATAGGAACTCATAGATATATATCAGAATTCTTTATCACTCCAAATGATGGGCATAATGGTCAAGGAATTAGACGAAACACATCAACATCACCGAACACAACTTCTATGTCCAAAAGAATTATCACGACCTAGAAGCACTTTTAATAGATCCCAAACTACTATCTATTCCTACAAAAAGTTAGAGGCATCATCAAAAGAGGTGGATTTAACAATTGAAATGATTCCTTAGGTTGATCAGCAAGAAATATTTCCAACGGAGAACTATCCCTGGCCACATAACAACATCAAACACATCTTTAGAAACCCAATGAAAATTTCTCCAAAACCAAGACACCAACAAGATATCATCTCAAGATACAACAAGAGTATGAATTATAGATCACAAGGAAGCTTACTGAATAAAAAACTCTTCTACGAAATATAAAAAAACTAGCCACAAAACCATTGGTTTATAAAAAAAGGACAACATTTTTCAACTCAAAACACCTTTGAAAAACAAACTAACTTGGTGGGTTTCCACATTCACCAATGGTGTTTCATCAAGTCTCACCCACATGCACATTTCCATGCCACCCCAGGCACCCATCCACCATACCATATATTTCATCCTTCCAGATATAAATAAAACCATGTATGTGAGCACTCATGAAAACACCAAAGGCTAAAACAAAACAACATCATTCAAAAAATCATGTAACTTCAAAAGGAACACCAACCACAAAGTGAAAAACCCTTTTCATATTTCACAAAAAAACCACAATTCATTAAGAACCATTTTCTTAAAAACCAACCCCTTTTCATTTTTAAAAACATTTTGAATAACCAAGTGACTCCAAACAACCCCTTCCCATTTTTTTTAAAAAAAAATCAGCAATGTATATTTTCATAATCTGAGGTCCATTGAGACCAATACCGTTTCTAGTAAAACACCAACCGATCAAAAGAAATTTCCAAAACTAATTTATCCAGTTCAGAAACTTTTTAATATCCCAAAATACCCCATTTAAAACAATGATCCAGAATCACCTTAAAATGATTCATAATTTCAAAACATTTTATTTCATTAAACCACAAGTTTAGATTATGGATAATCCAATCCCTTAAAATCATTTCCACTTCCCTCCATTTTTTTCAAACAAAAACAACCTTCCAAAACCATTATTATATTTAATTTTTGAAAAGACCCTTTTTAAATTTTCAAAATCTAATCCTTACTTTAAAACCCATTTCCACAATTCTCACACAAGGATTATAAAAAACAATAAAATCAGAATTCAATAATGGTTAAAGAGACCCAAAAAAAGGAACTACTATTGGTGTGTGACTTGGCCATATGGCTGGCGGCCATATGTCAAACCCAACACAAACATAGAGAGACTTATTAGGACCATTACCCAGCTCCACATGGCTTCCCAGGCCCTGCGAGCTCACGAAGGCCATTAGTCAGACTCCCCTTGTCATATCACAATACCAAACAATCAACTAGAACAATGGACACTAATAAAACCGGAATTCCATGGAAACCTGACGATTAGAACAAGAAAGAGTTCACGACGCTCTTCTTGCACTTACCCCTCAAGTCCAAACAACCATACTCCATCTACCTTGACATCCGCAAAATAACAAGGGTTCTCTAAAAAGAAAGGTTCGCTAAGAGATACCTCCTCTGATACCATTTTGTCATGAACCAGCCCGAGTCGACCCTGAACCGGTCACCCAGGCTAGCCCACGACAAGTCCCGAGAGGTGTTCCCGATCCACCCGGGATGGTGACAAGCACCAAGGGAATCAATAGAGTACACAAGGGAACGATTTCTCCCATATATAGACAATAAAACAAATAGAGGAAATAAACGGACAACCCAAAATGAATTTATATAAAAATTGAACTAAATATTATTTGTACAAGAAACTAAAGGTAGAACAAAACCAAAAACACAAATGTACAATACCAATGACCAAATAACTCCATGTGACACTTCTGGTCACTCTCCAACACAATTATCAAATGTCGCCCAAGGTGATCAAACTAATGATGAAACCTGCACGAGGGATAAAAAAAGAAGAAGACTATAGGCGTGAGTATTAAAAATCAGTAGGTTAGCCAGATATTCTATTCCCAATGCACATTCCTTTAAAATAAATTATACTTAAATTTATAGTTTTAAATTAAAGATATGAAATTATGGTTTTCAAATGAGGTTCCATGCTATAATAATTATCAGACAAAAACATGCATGTTTAATAAACAAAAATGCAAGTAACTATTTTTTTCCAAGAGGTGCAACTTCAAAATGAACAAAGTTTTCAAGAGGGATACTTTAAAGAATTTTAACATTAAAATAAATAACACATATTACTGAATTTACCAACCAAACACACCGTATGCCGACAGTGAGTACAAAATTGACAATGAGCACTAGTCACAGGAACACCCCTAGGCACTAGTTAGTTGTGAGCCCCAGGTACCTCGTATCTCGGTGAAAGTAACCATAATAAATATTCATTATCATGCACGAGCCACTAGTAGGGAACATACCCATAACCTAGAGGTCCCCAATAATCATCATCATTATAGTTTAGTTAGTGTTGTCATCATCAAACTTGCTACGTGAAACAGGGGCCAACCCCCATAGAATCACTAGCATACTAGTACACGTCCGCCCACCTAGATACCCAGGACTCCCTTTAGTTCTCAATCAAGTTACACATATTATAAAATACACATTTCATATCCACATTCCATTCCAAAACCATAAAAACACAAACAACCCATAATATTTCTTCACATTTCTTACACTAATCAACAAACCGCTAAATATTTTGGTAAAACAATTTCATGAAGTGTATTGAGGCTTTGCACATAAAACTCATTCAAAAACACTCTTTAAATTATAAACACACATCAAAACCAAGCCAAATAATATTTGGCAGCCCAGTAAACATTTAATAAATTGATTTAATGGAGCATAAAACAATCCCAATTGCACAACTTGTTATATACAAGTAAAACACTCCTTCATTTCTAGGAAATGCCAAACGGGCCTTTAAACATTTTCTCAAAACTAACCTTTGACAAAGGTATGAATTTTAATTCTATTAAGGATCTGTATAAACATCATTTAAATTAGAAAACCACATTCATAAATCTCTTATAATACTCAGGTTACATATTCAAAACATAACCACTTTCATAAAGATGTGAAACAATCCATTTTTGGGCAACTCGGGCCAAAAAATGATGTAATTCAAAACCCACTTGATTGTAAAAAAAATCCAAATAGGAAATCCATATAAGTAACCAAAAATACCATTTATAATTTTTCCAATTCCTTTATAAATCCAAACAAATAACTTTTAAATCACACATCACACATAAAAGCCAACCGGGCAATTTACAGAACACATGACATGCCCTTTTTAAACAAAACAATTTATTTCAAGTACATGAAAAGGAATAAAACAACAATTGAAAGCCATATTTTCATTAAGGATAATTTAACATGTTAAAAATACCATAAACCATATTATAAACCTTACAAAATATTTTCAAATGATAAAGAAACATTTAAACAAACACTTGTTGAGCATTTTCATGACAAAACAACACTACCTTTCACAAAACAATGATTAAACAACCACTTTTCACACCAAGAAAATTATACAAAGGATGAAAAACAATAATAAACATATATATAAGGTGTTAAGAATAATAAAATGATGAAACTTAAATAATAAAGGCATGTGCAAGGGGTATCCTACCTCCAATCTTTGGCGTAATTGAAACACACACCCGAAATCACCTGCCGCGGGTTTATAAACCCTAAAACTACAAATACCAGACCTAAATTAACATAAAACCATTAAAGAACATTCTATAATAGAACCCTAGGTATATCATGACTAGGTTACAATATAAAACCAACAAATAATGAAAGGAGGGGGAAGATGAAGGAGAAAGGAGAAGGAATCTCACCTTTCATCATGGAAAACTCTTCGTATTCCATTATATCTACAACCCTATAAGAATGGAATGGATTGAAACTTCTTGGAGAAACCCCTAATGCCTTTAAGAACCAGATAAAGAATATTTTTATCCAAAAGAGTACGAATTGAATGATTTATGGGTGAAAACATTTACCTTCTCAATTTTGGACATTTTGAGGAAACCAGAGAACATTCGCCCTAAAACGCGACCCATATGAGCTCCAAATAGGTAAAATAGATTATTAGGGTTAAGATAGGGTTATTGGATTCGAGAGGGAGGTGGAATCACCGAAAAATATAAAACAATGAAAAATATATAAAAGAAACTATTTTCTTTTTTAAAACAGGAAATGTGCCATGGGCTGGCCCAATACCTAAATAAGTAACCAAAATTCACCCTGCTTATGAATTTATAATGGATACAAAAGGATAATTAGGTTTTAATATATCAGTATAGGACAAGTGGTAAGTTTAATTGGTGAAAAAGGATGAAAAACCAAAGAGTTATAAAATAAACAAATTCGGTTTTTAAAACCGAGAATGGGCTCACGGTTGGCCCAAATCATGAAGTAACCACCCTTCTTAAAAAATCTTAAACAAGCAATAAGTATCCCAATTTAGGTTGGTTAGACATATATGAAGCTTCAAAACTCATGATTCATCTCACAAAATACCCATGGAAGGATCGGGATTTCCAATGGACCGGATCAATACAAAGACAAAAAAAACCGTGTGTGACATAATATCATTGAATGAAATACCTAACCTGTAGTACATCTATTATTCCCCCAAAAAATACATTTAATGTTTTAGAATAAGTTTTTGATAGGAGTGGACAAGAAGATTATGTGGATGAGATATACATGACAGTGCTTCCAGGATAAGTTCTCTATGAAGATAAAGGGAAGTGTGTTCAATAGATAAAATACGGGAAGTCAAATTATACCAATTATAGAAAAAAGGTAATGAGAAACTCAAAGTGGTTTGGCATGTCATTGAAAAATTCTTATATATTTGACCTCAACAGTTGGAGTTTTCTAAAAAATAGAGAAATTTGAGGTAAATTTAATTTAAAAATATAATCAATTAACATCACAAGAAGAGGCTGAATATCGTGATAATTTTTCCAAAATTTAACATATGAAAGTTGAAACATGTTTATTTGGAATATTTTTGAAAACAAGGAAAGATATCAAAAATTTTATGGATATTATTTCTACCCAAGAAGAAATCATAAAAATGATGATTCAAGTAATAGGTAATGAAGTTTACTTGATATTAGAGGAAAATAAAACATCTTCACAAAAATAATTAATTTAATATGAGAAGATAATCTGGAACCAAATTAAGGTTTTTGTTATTAAAAGAAGTGATAAGGTTGAAATAGTATCCTATATTTAGGGGAAACTCTTAATATTAGTGTTCATTTTTAGAAATAAAGTGTCCCTATAAAATATAGGTAATTAAAAAAGATAAATTAATAAATGATATATTTGAAAAAAAAGTATATTTTCATTATATTATGTCTTGGTTTTCATGAGGATACATCCCTTTTGGGGGAGAAAACATGAGATAGATCTGTTGAAACAGCACAATTGATGTGAATCAATAAAATATATAATTTCGAATTAATCCTATGAAATCTGAAAAATGAGGTACTCAAATACACATTAATACCTTAATTTATATTTTAAAAATTATTTTTATGAGTGGGGAGTATTGGATGATGAACTATGTGGAAAATGAGGAGTCACAATTATTTAAATTGAATATTTTTTTGTTTGTTTTTAAGATGTGAAATATTAAATGGTCTTGAAAAATATGATTTTATATAGAATGAAAATTTAACAAATCCCGAGAATTCAATCATATGATGATATGTTAAGGTAAAAAATTGATTCATTGGTTAAATATCACATGTTTTATACACAGTGTTTGAAACTAAACTTAGAGTGAGCCAACTAAAGACTCTATTATAAGAAAACCATATAGTTCCATCCTTCACTTAAGAATGGGATAATGTGTGAATATAGGTAAAAGTTGGGGAAGATAAATATATTATAATTTTTTTGAAAGATGAAATAATTAATTACAATAACCCAATATTTTTCTTTTATTTATTTTCAATAAGGATGATAAATATAATCGTACATATTGACATAAGATTTATTTTTGGGGTATAGATAAAAAAATACAAATGATTTTTTTTTCTATTGGATTTATTATAATTGATGATCAATATGGAAGAATACCTTGGTGTTGATAATTTGTTAATATAAGTAGTCAAGTAGTTATGAAGTTTTCGAGGTACTTCCATGGAAACCAGAAAAGGGATTCAAGGATACATATTGGAGTATATTTCTCGGATAGTTTCAAGACAAAGTATTAAACAAATATTTGATATGATTTTTGATAATTGTAAATTCCTTAAGAATATTCTATTAGGTTCTATACAAATTTTCGGAAATTCATGAATCACAATTGGTGAAATAGGGTCTCAGAAATGGAAAATGAATTTATCATATACGTAAGTGATTGTAGACAAAGAAATAACATTGTGAAAATTTTCAAAAGAATTTATCCTATATGTTAGATATTTCATTTCTATAATTGATTTTTGGAGAAATATAAAATTCAATTATACCAAACATATAAAATTATAGCTCGTACATATGAAATTCGATATGTGTAACACATTTTATAATATTAGAAAAGACATTTTTTTGGAAGATACTTTTCCAGTGCATAACACATTTCTTATACAAGATATGTAATTAGATATTGTGTAAGATCATTGGATATCTTATATGTTATTTTATGTTTTTTGGAATTTTAAAAAAGAAAATTTCATATATCTTAGGAAATTTCCATATGAAATAAAACATTTAACAAATGATTATGACATTTTTAAGACTTATAAAATATTTCCCAGATCCTTTGATATTCACACCAAAATATTTTTTTTCAAATTATTAACTGAAGATGATTTGGGGAGAATAAATTTATGTGATGAATATGTGGAATATTTAGAATAAATATTCTAAATAAAATAAATTAATTCAAATGATGATATTCACTATCCCTCAATCAATATATCATCACAATGGAGGTTTGGATTTATACTATGATCAAAGGAGGAACACACCATAGTAAATGTCATAGTGAATGTAAAACAGAAATAATATTCTCACCACATTATGGTGATGGTCATTTTATATGTGAGGTGCGTTTTTTTAAAAAATATTTATAAATTTTCATGGTACATAGTTGATGATCATTTTGAGTTTTCTGAATCATAATAATTAAAGATAGGTTATTTCATATATGTGATGCCCAATTATTTGGGTGATTAATATAATGATTCTAAATTAGTTTTAATGTCAATATAATCATGGATATATTGATGAGTATTAAAATTATATTTGGGATGAGAATATTATGCTTATTTTGTGTCTATTTTATAGAATAAATAATATTTCGGAACTAACCCTATATTAAATATGATTTTATATGGGATCTTATAGATAATAAAATATCCCCATAATCATGCATATGCCAATAGAGAATGAGATCATGGAAGAAAAAAGGTAATATCTATTATTAAAATGAGGAACGAACTATTTTCGTGATTTATGGAATTTCCATAAATTAATTTATGAGAATTATATTCTTAGGATATTTTTTATATACATGAGATGTAGGTGAGAATAAAGAAAGTGTGGTTGAGCATTCTTATGGAATTAATTGTGTTCTGATACATAATTGTATCAAAGAAGGAAGAAAAATATAGAAATGGGTAAATATTAAATAGAAATAAGACCTACTCTACTTGAGTATTCAAGAAGACAGATGAAGAACCATACTATATTTAATATGGAGTGGGGTTAAAGATCAGAAGACCAATTCAAAAGGATTTAGAAGTTCATAAAGATATATATGGGTGGGATTATTCATCAGTCCTATTCATATAGGGATATATATTTACAAGTGGTACAAAAGAATCTTGGATTATATCACGATCTCTCATCCGATAAATCATCATTCTAATAGAAAATTGTTATTTTTTTGTCAAACTAGTCACTGAAGTGGAATGTGCAATGGGTGTGTATAACAAATTTTTGAAGAGAAGATTTGGGACATGGGTGTATAACATGTTGTTTTATTATTGTAGTTGAGGTTTATAACCAAATACTTCTATAACCTATTGTCTATTTAACGGTTAATCCTTGGTGTGTTGTCTAACCACCATGATAAGGATCCTGTATTCAAGTCCAAACCTTATAAATCCTTATATAACTTCTTCTATGATTTTATCTGCATGCATTAAAGTAAGGGTGAGATAATCATTAGTGATTGAATCAGGAGATTAGTTATTCATAGTTTTTGGAATAATGGTGAGAAACTTATAAAAAGAAAAATAGATCATTGATCCCCCTCCCCCTCTTAGTGATCCAAATAGTCATTGGATCCTTCAACTTTGACACTGCTTTAATTTTAGAAAAGGATCTATATTGTTTAAAATAATCTATATTAGTTTTAAATTCTAGATTTAGCTTTGAAATAAAAATTTTCTATTTGAAACCACTTGTTGAGTCAAATAGGTCCTTAGTACTATTTGAATTGTTTATTCCTGATACCAAATAAGAATTGAAATTACTCTAAGCCCAGGTATTTTCTGTATATATTTTCCACATAGTCATAACCCATATATTATATCTCCTCATTACATAAGAATTACCTCAAACAATAATTATAATAATTGAACACATTAAGATATGGTTACTTCATAGACAACCTCAATTTGAAATATTTACATGTTTTTTGTGAATGAGACCTTTTCTTCCTAGAATCTTCCATGATTTTAAAGCGGTTATTATTAAAATATAAATTTTAAAATCTTTAATCTAAATATGAGCCTTAGTTTTCTCATTTATTTTCATGTTTTTCACCTATATTGTGAGTCAAGTCCCACTTGTACTTGTTTCTTCCTTCGATGCAACACCATTGAAACATTCTTATTACTTCGTCCACTATAATAGGGATCTTCCACCAATATTCACCTCATTATTAGTAGTATGATTTATAAAACCACCGTGGTATTATTCATGTAAATACTATTTAGTGACTATTAAAATCACTTTAGTATTATTTGTTGTTGGTGAATCATTCTTGACATGTTCAAGAACCTTTATTATATCTAGAGTTAATTACATCATTTTTTTCATTCATATTTTAAATTATTCATTTAAAAATAGATATTATGAGTTTATAATCATTGGTATTTATTGCACCCTTCATCCAGATCCATTATATTTCTCCAAATTAATATTTTTTTTAGTACACAATAGATTTTCCATCAATATAAATTCTCTTCCCAGTTTTCATAATAATAGAGGAATTTCTTATGAATCAATTAGATCATTTCTTGTTACAATTTATTTCACTGTGTAAATGGTTAAATCACATATAACATATACAATTAAAATCATACATTGTGTAGATTTTTCTCAATTTGAGATGTTGATATGAATATCTATCTTCCTCTACAAAGCCCTTGGGATTCTAGATATACACTAATGGGTACCCAATTTTCAATTATATTTACACAATTTTGACACCTTTTTCCTAGAGTTTACCCTTTTATATTTTCAGGAATCTCCCAATTGTTCCCTAATTCAAAATTTTGAGTCTCAAATAATCCACTTGTTAATGAATATACAAGAGTGATCCCAAATTTTTCATTACCCTTTTTGGATTTTAGATTTTACTAAAGTTATTTAAAATTAATATATTTATACATTATCTAGGAATCCATGTATTATATACTTTAGTAATATTCATTTTGAGATATTATTCGCTACTCATGTTGTGTTTTGAGAGGAATAATTTCAGTTCGTTCTCTATGGAAATTATTTCCCATCGCATGATCAAGTTATTCAAGTAGATCACTTTTTCCATTCATTTTTGCACTTGTTTTTATTATGGTTTCATTCAAGGAGACCCCTACTTGATTTAATATTATATTATACATTTATATGTTTTCTATGAATACATATTACACTTCATGTATAATAATTCATTGAACATATTTTTCATGTAATGATTGGATCTACTATTGGATGATGTACGAACATCCTCTGGATTGACGAGTTGATGTTTTTTCCATTTCATCCATAAAATCATCACTTATTTATTTGCACAAATAGGAATATGTTTTTTATATGTAAAATTATCTTCCAAAACAATGTTACATATATAATTAACATTGATATAAATATCACTTATCTTAGGGGGTGTTTCCTTCTTGGGTGACATCTTCCAACTCATCATCTTCTATTTTTTCAATAGACGGAAATATTCTCCATATTTATTAAATATATTTACATTAATTTTTTTAATATTTTATTGTGGTGGATTGTTCAAATTTCATGTCTTCCACTGATTTCACATATATCACTTCCAATATTTTTCAATATATTTATTGTAGTAGTAAAATAAGATATTTTATTTTATATTTTATTATATGTGATCTTGTCATGATCTTTTATATCTATGTTTCTCTAAAAAATTAATTTTGATTAGTAATGTCATCATCTCAAAAGATGTACTACATATACTCCTCACCATAATCCTATAGTAACATAATTATCACATTTTCCAACCATAAATATCAGTTCCTATAAAAATAGAGTATTAATAATTGAATCTAGGTGTAAAAAAATTCCACTTAGATTTATATATTTAACACCATTTATGTAACTTTTTGTATTTGGCACAACATGTTGGGACTATGATAACCCAAATAACCATGGGTAGGTGGTTTAATATGCAAGCACACCACATTAAAACTTTTATCTTCTTCATTAAGTCCCATAGGCTATTCAAATATTGTCTCCCAATTTGAGATATATCACTTAATCACTTATCATATTTCCACCAATAACATCAATTAATGAATTTGAATAATGAAATTAAATCATGAACCAATAATGGATAAAATATAAAGAATACACATGATTGTGTAATGGTGTACCTGAATCCTCTATAATCACTTTTTATGGATTCATGTTTTTTGTTCATGATCACTTTATGATTAGGAACACTACCCATACATGGTTTTAGAAAATAAAAAATGGTAATCTGACGGACCCTACCTCATCTAATATGTGTAGTTCTTTAGTAAAGGATAAGTTAATTTGTAGACAAGAGGGTCTCCTCAAAATTTTTTAGACATGAATTCTTCCCCCTATTCAGTATGAAAGTCTAATCATATCCTTACTCTAGATTTGACACTTATTTGATGTCCCTATTCACTAATATTATAATACTATAAGTCGTGATGAGATCAAATACTTGATTCGAGGGTTGAGTCATTATCTTCTACAAACTCATAGTAGTAATATATCTTTATCCATATGAATATTAATCCCTTAAGGGATAAACTTATTTCCCCATACATTAATATCCATGTATAATGAAACTTCCTCTCCTTCTTCGGGAATTCTATCAAAGAACCAAATATGAAAATGAAACACTTAAACTTTGGTTCTTCTCCCCAAAATTTTCTCTTTTCCAGATATATCAAATATTATCAGCCTCTATATCCTTTTATAGAACTACTATAAGTAGTTTCTATAGACTTCTATGAATTCATCAGTTATATATAATGGATGGAATCAACTCTTCTTTCTTTACCACTTTGAGATATTGGCAGGGGTACCATAAAATTATTGTAGTCAATGATGGTCCAGTAAAACCTAGTAATCCTCATAATATCTATTTCCATGTCCTTATTTTAAATTCAAAATTGATTTTTCCTAATATTCTAGAAATAATCTATTCATGATGTGAAGTCCACACAATGGAATGATTACATTCTTCCTCAAATTGAGTATTACTATTCATGACCTCTAATTGAGAATTGATAATTATAGGATCTATGAAATACTCAAATCATATGTATTATTTTCTCTACAATACAATATAAGGGGCCATATGCTTACATGAAGATCATGAATCTAGGTTACACAAATCGTATGACCCCTAAGAGGACACAGAATCACATTATTCAAGGAATGTAATGCGAATGGGTCACGAAATTCACATGATTTGTTTACTATCATGGGAAACCTTCTTAAAAAACATTCTTTTCTTATGGAGGAATCCAAATAAGTGCTGATAATCATATAAAGTCTTCTAGACAAGCTCTTTCAATCATGATACTTGTCAACTGATAGACGTCTCACAAAAACCCAAAGGCCGTTATAGAACAATGATGAAAAGTATAGAGGATTCATGTGATTGATTTTTCACAGATTTTTTTGTGAAGGGATAAGATGACTCACCTGATTAGTTCAATGATCATGTGAGGTCCCTAGTGGCATGACTACCATGACACATGAAATCCATTTGGTATGAAATCTTCATCAAGAAAAGGCCCTAAAACACACCCATTTGATCATGCGATACCCATACAGATCCAAAACGATTCATGTGTCTTTCCATGATAATGCTCACACGCCATCACAAGATCCATAACTATTCATGCGATGCACCACAGACAATTAAATTTAAGGTCTAAGACAATGATTGCATGTCATTTCATGATCCTTCACTTATCATGAAACACAACACATACAACCAAACAACTATCCATGAAAATTCACTCGTGCTGTCATGAGATCCATTATTATTCATGTGATTCCCATAAAGATAACCAATAGTAAGAATATGAAAGTATTTTAAAATAATGAATAAATTTTCGAAAAGGAAGAAGCCTCATGTGATGAAATGATACTCTATTTTTCATGCAATGGGGTTATGTGCCATGTGTTATTAGCTCCTTAATCTTGTTATGACCATTGACATGATATTTTGATCTCATGAATGGCCTCTAACATAGAAATTTGATCTCAAATAGGGTCTTTGAAAAGTCTCCCTTGGTCACACTTAATCTTCCTTGATATGAGTTATAATCATGTGAATACCCTTTGAAAAACAGAATTGATCGCATGAATAACCTCTAACATTACAACATGATCTCGTGAAGGACCCCATACAAGTCTATTAATAATACAAAAGCATCATCAATAGGTGTCTGGGTATTGTGGAGACCCCAAGAATGTTAGACCAATATTTCAATGTATCTTTGAAATGATGATATGATTATGAAACTTCCCTTTGACAAGCCATTGGTCTAATAAATATAGAGATGATGAATTTTTTATCACAACCACTTTTTTATCATGCGTTGCATCGATAACACCATAGATTACCCATGACATGTTCTTTAGAAGCATGTGATGGATTCCCCCCTCCACCTACTCATTCCTATATCTGTGATATATGCGACGTGAAAGGAATCATAGATCATGGCGATGAGGACTATAAATTCCTACCTCTCGACATAAACAGAGAGGAAACACGTGTGAGACACCCACAAGAGTGTAAGGTGAGAGAGAGATTCTTAGAGTTGAAATCCACACTATCATAATGGTATTCAATAAGTTAATCTCAGGGGAAAAATTAAATAATTACATGACATGAATATACACTTAACATGATCACCCTAGTGACCATGTAAAGGGATTCTGGTGTGCCAGGAATATTATTGGAATTAGTTTTGGAATATAAAATTGATCATGTGAGGTATCACTAGGGAAATTCCTGATAAAAATTGTGGCATTTATGATGTAAAGGCATAAAAGGATGGGAGGCTTATGTGGACAAGGATACGATAATATTTATTTGTAGGTGTCATGCACTTCGCATGACTTTTCTAAATGATGAGACAACAACAGTACATGTCCGAAAATCCACACGATGTCCTCTTGACATGTCATCTAGGTTAGGAAAAGTCCTCTAGATATATATTCCATGACATGTGAATTACTCATACATTTTAGTCAGATCATGTAGCATCACTTTGGAATGTCATCCTAGAACATACGACACACTGGGATGTGTTTGTGTTGATGACATGAATTCCCCTAGAAAAGACAATTGAATTATATGAAAACCATCTGAAAAGTATAATTAAATCATGGGACGTGCCACGGAAATGGTACCGTTGTGATGTTGTATCCCCAAATAGATCTTCAAGATCATGTTGAAGACACCTATAAATGTCTACACTTCCTCACACATGTCAAGAAGATGATCGAGACATGTACATGGATTATCATACATTTTAGGAAGACACCCAGAGCCATGGTATCCTTGTGTAGCTGACAGACAAGGACATACACAACTTTTAAACTTCTAGGAATCTAATTCCTAATAAAAAAGGATACATAGGATTCCATCATAAAGCATGAGCTCCAATTAGGCATCCACCTTAGTGTATATACTTCCATATATCATACACTCCAAACCATGTGACCTATAACCTCATATGGGTTTGTCGTTCTTACTCATCTATCAAAATATTGTGATGAAAATTTGACTATAAGGGATTTGATTCCTATTATATGTAAGATTCGTTGGATGCCTGCCTATGGATTTTGCTTCACATAAGACACCTTATTAATGAATCCCCTGTGCACAAGTCTCATAACCATATTTTGTAACACCCCTATATTAAATAGTACATTATCTCTTTAATGTAATTCAATAGCTTAAGCCACACACAACACCGAGTTCGAGCACACCACAACTTACCAAACTAGCCGTTGAAAAAGCAATTATGAATAGTATTAACTAAAATTTAAATCTTATATACTATATATAATTATAAAATCTATATTATTTTTTTCTTAGACATAATGTAAAAACAAATTCATTTTTTTAGATAAGAGATGTTTTAAAAAAAATGCAATTTTACCTTCTTTTAATGGAGAACCCATTTTAAAATAAATATTTGACACTTTTAAATATTAAATATATTGAAATTAAATTATTTTTTATAATTGGGATATAAAAATTTAGTTTTGATAAATTTTGGGTACTTTTCTGTTAACTTTCATATTTTGATGTATAGTGAAAAATACTATGTTTTAATTGAAAAAAACTTTTTTAATCGAAATAATTTATAGTGTTAAATTATGAATTTGAATTTATATAAAGTATAATTAAATTATATTATTATTATTTAATATAATTTAGGTCATTATAAGTAATTTTACATTTAAATTTGACAAAAACACATGTCAATCTTTTGATAATTTTTACTTTTTAAAAACCTACAATTTGGTTTTAACAATGGAAATTAATTTTAAATTAATTAATGTAACTTCTAGGTTTTGAATTTTTTAAAATAGAATACATATTTGAATTAGGAATATCAAAATTATCTTAAGGTAATGTTTTGGTATTTTTTTGAAAACATTCAATTTTTGATGAATAGTGAAAACACTACATTATTGTTTAAAGGAGACTTTTTATTTAAATAAGTATTTATTTTATTTAAATTTATTTTAAGTAAAAATAGATATATGATACCTATATAAGTTCAATTTAATTCATTTATGTCATTTTATATTAAAATTTTATGTATAAATTTTTATTTTATTTTTTACCGTCTTTTACCCATCTTTTAGGAGCATTTGCAAATTTGAATAAAAAGTAATTTTACCGCTTCTATGAGTTGAATTTCCAAAATCAGAAGGACACAATTGATATTAGTAAGTACATTTTTGTTCAATAAGATGAAAATAATTCTTGGTTAATAGTAACTTTTGACTTTTATTTAACATAGTTAAATGTAAATAGGGTAATTAAAGGTAAAAATGATATTATAATTACCCAAACACATGTACTAATTCGGTTGGATAAGTTTATTTGGACCAAAAACAACCTTAGTAATGAAATATTATCCTTTAGGTCCACTTCGATTAGATTAGGAAATTTATTATTTTTTTATTTAATGAAGAGTTAAAAGTGGTAAATTCAAAGTTTAATAACTAAACCATTCAAATATAGTGTTACACAGAAGATAAATTCGACTACAAATATTAATTAAAAATATAAAAATATTTGCTACATAATATTAATTTATTTATAAATTTTAGACATTATATAATTAAATTTATTTATGACACAATGATGATGCATTAATTACCTTCTTAATGAAATATTAAAATAATTGATATTAGAAATATTCAAATAAATATAATTTGAGACTTTTGTTGAATTAAACTAATTTTATAGATTAAAATGACATGTTAGGGTTGATTATATAATTTTTTTCGAAGTGATAAGGTTGTTATGAATTTCACAAAAACAAAATACCAAATAGTGTCAAAATTGACATAAATTAGTTTTTAAAACAAATACTATATTATTTATTGATATAATATTCCTAAAAATATAAGGTTTGGAAAAAGAGATTTAATAATATTATATATGTCATTATTTAACCGCTTAAGGTTCTATTTTATGTTTATAGTATGTTTATTAACCATATAGTGTAATAATACAAGAAGACACGGTAAAAGTTAAACAATTTAACTAATTATTAAATCTAAATGATAATGTTTAATGGTATCCTAAACCAGTCTAAAACCAATTGGTTGATAGGAGTTACACCCATAAACACCTAAGGATAGAAATAAATTCATTTGGAGGCATGATAAACATAATATGATTGTATAATAAATTAATATTTTAATCTTTTCCTAAAGTGTCCCTCAGCCCTATTATAAAAAGGGCACTTCCCCTTTCTCAAAATCACACCTCCATAGCAATTTCGATCGGCCAAAACATGTCCAAATATCTTCTGAACTTCCCTCACATCATCCTAGAGTCCTTAATATGATCATAAAGACAACCTATGGTGCTCTTTTTATCAACTCAAAAGAAAACACCTGAAGAAGAGGTAATAAAAATCACCACCTTCTTTCAAGTTCTTTTCATCTTCCACTTCCCCTTTCTTTGTTGTTTGCATACCAAAATAATAACTCTAATACCATCTACAAACTGTGATGTTATTAAAATTATGGTACAACCATATTAATTATTCTATCCACCCTATGATTGATAATGTCACCATGTGGGCATGCGTACGGCTTACCGTCTCCACACCTTGGTGTAATTTTTTTATTCAACACTATGTTATTTGGATGGATATAATGTTGAGTAATATGTATATAAATAGTTATAATAGAATGCTAATGAATCTGTAAAATTAATATACCATCCAACTCCACACCTTTTATAATTAATGAAATGACATCGTTGCTCGTGTGTACGTATGGCTTAACGTCTCCACGACGCGATGAGATTCATTTCAACATTCACCGTTAAACGATGGTTATAAAAATATATATTATTAATAAGTATGTAATAGATGAAATAATAACGCTACTGAATATATATATATATATATATATATATATGTATGTACTTACATATATCTTATTCACTTACTTCCATTCAATACGATATGAAAACATAAACAACATTTATGTGTACGTATGGCCTACCGTCTCCATAAACGGTGATTTACATTTCATATATATATATATATATCTAGTATACATATTTATATTATAAATAAAAATGATACATAAATCATGAATTACCTTCTGTAAGTATGTAAATCATGATCTAAATGATACGATCAAGAATAACAAGTTAAAACACGTACGATAAAGAAAGCAATTATTACGCAAAATATTAATTTAACATGGAAATCATTATTAAATGGATAGTAAAAAGACATAAATGAATCATTTATGATATAATAAATAAGAATATGGTTTTGGTAAAATTTAATAACATACTTTGGTCATTATACTGGTGGTTAAACGTAAACTTGACCAAAGGAAAGTGCAAGGTAAGGGTTAATTCTACAATCTCCTTATTATCTGAGGTTGTATTTACGAAAGTATCTACTGGGACATATTTATTATCCTTGTCCATATTTTATAAAAGAGTTTTCAAAGGGATTATTTTTAAGGAACTTTTTTACTAAAACATCATTTAAAATGTTTTAAAGATTTATTCTTCTAAACCTTTCTCATTAATGTCCACATTTTTAAAATGGATTTAAGGATTTGTTTATATGGACATGAATGTATTAAAATGTTAATTCCTTTAAAAAGATTCAAAGTGGTGTTTAACACTTTGAATCAAAACTATCTTCTAAATGACTTCCTTTATAAATTATGTGACTTTTAAATGATTTTATGAAAATGGGATATTTCTCTCAAAGATTTTTACTGATCATTTCAAACTTTGTCAACATCCTTTATGAGATATTATTTATGATCGAGGTTGATTTATTATGATACAAAGATTACATATTGTATTGAAGGTTTTTTGATATGATTGACTGTGGATGTGTTATTTTTATACCCTCCATTTTTATGGATAAATTATTGACATTTCATATTCTAGTTTTAATATGAATGTTTATGTTATGTTTAAACCTTTTCATATAAGGAATGCATTGGAATTATTAAGTGATGGGTGGATCCCAATATAGCTCCTCGATGAATCAGCAGGTCTCATGAGACAAACTAGTGTCTTGGACAAGGCCTTGACATAATCTTATTCGTAGTCTTCGCCCAAGGCCTTTACTATGTGGTTATGAATTATGACATTATGAATTTCATCTTTATAAAATTAGATATTGATACTACTTGTGAATTATTCGACTAGTAGAATATCCACACATTAATTGATTTATCATTTCCATTGTACCCATTTGGGATGCCCGGGATGCTGTAGAGTTCACCGGTTCGCACTCCACGATTCACCAAGGAATGGTGGTGGTACATAGAGATGTTTATGCTTCTTCCCTTGTGTAGCATGGAGCCATGTCTAACACAGTTTATGGCATCCAAATTCTGAGAGCGCTTGGTGTTTCAGGTCAGTTATACAAGCCTCAGATGCTGAAGTATATTTGATGGGTCCCACCCAATGTGCCTTGCCTCAAGGTAAATGTGGAAGGGGCTGCATTGGGTGCACTAGGTCCGATGGGTTGTGTGGGAGTGTTCCACACTTATCGTGGGTTCGTAATGGGATGCTTCCCACACGCCATTGGAATTGGAACTGCCTTTGAAGCTAAAATATGGGCAATAATCTATGCAATCAGGTAAGTTTTCTAGTATAATTGGAAATCCATATGGATTGAATCTGACTCTCAGACCGTGGTTCATGCCTTGAGCACCAAGATTCGCCAAGTCCCCTGGTGCTTGCTGCCTTAGTGGGTTGGTTGTCTTAGTGATATTGCTCATATGTGAGTGGACATTTCACATGTCTACCGGGAGGCTAATCAGGTGGTAGAGAAATTGGCAAAGCGGGCGCTCACTGATCCGGGAGAGATGTGTCTTTCACGGCCCATGACTATTGTTCCCCACTGGTGGAGGCAAATAGATGTGCTGTGATGAACACTTATTTATGTAATAACCCCTTGCATGCATGCCTCATTTTATTTTTTACTTAATTTTATTAGGACTAGATTCCACCAGTTCCTGGTCTTTCTGGTATTAAAATAGTGAAATGACTCTAGGCTTCTGGGGTCAGGGCATTACATATTTAGTGAGTCTGATCACTTGTTTTCATATTTATCACACTAAGCACGATTCATGTGAACATAGGAATCTATAATTATCATATAACTCACTTCATGAATTTCCTATTGTTATGGAAACATTTGTTTAATTACGATTTAGTGAAAAGATATAATTTCCCCCATACAAGTGCATCCAACTAGGAGTAAGTTCCGAAGATTTTCCCACATTGGTAAACCTCGCGACAATAACCCTCTAGGAAATTCATTATCTAACACCACCCATAAAAGGGTTGATGAAGGATCAAAAGACTAGGAATTGGATTCCTATTATAGGGTGGATATGAATGGTTACTTTATAATGATTGAGCCCCAAATCTGGTGCCTATGTTCCCTTATATATTTCCTTTCCAGATGATGTTAAACTACACAACTTAGACTTACACAAACAATGTGGTTTTTGTTTCACGTTGTAAACAGGATTCGTATGATGCATCATGAAGGTTCAATACCATCCTCGAAACCCCAATAAGCTCCCAAGATGGTAATAAACCTTAGAGTTCCTAGGAATATGTCTTAAAAATACAAGAATCTACAAATTTATAAGAAAAAATGGGAAATAGATGGAGAACCCTAGATACATACAGATGATCTCATCAATATAACCTCTATATATAGAAGTATTCAACACATGATCGTTTTATTATGGTAACCAATCCTATACTAGGATTTAGAAGAGATTCAGGATCACATCTTAAATCTATAAGAGTGTACATGATTATGAAATAATTCTTATGACAAGTGTTCTATGATCCCTAAATCTCATCATCATGACCATTTTGAGTTCTTAAGTGTCGTTAGGTTTGAAACTCCAAGCGACCACCTTACTTTGGAAATTAGTCCTATATATTATTATGTATCTGGGAACCATTGGAGGATTCTATGAATCAAGAAAATGGTTATTGAGATATGGATGATTGTGAAACCATATTTAAATACCCTATAATAAATCCTCTATCATAAGAAAATATGGAGAACGTAATTAGAAAGAATGTAATGTCAAAATGACTCGATCATTATAGGTTCTAGGTATCTTGTCTCCCAAACCCAGGAACCATCCATATTTTCTAGAGAAAAGAAAATGGTGAAACAAACATGCATCTCTCAAATAATAAAAATGATATATTGAACCAGTATCAGTTTATTGTTTTCATATCCTATGCAAACAAAAATTGTACACCTGAAGTGAAAGTGTTCATAATCATGGTTCCTATGAAATAAGTCTAATCTCATTGTTAATGGTTTATGTATATAAATGGTCAAAATAGTAATAATAAAGGAATATTTTATATCCCATGAATATATGATTGATTATATTTCAAACTTGAGATGATTCACTAATGAATTACCATATTCCTTGTGTTTGTTTTGTCTGAAGATACTTATCTATGAAACAGTATACTTACCTAAGATCATGTCTTCTTCAATATTATTTTTTGGATCCTAATTTATAGTAATAACCAAAATAGGTCACAAAAAACCTCACCCACTAAACACCTTCAATGTCTGGTAGCCAAATTTTGGTTTAAGAATACCATAGATATAGTATAATGATAAAGATCAAGGCCTCGTGTAACAGTATTGAAATGCTGAAGCTGAAAATTCCATCTCATTCAGGGAAAGCTATAACAAAACTAGTGGCAGATGTCACCACCACCAATCGCTTCAGAAGACTGTCCCTAGATAATGGAAATAAAAACCATTCATATTTTAGGAATTTGGATGAAGGATTTTACAACAAATCCATCATAGTTCAGGAGAAAACTTGGAGGGATCCTTTCAACAACCACCATCATCCTCATCTCGCTGGTTCCCCTCAATATCTTGCTAAGGGAACCACCTAACACATTACCACCTTGGACACTCCTGAATGGGTATCAATGAGGTATAATTGGGCACTATAATATATGGATAAATGGGAGTGGGATTATATCCCCACTTACACTACTGATCCCCATTGGAATATTCCATTGTTAGCGAATGTGATGGCTCATATCTCTTCTCACTCAGATTAAGTCTGTAGGAATTTTTCTAAGGCAAACATGGCGGAGGCACATATCCCTTCTCCATTCATGAAGCCCATTGGCTTATTATGAAAACCTAAGGAGGATAATATTGGTCTTATATCCACACTTAAATAAAATACATATTCTTATATATCATAGAGAATTAATATGTACAAGACTACATTTCCGAGAATTCTTTTCTAATGTGTCACTACATTCTAGAAAAAAAAAGAAGAGCTTGACCAACATATTTTCGTACTAGTACAGATAATGGGATAATAAAATATTTGTTTATTGAAATCTTGAGCATCACATTACCATTATTAGTATGAAAATGGTGAAAAACTGGAGCAAGAACACATTCTTGTTCCCATCCATGAGGATTATTTGCATATTTTGATAAACAAAAAGTCAGAGGATCATGCTCATATCCCTTTTAAACCAGGGGATCATCAACTATGTTCAGCACTTGTCTTAGGATAGGTACATATTTCTATCAAAAAAGACTAGAGACATACTCTAAAGCCATAGGACTAGGATTATATCTCTATTCCAACTGGGTCTCATCATCTCGGTTTCGCACATGACATAGGACATGCGTATATTCCTATCAAAAAATACCAAAAACATCATACAAAAGCATATAAATGGGCTCACATCCTTGACCCAACCATGGTTCATAAAAAAATAGTAATCACCCCAGAGAAGGATCATCTCCCTACCAATGAATCTTATTGTCATATTTTGGTAGCTTATGCATGCCAGGATCATACCCCTACTTTTGTTGATAAATGAATGCACCGTCACACTTCAGAGACTATACTGGAAGATAATATCCCGTATCCCATCATATAGGTCCATCATTATATTTTTTATGGGGAATGTACATTTGAATTAGGGTCATATCTGTAACACCGCAATGTTTTGTAAATAAATTTTGAGTTTATTTTATAATCTAGAAGTTAAATTCAACTTTGCCTCTTCTATGTTTTTAATTAAAAAAACGACCATCTAGAGTTGTGATTAGTAAGTCATTTGGAGTCTGATAGGACAAACTTGAATTTTTTGATGAATAGTAACATATCCTTATGAATAGTAATATGACCCTTATGAACAGTAAATAATAATATTATTTTATGTTCTTAAGGCAATAAGGTAATGAGATCTTAATTAATTTTTCAATGTGGTATAAAACTAAATGCAACTTAATTTTTTTCAAATTAACTATGAATTTATTAAAAAAATAAATTAATAATATCTAGAAAATTAATTTTGAAAAATTGATTTCATTTTTGAATTCTAGAAGTCGAAAAATGACAGGGGTAATGTTTTGGGATTTTTCTAAAATTCAAGAATTTTTTATGAATAGTGAAATACGATAAAATATCGTATATACAAATTATCAGTTAAATACACTATTTACGACATTATAATTGATGTAAAACCACTTGGTTCAAACTCACATGCACTTATTTCTCTTAGGGGTTACACGAAACAACACTATTGGTTGTGTTGAGGGAAATAATAAAATAATTAATTAAATATTTAAAATTTACCCCTCTCATCAACTATAAAAACCCCTCACCACTCCCTCTTCCCTTAACTCCTCTAAGCCTTGAATCTCCTCAATGTTCCGCCCAAATAACCTTCCCTAGTTACTCCACACTATTAGGATGCTATTGGTCTTGGAAAATGACAAAAATCCTATACCTTAGTGAGGTTCTCGAGGAAGTTATTTCAAGAGGTAAAACGCCTTTCTTTTTTCTTTAAGTTTCATTTGAATTTATCTTCATTTGTTTTACTCTCCTCACATACTCTATCCAAATAACCATGACAACACCATTATCATATAGAGATACTGAATTTATATCATGTGAATGTAATAACCATCATCAATATTCTTACTAACTCCCTTTTATTTTTATAAACGAAATCAACGTCCATGAGGTTTCAATTTGTAACCTTCATGGATGATGATGTTTTGTTCATCAATCTGTCCTTAATTATTGGTCGTGAAACCATATTTATAGTTGAAATAGACTATAATATATGTTTTACAACCTAATTAATATTCAAGAACCATTATACGTACATATTATTAATTTATATGATAAAACTAGTTCATAATAATCAAAATAACGCCAAATAATCGATGTGATTGTCATCTAATGATTGATACTAATTCCATGTAACCAAATGATATAAATGGACGTTAACAATTCTGGATTTTCAAAAATAATATTTAATTTCAATTCTGGTGAATTACATATATTCCACTTCATTACATATAAACAAGTGAACCGAATATGAAAATAAAGTAAACAAACACTCCCGAATGAAGAAATTCAATAAAATAACTTATCAATAAATTCCTAAATGAACTAACCAGAATTATGATAAACTAAATAAATATCTAATAGGTTATGAAATAATTTATTAATATGTATAATTTCATATTCCAGGATCTTATGTACAAGTGCGGGACACGTTCGGATTTAAGGTAAGGGGTTTCACATCTTACTTTCATTTCTGTGAGATTTTCTTTGTTCACCCCTTATTTCCTATATGTGTTTTATGTGTACAGACCATTGATATAAAATAACATGATTCTCTTTATATTCATTTTATTCAATAATTCATTTGAGGATTATTATGTTCTGGTCATATGATTCAACTGATTACATTATGGTAAGAGACTTTGTCTCAACTACTATTTTGTTGTGACTAAATTTGTATGGTGCACCTAATAATACTTATGTGGTGTACCTAATTTCCATTGGAGATCAATTTTCATTTGTAAATATATTTATATTAAATATACATAATCTCATATCATGGATATGTTTGTTGTCTAAACAATATACCATTTTACATACGGTGTTTATTTGGAATGTTATTTAAATTATGGAAATATTGATGAATCCGTATACTCAACTATATATGCATATTGAAAAGGCATATTGTTGTTCTTTTAAATAAATGTATAAAGAATTATTTGGACATGCAGTGGTGGTCGGGGCTTGCTATATCCCTTTGATGCATCGGTATGTCTCATGAGACAAATAGACGTATAATTGGACGTGGCCTTTCCCTATGTGTTATATGGATTTTGGGCGAGGCTTTAATCATTAGATGTCTTGGCCGAGGCCTTGAAAAAATGTTTCAGAATGTCCAGCATATGCACTTCCCTCATTATGAAAATATTAAAAGAATATTCATGTGGTTATTGGACTAGAATAATACCCATGATTATGTTTCATTATGGAATTATTTACTCAGATGATATTCTATCCATAATGTGTGCAAGTTTATTAAAGGCATGTGTTTTAAATTATGCACCAAGTCTTATATTTATTCTATCATCTGTTGTATTTCTACTATTACTGAGCGTTTGATCTTACCCCTTTCTTATGTTTCATTTTTCTAAGGACATGAAGATGTAAATTATGAATGACTTCCAAGAATAATCTAGGATACATGAAGTTACAAGTGGAATAAATTAGTGTTATCTCTCCCTTCATGATGTAATGTTAAACTTATTTATGTGTCTTGTTTCCAAAATCTACTAAACTACTTGGTCCTTTGGGATTTGTATTCCTTTTCTATATGCCAATGTAATCAAATAAGGCACTAGCTCCGGGAAACTGGGGACATGTCCTTGCAGTTGGTATCAGAGGATGATTAGTAGAAAAATTGGAAACCAGATTTAGAAAACAAGGATTAGGGAAGAGTCCCTAATATAGTTTTGAGGATAAACATTAATGAACATCCTGGTATTTTAGTAAGGAATAGATCATGTGGATATTTCCAGAAATACATCCATGTCTGGATATGAGTACATAGAGGCAGCTCTGGCATAGATGTATCTTGAGGTAAAACCCGAAAACACCAATTTGAGCTAGACTCGAACGAGAACCGGTGCATGACAGCGGGCCTTGCTGCTCTCTTGGTTTCGACACTCCTGAGGGATATGATTAGGATAATTCACATTTTCTTTACAAGCCATTATGAAGGATTTAAATGTAAAATTTTCCTCAAAGAAACCAATTTTGTGATTATGGGGTTAACTATGCCTAGGATTTCTATTTTTGCTAATTATTTTGTTAATTTAAGATTATGCATTATGATTCATAACCTAATCTAGTGTATGCCATTATCTAGAAATGGAGCCTAGTGGAAAGAATAGAAACCACATGAAAACACTTGTCCCCTGTAGTGATTCTCCTCCGATGCAAGATAATGATGTCGGATCTAGTGCTGTCACTGGTGCATAGAAACTCATAACCATACTGGGACAACTTACTCAGGTTATTAATAATAACCTTACCCGTATGAAGCATCTCGATCCACCACGTGGGGGACCTTTGCTAAATCTCTTTATGTGACAACAATCTTTATTAATCAATATAACTAAAAACCAATTTGTAGATGAGTAGTGGATAATTTCCCTCAAGAAGATATTTCTTACTTTGAGATTTAATAAAAGAGAGAAGGTCGTCATAGAAGTTTATCGGCTATTGGGAGATGCGGATCAGTGGTGGTCATTAATACAAATCAAAAAAGGAGGAGGAAGAAATAGAAGAGTTGGAATAGAGATATTTTAAAGAAATCTTCTTTGAGAAATACTTTCCTCATGAATAGAGAATAGATATGGGGAGACAATTCTTAAATTTGAGGTAGAAGGAAGATGAGAATGTTGAAAAGTATGAATCTAACTTCACAAGGATAGCATGACAAGATGTGGACTACATACGAAATCTGAGGACTAAAATTGATCGATTATTTGATGGCCTAAATCCATTCCTCTTGCGGGCACTGGTATCCCAATGTTTTTCATCATATGAGGATATTGTTTCATGTGATATCATGACAAGAAAAGAATTATCTAAGTCTTATGACTTTAAGGGAAAGAAAAAAAAGAAGAGGGCTGCTGAAAACATTGGGAAAGGAAATAAGGAAACATGGGAGAAGGGAAGAGTTGAATTTCCACCCTGTGATAATTGTGGTTGGAAACACCCTGGTGCATGTTTAACAAAAAAAGGGGTATGCTACAAATTTGGTCTGAAAGTCCATCTTGTTGGTGATTGTAAGAGGAATAAAGAGTCTATTATTGTTCAATGATATAATTGTCAGGATATGGGACACTATTCTAATGATTTTCTATAGCATCATGGAAATATGCAATTGAAAAGGCTAAGGGAGCAGGGACCAGAATATGTGATCATAACTGTAGAGGTTGATGTTTTGAATGATGTGGTGGTAGGTACTTTGATCATTTCATAAAACTTAGCCAAAGATGTATTTAATTCTGGATCATCACATTGTTTAATATCTTCCTATTTTTATAATAAAATTAGATATTTCCTATTTGATTTAACAAAGGATTCGTCAGTAAAAAATCCTAAGGGAAGTATCATTGAAATTTTTTGTGTGAACAAATTCCCCTTATGGATTATAAATGTTATTTATCTGCAGATATCATTGTTATACCCATTATTGAATTTGATATAATCCTTGGTATGGATTGTCTTTCAGACCATGGTGTGAAAATTTATTGTAAGCAGAAGGAGGTTACAGTCTTGGATGATGATAAAGAGTACCTCATCTTTAGAGAAGAAACATCACCACCTGATTCTTATCTATATCCACCCCTAGTATCTTAACTAAATTCAATTATTGAGGAGGAAGAGAATGAAATAACTATTGATGAGAAAAAGAATTTTCAAATTGAAGATGTACCTATTTTTGCAAGAATATATTGATGTCTTTCCAGAGGATTTACCTGGACAGCCTCCATAGTGGGAAATTGAGTTTTATGTTAAGATAATTCCTAGATCAAGGCCTATATCAGAGACCCCTTATACAATGTTCATTGTAGAGTTAGTGGAGCATAATAAATAACTAGAGTAATTGAGTGATAAAGGATTTATTCGTGCTAGCGTATCTCTATGGGGATCCCCTGTTCTTTTGGTTAAGAATAAAGGTGGGTCTATGTGGTTGTGCATTGATTACAGGGAAATCAATGATGTTACAATAAAGAATAAGTATCCTCTTCCACGAATTGTTGATTTATTCGATCAACTTCATTGAGCCCAATATTTTTCGAAGATTAATCTTCAATCTAGATATCATCAGTTACTTGTGAGTAAATAAGACATTCCAAAAACAATATTCTGAACCTGGTATGGGAATTATGAGTTTACGTAATGCCTTTTGGACTAACTAATGCACCATATATATTCTTGGATTTGATGAATATATTTTTCAAATAATATCTTGATGAATTTATAGTGGTTTTTATTGATTATATCCTGGTGTAATATAAAAGCTATGAAGAACATGAAAATCACTTGCACACTATTCCGAAGACTTTGATAAGAAATGAATTATATGGGAAGTTTAGGAAGTGTGATTTCTGGCTCCAATTCGTTTTATTTTCTGGGTCACATTATCTCTAAGGATAGAATATCTGTAGATCCTATGAATACAAAGGTTATGAAAGAATGGCCTACTCCAACGAATGTAACTGAGGTACGTAGTTTTATTGGTTTAATAGGTTATTACTGGCATTTCGTTCAAAACTATTCCTGTTTAGCCAACCCAATGACCAAGACACACGAAAAGGGGTTATGTTCGAATGGAAAAAGGAATGTGTAGAATGTTTTGATGAATTGAAGTGGAGTTTAGTGAATGCTCCAATCCTAACCCTACCATCGGGTAATGATGATTTTGTTATCTCTAGCGATGCAGCAAAGAAAGCACATGGTTGTGTCCTTATGCAGAAGGATCGTGTGATTGCCTATGAATTTAGGCAGCTAAAAAACCATGTACAAAACTACCCAACTCATGATCCTAAGTTAGAAGGGGTAATATTTGCTCTGATGACTTGGAGACATTTCCTATATGGCAAAAAATGTGAGTTATATACAGATCATAAGATATTGAAAAATATATCCTCACACAAAGAACTCAACATGAGACAAAGAGATTGATTGAGCTACTAAAAAACTATGATTGCACAATACACTACCATCTAAGGAGTGAAAATAAGGTATCATATGCTTTGAGTAAAAAAGGCCATGGAATTATGAACAAGATGAGAGTTGAAAGGGATCCTATGTTAATGGATCTAGTAAATATGGATATGGGAATTATCAAGGAAGGTAACTCCTCACAACATTTTCAAATGGTTACCCATCCTTCTTTACTGTAGAGGATAAAATTTTCTCTGGCTGATGATAGGGTGTTTCCAAATAAAATTAGAGATATAAATGATGGGAAGTTGACTAACATTGCATATGAAGGTGGAATTTTGAAATTCGGGAAGAGGATTTTTGTTCCCACAATTATTGAGCTAAAGAAGGAACTATTGGATGATGCTCATAGCTCTAATTTCTCTATACACCATGGTAGCACAAAGATTTTCAAGATCACTGAGAAAACTTTTGGTGGGACAATATGTAAAGGAAATTGTTGAATATACATCAAAGTGCCTGGTATGTCAACAAGTGAAGACTGAGAGGCAAAACTATAAGGGGATGATGAAACCACTACCCATACCATCATGGAAGTGGGAGAACATTACCATGGACTTTGTCACTCGATTTAAAAGGATATCCAAATGAAACAATGCTATATGGGTCGTTGTGGATCGTCTTACAAAGACAACTCAATTTATCTCGATTCGATAGAAATTATCATTGGATCATCTTGCATGGATTTATATCAATTAAGTGGTAAGGATTCATGGAGTACCACTTTCAATTTTATCTGACCATGATTATAGATTGACCTCGATGTTCTGGATAAGTCTCCAACATGCTCTAAGCACTAAAATGAACTTCAGTACGACCTATCATCCTCAAAATAATGGCCAATTTGTGTAGACTATTCAGACACTGGAAGACATGTTGAGGACATATTATATGGAATTTAATGGAGGATGGGACCAACATCTTCCACTGGTTGAATTCACCTACAAAAATAGTTTCCACTCGAGTATCCTAAGGCACCATATGAATCCCTTTATGGGAAAAGTTGTAGAAAACTGAAATGTTGGAATGATGTTAGTGAGCGAAAAATTCTAGGACCTTAATTTGTTGATGAAATGGTGGAGAAGGTGAAAATCATTCAGCATAATATCAAGGTAGCCCAAAGTAGACAAAAGAGTTATATGAAGAACCATCGACGAGACCTTGAATTCAAAGTTGGAGATCTGATATTTCTACGTATATCTCTATGGAATAAGGTCATGAGGTTTGGGAAGAAAGGAAAGCTAAGTCCCAGGTATATTTACCCCTTATAGATCCCTGATTGAGTTGTAACTATGGCCTATATACTGTAACTTCCACCTACAATGTCGAAAGTACATGATGTCATTCATGTATCCCTCTTAAGAAAGTCCATACCAAACCCTTCACATGTACTCTCTTTAGAGGTGGTTCAGTTAGAGGATGATCTTCCAAATGAGGATTAGCCAGTGAAAATATTGGATCTTAGGGAAAATGTTCTACTCAACAAGACTACTCATCTAGTAAAGGTACTATGGAAAAACCATAAGTATTAAGAGGAAACATGGGAACTAGAAGAAGCAATGATGGAAAAGTACCCCCACCTTTTTTTGTCCTAGATTGTAAAATAAAATTTTTAGGGAGAAATTTCTAAAGGGGAGAAGAATGTAACACCACACGATTTTGAAAATAAATTTTGGTTGCATTTTATAATCCGGATATTAAACTCAACTTTGCCTCTTCTATGTTTTGAATTTAAAAAAATGGTCATCTAGAGTTGTGATCAGTAAGTCATTTGAAGTCTGATAGAACAAACTTGATTTTTTTGGTGGAAGGTAACATACCCTTACGAATAGTAATATAAATAGTAATACGAACCTTATGAATAGTAAATAATAATAATATTTTATTTTTCTAAGGAAATAAGATAATGAGATCTTAATTAATTTTTCAATGTGATATAAAACTAATTACACCTTTAAATTTTTTTTTTTCGAATTAAATATGAGTTTTTTTTAAATTAAATTAATAATATCTAGAAAATTGATTTTTAAAAATGGAGTACATTTTTGAATTCTACATGTCGAAAAATGTTAGGCATAAATTTTTGGGATTTTCCTGAAATTCTAGAATTTTTTATGAATAGTGAAATACGATAAAATACCTTATATACAAATTATCAGCAAATACACTATTTATTACATCATAAGTGATGTAAGGAAACTTGGTTCGAACTCACATTCATGTATTACAATTAGGGGTCACATGAAAAAACACTATTTTTTGTCTTGAGGGAAATAATAAAATAATGAATTAAATATTCAATATTTACCACTCTCCTCCACTATAAAAACCCCTCACCACTCCCTATTCACTTCACTCCTCTAAGCCTTAATGCTCTCCAAAATTTGGCCCAAATACCCTTACCTAGTTACACCCCACTACCAGGAAGCTCTTGATCATTCCAAAAGGCCAAAATCCCTTCCCTTAAAGAGGTTCTCGAGGAAGTAATTTGAAGAGGTAAAACACCTTTCTTTTTCTTTTAGTTTCATTTGAATTTATCTTCTTTTGTTATCCTCTTCTCACCTCCTCTATCCAAATGAACATCATAACTCCATTATCATATATATACTGGATTTATATCATGTGAATGTAAGAACCATCATCAATATCCATACTCCCTCCCTTTTATTTTAATAAATGTTTTCAATGCCCATGAAGTTTCAATTTATAACGAAAAAGTTTTGTTCTTCAATCTGTCCTTCATTACTGGCCATGAAACTATATTTAGGGTTCAACCCAAATATAATATATGTATTACCACCTAGTTAATATTCAGGAACCAGTATAATAACATATTATTAATTTATATGACAAAACTAATTCATAATAATAAAAATACCGCCAAATAATCGAAGTGATTATCATCAAATGATTCATCCTCATTCCATGTAACCAAATGATAGAAATGTCCATTAGCAATTCTGGATTTTAATAAATAATATTTAATTTCAATTATGGATCATTACATCCATTCCACTTCATTACTTAAAAACAAGTGAACCGAATATGAAAATAAGGGAAACGAACACTCCAAACTGACAAAATTAAATACAATAACTTATCAATAAAGACATATGTGAACTAACTAGAATTATGATAAACTAAATACATGTCTAATAGTTTCTGAAATAATTTACTATTAAGAATAATTTCATATTCTATGAGCTTAAGTACAAGAGTGGTACACGTTCGGTGTTAAAGAAAGGGGTTTCTCATCTCTCATTCATTTCTGTGATATTTTCATTGTTCGCCACTTATTTCTTGTATGTGGTATATGTGTACTGCTTTTTGATATATAATAACATTATTTAATTTATATTCATGTTATTCAATTATTCATTTTAGGATTATTATGTTCTGGTCATATGATATAGCGGATTACATTGTGGTAAGAGACTTTGTCTCAACTTCAATTCTGTTGTGACTAACTTTGTATGGTGCACCTAATAATCCTTATGTAGTATACCTACTTCCCATTTGAGATCACTTTTCTTTTGAAATTATATTTATATTGAATATCCATAATCACATATAATGCATATGTTTGTTGTATAAACCATATTCCATTTTACACACGATGTTTACTTGGAAAGTTATTTTAATTATGGAAATATTGATGAATCCATACAATCTACTATAAATAGATATTGAAAAGGCATATTTCTCTTGTATTGAATCAATATATAAAAAATTATTTGGACATGATGTGGTGGGTGGGGACACTATATCCCATTGATGCATCGGTAGGTCTCATGAGACAAATAGATGTGGAATTGGATGAGGCTTTTCCCAATGTGTTATATAGATTTTGGTTGAGGAATTAATCATTAGAAGTCTTGGCCGAGGACATGAAAAAATGTTTCAGAATGTCCGACATATTCACTTCCCTCATTATGAAGCTAGTGATTGAAAGTTCATGTGGTTATTAAACTAGTATAATACCCATGATTATGTTTCATTATGGCATTATTTACTTAGTTCATACTACTAACATAATGTATGCAAGTTTTTATTAAAGGCATGTGTTTCCAATTATGCACCATGTATTATGTTTATGTTATCTTCCGCTGTATTTCTACTCTTACTGAGCATTTGAGCTCACCCCTTTCGTATGTTTCATTTTTCTCTGGACATGAAGATGTAAATTATGAATGCCTTTCAAGTATAATCAAGGAGACATGAAATTTCTAGTGGAATAAATTAGTGTTGTATTTCCCTTCATGATGTAATGATAATCTTATTTATGTATCTTGTTTTCAAAATCAACTAAACTAATTGGTACTTCATGATTCATATTCCTTGTATGTATGCCAATGTAATAAAATAAGGCACCGGTTCTAGGAAACTGGGGTCGGGTCCTTACAATATCTCTACTTCATCTTGGATTGAATAATGTATTCTGACAACCACCCACAACTAGTCTGATAATCTTGTTGATAATATAGAAACTCACCAATATACAATAATTAATTCTCCGCTTTGGATTCATATTACTAGACCACTATATGGTTATCAACATATTCTAGCAAACATCCTTCAATATGCTCATATCATAGCTCAACCCCAAAATATAGGTCCACATATTTTATCCATGACTTAGAATGAGACCCATATAACTAATATTCTCAAATTTAGTTTCCTTGAGACTAGTCGACACATATGTGCCACACATCAGGGCTTAGTAAAACCATCAACTAAATAAAAAGGTGACCACTACATTGATATTATTCCTTATAGTAGTGTAGAGATGGATCACTTGGACTCTACTTCTGATAACCTCTATGGTCAACCCCCACCCCCCATAATGATATTTCTATCAGAAAAGGAAATCCCCCCATTTCGAGACACATTCATATTCAGCGATTCTCAAATTTCATAAACCTCTGTATATAGAGTTTCCCAAAACATTGTGGTTAACCGTATATAGTGCCTCACTAACTATTACTAGCACCTCACCACGGTTAACCAGTGACCTAGATAAGAAACATATGTGTTATGACTAGGTAGAGGTTTATAAATATAATGAATAAGAGACTGATATAGATCTATGGAGAGAGGTGACTAGGAGTGCATGTGTTACCTATTACAAAACATGTTGGAAACACCCCAATGGTTGAAGGATAGACACCTATCCTATATGGGATATGAGGTTCACCTTCAGATCTTACATATACTTTGGTTTCAAATAGACCTGGATTATCTCTCGATGGATCATGAACTAAGACTAGAAATTCATAGTGAAAATATATAACACACTTATCTCCATTGCACCACAACTCTTCAAAAACTCATTGTAGAGGCCTAGTCACATATTTATATCCATGGATGAGGAATGTATATGGCATTCAACTTCATCACGTACCTGAAATAGAAGATATATCTTGATATGGAGTCCTATAATTTTATACCCACATGATAAATCATGGGACCAATTAACACATGATCCAATTTTACAATACAAAAAAAATTATCCCACTTGGAAGATGTCAAGACATTGTGATGAAAGGGATAGGTATGATAAAATATTCCTAAGAAAGGCCCCTAAAAAAGAATTGAATTCATTTCAGATACATAAGATGATGTTGTGGACTACTCAATGGAGTCAATAGAATATGACTTCCATATAGACAACCATTTCAACCAACACTTACAAAAGCATACTTGTGCCAAATGAAATTGATCAAAATAATTGTCCCCATAACTTTTGTCCAAGAGTGAACCCATCCTATAAGGATAGGGGATTTTTTATCACCACTGCCACCTAAATATCATCAAAACTTGAGGGGAATAGAAAATATCGATGTAAGATGAAAACAAACTCACCCTAGAGGGTTGGTGGATTTTTTTCTAAATCACCATCAAAAGGTTCATCACACCTCGAGAGGGTATGGGATAAATTAGAGTAAGTTCTAGATCAACCCCATCACACAAGAATAGGGGAATATATATCTTAATTTCCATATCAGGATCCATATAATTCTCAATTAGAACCATCAAACCCTCAACAATAATATTATAAAATGTCAATAGAGGCCCCTAATTGGCCAAAACCTGTATGAATGGGGGAATGTTCAATATTATCATCCCCCCTGAATAACTAGTATTATACAGTACGGGAGGTAAAAATAGATGGCTGATATCCCATTAATTCCATGTAAAATGAGACAAAACTTTAGTATTTGGGGTCTATTCCACAAGAATGACTAGAGACCCCCTTTATGTTATTAATTCATAGACTAATAAAGGAGGAAATTATGTCTAAGGAAATATCATCCCACAAGGTTCATAATAAAAAATGGACCAATATGGATAGTTTTAGATAAGTAACTATAATAAAACACATTAAGGGAAATGTGCGATTATATCCCACTCTCCACCACAATAATCCAAAATTCACTTTCCAGTGGAATGGATGGGATATTTTGAGAATGAGATATAAAATCTTAGGTAACTCAACAAGAATATACTTAAGGAAACATTATCTATGGTTATCATCTTTATATAAAGATGATTATCTGGCCTCCCACATATCATGAGAGATCAAAATCACATGAATGTGTGGAATATGAATGTCAAGATGGCTATGAATCCATGAAACTAGTTTACAAACACATGGATGTGAATGATGATCATGACTTCCCTCGATTATGGGGACAAACTATCCCCTGTTAGGAAGATCATTCGGTCCTCGAAGAGATATAAAATTAGTGGGATATGAAAATGGGTCCACCTCATTATGATTTTCATGCTACCTATAAATGAGAAATGGTCTAGATATCGATAACTCTAGAATTTATAAATTCCTTTGAATAAATTGTAGGTCGAATGGAAGACATGAAGGAACGAGACACACCTGTGAAGCATGATAAGTATCTATATACTAAATCGCTATATGGAACTATTCCCCCACCCAATTATTCCAATATTAACATCACAATCTTTTATAGAATAATATATCCACTAAACAATTCCTTCCGCATCATGTCCTATTGTGTCCCAATGATAGGCCCAAAAGACCAACATGAGTCAACCGAAATGAGATGTTTTGTACAAACATTTATAAGCAAGACATGATTTTGTAAAAAATCATTCTACCAAGATCCATTGTAGGATTTGAAGACCTTTTTCATCAATTCATTTTTTAGTTAATCTCCATGGTAAGGAAAGTGAAATTTTTCAACCATACAGACTGAAAAAAATGAAAATGAGAGGGTTCCCGACTTTATCTATATATGGAAGGGTTTAACCAATTCACATAGTATCCATCTATTTAAAGATAAATTATGGGAACTATGGGATAAAAATATTAAAGATAATATAAAAACACATTTGATCATGATGAAGTATCTAAGACAATTCCATGAGTTTATAGAACTATTATAATGCTTAGAAGATTCCATTTAGTAGCCTCAAGACAAATATCTTCCTATTCCCATGGGAAAGGGAAGAATATGTTGTAAGGAAGAGAATGAAACTATTACCCACAAAACAGTAGAAATACCCATTCAAGATCCTAGGAAGTCCCTGAATCATCTTGTGCCTCATGTTGAGTGGAAGCAGCAAAACAATTACCCTCCACCTGAAGTAAAAAAGACATCAAAGTCACTCATGATTTTAGGACTGGATGAGTAATTATTATTCCTTGAAAAATCAGCAGGTCACTAGTTGTTTCCATGAATCTAGGGAAAATAAAATAAATAAGAAACTAGAGCCTCAGAAACCACATGAGGTCAATCTCAATAATTTTCATGTCTACTTAATTTTTCATAGGTGTATGGTTCACACAATCAATGATTTATTTGTATTAAAATATATTCTATCGAGCATGGTTGATTCTGGAAATGTGATGTTGGAGAATTCCCCAACACAGGTGACTTGTGTGACCATAACTCCCCCATAAGAAGAGAGTAACTGGAAAGATGTTTTTTCTATGGATGGATAGAAGTTTGAAAAATTGATGAATCAAAATACTATTTACTAATCTCATTCCAACCTAAGAGAACAAATTTTTAAACCCAAAATTATCCCGTCACCTAGTTATGTGACATTGAAAACCCCTCCTAGTAGAAGTTGTAATTGTCTAACACAATAAAATAATCAAAGATAATGATTATTATCCATTTTCCACACTAAATTTGAATCTTATAGCTTTCATTTCACATCTGGATAATTAGAACCTCCCACCCAAATTGACCCCTAATCTGATGAAGAGCTCATTTTTTATGTTGATGCAGTTCACTTGAAAAATTCCTTCTTTGACGATGAATAATTCTAATATTATGTTCTCCCAATAAAAGATTGGGTGATGTAGAATGATGACATAGAAGTTAAGGATACATGGGATAATACAAGCATAGTGAAACCCAATATTTCAGTCACGTCCCCTTGGAATCCATATATATAGCTAAAACCCATGGGGATCACTCCAAAAAGCATAACATAAGCATGGATATGCCCCAGATACGTCTATTGGTCATCAATCTGAGTTGTTTTACATGAACAACTAGTGGGGGTGTGACACTCTATTTATCCCTCACAAAGGAGAAGGTTGGCTCAACCTACACCACATAAAAAATATTCTCCTTCAACCTCTTTTAAAGAACCATGTTTGACTACCGTATACATTGTAACTCATGAACCACAAAATATGGAGTAACCACACCTTGGTAACTGAAAACCTCTGTAAAACATTTGAAATTTCGAAATAGTTAGTGGTTTTTCCAACTAGGACATATATCCTAGAAACTCCCCATCATTCAAAATCACATTCATAGGAACTCATTGAGGCCATCCAAATACCTCAAGGGTTATAAATATAAGTCACTTCATTATTGGTTTACAAAGTGGAAACCATTCTATTAGAATGTCATACCACCATCTCATTCATAGAACATGATCATTAGGAAGTAATCTAGGGACATATAAGACCCTTACATGTTTTATTAAAACTAAAAAATGTATACATCCAAAGGGATATTATTGTAAATGGTTTTAGGATCAACCTCATACCTATTTTGAACCCCCAACGTTTTGGATATAGATAGGGGGACTTATATTCAAAAAAGATAACCATTCAAGGGTATGATAAGAGAAAGAAAATTCCTCTCATGAAGATCAATAAAAAGGATCAGTATTGGGATATCACATATAAATTTGAGTTCATGGTTATCTAGTAATACACATCATATTATTAACTTCTTATAAGACCTTAAATTCATAGCCATGTATTACTATCTTTAACATTTCATCAATGATTGAAATAGTCCATCGATGGCAAGTTCGACACACTACATTGTAATGGTTACCCCTTATCATCTTGATAATCCATTTATGTTGAGGCCAATTTCAATGAGAATTAAATAAAACAACTACTAATAGATGATGATATTCTTGTATGAACCCCTAATGTTTTGGGTATAGCCCCCATGAATCCCTATAGTATGATCAATAATGATTCAGTGTTACCCATAAACCTGATTTATGAACGATAATTAATCTCATACATCCATTCTCCTCTTATCCTTGGTGGTAGTATAAAAGTAATCAAGGAACTCTTGAATATTTCTGCAATGAATCTGGAAGTTTAAGGTGATAATGTATCTTTGCACGACCTCTCTTACCTTATTAGTGATAGATATTCCCCTAGATTACCCAAAATGTCTACAAATGTATCCATATAATTCGAGATGGATGAAGAAGAGGGTGACCATAAGAAAACCCCTCTTATATTTGAAGAAGGAATCTCCTCCACCATATATATTCTCTGGATGGTGAATTTGGGTATAAAAGAAGATTCATGACCTTTGTTACATAGTGACACCATTCCTCTTTTGAAGTAAGAAATTTATATTTTATTTATAAATAAGCATTGATACATTTTCTTTGAAATTTTATATAAATTCGTAGGATGAACATTAATATGGCTACAAACTAGCTAGGCTTACCCAATGACCATCAAGGTTTCATGAAATAATCTTAGAGGATTCACCCCTCTCAAGACACTATTTTAGAATTGGATGATGAATATTTAATAAAATCCATCATCTTCCAGGAATTACAGTATCGAAAATGGATCTCCAAAATAATCCTTATCAAGAAAAATAATTGGTAGATCAAGCTCTGGATCAATTTTATAGACCATAATAGACATGTCATGAAGGTTTTTTCCCATTATTGTTCACATAAACTTTGGTCTATGTGACTACTTCTGTCTCTACCATTTCCTTCATGAATTGGTATTCAAGGTATAAAGAAATAAATATGTCCCCTAAATATGAAGAATCCACCACCTTCAGAGAACTCCAGTGGATATTTTTGTACATGTTCATTCCCTTTCGATTAAATAATTCCATCACTTATTATAAATGATCCATGCATTATATATTTAATAACTAATTAGAAAACATAATAGAATATTATTCCAATGAACTGGTCATCAAATCCTTACAATTATATGATCTCCTCGCATATTGCCAAGTAATATTCAATAAGTTTCATTATCACAATTTGAAGATAAATCCTCTAGTGTGTGATTTTTGTTTAACATCTGGGTGATTATATGGATTTATGGTACACCACCATGGCATCAAGGTTGATCCAGAAAGGACTATAAAAATCCAAGCAATGTCAACCCCTCAAGATCATAAACAATTGAGGGGGATCCAAGGGACCCTTGGTTATGTTTGGTGTTTTATAACTATCATAAATTAAAATATATACCCTACACTATGTTAATGATGAAGGGAGTCCCCTACCAATGGGGTTAGAACTTCAAATATGGATTTGATAATCACAAGTAGTTTGTTTCCACCCATCATTCTTAATGCCTCTGATAAAAGGAAATCCACTTATCTTATATGTGGATACTAGGGAATTATCTCTTGGTGCTCCAATCACATAAAATTTTATTGTGGGGAATGAAAATATCCCCTATTACCTCAGTCTAATTATGATAGGTACTGAGACTTGGTACTATGATACTGGGAAGTACTACCCCACATTCATATGTATAGTTAAAAATATAATAATTTAATTACTTTATCATGAAGACCATTTGGTCTCACCTATTGACACACCAAGTACATCCTTAGAATCCCTATGCTAAGAAGGTGCTTTTCCTGATGTACTGTTATTCTAAAAAAATATGATATATAGTTCATATCATAGAAGGAACTTAAAGGTAAGTCCCTGATGGATTTATTTGAGGCACATCTTGCCCCATAAAGCACACAAGTGGACACTAAACTTTAATATGAATATGTTTTCTATCCCATATAACTCCCCCAAAATGGGAGATGTATTTTGAGGGTTCCACCTGAAGCCTTTTTCGAAATAATATCTAAAACAGATATATTAATTTGGTTGGTATATGGATTGTATTTATTTCCTCAGATAGTGCAATGTTTCTGTAATACTTCTCATAGTCCAATGGCAGCACTAATAATGAGGTAAATACAATGATCTCATTGTTGACATGAATGTATCCCTACAGCTACATAAAGGACTGATGAACATCAAAGGGGACTTAAAGATAGTGATCAAAAATATCAGCTTGAATATCCCATCAATAAAGAAGAATTGGTCCCTATCTTAAGTTACATCATTGGATTAATGGAAAATTACCTTCTGAAACCAAATTACATCATGTCCCTCAATCAAAAAAATTCATGCGCCATTGCACTAGCTAATGCGTCCATATTCCTGGATAACCCCAATAAAAAAGTGGTTTTCCAATTCACACACTAAATTAATGTCTCATCTATCATCATCTATGAAATGGTGGAAATAAATCAAGTTAACACTACCCTGAAGCATGATGTACTGATATGGATCCCTATATAGATGGAGGCAATAACCAACTATCTTTAAAATGGGACCCTCCTAATAGATCGAGAATAAAGGGAACTGACATGGTACTGAGTAGTGAACTTTTTCATTTAGAATGTTCCAAATTTGAAAAAATACATCCACTAATGATGCTTCAATAGAATCATTCTCAGATGTATAGCATAAGGAGAGATTCTTACTATCATGGAAGAAGTCCATACAGGATCCTGTAGATCTCATCCATATGGGACTATGCACTCCCACTAAATTAAGAGGCTTAATTACTAATGGAACACAATGATACATGACTTTGTGTAATTCTATTTGAAATTTCAGGCATTCCAAGTTCATGAAGACTTCATCCATCATCCTTAAAAATTTCTACACACTATCAAATATTCTTGGATATTTTCTTTATGGTGAATGGATTTTTGGGTCCATATCCCCCATCCAAAACTAATTAGTTTAGGTTTATACATAATAATAATGACATTTTTAAAAAAATGGGGTTATTTAATACCAAACAAGGAAGTCTGGATAAAGCATTTAATCAAACTTTTAAAGTCAAATATCATCACCAAATTCGATGTCCCTCAAAAAATATTAATGGAAAACAAAATAACAGTTTTTTATACGAAATTGAATAATTTGTACAAGGGGTACAACATATAAATCAACCAAAAATCCCACTATTATGAAATAGAAATGGGGTAAATAAAGGCCTTCCGTATGACCCTATTAAATATAATAGAGAAAATGGTGGAAAATGATAAGTTGTCCTATAAAGACATGATATTTTATAATTTATGGCCATAATATACAACCATGAACCACACCAAAATAGATACCCAATAATTGTTGGTGTATGGGACTAGGGTAGTGTTTTCCATTGAGATCCATTTACCCTCGCAATTAATAGCTATATGTATAAAACTCAAAGATGATGAAAAATCGTAAAAATGATTAGATGACCTGGAATGACTTGAATAGAAAAGACTCAATATACATCCTAACCTATAAGTTCATCATAATTAGGTCATACAAGACTTTAATAAAAAGGTTATACTCTACTTTTTTACTTAAATTAGAATTACTACTAAATCTCAGAACCCTAATGATACTAGGAAAGAATCCTATATTGTTGGAACCCAAATGGGATTGGCTTTATGTAACACACAATTTATATTCTAATGGAGAATACTCACTGGATATAATAGATGTTGAAAACATTACAACCCCACCAATAAAATATATATTAAGAAGTAATTTCTATAAATACTATCAAAAATCTCATGTCCTTAAATCATGACGTTAATCTAAAATGTAGAAGTCCTAAAACAAATACATTAAACTACACATAATCTTACATCCTTAAATAATGATGTTAAACTCTATGGAAGTAGTCTTGGAAGAAATAATTTTAAATGTACAACATCTTTAATACTTACCACATGATGTTAAACTACATGGAATTTGACCTCACCACATGAAATTATACTTTATAAAAGGATTCCTTACCACATAAATCCAAACTTCTTGGATATTATTACATCACAAATGGTTCACCAAACATGAGCTTGATTTCTGGAAAAGTAAAATGAAGTACCCCCATCCCTATGTGTGAGTTAAAACCACATCGGGAATCTAATCACTCAAGAACTATGTGTGTCTTTATTCTCGCTATCATAGGATAAGTAGTGATTCACAAATCTAAAAATCTAGGTCTGTCCGCAATATAAATGGAAAAATCCCCCCAATTTTTATTGGACAGTCCTACATGGAGAGTTTTCCGTTCAAGCACTCTATGTGGATTGATTTTCATCTCAATTATATACATAGTGACACCTAGATCATAATGAACTAGCCTAGACACCACATTATAAAAATTTCCATGTCATTTATATTCATATTCTATATGTGGTGAACAGATCCTTTGGCATTCCTTGTTTCTCACACAGAGCATAGCACACGTGGGATTATGAATTTTGTTAAGGGATTCCCTGCAACAACTGAATGTATTATTTCATGGATGTGTTAGCATGGTTCTGTATGAATGACCATAAATGGAACACTAAACATATTTATTGTATGAATGTTTAACTATATGGTGAACATCTCTAACAAGATGTCAAATTGAGCATTTCTATGGCCCTTTCCCTAGAATACCACTACCCTTGGGGTTGGTCCCCCACCACACCTCCATTCATGACCTACATAATGATTTATTCCTATCATCATCAGATATGTATTGACCCCCAGATCTCAAATCATGTGTCCAACTATAATATCAAGGAAAAAAATACTCCCCTCTATATATGGGTCAATTTTTTATGGAGATTATTCATTTCAAGAACTATGTGTGGATTGATTATTTTCATCACATGATATATAGTGATGAAAAAATATAAAATACTAGGTATAATTGTAGTAATCAATGGAAAACATTCACCCCTAGGTGTATGGGCCAGAATGGTGTAGATAATTTTATATTCAATAAATACATGTGGATTTATTCCTTCCATCACAGGATACGTAGTGTTGACTAGATCACTAATCTTGGGTCTAGCAGTAATGGAAACAACCACCTCAATATACGAGTCTTAACTCTTCAGAGTATTTTATATTTATGAACTAATTTTTCTTGATTCCTTCCATCACATGATACATAAGGATTCCTATATCTCCATCCTTGGACAAACCAAATAATTGATGGAAAATATTCCCCCATTACATATGGGGTGGAATTGTGTGGGGAGTTTTCCATTCAAGAAATATGTTTAGATTGATTCCTTCCATCACAGGTTATGAAGTAATTCTTAGATCTATAATAGTGGGTAAAATTATAATAATTAATGGAAAAATACCCTCTCTACATATGGGTTAGGCTTGTATGGAGTGTTTTCAATTCAAGAACTATTAATGACTTGATTTATATTATTGTAGGATACATAGTGATGCCCAAATCTCCAATCCTATGTCCATCCATAATATATAAAATGAATAAAAGAACCCCTACCTATGGGTTAAACCTATGCTGGGAAACACGGAAGAACTACATGTTTCTTGACTTATACCATTATATGATATGTAGAGATGAATGAATCCTCTATTTCAGGCCCATCCATGAGTTTCCATTACTCCCAATCATATCCCTCACTGAGATTTAGATTCACACAAATGGATCTAATTAATGTATATGACTATGGTATGATTCTTACTCCAACAATATTAATATGAAAACCTAGGTAAGAAAAATCATAAATAATTAATTTTACTTTGTTTGAAGAGGGATAAATCATATAAACCCGCTATGACTATGTAAGATTCAGGTCTACGTATGTATTTCCTATTCATGAAATAAATCTTCCCATGGAGGGATCCATTACATGAATACCCATCAATAAGCTCATGCACAGATAGAAGGTGATTACCACATCTAAATGACCTGAACTAGTGAAAAGTTACCCCTACGGACATCTTGGAATGTTTCACATTCGTTCTTATACCCATACCAAAAAATGTTAAACTACATGGAAAAATTCTTTATCACATGATGTTAAACTACCTGACAGATATTTCCATAGTACATGACATTAATATGTGAAGACCATGAATCCTCATCATTCTTTAACAAAGGACCATAAGAGTCTGAACTTGTTTAATGGACTACAGGGTGATTCCATCATCTTTTAAGCACATAAACCCATAAAGCTCCCATCATGTCTTGAGAACCTTAGGTTGCTAAAACCATTCATAACCCTTGTAATGGAGAAAAGATCTCTCAATTTGAGGATGTTAGAGGTGGATCTATATATGGTCTTTAGATACAGTTAATAAGAGCTTCTTGGCCCTGTAATATGGGCCTTCATGTTCTTGTGATCCCTTCCATCATCCTAGTGATTTTTGTCACCTTATATTGATTCATGGTATTTTTAGCATGATTGTCCCATACCATTAATCATGACTTGAGAAACTTGATCAATGATTTAAATAATACTCATCTCCATATCAAAAGGATGTTAGGATACTCTTGATAATGGGTGTCTTAATTAGGATTCTTTGTAAAATTACCCTCATACTAGGTCCACATGAATCATGACCTAAAAGTGGATACACTTTGGTCATATCTATATGACCATAAACATTAGCCTTTGAGAGTCCAAATTTTAACCTCCTAAAACTACTAGTGAAAGTGACAAAACACCTGTCTGTATTAAAAACTAAAGAGTCTATCCTAATGAAAATCCATGTTTCCACTCACTAAATTCATCATCTATAGATTATATATAAATGTTTTAGATCAAATAAACAAGTCAAAAAGCTCATAGGGTCCATTTTGTGGGCCCTATAAAATCCAAAAAATGCTGGTTGGAGCCCTTGTTGTCGAAAAAAGTATGATTAATGATCATCCACATCTCCTAACCAAAATTATGTGTTCACTAAGTGGTGACATAACTATTAGGGTTATTGAACCATTCTTGAAAATTATGTTTTCCATAAACCACTATCATGTATTTGAATTTTGAGTTAAGAAGAAAACAATTCGAGTTGGTATCCTTACCTTGGAACCCCATAGATCTGGGGATCCCTTACTCCTGGTTCTCCCCTATAAATAATAGGTAACATGAAAATGCCTAATCTAAAAGGACCTCACTGAGATTTTCTAGAGAATTAATACCTATAAAAAGAGGTTATTCTTAGAGTATGTATGGTTCCAGAGAGGACCCAAAAAATATTGGAGTTCTTATCCTGGCCGCATGGAATATGGTCTTCTTCCATTACCAATCGTTGAACTTTTCCCATGGAATTTTCACATCCAGTTAACTTAGATATTCCTAGACCCTAATTTTAAATCACCATAACTATAACATTCAAAAGTATTTAATATCCTTAATGTTATGAAACCTTGTATTGTACCCTTTCTCAATGAAGGAATGTGATATTGTATTCTAGAACCTTTTGATGACCCAGACTACGTGGCTGGAAACCACATGAATTTGAGCTTGAGCATCCCAAATAGAAAATAAAATTCACTAGGGTACCAAATCCCTTCATGGATAGCTATCATCCCACATACAAATTTATCAACAAGTCATTTTAATCATCAATAATATTTCAGTGATATTGGAAGAGAGATGGGATCCCCTTTTCTTGAATATGAATATAATTACTTTAGAACCATGTATATGGGTCTCTGACCACAAACCAGATACATCTCTTCATTATGGGAAACTAAATACAATACTTGTGAGCCTTGATGACACCAAAGTGGAAATCGACACTTTAGGGTGTTTTTTGTAATCCCTGATGTAACGCCCTGACCCCAGTTACCCAGAGTCGGTGCAATATTACATATCATTGGCAAGATCCCAAAAGGACAAGTCTCGAAATACCGATTAGTTTAGTATCCTTGGAATCACTAGATACATTTATAAGGTTTACATTGCATTATAAAGTGAAAAACTACAACAACATCTTGTCTCCATAGACCACACTCATATCCTCATACTATCCCTATAGGTCATTCATAAAATACTTCTTCACATCCTGGGAAAAATATAACATAGAAAGGGGTGAGCTCAGATGCCCAGTAAGGATAACAATATAGCGGAAACTTCCATAAATAAAAAGAAACATTTAAGGCAATGTATAACTAAAACAAAAGCCTTTTAAACATGAGCTTCAGCATAATATGGAAAAGATAAAATAAAATAATGCCATTTACTTATTCACATGGATATTCTAATAGTCAAATAATCACATTCAATATCAATAACCACTTTCATAATGATGGAATGCATAATGCCAGACTATTATAACCACATAGTCAATGGCTTGTGCGAAGAATACAAATAAGATTTTTTCAAGGCCTTGTGCCAAGAAACTAGTTTGTCTCATGAGACCTACCGATGCATCGAGGAGCAATAGTGGGATCCAACCATCACTTACTAAGTCCAATGCATTCCTCCTATGAATAGTTTGAAACATAACATAATCATTCGTATTAAAACTAGCATATGAAATGACAATACTTTATCAACAAACCATGAATGGTATAAAAATAACAAATCCACATTCAATCATAACTCATTCAAAACAATATAGAAGACTTTATTGTAACTGATTAACCTCAATCAATAATAATTAATGATATTTACATAGATGAAAATAATCATCAAAACCTTTTGAGAGAAATATCCCACTTTTTCTTGAAAACATTTAAAAGTCACACTATTTTTCAAGAAGCCATTTACAAATAGATTATTGAATTAATGTGTCCCATTAAACTTTGAAACTTTTAAAAGGAATTTTTATTTTATAACTTTAATTTCCATAAAAATTAATCCTTAAAACCATTTTTAAAACATGGACATTAATGAGTAATAATTTAGAATAATAAATCTTTAAAACATTTAGAATGATATTTCAGTTAGAGTTCCTAACCAAAAGAGAGAAGATTGAATACAAATAATTGAGGTAATAAAAACATTGTAATATCATGAGAATAAAAAGATTCATGATATACTATGTCAAAGTACATTATATACACCATATAAAAGTGATTTGGTGTATAACAACAAAGGAGTCTCAATGGAATGTAATTTGAGATGAAATCTCTTATAAAGACCGTATCCATAGGTTAAGGTAAAATCAACGACATAATTACGTGTGAAAAATATAAATACACTCAATATGATTGGATATTCAGTGTTAATAAATTATAGGACATTCACACATATTCTTGTAAAGACAACACCAATGAATTGGATATTTAATTCAACAAATAGAGATTGAGTTAAAATTACTGTTATCAAGTTCATATCGATGAATTGTGAAAGTATCAATGGAGTGATTATCTGTATAGAAATTATATCCATATAAAGGGGAGTGGAAATTATGAAATAAGAAAATATATAGTGATTCCACACTTAATCTTGGAGTAAAATAATCAATGAAGTATGCATAAAGCTGAATGAGTTGAAATTGAAATTTCAAATTCCCTTATCGATTTGGTAACATACGAAACATACACCCATGAAAGAAGGATAATTCAATGATGATGTAGATATCCAAAAAATAAAGTATATTACACAATTAATACAATCATGGGCCGTACACAATACACCACATCTAATAAATAAGTGGCGAACAATGGAAATCTCACAGAATTAAGAGTGAGATAAGAAACCCATTACTTTGTACTTTTTCCTTGGTTGAGGGTATGTTAAACTCTTATATAATGGTGAAATAATTGTTATTGAATTATAAAAGAATCATATGCATTAATATAATATCATATATGATCAGTTAACAATTATTTGTTAATATTATCGTTTTATTATCGTCGTTTCGGGAGTTAACATATTCATTTTCCTTCATATTTTTTGTTATGTGAGCCATATTTGGTATGGATGAGATGTATCTTATTCATATACAGAATGATATTAACTCTTTAAACATTATTTTTAACCATAAAAGTAAAATTATTCTAGAATGGATACGATGGGGAAAGAATCTCATCGTGTTCGTGGAGACGGCAGTTCGTACGTATGCACGAGTGACAATATCATTATTTTGATATTTAAATAATATCTAATTGGATGGTATATTATATATACAGAATCATTATCATGTTATATTTATTATTTACATGAATTACACATCATTATTACACCCATCCAAATAATAATGTTTGGAATAACAATTACACCATGACGTGGAGACGGTAAGCCGTACGTATGCATGTATGGTGACATGTCATTCAAAGGATGGATAGAATACTGAATATGGTTGTACCATATTTATAATAACATCACAGTATATATAAGATACTTGATTTATTATTTTATAATGGAAATAACACTGAAATAAGAAGTGGAAGAAGAAAGGAACTTGAAAGAGGGTGGTGAAAACATTACCTCTTCTTCAGGTTCTTTCTTTTGATTTGATCAAAAAAGATCCTTAGGTTGGATTTATGATCAAATTAAGGCCTCTAGGTTGATGTGAGGGAAGCTTAGAGAATATTTGGGAAGGGGTTGGCCGAGACAAAAGGCTTTGATGGTGTTAAAGTGAGGGACGGCAGAGTGCCCTTTTATAAGAGGGGTGAGGGACACCTTAGGAAAAGCTGGAAATATTATTTTATAATAAATTAATATTCGGTTTCTAATGGATCCAAAGTAGATTATTTAAAGTTTAAGGTGGGTATAGGTTGGAAACCACTCAAACAATAGTGTTTATACTGGTTTAGGTCACTATATTAACTTTTTCGTTTTGATTTAACTCTTAGTTAAATAGTTTGACATTGACCATGTCTCTTTGTATTTTTATATTATATAGTTAATAAAATTACTATATATTTCCAAGACACCCCAAAGTGGTACATTAATGATACAACTATCATTATATAATTCCTTTTTCCTAACCTTATATTTTTATGATTATAATATCAATTAATAATATAATATTTGTTTTAAAAACTCTTTTATGTCAATTTTGACACTATTAAATAACTCATTTTTGTTAAAGTTGTAAAAACTTTATTAATTCTAAAAAATTTCATTTTAGAAATCCTAACATGTCATATTAACCAATAAAATTTGAGGATGTCATCAAAACGATAAAAATATATTTATTTTAACATTTATAATATCAATTATTTGATTCTTTTATTAATAGGAAAAATAATTCATAGTTATTGTGTCATAAATAAATTTAATTAATAAATGTTTAAAAACAATAAATAAAATACCATTATGTTGGAAATCGTTTTATCTTTCTAATGAATATTTATAATAGAAAATATAACATATATAACACTATGTAAAAATTGTTATTCTAAAAGATATATGCTTATGACATTTTTGTATTTACTTTTACTTAATTAATATAAAGTGTCATTATCACTTACAAGTGGCTCCATGGGGTCGCAAAATCAACACAAAGATGCCGGTGTTCGGAAATGTATCAAAAGATAGGGTTATGAGATGTTTTAGGGTAATTTAATAATATTATAATATTATTTTGTTACCCTTATTTACCGGATTTACCCATTAACCATGGTAAATAAAATATTTACCGAAGTAATTATTCAAAATGTCTAAAAATAAAATTTACCTATTTGGAAAATTTTGACCTCCTGTTTATAAATATGGAATTATTTTTTCTAAATTATAAAGACAGATGTGGCTGAAATTAATTTAAAATTAATTTTTGTTGTCAAAACAAAAATCGTGCTTTTATGAAAAAATAACAATCCAAAGATTGGAACTTGCTTATGTCCAGTTTAAATGTGATATTATGTACAATGACAAAAATTGGATAAAATGGTAAAAATATAATCTAATTATACTTTAAAATAACTCATATTTATAATTTATCACTATTAAATATTTTGATTAAAAAAGTTGTTTTTAATTAAAATTTAGTAATTTTCACTATTCATCAAAATATGAATGTTATCAGAAAAGTACCAAAAATTCACCTTAAGCTAATTTCGATATTCCAAATCCAAAAATGTATTAAATTTTGAAAGAAAAAATGTATTAAATTTCAAAAAGTGGGTATTTCTATTCATAACGGCTAGTTTGATTGGTTGTGGTGTGTTAGAACTCGATGTTGCGTACAACACACACTACTATATTATTCAAAGAGAAGAGTACCATGGAAGCTTGGGGTGTAAAATTCTCCCCTCCTTCAATAAATATCATCCTCTAAATTTTTAAAATTGGTCTTGGGAATATAATGGAAAGTCCCACATCAGAAAAAGAGTCAATAAAACTATCACTTTAAAAGAATGAAAGAGAAGTAAAAAGGTCACCCAAGAAAACCTATACTAGGATTACATGTAGAAAAACATGGATATGTATGATAATATAAGTTTCACATTCTGATGGAGAGCGATATAAAACATGATCTCGAGAAAGTTAAAAACAAGAAAACCACAACCCTGTGATGGGACAAACGGTCATTAGTTTTGCAGTTGGAAAAGTAAACGGAAAACATTATTATTTATTATTTTGTAAGTTACATTTGATAAATATGAGGAATTAATTTATGAGATTGACTATGAACATAAAGAGATATACTTACATTTTATGTAAAGTTTCATTCATTAAAATATTTCTACTACTAACTCATTTTTTTAAACGATGAGTATTAAAGAAGACATGGTGCCACTAGAAGATCTAGAATAAATTTCTATAGAACCAAATGATCCAAAAAGGATAAAATATTTATTTAAATTGTCTTTAGAGAGTAATCAAAACAAAAACGGTTCGTATAGGATCTGATGATCCCCCAAAAGGATATTCCATTAGAGAAATAAACACTAATATTAATTTCTAAATTTAAACCAACAATACCCCAAAGTTACATAAATAACATTCAATAAAAAATTGTCCTTAAAATTATTCAATATAATCCAAACTAATATTGAAACCTAAAACGTAGAATAATTTGGTTATGTAGTCTTCCACATTAAATTGTATCTCCAAATGACATCAACTAATATTAAAGTCAAATACTTAAAAGTAATTAACCTAATCAAATATTCTCTATTTTAGGTTAATAATTTCCATAAATAACCCAAATCACTATAAACCCACAATAAAAACATTGATAAAATTCCACCATTACTCCCCAAATGAAATCCCATAGTATTCTATTTTCCTTGGGAATATAGTGTTCCCAACAGAGCAAACATCTTCCAAAATAGCATTTATCACTTAATCACCAGATAGTTTTTCTTTACTAAGGGTATTCATTTGAAAAGATATAAGATCCCAAATCAACTTATTATTGATCAATAAAATCATTCAACTAAAAATAATTAGTCACACTGACAAGAGACTTCACGTAGTCCCGTGGTAGGCGATAAATCCCAATCGCACTTTGGTTGTGGGTTCGATTCCCACAGCTTTGTCCGACGTGACAGGTTGTCTCACGGTCTTCATGTTTTCAATTTTCAAAAACTATATTTTATAGCATTTCCAAAATGAGATAAATTCCTCAAAATAACCATAACATAATTTAACTGCAAATGTTATCTCATACCTTTCATTTTCATCCCAAAATATAATAACTTGTAATTGCCTCAAATTCAAGGATCATATAAAACTAAATGGTGATTTAAAACTATATCCATAAGAGAAAAGATAAGTCTTCATCAAATATCATTCTCACATGAAAAAATGAATGGTTAAAAATACAAGAGAAAAATATTCAAATGTAATCCCATCAACAAGGAGCACTAATACTTTTAATCACTTCTCCAACCATTTATTTACACATAGCTTCTTCTTTGACCAAGAAAATATCCTATATAACAGGTCATTCACTCGGGTAATGGCCAGGTCCCCTAGATTTACGGAAAATGACTGTAAATAGACTCTTGGGACCATTTTTATTTTCATCCATTGTACTATTCATTTTTCCTTAAAAATTCTTCACTTTTTGTCTTTCTTTGCCACATGTAAATCATATCTTTGTTCCATTGAGACACTTTCCTGGGTGTCTCCTTCCATATTTCATGCATTATGGAAATTGAGAATTATTTTCCCCATGGTATCGACTAATGGAGCTCTTATCATTCATCACCTTTCTCTTCTTTGTTGAGTTCGTGAGTTGGTTAATATATATGTTATTGATCATGTTTTTGGAAAACTAATTTGGTATGAACACGATATATTTTACGCATATCAACCTTCCATTTTGTTTCTCATTGCCACCACCGTTCCCACCTTGTACATCATTCTCAATGTTACTATGAATTCCTTCGAATCCAGCAATAAACTAAAAGCAGAAAGCATTGTGTGAGTAACAGTAGTAATAAAATCATTTAGAGAATATCATGAAACTATATTCTTAATTTGAAACACCTTAGGATTAACCAAGTTCGTTTATTCTCATCTTATATTAAAATACTTCAAATCGGTTTGTAAAAAAATGTGAATTTTCCTAATCATATCCCCCGAAGTGTCGTAACCCAGAGTCCAGCAAGGGCCGTTGTCATGAACCAGTTCATGTTCGAGTCTAGCTCAAAGCGGTGTTTTCGGTTTTTACCCCTATGTACATCTGTCCTAGAGGTGTCTCTACCTTCTCGAATCGAGACAGAGATTTATTACATGGAAAACTCACAAAATCTATACCATACCAAAATTCTAGGAAGTTCTTATATACTAATCCTCAAATTCCATCTTTGGTCTGTGTGATCTAATCATATTTTATCTAAATCTAAATTCCAATGTTTGTACTAAACTTCCTCTGATACCAACTGTAACAACCCGACCCTATTTTCCCAGATTCGGTGCATTATTACATATCATTGGCATGATCACAAAAGATCAATTCTTGAAAGAGTGATTAGTTTAGTAGCCTTGGAATCACTAGATACATTCCTAAGGTTTACATTACATCATAAAGTAAAAAACTACAACAACATCTTGTCTCCATAGACCATACTCATATCCTCATAATATCCCTACAGGTCATTCATAAAATACTTCTTCATATCCTAGAAAAAATAAAACATAGAAAGGGGTGAGCTCAGATGCCCAGTAAGGATAATAATATAGAGGAAACTGCCATAAATAAACATCAACATTTAAGGCAATGTATAACTAAAAAAGCCTTTTAAACTTGAACATCAGCATAATATGGCAAAGATAAAATGAAATAATACCATTTAATTATTCACATGGATATTCTACTAGTCGAATAATCACATGAAATATCAGTAACCACTTTCATTATGATGGAATGCATAATGCCAGACTATCATAACCACAATGTCAAGGCCTTGTTCCAAAACTACAAATAAGATTTTGTCAAGGCCTTGTGCCAAGACACTAGCTTGTCTCATGAGACCCACCGATGCATATGGGAGCTATAAAATTCCCCACCCGTCACTTACTATGTCCAATTCATTCCTCATATGAAAATTTTGAAACATAATATAAAACTTCGTATTAAAACAAGCATATGAAATGTCAATACTTTATCCAAAACCCATGAATGGTATAAAAATAGCACATCCACAGTCAAACATAACTCATTCAATACAATATGAAATATTGTATTGTATCAGATTATCCTCAATAGAGAATAATGAAGGATATTGACATAGATGAAAATAATCATCAAAACATTTTGAGATAAATATCCCCCTTTTCTTGAAATCTTTTAAAAGTCACATTATTTGTCAAGAAGCCATTTAAAAATAGATTTTCGAATTAAAGTGTCCCATACAATATTTAAACTTTTAAAAGGAATTTTAATTTTAAAACATTAATGTCCATATAAATGAATCCTTAAAACCATTTTTAAAACATGTACATTAATGAGAATGATTTTAGAATAATAAATCTTTAAAACATTTAGAATGATATTTTAGTTAGAGTCCCTAAACAAAAGAGATACACTTGAATACAAATAATTGAGGTAATAAAAACATTTTAATATCATGAGAATAAAGGGATTCATGATATACTATGTCAAAGTACATTATATACACTATATAAAAGTGATTTGGTGTATAACAACAAAGGAGTCTCAGTGGAATGTAATTTGAGATGAAATCTCTTATAAAGACCGTATCCATAGGTTAAGGTTAAATAGACGACATAATTATGTGTGAAAAATATAAATACACTCAATATGATTCTATATTCTGTGTAAATCAATCAGAGGACATTCACACATATTCTTGTAAAGACAACACCAATGAATTGGTTATTTAACTCAACAAATAGAGATTGAGTTAAAATTACTCTTATCAAATTCATATCGATGACATGAGAAATTATCAATTGAGTGATTATGTATATCAAATGTATATCCACAGAACGGAGAGTGTAAATTTTGACATAAGCAAATATATAGGGATTCCACATAAAGTCTTGGAGTAAAATAATAAATGAAGCATGCGTAAAGCCGAATGAGTGGAAATTGAAATTTCAAATTCCATTTTCTATTTGGTAACTTATGAAACATAAACCCATGAAAGAAGGATAATACAATGATGATGTAGATATAAAAAAATAAATTTATATTACACAATGAATACAATCATTTTCAGTACACAATACAACACATCCAATAAATAAGTGGCGAACAATGGAAATCTCACTGAATTAAGAGTGAGATAATAAACCCCTTTGTAATTTTTCCTTTGTAGAGGGTAGTTTAAACTGCTTTATAATGGTGAAATAATTTTTATTGAATTATAAAATAATCATATAAATTAATATTATATCATATATGATCTTTTAACATTGATTTGTTAATAATATCTTAGTATTATCGTCGTTTCAGTCGTTAACGGATTCATTTTCGTTTATATTTTTTGTTATGTGAGCCATATTTGTTATGGATGGGAAGTGTATTATTCATATCCAGAATTATAGAATGTCTTTAACCATTATTTTTAACAGTCAAATGAAAATTATTCTTGAATGGATACGATGGGGAATGAATTTCATCGCGTTCGTAGAGACGGTAGTCCGTACGTACGCACGAGTGACAAAATCATTCTTTTGATATTAAAACAATATATATTTGGAAGGTATATTATATATACAGAATCATTATCATGTTATATTTATTATTTACAAGAGTTGCACATCATTATTAAACCCATCTAAATTATAATGTTATGAATAACAATTACACCACGACATGGTGACGGTAAACCGTACGTACACACGTATGGTGACATGTCTTTCAAAGGATGGATAGAATACTGAATACGATTATACAATATTTATAATAACATAAAAGTATATTGAAGGTACATGATTTATTATTTTTGAATGTAAATAACAAATAAAGAATAAGTGGAAGAAGAAAGGAACTTAAAAGAGGGTGGTGAAAACATTACCTCTTCTTCGTGTTCTTTCTATTGATTTGACCAAAAGGGCTCCATAAGATGGACTTATGATCAAACTGAGGCCTATAGGTTGAAGGGAGGGAATTTTAGAGAATATTTGGGCAGGGTTTGGCTAAGCCAAAAGGTTTTGAAGGTGTGGAATTGAGGGATGGGGGAGTGCCCTTTTATAAGAGGGGTGAGGGGCACCTCAGGAAAAGCTATAAATATTATTTTATAATAAATTCATATTCGGTTTCTAATTGCTCCCAAGTGGATTATTTAAAGCTTAAGGCAGGTATAGGTCTAAAACCACTCCACAAATAGGGTTTATACAGTTTTATGTCACTATATTAACATTTTATTTTTGATTTAACTCTTAGTTAAATAGTTTGACATTTACCATGTCTCTTTGTATTTTTATATTATATAGTTAATAAACTTACTATATACTTCCGAGAGACCCCCAATTGGTCCATTAATGATACATATATCATTATATAAGTCCTTTGGGTGATCCTTAGATTTTTAAGAATAGAATATCAATTAATAATATAATCATTGTTTTAAAAACTCTTTTATGTCAATTTTGACTCTATTTAATATTTGATTTTTTTAAAAGTTTTAAAAACATTATTAATTCTAAAAAAATCATTTAATAAATCCTAACATGTCATATTAACCAATAAAATTCGTGTATTTCATCAAAACATTCAAACGATATTTATTTTAACATTTAAAATATCAATTAATTTATTCATTAATTAATAATAAAAATAATGCATCCTTATTGTGTCATAAATAAATTTAATTATTCAATGTATAAATATTATAAATAAAATACCATTATTTATAAAATCTTTTTATCTTTCTAATGAATATTTATACTTGAAAATATAACATATATAACCCTATATACAATTGTTTTCCTAAAAGATATATGCTTATGTCTTTTTTGTATTTACTTTAACTTAAATAATATAAAGTGTCATTATCACATACAAGTGGCTCCATGGGGTCCCAAAATCGTCCCAAAGATGCTCATGGTCGGAAATGTATCAACCAATAGGGTTAGGACACATTTTTTGGTAATTTAATATTATAATAATATTATTTTGTTAACCTTATTTACCAGATTTACCCTTTAACCATGGTAAATAAAATATTCAACGAAGTAATTATTCAAAATGTCTAAAAATAAATGTTACCTATTTAAAAAATTTGGACCTCAAGATTCTAAATATGGAAACCATTTCTCTAAATTCAAAATGCATAAGTGGCATAAATTAATTTAAAATGAATTCTCGTTGTTAAAACAAAAGGTATGTTTTTAAGAAATAATAACTATCAAAATATTGGAATTTGCTTATGTCAAGTTTAAATTTGAAATTATGTCCAATAAACAAAATTGGATAAAATATTAAAATTATAATCTAATTATACTTTAAAATCACCCAAATTCATAATTTATCACTATTAATTATTTTGATTAAAAAAATTGTTTTTAATTAAAATTTAGTAATTTTCACTATTAATCAAAATATGAAAGTTATCAGAAAAGTACAAAAAATTCACCCTAAGCTAATTTCAATATTCTGAATCCAAAAATGAATTCCATTTTGAATGATAAAATTTATAAAACTTCAAAAGTGGGTATTACTATTCATAACAGCTAGTTTTATTTGTTGTGGTGTGTTAGAATCGAAGTTGTGTACAACACACACTACTATATTATTCAAAGAGAAGCGTACCGTAGAAGCATGAGTTGTTACATTCTCCCCTCCTTCAATTAATTGCATCCTCACATTTTTTAAAATTGGTCTTCGGAATATAATGGAAAGTCCCACATCAGAAAAAGAGTCAATAAAACTATCACTTTAAAAGAAAGAAAGAGAAGTACATAGGTCAGCCGAGATAACCTATACTCGGATTCCATGTAGAAAAACATGGATATGGATGATAAACTAAGTTTCAAGTTCTGATGGAGAGGGATAGAAAATATTATCAGGAGAAAGTTAATAGCAAGAAAACCACAAACTTGTGATAGGAAAAATGGTCATTAGTTTCCCAGTAGGAAAATTAAACAGAAAACATTTTTATTTATTATTTTTTTATGTTTCATTACATAAAGATGGGGATTTCATTTCGGAGATTGAATAAGAACATAAAGAGATATAATTACTTTTTAATTAGAGTTTAATTCAGTAAAATATTTCTACCACTAACTCATTTTCTTAAATGACGAGTATTCAAGAAGACATGGTCACACTAGAAGAGCTAGAATAAACATCTATAGAATCACATGATCCACAAAGGATAAACTATATATTTACCTTGTCTTAAGAGATTAATCAAAACCAAAATGGTTAGTATAAGATCTGTTGATCCCCCAAAATGATATTCCATTAGAGAAAGAAACACTAATCTTAATTTCTAAAATTAAACCAAAAATTACCCAAATTTAAATAAATACCATTCAATAAAAAATTGTCCTTAAAATCCTTCAATATAATCCAAACTTATATTGAAACCCCAAACTTAGAATAATTTTGATATGTAGTCTTCCACATTAAATTGTATCTCCAAATTACATCAACTACTCTTAAAGCCACATACTAAAAAGTAATTAACCTAATCACATATTCTCTATTAAAGGTTAATCAATTACATAAATAACCCAAATAACTATAAACCCACAATAAAAACGTAGATAAAAATACACCATTAATTCTCAAATAAAATCCCATAGTATTTTATTTTCCATGGTCATATAGTGTTCCCAACAGAGAGAATGTCTTCCAAAATAACATTTATCACTTAATCACCAAATCAATTTTCTATACTAAGGGTATAAAGTTGATAAGACATAAGATCCTAAATCAACTTATTATTGATCAATAAAACCATCTAACTAAAAATAATTAGTCACACTAACAAGAGACTTCACATAGTCCAATGGTAGGTGATAAATCCCATTCGCACTCTGGTTGTGGGTTCGATTCCCACAGCTTTGTCCGATGGGATGGGTTGTCACACAGTCAACATGGTGTCCTTTTTCAAAAACTATATTTTATAACATTACCAAAATGAGATAAATTCCTCAAAATAACCATAACAAAATTTAACCACAAATGTTATCTCATACCTTGCATTTTCATCCCAAAATATAATAACTTTTCATTGCCTCAAATTCCGGGATCATATAAAAACAAATGGTTATTTATAACTATATCCACAAGATAAAAGGTAAGAATTCCTCAAATATCATTCTCACATGAAAAAATGCAGGGTTACAAATACAAGAGAATAATATTCCAAAGTAATCCCATTAACAAGGAGTAGTAATACTTTTAAACATTTCTCCAACCATTTATTTCCGCATAGCTTCTTATTTGACCAATAAAATATCCTATAGAATAGGGAATTCACTCGGGTAATGACCATGTCCCCTACTTTTATGGAAAATGACTTTAAATGGATTCTTGGGACCATTTATATTTTATTCCATAGTACTCTACATTTTTCCTCGGTAATTCATCACTTTATGTCCTTCTTTCCCACATGTAAAGCATTCCTTTGTTCTATTGAGGCACTCTACTGGGTGTCTCCTTCCACATTTCCTGGATTATGGAAATTGAGGATTCGTCTCTCCATGGTCTCCACAGCTGGAGCTCTTATCATTCATCACCTTTCTCTTCTTTGTTGAGTCTGGGAGTTGGTTAATATATATGTTGTTGATCATGTTTTTGGAAAACTGATTTGGCATGAACACGATATCTTTTACGCCTATCGATATTCCATTTTGTTTTTCATTTCCACCATCGTTCCCACCTTTTACATCATCGTCAAAGTTACTATGACTTCCTTGGAATCCGGTCATTGACTAAAACCAGAAATCATAGTGTGAGTAACAATAGTCCTAAAATAATTTAGAGAATATCATGACACCATATTATTAATTTGAAACACCTTAGGATTAACCAAGGTCATTTATTCTCATCTTATATTTAAATACTTCAAATCAGTATGTAAAGAAAATTTAAATTATCCAAAGAATATCTCCCGAGAGTTTCATTACCAAGAGTGCAGCAAGGCCCATTGTCATGCACTAGTTCCCGTTCGAGTCATGCTCAAAGCGTTGTTTTCGGTTTTTACCCCTAGGTATATCTGTGCCAGAGCGGTCTCTACTAACTCATATCTAGACATGGATGTATTGCTTGGAAAACTCACAAAATCTATACAATACCAAAATTCTAGGAAGTTCTTCTATAATAATCGTCAAAGTCTGTCTTAGGTCTATGTGCTCTAATCAGAATTTATCTAAATCTAGCTTCCAATGTTTGTACTAAACATCCTATGATACCAACTGTAATGCCCGACCCTAGTTACCCAGAGTTGATGAATTATTACGTATCATTTGAATGATCACAAAATATCAAGTCTCTAAAGGCCAACTAGTTTAGTAGCCTTGGAATCCCTAGATACATTAATAAGGTTTACATTACATCATAATGTGAAAAACTACAACATCATCTTGTCTCCATAGACCACACTCATATCCACATACTATCCCTGCAGGTCATTCAAAAAATATTTCTTCACATCCTGGGAAAAATAAAACATAGAAAGGGGTGAGCTCAGATGCCCAGTAAGGATAACAATATAGCAGAAACTTCCATAAGTAAACATAAACATTTAAGGAAATGTATAACTAAAAAAAGCCTTTTAAACATGAACTTAAGAATAATATGGAAAATATAATAGGAAATAATTCCATTTACTTATTCAAATGGATATTCTACTAGTCGAATAATCACGTGTAATATCAATAACCACTTTCATAATAATGGAATGCATAATGCCAGACTATCATAACCACATAGTCAAGGCCTTTTATCAAGACTACAAATAAGATTTTGTCAAGGCCTTGTTCCAAGACACTATTTTGTCTCATGAGACCTACCGATTCATCGAGGAGCTATAGCGGGCTGCACCCATCACTTACTAAGTCCAATGCATTCCTCATATAAAAAGTTTGAAACATGACATAAACATTCTTTTTAAAACTAGAATACTAAATGTCAATAATTTATCCACAAACCATGAATGGTATAAAAATAGCACATCCACAGTCGAACATAACTCATTCAATACAATATGGAAGATTTTATTGTAATAGATTAACCTCAATCAAGAATAATGAAGGATATTTACATAGATGAAAATAATATCAAAACGTTTTGAGAGAAATATCCCCATATTTATTGAAAACATTTAAAAGTCACACTATTTTTCAAGAAGCCATTTAAAAATATATTTTTGAATCAATGTGTCCCATAACACTTTGAAAATTTTAAAAGGAATTTTAAATTTAAAACATTAATGCCCATATAAATAAATCCTTAAAACCATTTTTAAAACATGGACATTAATGAGAAAGATTTTAGAATAAGAAATCTTTAAAACATTTTGATTGATATTTTAGTTTGAGTTCCTAACCAAAAGAGAGAAACTTGAATACAAATAATTGAGGTATTGAAAACTTTTTAATATAATGAGAATAATGGGATTCATGATATACTATGTCAAAGTACATTATATACACCATATAAAAGTTATTTGGTGTATAACAACAGAGGAGTCTCAATGGAATGTAATTTGAGATGAAATCTCTTATAAAGACTGTATCCATAGGTTAAGGCTAAATCAAAGACATAATTATGTGTGACAAATATAAATACACTCAATATGATTGGATATTTAGTGTAAATCAATCAGAGGACATTCACACATATTCTTGTAAATACAACACCAATGAATTGGATATTTAACTCAGCAAATGGAGATTGAGATAAAATTACTCTTATCAAGTTCATATCGATGACTTGAGAAATTATAAATGGAGTGATTATGTGTATAAAAATTATATCCATAGAAAGGGTAGTGGAAATTATGGCGTAAGAAAATATATAGTGATTCCACACATAATCTTGGAGTAAAATAATCAGTGAAGTATGTGTAAAGCCGAATGAGTGGAAATTGAAATTTCGAATTCCCTTATCGATTTGGTAACTTACGAAACATACACCCATGAAAGAAGGACCGTAAAATGTTGATGTAGATATAAAAAAATTTAATTATAATACACATTGAATACAACCATGGGAAGTATACAATACACCACATCCAATAAATAAGTGGCGAACAATGGAAATATCACAGAATTAAGAGTGAGATAAGAAACCCTTTAATTTGTACTTTTTCCTTGGTTGAGGGTTGGTTAACATCCTATATAATGGTGAAATAATTTCTATTTAATTATAAAAAAATAATATACATTAATATGATATCATATATGATCTTTGAACATTTATTTGTTAATAATATCTTAGTATTATCATTGTTTCGGGTGTTAACAGATTCGTTTTCCTTTCTATTTTTTGTTATGTGATCCATATTTGTTATGGATGGGATGTATCTTATTCATATCCAGAATGATATTAAGTCTTTAAACATTATTTTTAACCATCAAATGAAAATTATTCTTGAATGGATATGATGGGGAATAAATCTCATCGTGTTCGTGGAGACGGTAGTCCGTACATACGCACGAGCGACAATATCATTCTTTTGATATAAAAATCATATATAATTGGATGGTATATTATATATATACAGAATCATTATCATGTTATATTTATTATTTACATGAATTAAACATCATTATTATACCCATCCAAATAATGATTTTTTGAATAACAATTACACCCCGACGTGGAGAGGGTAAGCCATACGTACGCACGTATAATGACATGTCATTAAAAAGATGGATGGAATACTGAATATGGATGTAACATATTTATAATAACATCAGAGTATATAGAATAAACTGGATTTATTATTTTAGAATGTAAATAACAAAGAAATAATAAGTTGAAGAAGAAAAGAACATGAAAGAGGGTGGTGAAAAATTACATCTTTCCGGGTTCTTCCTTTTTATTTGATCAAAAGGGCTCCTTAAGTTGGCTTTCTGATCAAAATAAGGCCTCTAGGTTGAATTGAAGGAAGTTTAGAGAATATTATCTCCAGGGTTGGCCAAGCCAAAAGGCTTTGAAGGTGTGAAATTGAGGGAAGGTTGAGTTCCCTTTTATAAGAGTTGTGAGGGGCACCTTAGGAAAGGCTAGAAATATTATTCTATAATAAATTCATATTCGGTTTATAAAGGCTCCAATGTGGATTATTTAAATGTTAAAGTGGGTATAGGTCGAAAAAACTCAACAAATAGGGTTTAGATAGATTTAGGTCACTATATTAACTCTATCTTTTTTATTTAACTCTTAATTGAATAGTTTGACATTTACCATGTCTCTTTGTATTTTTATAATATATAGTTAATAAACATACAATATACTTCCAAGAGATCCCCACGTGGTCCATCAATGATACACCTATCATTATATAAGTCCTTTGGACAAACCTTAGATTCTTAGGAATATAATATCAATTAATAATATAATATTTGTTTTAAAAATATTTTTATTTCAATTTGGACATTATTTAATAATTTATTTTTGTTAAAGTTGTACAAACTTTATTAATTCAAAAACAATTCATTTAAGAAATCCTAAAATTTCATATTAACCAATAAAATTCTTTTTTTTAATCAAAACATTCAAACTATATTTATTTTAACATTTAGAATATCAATTATTTGAATATTTTATTAATAAAAAAAATTCTTCATCGTTATTGTGTCATAAATAAATTTAATTATTCAATATCATAAAATTATAAATAAAATACCATTATGTAGTAAATATCTTTATCTTTCTATTTAATATTTATAATCTAATATAAATCATACATAACCTTATGTAAAAATTGTTTTTCTAAAAGATATATGCTTAGTTCATTTTTGTATTTACTTTAACTTAATTAATATAAAGTGTCATTATCACTTACAAGTGGCTCCATGGGGTCACAAAATCAACCCAAAGATGACCATTTTCATACATGTATCAAACAATTGGGTTAGGACACATTTTAGGGTAATTTATTCTTATTATAATATTATTTTGTCACCCTTATTTACCGTATTTTCCCTTTAACCATGTTAAATAAAATATTTACCGAAGTAATTATTCAAAATGACTAAAAATAAAATTTGACTATTTATACAATTTAGACCTCCTGATTCTAAATATTGAATCCATTTTTTCAAATTCAACACACAGAAGTATCAGAAATTAATTTAAAATTAATTCCCGTTGTCAAAACAAAAAGCATGTTTTTTAGAAATAATAATTATCAAAATATTGGAACATGCTTATCTCCAGTTTATATGTAAAATTATGTCCAATGACCAAAATTGGATAAAATAGTAAAAATATGATCTAATTATACTTTATAATCACTCAAATTAATAAGTTATCATTATTAATTATTTCTATTTAAAAAGTTGTTTTTAATTAAAATTTAATAATTTTCACTATTCCTCAAAATATGAAAGTTATCAGAAAAGTACCAAAAATTCACCCTAAGATAATTTCAATGTTCCAAAATCCTAAAATGAAGTCCTTTTTGATAGATAAAGTGTATAAAATTTCAAAAAGTGGGTATTACTATTCATAACGGCTAGTTTGATTGGTTGTGGTTTGTTAGAACTCGAAGTTGTGTACAACACACACTACTATATTATTAAAAGAGAATCATACTATGGATGTTTGGGGTGTAACACCTTACATGTATTCCCCATTCCATATTCATCGGTCCAAACTTTTGTGTTATGAATTACGCAACCCATATTCCTACTATCAAATTGAACATAGATCAATTGATATTTCACCATATGTCAAATAGAATATTAATGAAGATATAGGGTTCTACAACACATCATGGACATTCATCTTACATATTTTATATAAGAATGCAGGGTTCTAGAACCTTTCATGAACATTCATTATTCAAAATAATAATTAATAAAGAAAGGTGTTGGAAGCCTTTGGGGACACCCAATCATCTAGATTCTGGGTTCTCAAACCCTTTATGAGTAACCATCATTTACTAATAGCAATAGAAGGTTAGATATAGAGGACTATTAAATAACGTAATAGATGGTCCGATCTATAAGTCCATAAACTACATCAATAGAGGGTCCAAGATAAATTAATCTAAACTAATGTAATAGATGGTATGATATAGAAGATAAAAACTTATAGCAATAAAAATACCACAATGGGAGACCCTAAACTATAAAAAAATAATGTCCTGGTTTACAAGACAATAAATAATCTAATTGAAAAAGTCTTAATGATCAATAGGTTTAAAACCAGAAAAGGGAACCTTGGGAAAAGATCAAGTCTATTATTACTACAAATACACATTTTTCAACCCACTAATTCTTGATAACTTATAAAATTTAAACGGAATAAAACCAATTAGGTGAATTCCCATAAAAGGGTGGCCGGAGAAAAAGATAATTCCACTATGTGTGAACTTTCCCAAAATGAAACATTGGTAAAATAGAGATCAATATATACATAGATATATAGATTTTTAGGGAATATTATTCTTCACTAGAAAAAACAAATCTATTCTCTATAATCCACTTACATAGGAAACAATTATGGTTATGTCCCTCTAGGGAATGTATTTCAACCAAATTATTTCTCATAAACCTAATTATAACTTCAATATTAGGGAAAATACATCAATGAGAAATCTCATTTTGGTAGGCATTCATGTAAAATTCTCAAGAGAAATCTATTGTGACTCCAAATTCAAATCCAGGAATTGGGGTTAATATGGTATTATATGAAGGACGGGTATCTTTAATGATCTATATGATATCAGGTCATTTTAATTCCATGACCATAAAAAATAATATAAATACTAAAAAATATATGCAATGTTTGAAAATTATTTTACACTGTCAATGTAAAATTGGAGATGAATATATATAGCGTAGAGACCATCTCGTGAATCATAAAAAAATTGAAGTTCATGAGACTATAATCCCATTACAACATTTTGGTATAGGATTCCTTGATCTCTTCAGACCTCTGCTCTAGGAAGGTCATGGATTGGATTAATTGATGAATAGACTCAAATTCAGCCTCTATAATATTTTGAAGTGCTTCATCCTTGGAAATAGAATCAAGTCTGGCATTCTTCACCAGGTAATGGAGCCCTTATTTCTTTGAAACAATTTTATCTAATATTTAAAATGAATGTTATAACTTAGAAAACTTTTCTTGGAGATTACTGATTTTAGAATGTAATTGGCGATTCTAACCATCCTAGTGCTGATAACATTTTTATGATCAATTTCCTCCACCATGTTATGGGAATCCTTATTTAGGGCCTAGTACCGACTTTGTTTTATATAAGGCCAGACATAAATAACTAATAACCTTATTTCAAGGGACCTCCTCTTTTATCTCATGGAAATCCCTTCCTCAACCATGGAATGAAGAGATAAGTAGTCAAATTCCCCATATAAAAGTGTGGTAAACATATACCTAAGATGACCATGTTGGTTCTTAAACTCCTCCAAAGGGGTATATGTGATTATGGTCTAAATTTCCACCCACACTTACCTCTTTATTAGTTTGTAGAGAACCATCGAATCTGATCCATGACTCAATCCTAATACGAAAATATAAATATATTATAGGAATAAGTCACTAAGTAAGGGAATCATACACATATTCATCGATGAGGTAGGTATAGAGCTAACCACATCATATGTTGACTCGGTTGGGGGAAATCCCAAAGAAGAAGTGACCAGAACTTCCTTTCTATGAGGTCAAGTTTCAAAAACAATAATTACAAAAGATTATCGATCAGCAGGTAAATAATAAAATGTTTTTAGATAGTCAATATATGTGATCAATTTTGGAAATATTATTTTCTCAGTTTTATCAATGATGACATTTATCACTACATCCCCATCTTCTGGAAAATAAGAAACACCCTCTTGCAATGAGTAACCATGTAGAACCACTGATGTTTTCTCCATTGGAATACATTACTTTCCACCTTCAAGGAATATAAGATTCAAATAAATGTTAGAATACATGAAAAAATGGACCATGTGTAGAGTTTCTATAGAAGTGATCACCTTTTCCCAAATACACCTCTGCTAAGGATAAATCATCACTAAAATAGCTACCAACATTAACATCCTCCAGTAGTGTGCCTTCCATGTTGTGTCAAATGGAACAACCACTGTAATTTAATTAGTATGCACTGAGTATAACTGTGGCGACACTTCAACCATATCCACTTCTTGAGGGGTTGAGGCTAGCAGTGATGGTTATAATATTTTAATAAAACACCAACCTACATCTTTAGGAATAGATGTATATTATTCTACGGAGGCTCAACATGGACCTATGCATTTTTGAAAACCCAAACTGAGATTTTAAAATGGATGGGAATAGGGAAAGAAGTAAAATTTCATACATAATTGAATATTTTAGGTGAGAGGGCTCTAATAGTTTATAGAACTACCTTATTTACATTCATCACCAATAAAAATTCCCCTTGATGGGGATAATGATGAAGGTGTTGAGGATGGAACAAATGGAAGTGTAGATTGTGATGCCTTAGTGATGGTAGTCACCAACCCCATCAGATCTATTTAATCAAGATATTCTACTTCATTGTTCCTTTGGTCACTGCCCAAGTTAGCACCAATAGTCGTACCCCAAGAGATTTTGTTCAGGATGGTTGGAGTGACAGGTCTCCTTCGACTTCCTTTCATTCAAATAGAAATATAAAAGGCATCAGTTTGGTCAAAACGACACAAAACCATTTCAATGTGGTAAAAATACAAGTCTTACCACTATATCGATGATATAATGAAATTTGTTTTGACAGAAACTTCTGTCTTTTTAGGAACCACCATCTTCTACACAGAAGGTGAGTATTGGATCTATCCCTTCATTATTTCTGTCATCACATTGTGGTCTAGACAGAAATCTTCAACTTCAGTGGGTTGGTTTTCTTAGGAGAAACATGTAGGAGTAGAAACACATGCAAAGCATTCCAACTATTTCTCCACCTGGCCTAGTACTCCCCAATGATTAGTGTCTAATTTTTCTTCCCTCCAACTCATCCATTATGGATACATAGTGAGAAATAATAGTGCCAATGTTACTTTATCCATAGATACTACAGTAATCATAGCCAATGATTTAACACTTCTCCCATTAATACAACTAATGTTAAATGCCTCTCCTCCTCATATGGAATCTCAAAGGTTGTGTATCTTCTCAAAGAAACTTTCATTTTTTTCCTCAGATTGGATTTGATGGTTGATGGTAACTTTATAGATTTGGATATTAATGTGGATAATTTCTCAATGATATATGAGAAGACACAAATCTCAAGATAATTTTGAGAGAAATAGATCTTATAATAATTTAGAGTAAAGTCTGTGTGAAATTGAGTCTCCTCTATGGTAAACATGAAATAGAAGTCATGAGTCACCATTGGATGTTTTTTGGACCAACTGTGTAGAGTGGTAGGTACTTGATTTAATGCAGAGAAACTAATTAATAAAATTACAAGGTGTGTACTGTTCACATATAATGCAACCATAAATTTGGGTATGAAGTATTACCTCATGGATTTACATCATATAAGCTCATACCTCAGAGCATCCCCCACAATGTTTAGTGATAATAACTGTGGGAATCCCATAGGGTTTGAAATAAAAGAATGAAGATTCTTGGTGCAGAGGAAGTACATGATTGGTGTGTACCCAACATTAAAAATGTTCATAATAGATGATTAATCTATGATCAATACGAAGATGAACACCGATATCCATGGAATTAAATCTATGATAAAATGAAAGGGAGAGAACCTAGAAATGAGAAGAGGGATCAACATATTTTGTTTATAATTAATTTAACTAAATTATAGAATTACCTCCAAGTTGATTCTTTCTTCATTGATGCGTCTGACCATGGTTCTGCGGTACAGATTTGTTGTAATGTAGAATTCAATGATAGGAATCTTCTAGCAGTGATCCACATGTGCTCCATGTATCTCTAGACATCGAAAAAGGATACTTCGGGTGATGGAACAGAAGATCCTTGAACGTTCAATGGCTGCCTTTGATCACCTTGAGAATCACCTCCAAATCATTCTCCTGGATCTATTGGTGGATGATCTCTCTTCTTCTTGAGAGTATTATTGGAGAAGGAACAGTTCTCTAGGCTCAGGGGATTTTCTACAAGGATGTTATGAACACAATGATTGGCTAGCCGGCTGAATGACCCCTGAGCATATATAGAAAATCATAACATTATGGGGAAATTAATTCACTTGGTAATAATAAATAATTATCATAGGTCCCATTACTTTATTTATTATTCCATGTGAAACCCCTTGTTAAATAATAACAACAATGCTATTATTTCCACGAAATGTTCCTAGCCTGCATGCTATATTTAAAATTTATTTGATGAAATAATATTTAATATTATTTCTCATTGGACCCATAACATGGTCCTCAAAACTTCCCTAATATTTACTGATCCTTGAATAGTGAATATTTATATATTGAATAAATATAACTACATTATTCGCTGATAAATAAATATTATATCCACAATATATTCTCTCAAATAACTAGTGAGAAAATAAATTCCATTCAGAATACTTGAATAATTATTAAACCAAAATTTGGAATAATATTTTTTAAACACGTGGGATAAATAATTTTTTTAACTGAGATACCAGTTACAGTTAGTGTGTGACCCTCAAGGCCTCTTTCCCATTCGCGTTAGGCGGGCTTTCCTAAAGTCCATGATTACCGTCTAGAAATGGGTCAGGACACCCAAGAGAAGAAATTTATGTCGCAATGACATGTCACCTCAAATGAATTCTTACCGTGTCATATAATCCCTTTTGTCCTGGTATCTCTAATCTAGCGAGTTCAATCCAAGTGCCATCAACCCATTTGATCAATTTCTCATTCTTTGAATTCCCACAATTGAACTTACCTAGAGAACAACATGGCCCAATATTTATTTAGGCTATATAATTTTCGTCAAAGGGCATGAGATATCTACTACCACAGAAGTGAAAAATATTTTCTCGCATTATTCATTAATGTAGCATTACCCAAGATGCACCCAATATATCCTACCTTGACATGAACATCTGTCATCACAGTTTTTGTTAATACATATAAGTGAATGAGTAATAAAAATAATTAATAATAATCTTAAATTCAATGGACCAATACACACGCTCGTAGATAATAACATCTAATGACACTTATGAATGTGTATTTCTTAATGGCGGGTCTTGTTCTCATAATACTCTCATGGATATTACCAAGAGAACACACTCTGAGAAGGTGCCTAAAAGTTTCATGGGTACCCACCCCTGATAGACTATATAATTTTTGTCTCTTCAAATGATATCATATGGCCATAGGACTTATATTCAAGAACATTTTCATTAGACTTCTGGTTTCTCATCATAGTAGGGATTTTATATGACTATTTAATGTGACATATATTTTTAGGAAATTATCACTTACTATGTCTTGCAGAAGAACAATCATGATGTAATAAATAGTTTAATAATATTCATCCAATTAATATAGGTTTATCATAAAGTAAAAATATGAAGGTTTATAGGGAACTAACTCCAATATAGTACCACTTTCACTAGAAATAGCTGCTATCATCCTTCAGTCCGCAATCTATCACATGATATTCATGCTTCTGCTGAGATAGAAATTTTGTCAATGGGTCTACCACATTCTCTCCCTTGGAACCTCCTCTCACTATAACATCTCCCATTTGATAGAAATACCTCAAGAGGTGATACTTTCAGAGTGTGTTCTTTTTCTGTTGATGTGACCTCGACTCTTTTGCAAGAGCCACTGCATAATTATTATCACAATACAATGTAATGGGATATTTACTACTAGGAACCACATTATGATCCTTGACAATGTTCCAAATCTAGAAGACCTCATTAGCTTTATTAGAAGCTGATATATATTCAGACTCCGATGTAGAATCAGAAAAACCTGGCTACTTTGAACTCTTCGAGCTCACAACTCCTCCGTTGAGATAGAAAACATATCCTTATTATGACTTCATATCTTTCTGATCTATCTAAAAACCATCATCAACATACCCTCTGATGAAAACGACGACATCTTATTTATACATCAGGAACATATCATTACTTTTTCTCACATACATAAGGATATTCTTGACAACATTTCAATATTGTTCTCCTGGATCTTCTTGATATCTACCTACCATGAATAGAGAAAAGGAAATATCATGTCTGGTACATAACATGGCATATATGATAACCCTATTGCTGAAGCATGTGAAATATTACACATCCAATCATTCTAATGTTGTGTCTGGGGACACATTTTCATGGAATGATGTATACCATGTTCCACTAGAACAATTCCCCTCTTGGATTGTTCCATACAAAATCCATTTATTATTTGATCAATGTATATACTTTGACATAGTCCATGAAACCTCTTGAATCTATCACGAATGATCTTGATCCCTAGAATGTAGCCCTATTTGCCTAATTGCTTCATGGAGAATCACTTTTGAAACTAGTCATGGAATGAATACAAGACGGGTAAGTAGTTTCCAATAAGAAATATGTCGTTAACATACATAACAAGGGTAAGGACTGAATTCCCATAAAACCTCTTGTAAGCACGTGGATCACATTAATTATTAATGAAACCAAATTCAATTATGGTTTCATTGAATCGAATAATCCATGATATGGATGCTAGATTTAATCCCTAAATGGATCTATAAAATTTTCATACCCTTTTAGCACCACCTGGTGTCACAAACCCTTCTAGTTGTGTCATATAGACATCTTACTGAAGGTTCCCAAGAAGGGATGATGTTTGGACATCCATCTATCAAATATAAAAGTCATAGAAATATTTTATGGGTAGTATGAATCTTATATATTTAAACATGGAAAATGGTGAAAAGGCTTAAACATAGTCAATTCCATGATTCTATTTAAAACCATTAGCCACTATCCTTGCTTTATAGGAGCTATCATGACCTTTCGTATCCAGTTTCTTTTTGAATACCAATTTACACCCAGTAAGATTTACAGCAACTAGCGCATCGACCAGAACACAGACTTTGTTCTAATTCATGAAATCAATCTTAGAATTCAAAAGCTTCTTACCATCTTGTAGATTCTGGGCATTCTACTACTTCCTTTGTTTTAGAGAGGTTCATTATTGTCCAACAATAATGAGTCACCATCCTCAGTCACAAGGAAACTCTATCTCTATGGTTCCTTTATGTATTTTATAACCCTATGTAGTAATTGTGTTTCCGGAACTACCTATTCCATGGGGACATATGGAAGTTGTTCATATACCAACTCATGTGTATCGTTAGCATCAACTTCATGAAAGTGAATCTTCATCCAGCTATCCTTTTTGACTATGTCCTCTCAATCAAGTAAGAAAACATGTCTGGAAACAATCAATTTCTTTTTAGAGGGGATATATAGGTTGTAACCATTTTTTCCTTGGGATACCATGTGAAGACACACTTCCTACCCCGAGGTGCTAGTTTGTTTCATGAGAAACCCTTAACACACACCTCATATCCCTATAGATGTGTATGTGAAAAAGTGTGTTTCTTTTAACTCCATAGATTGAAGGGAATCCCATTTTCCACCTCAGTTGGTACTAGGTTTAATGTGTATACCATGGTTTGAAATGCATATCACCAAAATAAAAATAAAATATCTGCATTACTCCGAATCAACCTAACCATGTACAACAAGGCTTGGTTCCTACTTTAACTAACACCATTCCTATGTGGTGTATATGGTGTAGTGGGATCAGATAGAATCCCAGAGTCCCATTAAAGGTCGATGAACTCTTGGTTAAGATATTGTACACTTCGATCCGATCGAAGATTATTTATCTTCTTACCAATATGATTCTGTACTTCATTCCTCACTCAATAAATTTCTCAAAGGACTCTGAATTATACCTCACTATGTAAACATAACAATATCTAATCAAGTCCTTAGTGAATGTAATGAAGTTAGAATATATTCCTATAGATTCTACAAGAAAAGGTCTGCACACATCAATGTGTACCAATCCTAGAAGATCTGTGGCCCTTTCACCCTGTCCACCAAATGGTGATTTAGTGATTTTCCTTGTAAACAAGCATGACATATATCAAGTGGTTTTATCTTGGAAGAGTCTAACTAATCATCTTGAATGAGTTTTGTCAGGTGTTTTTTTACATGACCAAGGTGGTGATGCCACAACTAGGTGCTGTATGAGTCATGTGAACTTGGTTCATTATAAATTGATAACCCTTGGTTCTCATAATTTAATACATACATACCATTATTTAAATGTGCCATACCATAAAATATGTTGTCCTTATAAAAGTAATAACATTTATTTTTGATCATGAAAATAAATACATCTATATCTAAATCAATACGAAAATTATGTTCATGGTAAGACTATGTATTAATAAAAACCATGTAAAACCAAAATCATTCCTTTCGGTAATGTGAGGTGGTAGTCACCAATGGAATGTGAAGCCATCCTTGAACCATTGACAGCTCGTAGATCCATCTTTCCTATGGAAATTTTTTGGAAGCTACATTGTAAGTGCATTTGAATATAGATGTGTGCCTCACATGTTGTATCTAATACCGAAAGTGTAGAAATGGAAGGATTTCACTATATAAAAAACACACCTTTGGCTTCCACTTTCCTCTGGAGTATTTTCTCTTAAAATGTCCTGACTTTCCACTTTCAAATCATATTGGATTATTTTCCTTGCCCTGCATATTGTTCTTTTTCTTCTTGGTTGGATAGTTCTCAGAGGCATTAGATTGTTTATAAATCTTAGGCCACTTTTCCTTGTCCTTCATCTCCCTATTCACAATAAGAACTATGGGTTTTTTCATGCCCCTTGTCCTTATCAACATAGAGAATTAGGGTAAGAATATCCGATAGAATCTTCTCATTATTTATCATATTATAATTCAAAATAAAACAAGAGAAGTTATTGTGTATAGATTATAGTACGATATCTGTACACAAATCATATGGGAATTTAATCCCTAAGAGGCTTGGATGCTAAATTTAGCCAATAATAATGACTACATGTGGTCCAGCTAGCTCATACTATCTAAGCTTACTAGTGAACAAAGCATTGGATATCTCATACCTCTCTTATATTACCTTCACTTGATAGATATCCATAATGTGAGACATCATTCTAGAAGCATCCATTTCCTCATGTTGGTTTCAGATCAAATTCAACATAGATGATAGAATGAGGCACTGAACATTCGTATCATCATTCAGATATTTCTCAAACACATATAGTTCTTCATTACTGACCTCAATTCTAGGAACAACTGGTAAAGGATTAGCACATGAATTTTCCTCTCACGATGAAGGATAACACGAATGTACCTTTTCTACTTTTGGAAATTAGTGCTGGTGAGAAGGTTTTCCTTCTTGAGTATGGATCAAAATAATATGTTTGCCATATTTAAGATTGATATTTCTAAAAATTAAGATTATTAGAGTTCTGTTACTTTATCTTATAAATATAGAAAAATAAATAAATTAATATTTATTAGTCTCCCACAATTTTGTTGAAACCAAATATCCCTCAACATTGGCTTCATAATTTCCTGTTTCATGGACATTCTAGGGGAAAGGACCTATATTTCCCTTTATATTACCCCAAATAGTGTTGGTCAAGAAACAATAAATGTTTTAGGAAGGCATTACAAATTACAACATCACTAACTCACAGATCCTTGTTCTGTTGAGTGGACTCCCCAATCCTAAAATCCTTAATTTTGGATTTCCACAACCTTTTCCACTACGTTACACCATGTCCCTCAAGGGAAGTCAACCCTTTGATTCTAACTGAAGCAGTGGAAGGCTATACCGAATTAATATTTAATTGATGGATTTTATCCATTATGTGTAAATTTACACTTATTATCTTTTAACATTCTGGTAAATATTAAGTGGGACATATGTAAGTGATCAACCATGTATAAATAAAATTTACACGTAATCCATATTATTTTAGTTCCATATTGAATGCTTGTTATTTCATTAATTATGTGATCACATCAAACATCCACACTGAATAGCCATATAACTAAAAGAATTAAAATAAAGGGCATGATCATGAGATTTACAATTGGTTATTTTATCTAGCAGCGGATAAAAAAACCATGACCTAGGGGAGAAGCACCTTGAACCATTTACGATTCATGTTTATAGATTTCCACATTTCAACCTTTGTATCTCCTTGGATTCATTTTTCCATAGCTACAAACTTGATCCGCCTACTCTAGCTTGGGATCTCCATCCATTAGAAATTCTTTTAACTCACACGCAAGTGAGGGGTAAAAGGGGGTTTACAAAAAAGAAACAAAATGCATGTAAGTCCTACATATTAATGAGGAGAAGGATGACATGATTAAAATTTTAATTTAAAAAATAAATTAAAAGGGAACCAATCATATAAAAAGGTCTGGTCTAACTCATTATCATCCACATACATGCATTGAATTGCGCATTTAATAAAACTATCATTCAATTATTTAATCATTATTAATAAGATAAATTACGCTCAAATCGATTAATCATTATCATTAATTAATCAATCCTGTTTATCTTAATTATTTTCTGAATTTCCGTGACATTCTCATCCATAACCTTGTACCTAACTTGTACCTTGGGGGAAACCTAGTGAATACCCGTCCAAAACTACCCAGCAAGTATTTATATTTCTATACACAATATTCTTTGTGACATGTAGCATGCACGTAGAATTATAATTGTTATACAACTAATACATGATGTACAAGTCTTTGAACATCACATAGATGATAATTATATATATATATATATATCAAACACCTATCACATTTTTTGTCCCATATTTACACCCACACGAAGGTAGATGTCTCAAAAGATACATAATATAATATAAAATTTTTAAATTTTCATTATTTGGAAATAGTACACGATATGTAGATCTGACTACACTGCGTGTACCCTCCTCACTATCCATCCAAAGTACACGCATAGGGAAACAATGTGTGATGTGTACATCAAAAATCATAAAAGTACATGGAATTTACAATGGACCACATGCCATGTAGACTCTGTATTACATAGTCACCAGCAATGAAATCCATGAATGGGATACAAGACTTGACCCTAACCCAAAGGGACTACACAACATCTCCAGTGGGCCACATGGTGTGTAGTCTTGCTGACCATGCGCCGGTCTTTCTTGTTCAATTGGCGGTGTAAGAATTAACTATATTGTGTGTCATTATTGCACACAGCTTGAGTAATTTATGAATTACTTCTGATGGATTGACCACAAATACATGAAAGGTAGATATGAAGACACGATATGTATTTTGGTGGTATCTGGACAAAACCGTTGGTGCCTCCTGATGAGATCATTGATTTAATTTTAATGATAAAATAATCAGTTTCAATTAGATCATCGAGAAATGATTGCGAGGAAAATATCTCAAAATTATGATTAGAATAATTATTAAACATGAATGGGCAAAATAAATTATTAAATCATAAATCATGAAAAATTTATTTAAATAATTATAAATGAATGTATGACCACTCTCACACCACCTAAAGGTTTTGAGAAATGTGGAAGTGTCATGTGGTCATGTACCAAAATTTTCAAATATTCATAATCAATGACTAATCCGAGATCAATACGATGATGAATGCCAGTATCCATGGAATTTAATCAAAGATTAAATACAAAGGAGAGAACCTAAAACCAAGAAGAGAACATCAATATATTTTGTCTATAATTAATGAAATTAAATTATAAAATTACCAACAAGGTGACTCTTTTATCATTAATGGGCCTGACCATAGGTCTGAGGTGTGACATCATCGGTATGTTTAATCCAAGAATAGAAATCCTCTATCGGTGATCCACACGTGCTCCATGTATATCTGAACATCACTGAAGGAGTCTCTGGGTGCTAGCATGAAAGATCCTTGTGCTTGCGATGTCTGCCTTTAATCTCCTTGAGAATCAATTCCGAAGTGTTCTCCTTGATCCGGTGGAGGAGGATCTATCTCATTCTTGAGAGAGTTATTGCAGAGGAAAGAGTTCTCTAGGATTGAGAGCTTTTCTTCAAGGGTGTTGTGCAAACAACGATTTGTTAGCTGATCGAATTACCACTTCACTTATATAGTGAATAATAACAAAATAGGGAATTTAATTCACAACTTAATAATAAATAAATATCACATATTCCATCACTTAATTTATTATTAAACTTGAAATCCCATGTAAAATAATAATAACATTACTTTTATTTACATGACCGGGGCTTAACATATAAATTATATTTTCATATTATTTAACAAAAAATATTTAATATTATATCTCATTAGACCCAAAACTTGGTCCAAAAATCCTCCTCAATATCTATTGGGCCTTGAATAATGACAATTTATTTATTAAATTAATATAATTACATTATTCACCGATAAATAAATATACTATCTGCAATATATTCTCTTGAATAACTTGCGAAGAAAAAACTGTGATCAGGCATACATGAATAATATTTAAACCACTACTGAGAATAATATTTATTCAACTTGTTAAATAAATTATTTGATAACTATGATACTGGAAACACTTAGTGTGTGACCATATATGCCTCATTTTTGTTTTCAATAGACGTGCTTTCTTAAAATCCAAAATTACTATCTTGAAATAGATCAAGGCACCCAAGATAAAGAAGTTGAAATTGCAATGACAAGTCACCTCATACAAACACCTACCATTTAACAAAATCACTTTGTCCCAATTTTGCCAATCAAGTGGGATGCATGCAAGTTCCATCAACTAATGTGCTCAATTTCACATTATTTGACTTCCCAACATTGAGCTTCCCTAGAGAAAACCATGGCCATGGATTTTGTTATGCAATATCATTTCCAACAAAGGGCCTGAGATATATAATTCCATAGAAGTGACAAATCCTTTCTCACATTATTCATTAATGCAGTATTACTTGTGATGCACCCAACATATCCTACCTCATCGTCAACATCTATCATCAGGGTTTTTGTCAATACATCTATGTGAGCGAGTCATAATACCCATTAATAATAATATTAATTCGTATGGACCAATACACACGTCTGTCGATAGGAACATCAAATGACACTTATGAATGTGTATTTCATACTGGCAGGTCTTTTTATCATAATATTCTTCTGGATATTACCAAGGGAGCACAACATGAGAAGGTGCCTTAATGTTTCAGGAGTCCCCACCCCTAAAATCTTATATCATTTTAATCCCTTCAAATGATATCATTCGACCCTAGAACATATATTCCAGAACAATGTCATGGAACATCTAGGCTCTGGTCATAGAAAGGATCCACTTTGACCTTTTAATGTGATAGATATTATTAGGACATCAACACATACTATGTCTCGCAAAATAAAAACCATGATGTGATGAATAGATTATTAATATTCATCTAATTAATATAGGGTTATCATAAAGTACAAGGAATTTGGTTTCTAGGGAACTAACTCCAAAAAATTAGTCATGATGGATTAGGATGTCCCTGATTTCTTATTATATTAATGTAACAAGACTCACTAAAATGATCCACTACAAAAAAATGGTTTAATATAAACACCAAGGTTGTTTTGGATGCTCAATTATTTGTAGCCACCAATTTACACCCCCATCCAACCTCATAACATCTAAAATGGACCAAAAAATCTATGTGGGGATCTTCATCTATAAATATGGCATAAGAGTTGGTATAGTTTGGACAACCCAGGGATAGATTTCCCAACATGCCTCCCACATACCATAGTTGCTTCTATTTTAAATGCAGAAACTCTAGATCCACCTTCTCCTTTATTGGGAGTCGGTACCCACCTAGGTATATAGTAAAAAAATCTGGAAATTGATCTACTTATTCAATATTTGGAATAAATTCCAACCCCTAGCTGGTAAATGATCCCTCTTCAAATATGGTCTAGTAAGCATTATCATCACTATGTGGTCCTTTTATGGGACAAACCTTCAACCTATTTGATTTGGGTTCAGAATGAACATTTTTTTATAAATTATCCCACCCATTACATAAACAGGATGTCTAACTGAGGAATACGGCCTCTTCTAAGGGACTTGTCATCCACATTGATCATCTCTATTGAAAACGGAGGGGTTTGGTACACAATATACAACATAGATGATAGAGGGAGAAACTCATTGTACATGCCTCCTAAAATTAGGGTTCCATAGAACTATTTGATGTCCAAGAGACCGATTAGAACATTTCCATGTATCATATGAAATTTATTTGTGTAAGGACTATATTGGATAACTAAGTATTCCATAAATCTCTTCTTAGAGTAGATGAATGTTTGGGACATCCAGGTGGCTTCCTACATACCAATGAATTTCTGATATGTGGAAAATTCATAAGTGGTATACTGAACCCTATTGAGATTGTCCCAATCTATCTCATATATCCTTCTTGATCGAATGTCCTAACTGGGGAGCCCTTTTTTCCCTCGGAATGTGTGTTCTGGTTATGAATCAATACTTTTGGATAGTTTCCGTTGGATTTATTTATAGAACCAGAAACACCCAATGGTTCTGTATACCAAGGGACCTTCTTTGCAAAGGAAGGAATTCGTTAGTTTTATTGACCCAAAATAATTAATAAATCACATTGGTCTAGAGGATGGGTGTTTGAGCACATCATTCTCTTTTGGGGTGAATTATTACATACTCTGGAACTCTCTTATATAATTAAGATATGTTCATGAATCCATATTAATTTATAATGTGTAATATAGGATTCCTATAAGTTTTCTATCAATTATTATCATGTATGAAAAGTATAATCATATGTATTTATTTGAGGATCTTCATCAATTGAGATATCTGAATATATTAGAGGTTCTCCATAAATGGTATTCTCTCATATACTGCTTAGATATTTTTTGGTTATTATTACAACAATGCTGGTTTTTAAGCCACTCAGTAGGGAACTTTTTATTTTATTGTTGCCTAGGGATATGTAAGTTGTTTTGATGTTGGGATCATAACCATATATGGAGTGTCTACATATCCACATGAAGGGATTCAGAACCCTCATAGTTTAATGTCTCTCAATGGTACACATCATACCTTCTATGACCATGTGATAATGACCTAACCGTACAATTTAAGGTCTTGTGGTGCGGACCTCTAGGAGGAAGGTTCCTAGTTGAAGTTTGTTTTGGGACTTATGAATAAGAATACCTTGGAACATAGAAAGGATATGAGTTTCCACATTGGATTATACCCTACGGGGAATGTGGCCCAGAAATAATAATGTTGACATGGAGTTTTGGGTTTGAACTTCATGGAGGCTTCCAACATATCTCACTTTTATGGGAATCAATGCCCACGTAGTTTGGTAAGTCTTGCATGGGAGTATATCTCTTTGAGAGAAATTGGTTTGGTATTACTCTTAAAGAGTATTCCCTTGTAATAGTGTCCCTGAGAGATGTCTTAACTCGCGGAGATTCAAGGGGGAATTAATTCAGGTCTTATTCCTAAGGAGGATTCCCAAACTAAGGGAAACAAGGTTTCACTCATGACGAAGATTTACATTGATATCGGGCCCAGGTGAAGTCTTTCAATGTATCCCAATTATTGTGTGAATTTTAGTTCTCATAGTTAAAAATATGTGGCAAATTCTGTGAATGTTGGGATAATCACAAATCTCTATGATCACATGAATCATGCTCTATGTGAGAAACAAGAGAACGTGAAAGATTCAACAACCCACACACTTTCTCCTTCACGAATGGAAGAGGCCAGGCCTATGGTGAAAGAATCCAAGGCGATGGTGGGTATGGATATGGAGCAATTAACACTCCAGTATGAAATGGAGGTGATGTTAATTGGGTATGACCCAAACGGATATGGGTTTACTCAAGGATGGATGCCCAAAGAATTGGACTCTTAGTGGAAGGAGATATCATTTTATGTGGAAGGGAAAAGAAATATAGATCCTCATTCATCCTCTTGGGGACCCAAGGTACTGAGTCTTAGAGATGAGGAGGGGAATATGGAGTCCAATCTTCAGAATCTGAGACCGAGAACTCCCTAAAATTATCCTTCAGTTAAGTGTCTATGTGACCATGGATATCCTGATCCATAAACAATTCTAGGATCCCATACCCTATGGTAAGATGAGTGTGGAAAACCACTGACCATATATATCCAAATCCTAATGGGAGACAAGAAGATGTGCCTTTTTCAATGGTCTGATAAATTTGGAGATCATGGTGGATGTTTCCACTTGGACACTTTCAGAAAAGGAATCCAAGGATAGAGAGGCCCTTCCATAACTGGCTTAGAATATTCCTACATGGATGCCTTGTAATGAACTGAACATTTATGAGTAAACTTTTATTTATTTTAATTAAATGCCATATGCATATAGAAAAATCATGCAAAAAATTTGGTTTTTTATATCCAATTAAATTTAAATTATTGTTATGTATCCTCTTCATTGATAATATAGCTATTTAATAGTGACCACATGACTGGTATAAATGTTGGCATTTAACAAATCCTTTTAGAACAGAAAAAGGAAGTGATGGCCTCAACTTTTAAGATCCTAGGCTATGAATCCATTTTATTAGATCTCATAAGGGAGATAGTATTTCTGGGATTTTCCCTAGACCAAGTCCAAAATGAGATCCAACAAATTAAGCATGAGAGATATAGTTTAGGGGAGAAGTACAAGATCATCGAGATCAAAACCCAAACCATATGCACCAAATGATACCTTGGGAGCCCCACTATCACACACCTTACTATTAGGGAATATGCTATTTTAATAAAGGTATATGTAAGGAGCACCGACCATGATGATTATGTATATCATTTTTGTATAGAATAATTAATACACTTTTATTCTAATATTTTTACTTTGTAAATTATTTTTAAAGAAACAAATAGTATTTTGGACCATATTCAAATTCAATTAAGAAATATATTTTTGTGAATTAATGGATTATTTGAATTAAAAAATATTTTAATAAAATATTATTATTAAATTAATTTTATTAAATATAAATATTCTTAAAAAATTTATGACGTCAAATGTAATTTTTATTATATTTTGAAAACTATTTTTGTCAAAACCTGTCAATTTTCAATAAATGTTGGTTTTTACATTAAAATTGAAGATTCGTATATTAAGAAAATTATGTTTATAGAATTAAAATTATTTTTGGAGTCAAGAAGTTTAAATTATCCAATAGTGATTTTTTCATAATTTTTGAGACAATCAAATTTTTGGGTAAAAATTAAATATTGTATAAATATATAATGTGTTTTAGGACATCATAATGACCCAATAGTGATGTAAAAAATAATATAAATGGTATATTCAAAAAAATACATGTTTTTAATTTAGAATAAAATAATTTTAGGTTTATTAGATTTATTTTATAAATCCATAGTGAATCCTCCATTACATATGAAATATTTTAAGATTTCAAAATCATTTCCTTGAAAGTGTGACTCACCTCCAAATAATAAAGAGAAATATTTTAATATTTTCATCCCTTAACCTTATAAATGAATTTATACCACTTACCATTTCCAATAACCATGCGTAAAAACCAAGGTATGGTTTTTGTTTTTGAATGTTTTATTATGTAGTGCCCAAAACCAAAATAATAATAAAATCCCCATCATTTCCTATATAATACCACAAAATATCCCATTTACCTTCACTAATGCTCTTTGAATCTAGACCACCCTATTTCCCCTACTCCCTAGAGTCCTACCAGGGCTCCCAAAAACTCCTAGGGGGCCTCTCCCAATCCATTGGGATCACACATCCAAGTAAGAGATTCTTCTCTTCCTCATTGAATTCAAGCAGATTCTTTGAAATTAGTTATTTTAAGTTCAATTAATTGTATTGAAATTCTTTTATAATCATTAAATTACTATCCAATTGATTTCATTTCAATAAAATATCATTTATCCTCCCTGATTTGAACCCTAATCTAAGTTGTTACTATGCCGAAATTCCATAAGGGATTTCACTTATTTCATTTCAATTAATGATTTTCCTTTATTATATGCATATAAATTCTATTTCATATACTGGGATATTATATTAAATGATTCCCTTTCAATCCATTTCATGTATAAATGATTATATACCCATTTTTCTCTCATCAACCCATTTTAAGAATTTCTGTTTGACATCATTATGCTTCCGAAATTACCCCATGATTTTCCATGACAAAATCATTGTGTAGTGAATACCATACCCATTTCTCTATAAAAGGTTTTCACCATTATGATCATGTACTTATTTATTATGGAAATACATATATGTATTCAACATTTCATGTTTATGGAATAAATTATGATATTTTATGAATCCATGTTGTATGATCTATGTGTCACACTTATACATGAAGAGAAAATGATTATAAAGGGTGCACCATGATAGAACTCCAATGCATTGGATAATTTATAATATCACGATACTCTATGTTCAATTAGGGTTTACTCATTCTAATTCATGTAAAATTAGGGTTTAATCATGATAATTCATGTGCAATGATGGTTTACTCATGAAAATCAATGTGAAATGAGCCTTGGTTCATGGTAATATCATGTAGTATGTTGTTTCCACATTTCCAAGTTAAGAATAAAATGATATATCATGCCTTTATGTTCATGATTATTTTTTGATCCATTAATATTTGTTGGGAAAAAATCCCTCACGGTATCATTGAATCATTTTTGAGGTGATTGGGTTTGTTGAAAAAGTGGGCCTCTATGTTGTGTTTGTTGACAAAGCAGACCATGATGTATGAGTGTGTTGAAAAAGGGGGTTTACATGGTGACATTTTAGGTTCAAGGGATGATTTCAACAATCCATGATTGATTGAAGAACCTCAACAAAGGAATGGAAAATTTGGAAGTGGTACAGAAAGAGAAGATACAAGGTGACTCCATTTTCATGTTTTTGCCAAATTTTTGGGCCTGAAAATTGAAAAATGGAGGGATGCATTTTTGGAAAAAGTAGGAGCGTGAAAAATCCGTGTGGTGAATGAAAAATATTTTGGTGCGTGAAAAATCAGCAGGATTCCAAAATGTGAAAGTGTTTCGTGAAATAGAGGGATGAAGTTTTTCGCACAAGAGGTGTTTTGAGGTACGGAGCTCAAAAAATGGAAAAGTCATGAGGTTCGAGAAATATTGGAGTAGTGCACAAAAAATGGAATAGCGTGAAAGATTTGTTTTTCACGGTCAGAGTGAATTATGTACTCAAAGAGGGTTTTTTCGCATGAGGTCAATTTTGCCTATAAATATGAAGTTACCCCCCTCCATTCAGAGCAGCTCCAAACATAGTGAGAATTCAAGCTCTAGCGCCCGAAATTGGATGTACGCAAGGTTGGTGCACGTAAACGACAAGTTTGCGTGTAAAAGTTAAGTTTTCATGTAAAAGAAGAGTTTGCGCGAAAGGAAAAGGCTTCGCATAAAATATGATGGATGCACATAAATTTTATTGTTTTCACGTAAAAGAAGTGTTGCGTGAAAAGTGGATTATGTGCATAAGTAGGGAATTATGCGCAAGGCCCAGTAAAGGCTGCGTGTAAAATTTGGGGTTGCCCGGTACACCCGGTGCAAAGTGAGATTCATCTACAGGTGAAAGTTGGACTTCAAAAGAGTATCTACATATATAGGAAGATGTAGTCCTTCATGCAAATGATGAGTCCTACATGTCTATAAACTATGAGTGGATTGTTTCAGGAGCAGTGAGAAAAAGATGAGGAAGAAGGTGATCCTCTCCACCGACAGTGAGCCAGAGAGAGAGAAACAGGGAGTGACCCTTGGGAAAGTAGTGAGCTGACACTAAACCTTGTAAAGGTAGTGAGCCCGGGATAGAGGGACTATTCTCGAACATTTGTATCCACATGTAGTGAAGAATAGTGGAATTTGGTACGACCGACAACTTGTCGGTATATGCTCCTTGGACGTAGCCTAATGAGGGTGTGCCAAGTAAAAATCTCTGTGTCTGACTGCTTACTTCTTTGCATTTCATTAAAAGCAACATCATCAGATAAAGAAGAAAATAAGTGATCATAATAAACACTCAAGTGAAAACAAAGTGACCCTTGTAATAAATAGGTCAAGATCCAGTGGGGTAGGAAGAACATTGAAAAAGAATATCCATACCCTGATTCACCCCACTCTCAGGGTATATATGCCGCTATTGGTCCTAACAATAATACTATAAACTAAAATTTAGGGTATTCCTCAAGTTATTCCATGTTTATTTCCTTACTGGTCTTTATAGCTCCCCCTTTTCTTATGTATGTCCTCAGGTTCTCCCATGCATTGCTAATTACGAAGGAATACTGTGGTCATGTAAAATCATTTTTACATAATGATCTGTAATTAATTTTTTAAGTTGTTATATAATGTTCCTAAACACTAATGACATTATACCTCTCAACCTTCTGAGTTTTATAAAGTTCAAGTTTATGTAATAAATCATGTTTAGACATAAAATAAAAAGTTGGGTTTTTATATTTGGTATCAGAAAATAGTTTGAGTTATTTTTGGGTTTAGGATTAGAAAACTCTAGTGAAACCCTTAGGGATAAGACTACGTAAAAGAAAATAATCCCTAAATTTTGGAATGAATAGAGTATGTGGGTTCTTAAGAAAATGTATCCCTATCTATAAATAAACAAGTAAAGGTGGATCTGACATAGATGTATCTAGGGGTAAAACCTGAAAACACCTCCCTGAGCTAGACTCGAACAAGAACTGGTGAACAACAACGAGCCTTTCTGCATATTTGTTTTAACACTCATTGGGTATATGCTTTAGTAAATTAACATTCTTAGTACGGACCATTATTAAGGGAACAAAAAGGTTCCATAATAATATATGTTAGGAAGTGTATCATGGATAACAAAGATTGAAGATTAGAAAATCATACTTTTAGTAGATAAATTTAATTTATATGTTATCCATTTTTTCATTGGATTCACCTTTTTATGTTTTTATTTCATAATATTTACCATTAATATTCTTTTTATTCTTTCCAATGGCTGGTAACAGGGGGAATCATTATAGAAAATTATGTGAAGATCAATGTGACAGGTGCCCTAATGAGATTCCTATTCTGATGAGAGTGGGAATTGAAAACCTTTTCACGATACTCTTTAGTTATCTCAGTTTTTGAATAGAAACATAGGTCTAGAAGAACGTACAACCCCCCTAAGAAATAAAAAATTTCAATCAAGAGCTTCATGAGATAAATTCCTCCTAATTTCAATGGATCATTTGATCCCTCAATCGTCGAACAATTGATCAACTCCATTGAGAAGATATTCTCCATCCTTCAATGTTATGTATAGGAGAAGGATCATCTGGATGTTTATCATTTGGAGGGTGAAGCTGATCAATGATGGAAATTGATAAAAAATATGAAGACTGTGGAAGATATCAAGGCTATGGAATGAAAATATTTCCTGAAAATAGTTTTGTTAAATATTTTCCCCACAACCTACGACTTAAGATGGAAAGGGACTTCCATGCCCTCAATAAAGAGGATGACAAATCCATCAGAGAATACGAGGATGATTTGACAAGAAATTCATGGTATGCCTCAAGTTTTTTCGTCACCCTGAATGAAAAGATGGCCGCTTATTTAGTGGGATAAAAATTATTCTATGAAAATCCATGGAAATCTATGACCTTGATAGTTATGAATAAATTGTATGATGTTCCCTAAAACTCATTATGGAGAACAGTGAATCTCAGGTTTGTCATGGTGATAAGAAGTGGAAAGAACAATTTAATTATGGATATCCCATGGATAAATCCAATGGTGATAATAAATTACAACACCCCTCTCATCAAAATTACGGAAAGAAGAACCCCATAAACTTCTAAAGGGAATCAAGGAAATGTTATAGGTGTGGAAGAAAAGGGAACATGAATAATAATTTTTAATATGAGAAACCCCTAAATGTGATAGAGGAAAATAATGCTCCTGTAAAATCTTGGCTCATTGTTCATTACAACAGTTCTAAGGAAATGTAGCACATTGCAAATCAGTTCCCAAAGCCAAGGGTAATTGCAGGAAACCAACAACCTCCAAGGTAGGAAGGGTGATATTATTCCATCACTAATAATGAAGTGAATCTTGACAATGGAGTGGTGCCATATAAACTTATTATTCATTCCTGAATATAGAACATACATTTTGATTCTTGTTCTATTCATTATTTTATATTAACTACTTTTAGTAGAATAATTCACACATGACCACAAAGCATGGATGCAGAGATATAGGTGAAAATGGAAAATGGGGAAATTATTGTATTCAATGTATATAATTCCTCCCCTATCACAATTTTTGGATTGAAATTCCCACCGAACCTTATCATTCACCCTCTGGTGAAATTTTATGCAATTCTTAGCATGAATTAGCTTTCCCAATAAAGAGCCAACATAAATTTCCGTGAGAGGGAAATCACTCTACATATGGTGAATTTACCCCCGATTATATACAAGTGTGATGAGTTGGATGAATCTTCTTTAACACAATTATCTCAATCATGTATATTACTACCCTATGATCACACATATTTTTCTCAGATGATTGAGTAAAATGAAAGAACCATTCTTGATGAAATTTCTATTGAGAGGGAATTCACTAATGTTATTCCTAAGTAATTTTATGGTCTTACTTCAAAAGGAGATATAGAATTATTAATTGATCATATACCAAGGGAATTTATAATATCCAATAATCCAAATAGAATGGATGTTATGGAGCTTGAGGATCTAAAGAAACTACTACATGAGAATGAGGATAAATTGTTTATACACCCATGTGATTCACCATGGGGCTCCCTAATCCTCTTCGTCAAGATTAAGGATGTGTCAATGTGAATTTCCATTGATTATCTTGAGCTCAAAAAATTAATATAAAGAACAAGTATCATTTTCCATGAATTGATGACTTTTTTTATCAACTATTTGTAGCACAATAATTCTACAAGGTGGATATGTGGTCAGGATATTACCATGTTAGGGTGATGAAGGAGGATATCCCCAAGAATGATTTTCTTTTGAGGTATGGGAACTATGAATTCATTGTAAAGCCTTTTAGACTCACTAATTCTCAAATAATATTGATGGACATGATGAATAATGTATTTAGAGATTACCTAGAAAACATTTTGGTACTATTTATAGAAAATATTCTAATATTCTCCAAAAACAAGGTAGAGAATTAAGAGCATTTGAGAAGAGATCTAGAGATTATCGCTGATTTTTGAGAAATTTCTCACGACTATTGAAACCTTTTCCCAAAATAACTCAGAAGAGAGTCAATTTGACTTGGAATGTTCAATGTGATGAAATATTCTTGGAGTCTGAGAATAGGATAATCACTTCCCCTATGATCACACTACCCAAAAGTGGGGAGATTTTCATAATCTTTAGTGAAGATTCAAATAAGGTCATGGGTTGTGTGTTGATGTAGAATAACAAATTCATTTCATATGCCTCAAAGAAATTGAAAATTCATGATAAAAATTATCGCACACATGATCTGGAGTAAGCAGCTATGATCTTTTCAATGAAAATATGGATGCATTATCTCTTTGGGGAGAACTGTGAAATATATACAGATCAAAAAAGTTTTAAATATATATTCACATAGAAAGAGCTGAATATGCACCAATGAATATGGTTAGAGCTCATAAAGGATTATGACTGCTCAATCCATTACAACCTTGGGAAGGAGAACATGGTGGAGGATACTCTATGTAAAAAGGACACAGAAATTATATCATTAATGAGAATTGAAAAGGATTAAATCTTCTTTGACTTTATATAGATGAATATGAGATTAATATAGAAGGGAACATCATGAGTCCTTTTGAAAATTATTTCTCAACTATCTCTTTTGGAATGGTTAAAGGATTCTCAAAAGGATAATGTAAGAATTCATAAGAAAGTGGAAACTGTTAGAAAATTTAAATCCTCTAAGATCCATGTAAATGAAGATGTAATTGTGGGATTTTTTCCAAGACATTATCTTCCATATAATTCAGAGTTAAATAAATAACTTTTGGATGATTCACAGAGTTCTAATTTTCCATTCACTGATTAATCATGAATATGTATCGAGATATACGAGAGAACTAGTGATGGGATAACATGAAAATGGATATCTCAAAATATACATCAATGTGCCTGGCGTGACAGCATGTGAAGGATAATAGGCAGATGTCTATGTGGATGATGCAACCATTACAGATACCAACATAAAACTAGGAAAACATCCCCCAAGAAAGTTTCACCAGACTTCTGAAGACATTCAATGGAAATAATGATATCTGGGTTGTTGTGGATCATCTTAAAAATATTTCACACTTCATTTCAATTCTATATTATTTCTCATTGGATTAATTAGAATGGATATACATCATATAAGTGGTAAGGATACATGGAGTACCACAATTGATTGTGTCAAATTGTTATCAAAGATTCACCCCTAAGTTATAGAAGAGTCTCCAATATGCTCTGAACACTGAGTTGAACATCAGCACGACCTATCACCCTCAAACTGATGGCTTATATGATCAGACTATCGAGACACTTTACGACATGTTGAGATAAATTTAAATGGACATCAAAGGCAGATGGGACCAACATCTTCCTTTGGTGGAGTTTTCTTACAAAAACAGTTTCCACTAAAGAAACCAAATGTCTCTTTATGAATCTCTTTATGAGAAGAGGTACAGAACACCTACATGTTTGGATGATGTCGTGGAATGAAATCTTCTAGGTCTGGAAATGGTCGAAGAAATAGTGAAGAATGTTATGACCATCCAGCAACATATCAAAGCTGCTCAGAGTCAAAAAAGAGTTATGATAACAATCATCAACAAGACCTAGATTTTGATGTTGGAGACATTTAATTCCTTTGTATATCATCATGGAAGAGAGTTATGAGATTTGGAAATAATGGAAAGCTTTATCCATGGTACATCGGCCCTTTTGAGACCATTGATTTCATTAGGAAAGTTTCATATCGGCTAGCACTTCCACCAAACCTATCTCATGAGCATGATGTGTTCCATGTATCACTCTTGATGAAGTAAATACCAGACCCCTCAAATGTACTCAATATAGGGGTTGTACTTTTAGACAATGACTAATCTTATGAGGACAATCTAGTGAAGATCTTAGATCATAAATAAAAATTTATTCAAAATAAGACAATGCCCCTAATAAAAGTGTTGTAGAGAAATCACTAGTTTGAAGATGAAAGGTGGGAACCAGATGAAGTGATGAGATTGATTTAGACTCTTCTATTTTAGTGTGGGAAAAGGAAATTTCAAGGGAGAAATTTCTTAAGGGGGGAAGGATTAAACAACCCAAACATTTATGAATAAAATTACATTTCTTTTAATTAAATGACTTAGTAATATTGAAAACACATACACTCCCTTAGTTTGGTGCCACTCAATAAGACACATCATACCTTTTATGGTCGTGTGATAATGACCTAACCATACAATATAATTTAATATCGTAAAGACATCTAGGTGGAAGGTGCCTAGTCAATTCTTGGTTTTTGAATTATGTATAAATAGCCCATGGAACATAGAAAGGTTATGAGTTTTCATGTTTTATTAGACCCTACTGGGAATGTTGTCCAGAAATAATTGGGTTGAATGGAGTGTTGGGATTGATACTTCGAGAGGCTATATACATATCCCACATGGATGGAAATCAAATCCCGTGTAGTTTGGTAGGTCTCACAGGGGAGTGTATCCCATTGAGCGAAATAGGTTGGGGATACCTCTTAAATAGGATTCCCTTGTAATAGGGTCTATGAAATATGTCTTTAGTAAAAAAGATTTAAGGGGGGCATAATTCGGAGATTATTCCTATGGAGGATGCCTGATCATAGGGAAATAGGGTTGGAATCCTTAAGAAGATGTCCACTGATCTCGAGCCCTAGGTGAAAGATTCCTACATATCCCAATTATGATGGGAATTAGAGTTCTCGTAGTTCAAGATATGAGTTTTATTGTATGGATGTTATGACCATCACAAATCTATAAGCCCATACGATTCATGTTTGGTGCGAGAAACAAGAGGTAATGAAAGATTCAAAAAAGGAGAGACATTATCCTCTACTGATGGAAGAGGTCAAGCCTATGATGAAACAATATAGGATGACTGTGGATGAGGGCACAAAGAAATGAACCCTTCAATGTAAAATTAAGGTGAAGGTCATTGGGTCCAGCCCAAAAGACTAGGGGTTTACACCAGGAGGTATGGAAAAAAATGGGTCTCATAGCGGAAGGAGGATATCATTCCCTACGGAAGGGAAAAGAAAGTGCAATCCTCACTCTTCTAACAGGGGACCAGAGGATCTGAGTCATAGAGACGAGGAGGGGAAGATAGAGTCATAACCTCAGAATTCAAGACTGGTAATTTCTAAACACTTTCCCTAGAGAAAGGTTCTATGTGACCAGGGATATCCGGATCCATATACACATTGAGGATCCCTACCCTCTGGTAATATGAGTGTGGGAAACCGCTGAACGTTGATATCCTAACCCAAATGAGAGACATGCTGATGCATCTTTCCCAAAGGTTTGATAAATCAGGAGGTGTTGGTAGAGGTTTCAGTATAGATCTTTTTCAAATCAAGAATCCAAGGAAGGAGAATCTCTTAAATATGTGGATTAGTAGAGGCCTTTAATGATGGATTGTGTTTTTGGTCTATGAAGGTATTTTGTGTATGTTTTTCACATAGGTATACTGCACACGTCCTAGGGGGAAGTGAATAATTCTTAACACATGAACAATTAGCCTATGAAAAATTCATATGATTTTGTAAATGGAATATAAAGACAACAACACTTGGGTGAGGTTTTAAATTAATCACCCAAGGTGTCCCGTGTTGTCTGTGGAAGCATCCCGCATAGACCTTGCTTAAGAAAGAAACCTTCTATAGATGGCTTGTCACTATGTAAGGGTGGTCCTTAATCTTATGATTTGTATTTAAAACTATAAAAGGACCTTGATATTTGTTATCCTATATAATTATATCCTCTCTCGTGTTTTAGAGATCAACCTGTTAAAATCAGGGGACCAGGGAGAAGGATCTATGCAATGGGATATTCAGGAGAACTTCCATATTTTTTAGTTGTCAAAATAGGGAGCCCAAGAGTCCTATGTATTGGAAAAAAGGGGACCTAGTCAAATAGTGTTTGTACGCATAGGCCTTTGGTATAGCTCCACAACATAGCTATTCTGCATAGGGGTGAGAAAAAGTATACATCCATGTAGGTATGCATCGTGGTCCTCAAGGTAGGTCCTTGGAATATGGGGATGCGCTTTCAGCTACTCGGGTAGGACCTGCACAGGTTGCTTGATGCATAGGTGTGTTTCATAATTCCCTTACACAATATTTATTTACTTACATTAAATTTATTTGATATTTAATGATATCCAAAGTGTTTCTTCATAATAATCATTCATTCCTTTGTTATAAAATCGAGAGTTAACATCGTCTAAACATATCATTCATTTAAGACTTATATATTATCAATGGATGCATATGGATTTATAAATCATTTTTATAACAGTTCACACAATATTATATTTTCATGAACTTTAGTATGTACCATTTTGGGTGTGTTTCCTCCATGATGATGTGGCGCATGTTGAAGATATTTTCTCTGATGGTATTGTGGGTCCTTTGAGCCTAAGAAGGAGCCATGATCAATGAATGTGGAGGAAGGATAAGAGTATTTTTTAAGACCTAATTCCTAAATAGGTAGGAAGTATAATATATGATATTACATAAGATTTATCTCCATGGGGACTATCAGGTTTTTCTATGATGATTCGATGACAGAATGTTGGATGGAATCCACACTTACGAAAATGGAATTACGATGAGTCAAAAATATTGTGACCCCTTTTATTTATGTCTTATGTGAATTGGTAGCCATCCTTATAGATAATTATGTATACATCTGTTAGGAAGGGGTCCTTGTCAAAATATGTGTATAACTCAGACAAAATCATGTGAATCTCATGAACAGCTTGAACCACATAAAGATTAATAATCATATGACTTGGTATAGGTCTCATGAATCGCGTGACCCATAGGGAATCATATGACCACACGAACCATTATAAAAATTGAGATCATGTGACAATGAGGCCATCAGAGAAACTGTATAATGACCAAGTGATCATGTGATAGAGTTAGCATATCATGAGAATCCCGCTGGATATCTATGCGGCCTTAAACATGCATCAAGTTCAAACTAAATTTCCATAAGTTGGTTATATGATCGATCATTCAAGGAAGTCACATGGTGGGATCTTGTAGTCAAATATTATGAAGCAGTCTTGTGAATCATTTCGTTCAGTATGGTATTGAAAATAATACATGCAAGATAGGAGGTAAAAAGATATATAGAAGTCTAGGTCATCAATGGAATGATTGGATCCCTTACTGCCCTATTCATATGGATCCATATGTAATACAAAATGTCACCCATAAGACTAAAATCCTCTCTAGAAACCAATTAGTTCAAGCCTAGTGGACTCTTGCTTAAATTTACTCTCTTTGAACCGAGTCCTTATTACTGAAAAACTCCCTCATGAGGGGGGGGGGGTGGGGGATATTTTTTTATTCCCACCAAATGATCGAAAAAAATTCTAATATAAGATAAATACCTGAAGCATTGGTAATATTATCTCGTAAATACAAAGGAAGTACCAAAAATATTACTTAAAAATCATATGTCTAGCTTACACATATCACATGACCCACATGAGGAAAAATGATCACATGACGTTGGGAATGTCACTTGAATGGATAATTCACATCACATGATCTATTCACGATCACATGAAGCCCTTCTGACAAACCCTAATATTAATGTGATGACTTCAAAATAAGTGTTGATGATCTCATGACAGAATCTAGAAAAGATCCTATGATAATGTGATTTTTCAATTGACATATGGATGATAATAACCCAATGTCCCTTTTGAAATAAATATTAAAAAGGTGAAGGCATCATGCTATCAATATTACACTTATTTATATGTGAAGAAATCATATTAATCATTTTATGAGTTCAAAAATCACATGAGTTCCCTAGAGACATGTCATCCAAGTCACATGAAATCTTTTGTGTATGTCACCTTAGTGAAGTGAAAACCCCCATACAGGTGCATATGATTGTGAAGAGTCCATATGGATTAATAGAAAAGTGGGGTGAATATCCATGAAAATTCTTGGACATCATTGTAAGATCCATCACAGATAATGTGACACAACAAAAAAAATAATAGAAACCATCCAAGGTAATGCTCGAACACTATCGTAAGATCCATCACAAATCATATGACACACTATATATATGAAGAGAAACAATACGTGGCATTTCTCACATGCCATAATGAGATACATTATTAATAATGGGATGAAATCATAGAAACTCTAATTGGAAAAGGGGAAAAGTCTTGTAAAATAATGAATAAACACTAGAAAAGGTATAAAACTCAAGCGAGGAAACACTACACTATTTTTTATGTGAAGGGTTTATGTGCCTAATTTCATAAGGTCATTGATCATGTCAAGAACCATTGACATGATGGATTGATATCATTAATGGTATCTTTAATGGAAACATGATCTCACAAAGATGCCCAAAATTGTCTCCCTTGATCATGAAAAATACTTCTTGATAGGCATCCAGATCTCATGAAGTACCTTTAACATGCTGACTTGATATCGCGAATAGCCTCTAACATGACAACATAATCTTGTGAAGGGTCCCAGATAGTGATCATATGAAATACTCTTTTATAGGAATCCTGGTCTCATAGTGACCCCAGGAATGTCAACCTAATCTCGTGAAGGATCTTTTATAAGTCTACATATTTATATAAAATCACTTTGATAATACATGGTTCCAATAAATATGGTGATGATAGAGTTTTCTCACAATCACTTTTGATCATGCTACATAGTGATGATTCCATATATGACCAATGACAAAATCATGTGAAGAAAATAATGTGATCCCTCCACCAACCTGAGCCCATATCAATGATTCATAAGTTTCTCAAGGATGTTTGGATCTAGGGTAGTAAGGTATATTGATTCCTCCCTCTCAACATAAAAATAGAGGCATCACACATGAGACACCCATGAGAGTGCAAAGGCTAGATAAAAATTCCCAAAGTAAAAATCCATGAAATCGAAAGGGTTTTACAACAAATAAACCAAAGGAACATCTTTAGAGATTATGAAGAACGCATATACACATCACATGATTTCCATAGTGATCACATGTAGGGATTCCATTGTTTCAGCTAGATTATGTGAATGAGATTCTATGGATCGACTTGATCCCATGGGGTATCAACATTTTAATGCTTGAAAACATTGATGCATTATCTAATGAAAGAAAAAAATTATGGAGGCCTTACACAAATATTTATTTTAATTTTTTCATGTGAAGGAATCATGCACTATACATAGCCAATCTGGATAATGTGACAACACCCCCATCTCTCTTCCATTAAACACGAGGTCCTCCATACTTGTTGGACAAGTAATGAAAATTCTTATAGGCATATGTCCAAATTCATGAAAATTATAACAAAAAAAGTCAGTTAGATCATGTTGAATCCCTATGAAATATCTTCCATGATCATGTGACACCCGTTTACATGTATCCATCTATCATATAATGGATCCCATTCAAGAGAATTTAATTATGAGACAACAATATAAAATGTATTCTTCAATAAATAAAAATGCCTTGGACATGTCAACCTTGTCCTACTATTTCCCCAAGGTAGATCATTTGGATCATGCAATAGACACTAGTACATGTCTAGAAATCCAAAGACATGTCCAAAATATGACTATTTCATGTCTAGAAATCCTATGACATGTTTGGAAGACAACCCAAGATGATATACATATCTAGAATACACACTTGGTCATACACCACTTTTGAAATATGATGGATCTGATTTCAGTCCAAACTAGATATGTAGGAAGCCTTCATAAGGACCGATCTCCAATTAGCCATTTTCCCTATGGTATGTCCCTCCATATATTATACAATTTTACCCATGAGACCCAAACCCTATTATGGGTTTACCATTCATCCTCATATATCATTTGATTAAGAAGATAATTTGACTATGGGGACTCTTATTCCATATTAGGATGTTGAAGAGTTCTAGGAAAATATCATAAATCTATAAGAGAGTCTCAGAATATGGAATAATTCCCCTCAAAAGAGTTCAATGAGCCTGAAATCCCATATCCTCAACCAATGTGAGTTTTTAATTTTCATTGGGGTTGATACCCCAAGTCACTACCTTCCTTTGGAAAAAGGTATTTACCTTGTTATGGACATGGAAACCATTATGAGTTTCTATGAAAAATAAAAACTATATAACAAGTGTGAATTATAGTGAAACTATATATAAACCCCCCTAAATAAATCTTCAACAAGAAAAATAGATGGTGAACCAAGTGTGAAATCATGTAATGACATAATGAATTAATCATTATAGGTGTTAGACATCATGTCCCCAAATCCTAGAGACAATCCATATTGTTTAAAAGGAAACAATTTCATGATACTAATTTTCCTTAAATAATTCTTAGTTAATAATTGGATCCATATAATCAACATGATATTACATATTTAAACTCATCTACATATCATTGAATCATCATAAAATTCTCCTCAACTATTAATATATTTAAGAAAAATTATTTTTATTGCAGTATGATATATACAACTTCCAAAAAATAACAACACACATTGTTCTCACAACCAAGCACTATAGGGTAATCTCAACGTAATATCAATTATCCAAATTAAACTATATCTCCTATTATGGAATGAATTTATTCCATGATGTGAATGAAATTTCACTAAAGAACAATGAAGACACCGAAGGGGGTGGATTCTATGCTGTTTAATTTTTACCAAAATATAAATATTCATTAAAACCATAATTTCATTTGGTTATAAATCATTATTTCTAATTAAGTAAGTTGGATTGTTTTATGTGGTATCATGAAATCATCAACCACATTCAATAAATGTAAATTATGTTAAGATAACATGTTTTATTGTTATATGGATTAACTTTAATATCTTCTCCTTACTAGGATTATTTACTCACCCCAATCATATATTATTATTTACCACTATAAATACATGCCATTAAAAAGTTATTCCCACAAAATAGTTTTTCCTATAATGTTTTAAAAACGAATCCTTTAAAATAGAATTTAATAAAGAGAATACCACTATTTTTCTATAGTCTAAATATGATCTCCATGAATAACCCAAGTCCCAATGGATCCATTTCGTTTTACCATATCTTTACAAGGATTTCATTCTAGATCCTTCTTGAAGTAGATAAAAAAATATTATCTAGATACTTCATCATCAATAAATGATAATCTCATTCATCATCACAAGAGAGTATACAAATTATAATAGTCCATTAAAATTAGTGTATAAAATTTAGTCACTATTTTGTCTTAGCTTAATCGATCTTCTATAACACCCACTCACATGGATTTATCATCTCAAATGAGCACCTGTAATCATCTAGTATCCCTCAGCTCATCACTACATAAAATTCACAAATCTAATGATTATAAACATGAAAAATAGGTTGGTATCTCATAAAATAATTTTTTTTATTTTCAATATTCAATAACAAGTGCTATTAAAGGATCATTTTCTTTATTCATATTTGATACAAATATGAGCTTCACTTCAAAAGCATGAGATCAACATCATCATCATCTTCCTTCTTCATGATCTAATGGGGTTATATATGATATTATTATCCTATCAATACATTACCACAATCTTATTTTATTGTTATACATATTTCAACCTAAAAATTATTTTCTATATTTAGAATATAGAAAATATACAACTAATTTGGTTCCATGATACCTTTTTTTAAATTTTCTCACTTTTTCTATTAGTGGGTTCCCCCCACGATTTATTATTCTTTTTCCTCAAATGAATACGTACTTGTAAGTGAAATATCAACCATCATCTTCTTATTTTATTCTCCAAATACTTGAAATGAAATAAAAAATTAATAGATCTTTCTAATCGATATGAAAAATATCAAAAAAAATATTTGTCACTTGACTCTTTTTTCTCTCTTTAAGAGCTTCAGGAAGATCAAAAAAAAGTTCACTCTTGAAAAATAAATATTAGATTAACCCTATCCACATTAACCTAAATTTTATTGAATAAAAAATTCTTTTTACTTTTATAAAAATCAATAATAGCTCATGTTTCTTTTTGTTAATTTTATTCTTATTTTTTAATTTCATAATAAATCATAATTTGAATTATTATAGGAAATTATTTTCCATTAACCATTTAACCTAACCTATAGGATCAATATATCTTGATTTTATGTCTAGAATCACAGTCTTATTTGTGTTTTTCTTATATTTAAATCTATTAAGAACATCCCATTCATTATTAGAATTTAAATTCTTCATAATACTCGAATTTTTGATTCCCAAAATTTTCATAAGGATAAAATATTTGTTATAGTACTACACTTACAAATAATACTTATGGGATCATCTTTACAATATCATCTTTATTGATCAGTATATATGAATTATGGAAACTTCAATAGGGATATGATACTTATGAAATTCATTCTTACATGGATGACCCTTACATACTTATTCTTACCTAAAGGATATTTATGGTGTTCAAGCTTACACAAATGATCGTTATAGATTCATTCTTTTGTAAATGAGCCTTCAAATTTTAATTCTTACACATATGAAATTTAATGAATTATTTTAGGGGAATGACCGTTATTGTGTTTTTGATGGATAACACTTATAGGTACATGGTTACACAGATGAACCTTATAGTTTTTATGCATATATATTTGAAACATATGGATTCATGCATAAAAATATTACCGTTATAGTGTTAACTCATATGTAAATGAACCTTATAAATTCATGGTTATAGATTTAATTATTAAAGGGTGATTATATTTTCATAATAATTCATGATTATAACAAATATACTTACATGAATATGTAATATACCCATTTTTTAATTTTATTTTAGATAACCTGAATACCTCTTTGGATCAACTCAAACCTATCTCAAATCATTGAAATCATATCAGTTGAATTTTTAATGTTTATAAAACTTATTAAAACATTCTTAGCACCATTTATAATGTTTTAAAATATATTTAATATTCAAATTATTTCCAATAACATTTTAGTCATTTAAAACATTTATCCACGTGTTATATGACCTAGTACAAAATAATCACAATGAAAATAAACATTTTATGGGATAACCAATTATTCAAATCTTCCATATTACATTAAGTTAAATTAAAAAACTTAAATAATATCTTTATAAAGTTGTATCCAATATTTATAAATTGATAAATTTCTAAAATAGGGTAAATAATACTTATAAATTAGCACATGTATTTAACATGAAGAGATGAAAATCAACAATCGAATTGTGTCTTGCAATACTCCATGAATATTTCTATAATTTTTTTAAAGGGATGTAACATTTTAATCAAACTCTATTACCCATGTATGAATGGGTATACAAAACTTTTTCATTTTGTGGATATAAATTCCACTACCCATTACTCCATACTCATTGATAATAAAAATACTGAAATGCCTCATTGAAAATAAATAAAATGACCCACCAAGGGGAACTTTTATATCACCCCCAAGAATTTTTCAATACATTAGACTCCCAAATATGAGCCATTCATGTTAATATTCCATTATAATTTCACCTTTCCTCTACCCATTAATGAAAACTAGTATAGGAGATATTTTTTTCTCTCATACATTGTTTATTCCATAAATGCAGGGAAATGATTGAATGGGAAAATTTCCCCTTACTCTTATAAATATCATAAGCTTCTTCTTCCCCTTTTTTCTACATCGAGGGTACATTGGTAGTTACATTGGATAAGGGTTCCACCATAATTTTCTTAGATATTTTATATAGGTATTTTAAATCCATATCTACATTTGATAACCTAACGTTGAGAACAAGAGTGATTTTACCAATGAATCTAGGTTGTTAATAAATAGACCACCATTTGGTACCCACCACAATTCATTATTTGGAAATGTCTCAACATATGATCTTGATGTCATGTAAACCTGCAATTAATTTTACAAAATGAATCAATACATTCAAGTTCATGTTGTTCCTTACATATTATTGGAAAATCACCCCATGGTAATTAGAAAAATAAAAAACCAATACTATACTCATAAATTGAAAATCATTTCCCAAAATTAAATTTTTTAGGTTTCTGTAGATTATTTATTTATATGAAAACAATTAATATATTATAGATTTTATATATTATTTTATAGATCCCCTTAAAAGAATTCTTTCCACACTTCACAAAGTTTGACTCTTTCTTCCTGAAATATTCTCTATTAACTTTTGATACCAGTTAATGGCTGATACCAATTGAAATATATTAATTATTATTATAAAAATATATATCATGATATGTACAAAAATATTCTCCATGATTCATGGAATACCATGTTATAATGTCATCACAACATTCATTAACTCATTTTCAGTCATCAGTTTTAATTCCCCTTTTGAAGTTATACGACCAATACAATTTTTTAATAAATAAGTCCTTATTAAGATCCTTAATCATAAAATACAGAATGATATTTATTTATCAACCCATCATCACTTGTCTTCAAAGATCTCAAGTGTCTATTCTTCTTCAAAAATCCTTTCTTCTCAATTCCACAAATATGTTCACCTAGATGCAACATGGTTTTTCTCTATTTTTATATGTTTTTTCTAAGAAAGAAATGATTTATTCAAATTATAATCTATAGAAATATTTATTCTCACCTTTAAAGTTTCATATATTATATTCTAACTAATTATCACATATGATCAAACACTATTTAGAAACAGTCTCTTTCTCCTTACTGTGTTGAAATTATTTCTCTATAATTTAATCTTTTGTCATTTTAAATCAATGGTTCTTTACAATTGCCACCTATAAGTTTATTTTTAATATTAAACAATGGAAAAAATATTTAAACAGTATTTACACTCCTTCATTATCCATAGAGTTTCATTTTTTAGGAAACCTCTCAAACTCATTATTTTTTATGTATTCTACCATGCCAATCTTCTTATGAATTTCTTTGTTTGAATCCCTTTTTGGTTTGATATTTCTCCCTTAAAAATTAATCTTCAGAGATATTTTCCAATGGTTAATGATATGATCTTTTCTACAACAATTGAACCATATTCTCTTTTATAGTGTGATAAATTTCTGTGCCTTCAACACTATCTTATTGGGACTAAGATTCATGTCAGATTTCTTCACTTGATTACTAATCCAGGAAGCCTTAATTTTAATTTTTTCCCTTTTCAAATTTTATTATGGCCACATATTCAAATCATTATAAATTTTGTGTTTGCTTGGAACATACCATCATTCATCATATATGTGGCCACACATTTTCTAAAAATCATAGAAGTTATCAAATGTTCCAAATTTATTTCTAATATATATTCATATTTAAATATGAAAATTAATTTTGTATAGAATGTATTCCCTTGGTTACACCCATTATCCTTATAACCTCAATCCTTCCATGAAATTTATAGATTGAAATTTTATAGCAATAATCAATGTATATATGTGAAAACCACCTTTAACCCAAAAAAATGAACAATAAAAATTGTTTTATTTTTATTATTAGTATATCCAGTTATACATTATTAGCATATTTTTATGTGGGAATCACAACATTTGGGGATCCATTGGCGAAGATTAACACATTGGAAATTCATACATTCATCTGCGATATATTAGTGGGTTTCGCGAGATTTTATCTTTCTAAATGAGTCTAGTTTTCATCTGTAATATTTAACTAGTCACCTCGACATATTGGTTTCCAAAAAATTCCTCAGTACATTGAGGAAACTTTATTCATGAACATAAGGTGTATGCTTCTACACATTTTCTAAATATATCATTACCACTATTTTGAATTGGAGGTAATCATAATGATTTACCATATGATAGGAACTCCAATGAAAGAATCATTAAATACCACTGTGGAATGATTTATTATGGGGGGATAGGAGTATTTAAAAATCATTCATATTAGGTTCACTATTTTTATCTCACACTGCCTTCTGATGGTTCATTTTTGAATGAGGTTTGTTCATGGATCCTGAAACAACCAACAAATATCATGTCCATGATGTAACATGGTCCTACTTTCCAAAGGTAGTCACTCATTGGGTAACTTAGAGAACAATACTTAAGAACACACATTGGTTAAGATAATGTGAAGTCAGGATAATCACACCATTTTGAGGGAACAATTTCAAGTTCTAGGACTCTCTTATAGATTTAATATATCTTCATGAATCCTCAATTAATTCTCAAGTATGACATGGATTATCCTAAATTAAAAACAAGTCATTAGCCTGCATTTTTATAGAATCATCCATATGTATCTGAGGTTCTCCATCAACAGAGGAAAATATATGTATTAGAGGTTTTCCCACAATGGTACCTTTTTTTATATGACTCATATATTCTTAAATTGTTAGACATTATGAAGCTATTTGTATGCTATATATGGAGGTAATCTGGAGACTATTTTTACCAATGGAGATAGAAGTTGTTTCGATGTCATGATTTGTCCCATGATATTGGATTCCTGTGTATACTCATGAATGGAATAAAAACCCATATAGTTTGGTTCCACTTAATAGGACACATCAACTTTTATGTTCATGTAAAGAGGACCAATCCAATTGTTTAATGTCATGGGGAAAGGATGTACATGATAAATGTTACTATTCAAGGATAGTGTGGGACGTATACCAAAGCCTCCCATGAGACCTGGAAGACATGTGATATCCCAGGTGGGGACAAGATCATTCAAGGCATGTGCCTCAATATGGATTTCCAGGAATGGTACCAAGAAGGTATGTGACCCTTCGGGTTGGATACGACCCTACTAAGAATGTGTCCTGGAAAATATTTTGGTGAATTTGGGTATTGGGTTTAGACCTCAAAGAGTATTCCTATGTGTCCTAGTTTGTTGGTAATCAATGCCCATGAAGTTTGAAATGGTTGGGTTTTACACATATAGAGGAGAACAATTTGAAAATAATTGGGTCTTACACTAATGAGGAGGCCCATTGAGTTGATATTATTAGGGATTATATCCTATAGGGGGCCATTGGGGGTTTGTTACTTGGGAATATGGCCCATAAAATATTGTGGCATGATTTCAGGACACACATCAAATAGGAGGATGATAAAAATTAAGATGATTGGGGATTATACATAATTAGAGGTCCATTAGAGAGGGTATTATTGGGGATCAAACCTATGGAGGATCCCCATTGGAGGTTTTGGAATATATGGATGTCATGATCTCCATTGATCTCTAATCCCAAACGAGTCATGATCGGTGTGAAAAATAAGTGGAAGTAGTAAAACTGATGATCACATGATCCACATTGTACACTAGTGGATGAGGGTTGGGATGAAAGGAAGAGGGAACAAGTAATGTATTTGATTACCATTACTTACCATAATTGTTCCTTGGTCTGACAATAACGAGAAAAAGTGCCACCTATTGCAATAAAGGCTAGGGTCATACTACATGTGGGTCGACCTATTAGTTACTAGGGACAAAAGGAGCAAAGGAACTAAAACTCAAAAAGAATCAAAAGTGTGCCCCCCTCTCTACCCACTCGGAAATGGGTGGTCAACATTATCACATCTATGGCCAGGACGATCATTAATAGGGGAATGATGAATAGAAAAAATTATGAGGCTACACCATATCAAGGAGGTTACCACTGAGACACTTCATACCTTGGGTATATAGAATCGATAGGACACAATGATGTGTCTGATTATCTAATCGTACCCATCATGTGGATTTGGAAGAGGCATTGGTCTAATTCCTTTAGACTAGTTTATAATGTATTCAATGTCGGTACCAATGGTATGACATAAATAACTAATGTGATATGGAGAGTTTAACACCCTAGGATGCCACATTCTATATAGCATGTTCTCATACGAGATTAGTTTCCCTCTTCATAGCATGTTACTATGTGGGTGAGTGTATTTTCTATGTAGGATTGTGCTACAGAGACTTTAGTTATGCCCACATGGAATTTTTATACATGAGGATAGGTTTCTCCCACATATTTTTATTCTACATAGGCTCGAATTCCTCCTGCATAGAATATTTCTATGTGGGGTATGGATCCATATACCTAGATTTTTTGTATATGTGATGGGGCTCCGTAATGGGGCCATATGATTATGCTCAATGGAGTGGTGTTTGTGAAGGAGTGTTGGGATTGTGGCTGGTTAAATGAGTTTAGTTTCTTCCTTAATTATAATTATGGGGTTTACCTACTGGGAATCTATGTCTCTCACCCAATTCTCATCCATGTCTTGTCTATTGAAATCATGTCTCTATTTGTCTCTATTTTGTTCTCGTTTTCCATCAGGGTATTTTATAGAAGAATAAAGCAACCAGATACTAGTATAGATAGTCATCCATGGTGGGCCGTGATATCTAATTTTTAAGATTCCAGAAATGATTTCCCATCCCGCAATTGATTTCATTCATGTTTTAGGAAAAGACTGTAAGCAACTAAAAACGACGTTGGTGTTTTTTTGTGGAAGATCATTTGTTTAGGGAAAAAATCACCATTTATACCTGCAAATTATTTGGTTTAATTAGGTAGATGTGGTGTTACATTCTAATCCCATGAAAAATTTCACTCTTGGGATGCTTCATAGAGCGGCATAACACTATATGAAGTAGCGGACCATGTGGGAATTTTACTATATAAGACCGAGCCATCCTTTGAGGCTTTACCCCATTTGAGAATTTTATTAAAGCTATTCTTTGTTTTTGTTTATTCCATTTACCAATGTTATTTAATTATTTTCTCATTATATGTGGAGTTTTCCTGACCCAACCAAAAACCCCATCAGAATGGGATCTAATTGGGATGAAGAGAAGTCAGTTCTACTGAAAAATGTAGTTATGTTTTATTTCTATTGAAATATTATTTAATGATCTATTTTTTTCTTCAGACAAAGGACTAAATAAGAATAGTTTGACTATTGGTAGGGGTACATGGGAAACCCCAAAAACATCTAGTGCATTGTTTACCTCCCTAATATTTTCCTCAGTCCAATATGGCTTGGGGTATGTGGGAACAACTAGAATTTTTCATCAGACGACCTCTGTCGGTTTCTAACCTAATAGTTTTTGTTACTTTTTACCTTTTGATTTCCTGATTGTTTCCAATACTATAAAAAGAATTGGTTTAGTGTCTTGGTTCTTGACAATTATACAAGGTTCCCTTTTTGAGTTTTCAATATAGTGAGCAAAATGTCTCTTCCTTCAGATGTTTAATGTCTTTCTAGATGGACTAATGTGATTGGTATTTTAGGTTGAACAACATCGACTATGAATTATGAGGTGATGACACCAACATGGATTACTGAATAAGAATTTTCCAATATTTTTCAAACATGAATAAAGAATTATTAGACCATGGTTTTTTGATTTCTGAATCTAAGGCATGATATGGGTCAAATATGCAGGGAGTACCCAAAAAAATAATATCTAGGATGATGTCATTGGGGTGCATGCATATTGGAAAAGTCTCTCCGAAATTTAAAATTTTCTTTGGTTGAAAAAACATTTTTTGGTGGGATACTTATGCAAAGCTAGCAGGGGAATATTGTGCATAATAAATCCAAGGTTTCCTTAGGAGAATAATCATCCACCTTTAATGGCTAGGTAGATTGAGAAAATTTATTTTTCTCAAAACCATGAGTGGTGTCTTGTCATGAGGATGATTTCAAATGAATGAAAAGGGAATTTGTATCCGAAATATACATAAACAAGAAACCAATTCTATAAGAATTTTCCTTTTGTAACATATGGTGGGATTATGGTGCAGTTTAATATTCTCAATCAACGATGTAGACCATATAGATTAATTTCTTATGGAGAGGAATCTAAAGGGCAATGGTTTATGGTTCCTTAGCTTTTACCAAGGATTGAAAGATTTTCTATTTTCATGAATTTCAATCCTAAAATACTCCATCATCTTTATACATGAAGGGGAAATGTGGTAATATTTAATCTGGGGGTTTATGAATATGAGGAATGAAATGGATGACAATTTTGGTGGGGGAATACAGAGATATAAGATGTTTCTCCTAAAGTTGAATTTTAATTTGGTTGGCATGACTTTTTGGATAATTGTTCATAGCCAACCGAGGCATATTGTTCACAGTCAAACAATGGTGTTCATAAGACACTAACCCTCCATTTTGGATTTATAGGGTTGTTTATGGTGATTTAGACTTCCCCAAACATGGGGATTTATTTGTGAGTGGAAGGTACCTAAGGATCATTTCATATAGAAATTTTCATTAATGGGTAGGAATACTCTACTCAAATAGGTTTGACTTGTACGCAGGATGAAATATTTTTTCAATTTTTTGGCCCAAGAAATAAATTCGTAACATCACTATGTATCCAATTAACCTATTAATATGTCTCCATACATAGTTCTTATAAGGTTTCCCTACACATATATTGATCTATTATGTGGGGTAGGGGTATTTTCACATTGAATATGGGCTCGAAAGTAGGGTTAGACTTTTATTGGACCCTTATATGAATATCTAGTTCATTTAAAGGAGAGAGAGGAATTGTTTTTTTCCATGGACCAACTAGGGTATAAAATCTAAGTATCAATACATATCCCATTAGAGTAAGAAATAATCCACACAATGTTAGGGAATGGATCTCTATGTAGGTATAATTGATTCACATGGAGGGGTCATTTTTATCTTTTCCTATGGCTGGAACCAGGATTTGAAATTCAGGCATCACTGCATATCATGTGATGGTTGGAATCAATCCACACATAGTTCTAGACTTCATCTAGATTTTTTTATGCGACTAGAACATCATCGATTCATTTTAACATCATACGACGATGTCAACATGGGGTATTTTCAATTTAGTTCATACAGAAAGGACCGCATGTCATGGAAACGATGATTAATAAAATACTTATCAGATTGGGATATTACGACTTTCCTTAAGCGTGAGGGGGATGGAAAATAGAAACCGTGATTTCTTGGGTTCTCATTAAAACTAATAATAAAACATCTTTTACGAGTGGAATGTTTTCAATATAATGGTTACCCAAAGTAACTCATAACTATGTTTCCACATAGGTGGACATAGGTGGGAAGTGGCTATTTAGACATGGAGAAAAATCATAAATAATTATAGAAAGTGTAACATCCCAGGTAAATGAAAAATAAGATATTTTTATATTAATTTATATTTATTAATTAAATATTAATTTTACTTTAAAGGGGTTTCTAGGTTCGATAGCATACCTGATACGCAACAACGAGTTTCTTTGGAATCTTATGTTGCACACTAATAATATAATATTTTTTTAAATGGTAGTTAACTCCTAGCCATTGTAATTGGCGGTAATGAATGAAACTAACTACAATATGATTATACATGATTCTTAAATGTATTTACATTTATCCAATAAAATTTAGAGGCTTAAAATGTGAATGAATCTAATTTTAAGCATACTTTACATTAAAAGGCCGATTTATCGCCTTTTAATGGAAAACCCTCTTTAAATATAGTTTTGGTTACTTTAATACATTATAATGGAAGAAATAAAATCCTTATTTAGAATGGGGACATCTAATTTTACTTTGTGTAATTTTTTGGTATATTTTTGATAAAGTTCAATTTTTAATGAATAGTTAAAAATATTGTATTTTAATTCAAAAGAGCCTTTTAATATAATTTAATTATATGGATATATTATATTTTTCATTGGTTTTAAAGTAAATTTAAAATATATTTTTACCATTTAATCCAATTTTTTTCATTGGAATTAATTTCACTTTGAAATTGGACATAAACAAGTATCAATCTTTATATAGTTATAGTTTCTTAAAAACATGCTATTTGTTTTGATAATGGGAATTAATTTTAAAATAATTTAATTCCACTTATATGTTTTGAATTTGAAAAAATATACATCATTTTTGAATTCGGAATATCAAATATAGCTTAGGCTGAATGTTTGTAATTTTTCTGAAAAACATCAATTTTTGAGGAATAGTGAAACCACTTAGTGGTAGTTAAAAAAGTGACTTTTTCATTTAAATGAAATTTTACCACTTCTGTGAATTGAATTTCGAAAACTCAACATACATGGTTGTTATCAAAAAGTAAAATTTGGTTCAATAAGATGAAAATAATTTTTGATGAATAGTAACTTTTGACTTTTATTTACCGCAGTTAAAGGTAAATAGGGTAATTCAAGGTTAAAAGAATATTATAAAAATTAAAAATTTCCTCAACACTTGTCCTAACCTTAGTGGATGAGTCCTGGACGACCATGGGAATATTTGGGATGAATTGGGGACCCCATGGAGCCACATGGGTGTGATAATAACACATTAGATTAATTAATTTAATGTTATGGGAAAAATGACATCTTCAAATATCTTTTAGTAAATTAATTTTTAGAAGGGTTTATATAAATTATCTTTTCAACTATAAATATTCATTGGAAAGATAAAAAAATTCCAATATCATGGTATATTTTATTATAATTTTGAGACATCAAATAAATTAAATTTTTTATTACACAATAATGATGTAGTATTTACCTCATTAATAAATGATTTAAATAAATATGATTATAATGATTAAAATGTTATCCAAAAAATGTCCAATTACAATTGGATGAATTTATTTATAATATGAGTCAACTTATATTCTACCATAATTATTTTTGTATTATTAGAAACTGAATATTATTATATTATAAAATAATATATTCACACTTTCCTAAAGAGCCCCTCCTCTCCATTATAAAAGGAGACCACTTCTATCCTATTACTCACACCTCTCAAGCCATTTGTCTCGTCCACACTCTGCCCTATTACACTCCCTACATCCCTCTCCGCCTCCTAGAAAACTTACCTTAGGCAGAAGGCACTTAAGAAGTCCTTTGGTTCAAACCAAAGTGAGTAACCCAAATTAAATGTAACCGTTTCTCTTAAATTGTTTTCTTTTATTTCACTTTTCCAACCCCTACACTCTTTTTATTTCCTTTATTTTGTAACAACACAAGTATCATAAATATACTAGGATGTTTAATGAGATGGATTCGAACTACACTTATACACAACTCCATCAAATGGATGAAGAACATAATGTTTCTATGCATGGAAAACTAACGCCTCACGAAACGATGATTGTTCAATTACATCTTACCGCCTATCATGGTGGCCATTATGATGGAACTATATTTATATATGACAGATATTATTTTTATGATTTCCTTATTCTTCTGTACTTCCCAATAATATCAAGCCTTTATGGTTTCTATAGTGGGTAAATACGATAATCTCATTTGAGGAAGTGCGGACTACCGCCCCCTTAAAGTGGTGTGACTCATTAATGCCTAATGAGGGGTGTATAAAAGATGGATTTAAGGATATTATATATGATATTATACTTTAATTATAATATATCTATGTATAATTATGTTCTATTTCCATTAAAATAATAAATAGAAATGAAAGTAGCGTTCATGCGTACATACAACTTACCGTCTCCATGAACGGTGCATTTCATTTCTTACCTCCAAATGTTATGTACTATTATAAATAAATGTATATACTTGATATATATTATATATCTAAATCATGAATATTATTCTAGATATAATGGACTATTGACCCCATGAACAACATGTAATTACAAGCAGTCCATTTTTGACTCAAGTACCAAATATCGATAAAATGAACATTATTAACTTAAATGATTAAATAATGTTTATAACCTGGTAATAAGTGATATAAAAGGAATATTAAACTTGAAAAAGGTTCTTAAGTAAGTAGAAATTAACTTTAGTTTATTATTCAGTAGATTAAAGAACGATCGAGTCAAGTCAGACACGAGTTAAGGAACTTCGACTCAATCTTCTTTCATTGAGGCATATTTTGTTTTAATACACGACTTTATTTTATACGCTCTATAAAAACACTTGATTTTTCAATGGGAATCTTTTTCTACTAAGAATTTTACTAAACCACAAAAAAAGAATGTTTCTTTTAATTTAAGCATTGACAACGTCCTTTTCCGCCTCCATGAGTATTATGTGATCTTTGGATTCCTCAACAAGCCGTAATATTTTTAAAAGAAAATAAATACCATATACTCTTTTATGAATTTTGGTATTTAAAATGTTTTTTATAATGGATTTTTTTTGTCAATATATTTAAGTGATATATTGTGTTTTAAATGTGTAAATGTTTTCTTTCCTTTAAATTTGTTTTAAGTCTTAGGATTTTATAATGGTACTTGGACATTTGATGGGTGGTTACGTGATAAACCAAATGACAGGTGGTTTCGTGAATACTAGGACTGGTGGTTACGTTATTACCTCCATTGCATTGGGTATAGAAGTCGGCCCTATGGCTATTCCATTTAGTGATATGTGTGGAAGTCAACTATATGGTTATTCCATTTAAGTATGTTTATGTCCCAAGTTACCTTTATATGTTATGTGTTCTTTATATGGGTTTTATGGTAATATTTTGGTTAATAAAGGGTAAGTAATGATATTTTATTCAGTGAAGAGTATTTAATTCTTCAAAAAAGGTTAAAAGTATTACTTATGATTAAGTATTCATGGTTTATTTGTTGTTTTAAAAAGCTAACCATTTTCCTTGTTTGTGTATCCCTTACTGAGCATTATATGCTCATCCCAAGTTTTGAAATGTTTTCAAAGGATATAAAGTGGAATAGGGTCAAGGATGGGATTAAGGAAAAGTCATGCCGTCTAAAACATGGAACTAGACATGACTCTTTTTTTCAAGAGTTCATGTTTTGTAAAAGAATGGAAACTAAGTAGAAGTGTCTATTTTGTAATATTTTGAAATGTAATAGTTATGGCCTAACTCTCTATAACTAAAAACCTAAAAATATCCTCTATGCGAATTATTCTTTTAACACAATATTATGTAAGGTTTAAGGCCGAGTCCTTTTAGTTTGTATTAGAAGTCGGTTTAGATAACTTTAAGAGTTAGGGTATTGATAAATTAATATCCATAAAGTAATTAATGTTAATATTGATATCATATAGAATTTATAGATTACCATGCTATTTTTCTAAGATATGTTTGTGTTCAGAATGGTTCACCGCAAATGAAATAGGGAAGCTATGTTGGAACGACGTTAAGAGGAAGACAAACTTCCAAATCAGCAACCTGAGATGGTCAGAATCAGAACTGAACAGTTTGTTGCAGTGATGGAATAGTTGACTCAGGCGATTAATGGTTGTGGTATCCATGTACATGATCAGCCAGATCAACAACAAAGGAACATGTTAGTAGTGGAACATTTCATGAGGCAACATCCCCCATCATTCATAGGATCATTTGACCATGTGCTAGCTGAAGGGTCGATTAAAGCACTGGAAAATATTTTTGATGTCATGGGTTGTTCAGAACATCAAAAAGTTAGTCTCGCTGTTTACCGCTTTGAAAGTGAAGCTGATCAGTGGTGGTCGATGGTGAAAAATATCAAGTATAGTGAGGAGGCTGATGCCCTTGATTGGGAATAAATGAAAGGTATGTTTCTTGAAAAATATTTTCCTAAGGTGGTTCGTTTTATGATGGAAAAAAAATTCCTAGAATTAAGGCAGCAGGATGACTCAGTGCCTGCCTATGAAGCAAAGTTCACTTGACTGGCAAGGTACGAACCAAATTTCATCCGAGATCTTGATAGTAAGATAAATCGATTTTACTCAGGACTGAAGGCATAATATCGAAGAGTGTTAGCCTCTCATGAGTTCAAAAGTTATGAGAAACTTGTTCGATGTGCAGAGAAGGTGGAAATGGAGTTCTCCAATGATGATGTGTTTTTTAAAAAACAACAGAATAAGAGGTCCAGTTGGCAGGAAAAGGGGAAGAATTCATCAGAGATGCCTATAGGTAAGAAAAATAAATATCCCACTTGTGAGAAGTGTGGTGAAAAGCATCCTGTAGATTGTTTATCAAAGATTGGAAAGTGCTTCTGGTGTGGTAAGTCTGGTCATATTTCTCGTAACTGTAAGGAATATGAACAAGCAGGCAATGAAAAGCCCGCAGTAAGATGTTTTAAGTGTAACCAAATGGGTCATTATGCAAATTAGTGTCTAGAGAAGAACTCAACTGAGGGAAATAAATCAGGCAACAAGCAGAAAGGGTTGGTGAAATCCTTCGCAACTACTTCAGCAGAGGTTGGGCTATCAAATGAAGTAGTATCAAGTACATTGTGTGTTTGTTCAAATTATGCCAATGTGTTTTCATTTAGGGTCTACACACTCTTTCATTTCTAAGAAGTTTTCTAGTAAATTTGGAATTCCATCTGATGATATGAATACTAAAATTATGGTAAAAAAACCTGGAGGAAAAGTTGAGACAAAAAGAAAACATAAGAACATTCTTCTCCTTGTGTGCGGAAAGAATATACATGAAAACCTTATTGTTTTGTCTCTAGTATAGTTTGATGTTATTTTGGGCATATATTGGCTTTCTGTTTATCATGCTATGATTGAATGCAGAGCTAAATAGGTTTTTTTTCCAGAAAGATTTATATTTTCTGTACAATAATGAACCCTTTATTTTGATAACATATCAGGAAACTGAGAAACTAGTAAAAAATGGAAATGAATGTTACCTTGCACATATTGTTGAAAATAAAGGAACTGTTCAGATTAATGATGTGCCAGTGGTTAATGAGTACCTTGATATTTTTCCTGATGAGTTTCCTAAAATTATACCTGATGGGGAAGTTGAATTTACTGTTGACTTAGTTCCTGATGCTAAGCCAATTTCAAAACCCCCTTATCAAATCACTCAAATTGAACTTTGAGAGTTAAAGAAGCAATTGTAGGAGTTATTAGATAACATTTTTATTCGACCTAGCACATAACCATGGGGTGCCCCTTTATTGTTTTTTAAAAAGAAGGATGGTTTAATGAGACTTTGCATTGATTATAGACCATTGAATAACATCACTGTTAATAATAAGTATCCTTTTCCTCATATCGATGATTTGTTTGACCAGCTCTAGGGAGCTCAGTATTTTTGGAAGATTGACTTGAGGTCACGGTATAATCAGTTGAAAGTAAAAGAAGAAGATGTTCCGAAGACTGTGTTTCATACTAGATATGGACATTATGAATTTGTAGTTAGGCCTTTTGGGTTAACCAATGGACCTGATGTATTCATGGATCTTATGAATATAATTTTCCATGAGTTCTTGGATAAGTTTGTGGTTGTGTTTATTGATTATATATTATTTTATTCCAAAATTAAGGAGGAACATGAAAGTCATTTTAGGGTTGTCTTGCCAACCATAATAGAAAAGGAACAATTTTTGAAATTTAGAAAGTGTGAGTTTTGGTTACAACAAATTTCTTACCTTGGTAACATTGTTTCAAAATATGGCATAACTCTTGATCCTGATAAAATAAGGGTTGTTGAAGAATGAACAAGACCAACAAATATAACCGAGATTCATAGTTTTCGTGGTTTGGCAGGTTATTATAGGAGGTTTGTTGAAACATTTTCAGGTTTATCTAGTCCAATAACTAAGTTAACTTGAAAAGGTGTTAAGTTCATCTGGAAAAATGAATATGATGAATGTTTTTAGGAATTGAAAAGAAGATTGATGAATGCTCCAGTTTTGGCACTGCCTTCCCAAAATGGTGAGTTTGTTATATACAATGATTCTTCGTTGAAATGACTAGGTTGTGTCCTAATGCAGAATGACCAGGTAATTTCTTATGCTTCATGTCAGTTGAAAACTCATGAGTTAAATTACCCTACACATGATTTGGAATTAGCTGTTATTGTTTTTTTCTTTAAAAATTTGAAGGCATCATTTGTATAGAGTAAAATGTGAAATATATATTGATCACAAAAGTATATAGTATATATTCACTCAAAAATAATTGAACATGAGATAGAGGAGATGGCTAGAATAAATCAAGGATTATGATTGCACGATCCATTACCATCCGGGAAAAGCAAATATAGTGGCCGATGCTTTGAGTCGGAAAGGTAATGTCTCATTAGCCATGCTATATTTGGAACAAGATCCTTTGGTTTTTGATTTGATGAAATTTGGCATATAAGTTGTTGGATCAGGAAATTATTTTGTTTTCTTTTAGGTGTCTGTGAAATCATCCCTATCACATAGAACAATGCAAGCGCAGAAGGAAGATAGTGACTTGTAGAAAAAGGTAGAGTTGGTTCAGAAGGGTAAGTTGCCTGAATTTCAAATTTATAATGGTTTTGTTTTTGAGTTTTGGAAAGAGATTATGTTTTCCTTGTGATTCAAAATTGAATAATGAGTTGTTATGTGAAGCTCATAGATCTCCGTTTTCAGTTCAACCTTGTAGTACTACGATGTACAAAGATCTTTGGGAGTATTACTGGTGGGATGAAATGATAAGAGATATTTCAGATTTTACTATGAAGTGTTTGACTTGTTAGTAGGTTAAAGCAGAGTGATAGTTACTGAAAGGAATGCTTCAGCCTTTACCGGTGCTAGAATGGAAATGGGAAAATATATCGATGGACTTCATTGTGATATTACCAAAGACATTTCTAGGTAATAATGCAATCTGGGTTATAGTTGATCAATTGACTAAATCTATACATTTACTTCCTATTAGAGATACTTTGTATCTAAATCAACTAGCTCGGTTGTATGATAAAAAGATAGTCAGGTTGCATGGTGTTCCCCTCTCCATTGTATCTGATCATGATCCCAGGTTTACTTCTAACTTTTGGAAAGGCCTTCAGAAGTCATTGGGTACTAAATTAAATTTTAGTACAACTATTCACCCTCAATTAGATGGGCAATCAGAACGAACAATTTAGACATTGGAGGATATGTTACGTGCATGCTCCATTGATTACCAAGGAAGTTGGGACCAACATCTTTTTTTGGTTGAATTTTCTTATAATAACAATTTTCATTCCAGTATATAGATGGCTCCATTTGAGGAATTATATAGAAAGCGTTGTCTAACTCCACCTTTTTGGGATGAGGTAGGTGAATGGAAGCTGATGGGACTAGAACTGGTAGATGAAATGGTAGAGAAAGTTCAGTTTATTCTGAAGCACATGAGAATAGCTTGGAGTAGACATAAACGTTATGTAGATAACCATTGGAAGGATATTTCTTTTGAAATATGTGATCATGTCTTTCTCAAATTTTCTCCATGGAAAAGTGTGATTCGGTTTTGTAAGAAGGGAAAGTTGAGTCCGAGGTTCATTAGACCCTATGAAATCCTAGAGAATGTTGGATAAGTTGCATACAAAGTAGCTTTACCTCATTATTTATCCAAGGTACACAATGTTTTTCATGTTTCGATATTGAGAAAGTATATGCCAGATCCATCTCAGGTTTTGAGCCCGAAGGTAGTTCAGTTGGAAGAGAATCTCCATTATGAAGAACAACCAGTCCAAATTATTGACCACAGAGAGAAAGTGTTGCAGAATAAGGTAATTCACCAGGTAATGGTTTTTTGAAAAAACCATATGGTTGAAGAGGCAACGTGGGAATCTGAAAATGATATGAGGGATAAATTCCCCCATTTATTTGATGGGTGAAAAAAATTGTGAGGACACAATTTCCAAAATGGGGGAATGATATAACATCCCATGTAAATAAGGAATAATATATTTTTATATTCATTAATATTTCAAAATTAAATATTTATTTTACTTTATAGGGGTTTCTATGTTCGATAGCATACCCGATCGCAACAACGAGTTTCTTTGGAATCTTACGTTGCACACTAATAATATAATAATATTATTATAAATGGTAGTTAACTCCTATCCGTTGTAATTGGAGGGAATGAATGAAACTAACTACACTATGATTATAAAATATTGTTCAATTCATTTACATTTATCTAATAAAATTTACAGGCTTAAAATGTGAATGAATATAATTTTAAGCATAATTTACATTAAAAGGCCGATTTACCACCTTTTAATGGAAAACCTTATTTAAAGAGAGTTTTGGTCACTTTATTACATTCTAATTGATGAAATAAAATCTTTTGTTAGAATGGGGACATCAAATTTTACTTTGGGTAATTTTTCGTTATTTTTCTGACAAAGTTCAATTTTTAATGAATAGTGAAAATATTGTATTTTAATTCAAAAGTGCCTTTTAATATAATTTATTTATATGGGTAGATTATCTTTTTAATTGGTTTTAAAGTGAAATAAAAATATATTTTTACCATTTAATCCAATGTTGGTCATTGGAATTAATTTCACATTGAAATTAGACATGAACAAGTATTAATCTTTTGATAGTGATTGTTTCGTAAAAACACGGTATTTGTTTTGATAACGGGAATTAATTTTAAAATAAATTAATTCCACTTATATGTTTTGAATTTGTCAAAATATACATCATTTTTGAATTCGGAATATCAAATATAGCGTAGTCTGAAATTTTGGAATTTTTATGAAAAACTTCAATTTTTGATGAATAGTGAAACCACTTAGTAGTAGTTAAAAAACTGACTTTTTTCATTTAAATGAAATTTTACCACTTCTATGAATTGAATTTTGAAAATACAAGTTCATGGTTGTTATCAAGAAGTAAAAATTGGTTCAATAAAATGAAAATTATTTTTGGTGAATAGTAACTTTTGACTTTTATTTACCGCGATTAAAGGTAAATAGGGTAATTCAATGTTAAAAGAATATTTTAAATATTAAAAATTACCTTAACACTTTTCCTAACCTTATTGAATGAGTGATGGCCGACCATGGGAATCTTTGGGTTGATTTGGGGACCCCATGGATCCACTTTGTTGTGATAATAAAATTTAGATTAATTAATTTAATGTTATCGCAAAAATGACATTTTCAAATATCTATTAGTAAATTAATTTTTAGAAAGGTATTTATAAATTATCATTTCAAATATTAATATTCATTTTAAATCTAAAAATATTTCCTATATCATGGTATTTGTATTATAATTTTGAGACTTAAAATAAATTAAATTATTTATGACACCATAATGAGACAATATTAACTCGTTAAAAAATGATTTAAATAAATATGATTATAATGATTATAATATTATCCAAAACATGTCCAATTCTGATTGGATGAAATTATTTTGAATTTGAGTCATCTTATTCTCGACCATAATTATTTTTTGATCATTAGAAACTGAATATCATTATATTATAAAATAATATTTTCACACTTTCCAAAAGAGCCCCTTATAAAAGGAGACCACTTTAAACCTATTTCTCACACCTCTCAAGGTATTTGGATCGTCCAAAAACTACCCAATTACACTCCATACATCCCTATCCTTATTTTAGAAGCCTTACCTTAGGCATAAGGCACTTAATAAGTCCTTTGGTTCAAACCAAAATGAGTTACCCAAATTAAAGGTAATAGTTTCTATTAAATTGTTTTATTTTATTTTACTTCTCCAAACCCTATACTATTATTATTTCCTTTATTTTGTAAAAAAACCAGTATCCTCAATATACTAGGTTGTTTTTATGAGAAGGATTCAAACTACCCTTACACACAATTCTTTCTAATGGACGAAGAACCAAATGTTTCTGTGGATGGAAAACTAACGCCTCTCGAAATGATGATTGTTCAATTAAATCTTACCGCCTCTCATGGTGGCCATTATGATGGAACTGTATTTATATATAATATATATTATGTTTATTATTTCCTTATTCTTCTGTACTTCTCAATTATATCAAGCCTTTATGGTTTCCATAGTGGGTAAATACGATAATCTCATTTGAGGAAGTGCGGACTACCGCCCCCTTAAAGTGATGTGATTTATTAATGCCTCTTGTGGGATGTATAAATGATATAGTTAATGATATTTTATATGATATTATACTGGAATTATAATATAACTATGCATAATTATGTTTTATTTCAATTAAAATAAGAAATAGAAATGAAAGTAGCGTTCAAGCGTACATCCGGCTTACCGTCTCCATGAACAGTGCATTTCATTTCTTACCTCCAAATGTTCTGTACTAGTATAAATACATTTATATACTAGATATATATTATATATCTAAATCATGAATATCATTCTGGATATAATGGACTATTGACCGTATGAACAACATGTAATTATAAGAAGTCCATTTTTGAATCAAGTACCAAATATCGATAAAACGAATGTTATTAACTAAAATTATTACATAATGTTTATAACATGGTAATAAGTGATATAAAAGGAATAATAAACTTGAAAAAGGTTCTTAAGCAAGTAAAAATTAACTTTATTTTATTATTCCGGAGATTAAAGAACGATCGAGTCATGTCGGACACAGGGTAAGGGACTTCGTCTCAATCTCCATTCATTGAGGCATATTTTGTTTTAATACACGACTTTATTTTATATGATGTATAAAAACATTTGAATTTTCAAATGGAATATTTTTCTACAAAGAGTTATACTAAATGAAAAAAAAGCAATGTTTCTTTTTACCTTAGCAGTGACAACTACATTTTCCGCCGCCGTGAGTATTATTTGATCTTTTTCTTCCTCAAAAAGCCATAATGTTTTTAAAAGAAAAAAAAAACATATACTATTTTATGTATTTTGGTATTGAAATTGGTTTTGATAATTGATTTGTTATGTTAATATATTTAAGTGATATATTGAGATTGAAATGTGTAAATGTTTTCTTTCATTTATATTTGTTTTATGTCTTATGATTTTTTAATGGCACTTGGACATTTGATGGGTGGTTACATGATAAACCAAATGACGGGTGGTGCCGTGAATACCAGGACGGGTGGTTACGTTATAACCTCCAATGCATTGGGTATGGAAGTCGGCTGTATGGCTATTCCATTTAGTGATATGTGTGTAAGTCGACCGTATGGTTATTCCGTTTAAGTATGTTTATGTCCCATGTTACCTTTATATGTTATGTGTTCTTTATATGGGTTTTATAGTAATATTTTGGTTACAAAAGGGTAAGTAATGATCATTTATTCAGCGAAGATTATTTAATTCTTCAAAAAAGGTTTAAAGTATTACTTATGATTAAGTATTCATGGTTTATTTGTTGTGTTGAAAAGCTAATAGTTTTCCTTCTTTGTGTATCCCTTACTAAGCTTTATATTCCTATCCCAAGTTTTGAAATGTTATTCATAGGACATAAAGTGGAATAGGTTCAAGGATGGGATCAAGGAAAATCATGCCATCTAAAATATGGAACACGACATGACTCTTTTTTTCAAGAGTTCATGTTTTGTAAAAAAATAGAAACTGAGAAGATGTGTCTATTTTGTAATATTTTAAAATGTAATGATTATGGCCTAACTCTCTAAAACTCTAAACCAGAAAAGATACTCTACGTGAATTATTCATTTAATTCAATATTAGGTAAGTTTTAATGCCGGGTCCTTATAGTTGGTATCAGAGGTCGGTTTAGATAACGTTAGGAGTTAGGGTATTGATAAATTAATATACATAAAGTTATTTATGTTAATATTGATATCATATAGAATTTACAGATTGCCATGTTTCTTTGCCTAAGATATTTCTGTGTTCCGAATGGTTTTTCGCAGAGGAAACAAGGCAGCTATGTTGGGATGACATCAGGAGGAAGACAACCTTCCAAATCAGCATCCTGAGATGATCGTAATCGGAAATGAACTGTTTGTAGTGGTGATGGAATAGTTGACTCCGGAGATAAATGGTGGTGGTATCCGTGTACGATATCTACCAGATCAACCACATAGGAACATGTCAGTAGTGGAACATTTAATGAGGCTACATTCCCCATAATTCAGAGGACCATCTGACCCTATGCTAGTAAAAGGGTGGATTAATGCACAAGAAATGATTTTTGATGTCATGGGTTGTTCAGAACATCAAAAGGTTAGTCTCGCTGTTTACCATTTTGAAGGTGAAGCTGATCAGTGGTGGTCGATGGTGAAAAATATCAGGGATAGTGAGGAGATTGATGCTTTGGATTGGGATGAATTCAAAGGTATTCTTCTTAAAAAATATTTTCATAAGGTGGTTCATCTTAGGATGGAAAAACAATTCCATGAATTAAGGAAGGAGGATGAATCAGTGGCTATTTATGAATCAAAGTTCCCTCGACTGGAAAGGTATGCACCAAATATCATCTGAGATCTTGATAGTAAGATAAATTGATATTAATCAAGAATGAATCCATGATATCGAAGAGAGATAGCCTCTCGTGAGTTAAAAATTTATGAAAAACATGTTCGATGTGCAGAGAAGGTGGAAATGGAGTTTTCCAATGATCAAGTGTTTTTTGAAAAACAACAGAATAAGAGGTCCAATTTGCAGACAAAGGGGAAGAATTCATCATAGAATCATAGAGGTAAGAAAACTAAATATCCAACTTGTGAGAAGTGTGGTGAAAATAATCCTAGAGAATGTTTATCAATGATTGGAAAGTGCTTCTGGTGTGGTAAGTCTGGTCATATTGCTCGTAATTTTAAGGAAGATGAACAAGCGGGAAATGAAAAGCCATCGGTAAGATGTTTTAAGTGTAACGAAATGGGTCATTATGAAAATGAGTGTCCAACAAAGAACTCAAATGAGGAAAATCAGTCGGGAAACAAGAAGAAAGGCATGGTGAAATCCTTCGCAACTACTTCAGCAGATGTTGGTCCATCAAATGAAGTAGTATCAGGTATACTGTTTGTTTGTTCAGATTATGCCAATGTGTTGTTTGATTCCGAGTCTACAAACTCAATCATTTCTGAGAAGTTTTCTAGTAAATTGGGAATTCCATCTCATGATATGAATATTTATCTAATGGTAAAATCACCTGGAGGAAATGTTGAGACAAAAAGAAAACATTAGAACATTCATGTACTTGTGTGCAGAAAGAATATACCTGCAAACCTTATTGTTTTTCCTCTAGTAGAGTTTGAGGTTATTTTGGGCATGGATTGGATTTCTGTTTATTATGCTATGATTGACTACAGATCTAAATAGGTTTCCTTTTCAGAAATATTTACAGTTTTTCTAGAAGAATGAACCCTTTCTTTTGATAACATATCAGGAAGCTCAGAAACTAGTAAAAAATGGAAATAAATGTTTCCTTGCACATATTGTTGAAAATAAGGGAACTGTTCATATTAATGATGTGGCAGTGGTAAATGAGTACCTTGATGTTTTTCCGGATGAGCTTCCTGGAATTATACCAGATCGGGAGGTTGAATTTACTATAGAATTAGTTCCTGATGTTAAGCCAATTTCAAAACCCCCATATCGAATGGCTCAAATGGAACTTTTAGAGTTAAAGAAGCAATTGCAGAAGTTATTAGATAATGGTTTTATTTGAACTAGCACATCACCATGGGGTGCTCCAGTATTTTTTGTTAAAAAGAAGGATGGTTCAATGAGACTTTGAATTGATTATATAGCATTGAATAACATCACTGTTAAGAATAAGTATCTTTTGCCTCATATCAATGATTTGTTTGAATAGCTCTATGGAGATCAGTATTTTTCGAAGATTGAATTGAGGTCGGGGTAACATTAGTTGAAATTAAAGAAGAAGACATTCTGAAGACTGTGTTTCATACTAGATATGCCCATTAAGAATTTTTAGTTATGCCTTTTGGGTTAACCAATGCACATGTTGTATTCATGGATCTTATGAATAGAATTTTCCATGAGTTCTTGGATAAGTTTGTGGTTTTGTTTATTGATGATATATTGGTTTATTAAAAATGTAAGGAGGAACATGAAAGTCATTTTAGTGTTGAATTCCAAACCTTAAAAGAATAGAAACTATTTGGGAAATTCAGTAAGTGTGAGTTTTGGTTACAACAAATTTTTTTCCTTGGTAACATTGTTTCAAAAAATGGGATAACTATTGATCCTGCTAAAACTATAGTTGTTGAAGAATGGCCAAGACCGACAAATATAACTGAGATTTGTCATTTTCATGGTTTGGTAGGTTATTATTGGAGGTTTGATGAAAATATTGCACAGTTATCTAGTCCAATAACTAAGTTAACTCAAAAAGGTGTTAAGTTCATCTCGACAAAAGAATGTGATGATTGTTTTCAGGAATTGAAAAGATGATTGGTGAATGATCCAGTTTTGGTACTGTCTTCCAGAAATGGTGAGTTTTTTTATCTACAGTGATGCTTTGTTGAAATTAATGGGTTTTGTCCTAATGTAGAATGAACAGGTAATTGATTATGCTTCACGTTAGTAGAACCCTCATGAGTTAAATTACCCTACACAAGATGTGTAATTAGCTATTGTTGTTTTTGCTTAAAAAATTATGTGGCATAATTTGTATGGAGTAAAATGTGAAATATATACTAATCACAAAAGTTTAATGTATATATTCATTCAAAAATAATTGAATATGAGACATAGAAGATGGCTAGAAATAATCAAGGATTATGAATACATGATCTATTACCATCCGGGAAAAGCAAATAAAGTGGCCGATGCTTTGAGTTGGAAAAGTAATATCTCATTAGCCATTATACCTTTGGAACAAGATCCTTTGGTTTTTGATTTGATAAAATTTATCACAGAAGTTGTTGATGCAGAAAATTCTTCTGTTTTGTTTCAGGTGTCAGCGAAATCATCTCTATCAGACAGAATAAGGAAAGCACTGAAGGAAGACAATGAGTTGCCTAAAAAGGTAGAATTGGTTCATAAGGGTAAGATTCCTGAATTTAAAATTGAAATGGATTGTGTTTTGAGGTTTGGAAAGAGATTATGTTTTCCTTGTGATTCACAGTTGAAGAATGAGTTGTAATGTGAAGCTCATAGATCTCCGTTTTCAGTTCATCTTTGCAGTACTAAGATGTACAGAGATCTTCGGGAGTATTACTGCTGGGATGGAATAAAAAGAGATATTTCTGATTTTACTGTGAAGTGATTGACTTGTCTATAGGTTAAAGTAGATCGATAGTTACTGAAAGGAATGCTTCAGGCTTTACCGGTGCCAGAATGGAAGTGGGAAAATATATATATGGACTTCGTTGTGAGAATACCAAAGACATCTTGAGGTAATAATGAAATCCGGGTTATAGTCGATCGATTGACTAAATCTGTTCATTTCCTTCCTATTAGAGATAATTTGCCTCTAGATCAACTAGCTCGGTTGTATCATAAATAGATAGTCAGGTTTCATGATGTTCTCCTCTGCATTGTATCTGATCGTGATCCCAGGATTACATCTAACTTTTGGAAATGCCTTCAGAATTCATTGGGTACTGAATTAAATTTAGTACATCTTTTTACCCTCAATCATATGGGAAATCAGAACGAACAATTCAAAACACGGAGGATATGTTACGTGTTTGCTTGATGGATTACCCGGGAAGTTGGGACCAACATCATTCTTTGGTTGAATTTTCTTATAATAACAGTTTTCATTTTAGTATACAGATGGCTCCATTTGAGGCATTATATGGAAAGCGTTGTCGAACTCCATCTTTTGGGGATGAAATAGGTGAAAGGAAGCTGATGGGACCCAAATTGGTATAAGAGATGGTAGAGAAAGTTCAGTTGATTCAAAAGCACATGAGAACAGCTCATAGCAGATAGAAAAGTTATGTAGATAACCGGAGGAAGGATCTTTCTTTTGAGGTAGGTGATCATGTCTTTCTCAATTATTCTCCATGGAAAAGTGTTATGTGTTTTGGTAAGAAGGGAATGTTGAGTCCGAGGTTTATTATACCCCATGAAATCATGGATAAAGTTGGATCAATTTCATACATAATAGCTTTACCTCCATGTTTATCCCAGGTACACAATTTTTTTCATGTTTTGATGTTGAGAAAGTATATGCCATATCCATCTCATTTTTTGAGCCCAGAGGTAGTTCAGTTGGAAGAGAATATCTCTTATGAAGAACAACTAGTCCAAATTCATTACCATAAAGATAAAGTGTTGCGGAATAGGGTAATTAACTAGGTAAAGGTTTTGTGGAAAAACCATATGGTTGAAGAAGCAATGTGAGAATCTGAAAATTCTATGAGGGATAAATTCCCCAATTTATTTGATAAGTGAATAAAATTGCAAGGATGCAATTTGGAAAAGCGGGGAAGGATGTAACATCCTAGGTAAATGAAGAATAAGATTTTTTAATATTCATTAATATTTGTGAACAAATATTAATTTTACTTTAAAGTGGTTTCCTTGTTCTAAAGCGTACCCGATACGCAACAACGAGTTTCTTTGGAATCTTACGCTGCACACTAATAATATAATATTATTATTTTAAATGGTTGTTAACTCCTAGCCATTGTAATTGGCGGGAATGAATGAAACTAACTACAATATTATTATACATGATTGTTAAATGTATTTACATTTTTCAAATAAAAGTTAGAGGCTTAAAATGTGAATGAATCTAATTTTAAGCATAATTTACATTAAATGGGAGATTTATCGTATTTTAATGGCTAACCTTATTTAAATATAGTTTTGGTCACTTTAATACATTCTTATTGACCGAATAAAATCTTTCTTTATAATGGGGACATCAAATTTTTCTTTGGGTAATTTTTCGGTATTTTTCTGATAAAGTTCATTTTTAATGAATAGTGAAAACATTTATTTTAATTCAAAAGTTCTTTTTAATTTAATTTATTTATATGGTTAGATTATATTTTTAATTGGTTTTAATGTGAAATTAAAATATATTTTTACCATTTAATCCAATTTTGGTCATGGGAATTAATTTCACCTTGAAATTGGACATAAACGAGTATCAATCTTTTGATAGTTAATGTTTCTTAAAAACAGGCTATTTGTTTTGATAACGGGAATTAATTTTAAAATAAATTAATGACACTTATATGTTTTGAATTTTTAAAAATAAAAATCATTTTTGATTTTGGAATTTAAATTATATCTTAGGCTGAATCTTTGGAATTTTTCTGAAAAACTTCAATTTTTGATGAATAGTGAACCCAATTAGTGGTAGTTAAAAAACTGACTTTTTCATTTAAATGAAATTTTACCACATTTGTGAATTGAATTTAGAAAATCCAACATACATAGTTGTTATGAAAAAGTAAAATGTGGTTCAATAAGTTGAATTTAATTTTTGGTGTATGTTAACTTTTGATTTTTAATTACCGCGGTTAAAGGTAAATAGGGTAATTCAAGGTTAAACGAATATTATAAAAATTCCAAATTACCTTAACACTTATCCTAACCATATTTTATGAGTCATTGTTTCGTGCGGAATCCGGGGATGACCTCCTGGACGGGAGATTCAAACGTTCCGATCGGTTTCTAACGGGTTTGTTCGTAGAACCGGAAACATCCAATGATTCCACATCCGTCTGGACCTACTTTCCAAAGGTAGGCGCTCATTAGCTTGTAGGCTAATGAGGCTTAGGAATTTGCATTGGTCGAGAGGATGGGAGGTCGGACTCATCACACCTTTTTGAGGGGAATTATTGTCTACTCCGGGACTCTCTTTATAGATTTAAGTTATGTTCGTGAATCCTTATTACATTACCAAGTATAAAATGTGCTTTCCTTTAGTTTTAACAATCAATGATTAAATATGCAAGAAATTTAGAGAATCTTTTATATGTATTCGAGGTTCTTCATCAATATAGAATCATCTATATTTGTTTAGAGATTCTTGGTCAATGGTATCCTTCAAAACATTTATATAAAAGTCTCTTGGTCATTTTGATGACCAGGCTGGTTTTAAAGCCACTCAGTGGGGCACTTGAAGTTTATCGTCATTCAGAAGGACAGAGATTATTTCAAAGTTGGGATCGAACCCATAAATGGGCTAACTACGTATCCTTTGTTTTGGAAAAGGAATCAGAACCCACGTAGTTCGAGTTATGGAGTATGATGTTTATGATTGATGGCTCAAAGATGAATGTCATAATTACTTTTACACTCTAAGCTCACGTGTGTCATGCTCGGTGTGAGAAACAGGAGGTATTGGTAAAATTTAGACAATTGTGCCATAAAGGATGCAATCATTAGAATTTGTTTTGGGGCTTATGTATAGATGACTGCCCAGATAGACGAAGGTTTAGGATTTACTTTTAGGGAGAAAATCCATGAACAGGGTCCATAAAGTTATATGTGCTTTATGGAGATTTGAATACTCTAATCTTGGGGCTTACTCCTAAGGAGGATGCCCAAATTAGGAGGGGACTTATGATTGGGTTTTATTCCTGAAAAGGAAACCCAAATCAAAGGTAATTTATGACTGGTTAAGAGAAGTTTAAGGGGACTTGGGGCTTATTCCTGAAAAGGAAGCCCAAGGTTATGACTGAGTCTTATTCCTGAAAAGGAAACCCAGGTTAAGGATTAAGATTTGGGGCTTACTCCTGAGGAGGATGCCCAGATCAAAGGTTTTATAACTAGGGATTATTCCTTAAAAGGAGACCCAGGTTAAGGATTCTCTCATTTTAAAGGATGAGGTTTAATGAATGAACTCTCAATCTTTGGTGACATAAAGATATTTAAATCACTAGACTTTGAGAGATATTTCACAGAATTCCTTTCAGACAAGGATGTCAAATCAAGAAATCATGCCATAAATGGCTTTGAAGAGTATCTTGAAGATAGAATCTTGAATAGGAAAGGTGAAATGGCTTAAGAGGGGTAAAATGGGCAAGATGGGCACCCAAAAAGATAGGGGCGCACAAGTCTTTAAAGCCGCGCAAGTCCTGCGGCGGCGCGCAAGTATTGGTCGCGCAAGTATACTTGCGCGACATGAGTGGTACTTGCGCGATTTTCAACCAGCATTGAAATGCTTGAGCGACTCTTTAGAAAACCCTTTACAATCCTCTTGAGGTTCTTCCAGAGAAGGGACGCGCAAGTTATATTGAAGGAATTAAGTCGGCGCGCAAGTGTTTGATAAGTTTCAACAGTTAGGCCTTCCTTCTTCTCTTTAGATCTTCCGTTCTAGGTAAGAAATTACCTTAGAAGTGTTCCGGAAGCTTTGAGAAGAGACTTGGGTGTCAGGAGCTTCAATCCGAGTTTCTGGAAAAAGATCCCCTCGAATGGGGGGCCCACAGGGTCTATTTATAGGCAAAAGAAGACCCAGGGCGGTTACCGGGCAGTTACCAATTAGGTCGCGCAAGTCACCGGCGCGACCAAGGTAGCCGCACAAGTATACTTGCGCGGCAGTGGTATCACTTGCGCGGTGGATTTGTTGTTGATCCTTTGTTCATGCCTTTGTCAATTTTTGATGTTTTCTTCAAAGGATGAATCACTTTCAGTTGAGAGATTCCCTTTTCCGATCTTTAGATTCTGTGATGAAAAAGGAGCGTCAACAAAAGTCCCCCCTCAGAGTTGGATTCGGAGAGAAATGAGGATTTGACTCTGAGGAAATCGAATCCTTTCAATGGAAAAGGGAGGGCGCGTAAGTCTTTCAGTGCGCAGAGGATGGCGCGCAAGTCTGCATCGCGCAGGCCTTAAGTGCTCTGGGTGTGGCGCGCAGGTAGGATTCCGGGCCTATAAATACACGGCCTCACCTCCGTACAAGTATCCGGATTTCCGGACTTCATCCCTTCTCGAGCTCTCGCCGCGCAGGTCACCTTGACCGCGCAAGTCTCTTTTCCAGTGTTTTCCTTGATGTCGCGCTACTGTAAAGGTAATTGTACTTGCGCGGTTTATACTTGTGCGTCAAAAACTAGCGCGGCACACGAATACTTGCGCGCCATGTTTAGACTTGCGCGACGTAAATGCCTTAGCCATTTTTTTTTCAAATTTCTTCAAATATTTTATGAAAAATAAACCCATTTAAGAGTTAGTTTATTCATCTTTTGTGCAGATTCAGTGGTTCCCAAGGAAATTGGAACGGCTGATGAACTGGCTAGCAAGCGGATTGATGACATGATGAACATCATTGGCCATGATTACTATGATATCTGCAACAACACTCTCCCAGATTTGGCTAAGTACTTGAAGAAATATCATCCTAATTTTCCACAGAGCATCCATCTGCCTCTGTGTGGTCATGGTCATCTGCAAGGAGTCAATGTTCAAAATGCAAACAATTATACCCCTGAGATGCAGCTGCACTGCTACTTCTCTATTTCGGTTATGCTGTGCATTAAGAGCAACAACAATGGTGTGAACTATCAAGTTCTTCCTCTATGCCATTTCCTTGCAGATATGAAAATGGAAAAACCATGGGCTGAAATGTTTTCCACTGCCAGTTGGTGGAGAGATGACAAACATGGCATTAGAGAAATATCTGAAAAGAGTACTCTCTCCAAATGGATCTTTACTTCCAATGCTCCATTCTCAAATCCATGTATCCATCTTCCAAGTCTCTTGGACAGAAACAGAGTCACTGTTTGATCAATAGAAAATTTTCTCAAACCGCACTCAAGAACATCCTCTTACAACTTTTTTCAATAAGAGCTGGTATCATTGCATCTCTTTTTGTATCCAGTTGAATTAATGAATTCCAGGTGGTTGCTGATGAAGTTCGGGATGCCGTAAATCAAATGAAGTGTTATATTGAAAGCCTCTTGTAATTCTTGAAAAAGAGAAGAGACTCCAATCTATGGATGTCCTTCTAACTCTTGTGTATCAATGAAAAACACTTTCGTCTCCAATCATTTGTACCTGCATTCTTTCATTACCTGCTTCAAATTTACATAAGCCAATGGGCCTAGTAAGCATAGTTTGATTTTTACTAGGATTATTATAAATAACCCTACAAACTTTGAACCTTTTAACTGCTCAATATTACCTAAATCATACAAAAATGTATATTTAGTGAGCTGGAACTTGACTTTTATTCAGAGTTCCTTTGCCTTTTGTGTGGGTAGTTTAATGTCGTGCACGCCGGACATAAAGGGGCTAATGTTTAAGGTTGAAATAGCTTTGACCGAAAATGGATTAAAAATGGATTCAATTCCTTGACAATTTATCTGAAAACATATTACCATACTCAAGTATGAGGGAAAAAATGTAAACTATGACTTAAGAATATTTGAATCTGAGGAATGATACGAAAAAGAGCTAAAAGGCATTAGAAGAAGTAGTTTCCAAGAATGAAGTTACTATTATTTAACAAAACCCATTAGGGGGTTGAAATATGCAGGGCCACCTATGGGCATTGGCTGCATAGTCAAATAAAATAGCATCTTTTGGCTGACAAGTCTGTTATGTGGACTGTTTATGCAAGGCCACCTATGGGCACGTGCTGCATAGTCAGGAAAAAGAACTCCCAGAAATTTACTTTCCTAGTGCTAAAATCCAGTGAAAGTTTATGGAGATTCAATTTTTCTAAAGCATAGAGTTTGTTGTATGGAAAGAGGTACCTGAATATGGAGAAGATATTTCCAAACAAGAATATCGAAGAACTGGATGAATATCACTCCTGCGAAGGTCTGACCAAAACGTAGGGAAGAAGAATAAATCATAGACTTGAATACTTTCAGATCATGAAAAAGGATATGAGACAAATATGTTAAGGATGGCTTTTTTTTGCGGATCCCTACATACTGTCGTTTTAAGACAAATAAGGACAAAAGAGGCATTCTTCCCAAGAATGAAGTTACCATTATTTAACAAACCCGTTAGGGGGTTGAAAACATGCAGGGCCACCTATGGGCATTGGCTGCATAGTTAAATAAAATAGCATCTTTTGGCTGACAAGTCTGTTACGTGGACTGTTTATGCAAGGCCACCTATGGGCACGTGCTGCATAGTCAGGCAAAAGAATTCTCAGAAGTTTGACATTTTTGTGACTAGAAGTCATGAAAAGGGTTATGAAGATCTGAAAATATTTAAGGTTAGGATTATAATACATAAAGATGGGTATTGTCCAATGTATATAGAGATACATAGGTCAATGAAAACCATAATCATGTTGTGGCTGGGTCCTAAATTGAAATTTTGGACTTCACTACGTATCTCATAAGAATGAGAATCAAGCCATACGTAGTTCTTGAAATGTAGTTTAACGTCGTGCAGGACGAAAGTATGAGTGATCTTAGTTTAAGGTCATATAATTCGGACCATAATAATGAATACACAGTGTGTGTTTTCATGAAGACTTTTCAGCCAAGGGACTAAAAGTGAAATTTGGGGTTAGGCCCAAAAGACTTGGGACTGGATTCGAGGGACACTCGAATGTTCATACGTATCCCATAAGGATGGGAATCAAGTCCACATAGTTCTATAACTACCCTTTGTACAAATTTGGTTCGTACATGTGAAGGGTGAAAGGGGACTTTAGTGCAATAATGGTTTTAACCTAAGATAAAAAGTTTAGGCATTACCATGTATGTACGTAGTCTTTTGAAAATGAAAACCATGATTGAAAAAGAATCAATGTTAATAATGGTTCCTTCTCAAATGAGGAAATCAAAGAATATTGTAGTTTATTGTCGTACCGGAAAAATGTGTTGTATAGTTTAACGTCATATAACAAGGACGAAAGTGAATCAATGTAAAGATATTGATTCAAGGGGTGGTTTCACAAATCATCATCATATGAGATGGTGATGAACCGATGTGAAGAGATTGTTTTTGGGCTTGAACCTTGGGAGGTTGCCTACATACCCAGCCTGGAGGGCAAGGATCAAAGTCCGTGTAGTTCAATTAAAGAATGAATCAATGATCAAGTTGTTCTTGTGGACAATGATTTAATAAAAAATATTGTTGGGACTTACACATGGTTAGTGGCCCAAAGGGAGTGTTATGGTTGATGTTCGCTCTAAGCTCACGTGAGTCATACTCAGTGTGAGAAACAAGAGGTAATAACAACCTTAATGATGTATAGTTTAATGTCATGTAGGACATAAAAAAGGGGACTATGCAGTTTAAAGTCTTGCAGTTAGGACTATTGGTGCTGCACAGTTTAGTGTCATGTAGCAGGGACAAAATACAGTTTAATTTCATGTAGGACATATCAAGGACTTTCTGTACAGTTTAGCGTCATGTAGTTAGGACGATGGGGACAATATAGTTTAACGTCATATTGGACGAAAAGGGGGACTGTGCAGTTTAATGTCATGCAGTAAGGACAAAAGAGTGTACCATTTTAACGTCATGTCGGACGAAAGTGTGAATAGTTTAAGGTCATATGCATGGACCGTGGATGGTGCAGTTTAATGTCATGTTGGACCTTTGATGATTATATAGTTTAACGTCTTTCCGGACGTGAGGGACTTTTATACAGTTTAGTGTCATGTAATTTAGGACGTCACAGTTTAACGTCTTGCTGGACATAAGGGATTTGAAAATAGTTTATGGTCATATTCATGGACCAGGGATGATGCAGTTTAAAGTCATACTGGACCATTGCTATATAGTTTAACATCATATAGCAAGGACGAACTGGTGCTGTACAGTTTAAAGTCATGTATCTAGGACTAAGGTGAACCAATATGAGGATATCAGTTCTGGGGACTTTTTATAGTTTAACGTCATGCTGGACGATGAAAGTGCCACACAGTTTAATGTCATGTTGCTAGGACACAATATAGTTTAATGTCATCTTGGACATTGAAGTGACACAGTTTAACGTCATGTTGGACGACATATAGTTTAATTTCATCTCGGACAAATAAGGAACTTCTGTACAGTTTACTGTCATGTAGATAGGACACTATACAGTTTAATGTCATGTAGGACATTGAAGGTGACATAGTTTAACGTCATGTTGGACGAAGTTGCAGTTTAAGGTCATACTGGACCATTGCTGTATGAACCAAATGTAAGAGTCTTGGTTCTGGAAACAATATTTTGTGTTTATACAAAATACTTCTTCAGAAATCTGGCATTAGTTGGAGTCGTGATGTGTTCTCCATCCATTGAGATCAGTGAATACGCTCCATTGGAGTAGACCTTATGTATTGAATAAGGTCCTTCCCATTTTGGTTCAAGCTTGGGAGGCTTCTTTCCTGGTATCATTGGTGCTCTGAGAACCAATACCAATTCTCCCTGAATGAATGAACGAAGACGAACTTTTTTGTTAAAAGCTCGTGCTATCCGATTCTGATAGATTTCCAAGTGGTGCAAAGTGCACAATCTTTTCTCATCTAACTGTTCCAATTCATTCAACCGCTTTTGGGATTGCTCATCTGTTGATAACTGATCACAAATGGCTATTCTGAGTGAGGGCAATTGAACTTCAATTGGCAAGACTGCTTCTGTTCCATATACCAATGAATATGGAGTAGACCGCGTTGCATTGCGAGTGGTAGTCCGATAATCCCATAAAGCATGATAGAGTTTATCAGGCCATGACCCCTTATCTTTATCCACCATCTTTTGCAGTAAGTTTGAAAGAGTCTTGTTGAAGGCCTCTATCTGGCCATTAGCCGCTGCATGATATCGAGATGAATGGTTGGACTTAATGTTGTATTCTTGATACAATTTCTTTACCTCAGAAGAACAGAAGTTGGTGTCGTTGTCCGTCAATATGGTATGAGGGACACCAAATCTAGAAATGATGTTAGACTTGATGAAGCTAAATATGCATTTAGAACTGACTTCTTTGAGAGGTACTGCCTCTGCCCATTTGGAAAAGAAATCAGTAGCAGTAAGAATGTACTTAAACTGCTTGGCCGTAGCTGAAGGGTAAGGTCCCACCACATCCATTCCCCATGTGGAAAATGGCCATGAGTATTTAGCTGTATGAAGCAACTATGGAGGTTGATGAATGAAGTTGGCATATACTTGGCATGAATGACACTTCTTTGTGAAATTAACACAATCTTGTATCATTGAAGGCCAGAAGTATCCAAGCCTTCGAATTTGATCAGACAATCTATGTCCAGACTGGTGGGCACCACAGACTCCGGCATGCACTTCTTTTATGACAGCCATTGTCTCTTCACCATCAATACATCTGAAGAGAACTCCATCAAAACCACATTTTTAGAGAATTTTCTCGAGGTGGTTTGGACCATCATAAAGAGTAAAATTGACCACACGTCGCCGAATTTGTTCTTTCTCGGCTCTATCAGGTGGAAGTGTTCCATTTTGAAGGTATTCCTTGATAGGTGACATCCATCCTGTAGTATGACCATACGGTTCAGGAATGGGACTAATTTCATTAATTTCCTCTGTTCTGACTTGAACATAAGGTGAAATTGCACGACGATGGGAAATACCGATGGTTGTCTCGTCCCGATTTGGATCTGCTAAAGCTGTGGCTATATTAGCCAGTGCATCAGCTTGAGCATTTTGTGATCTTGGGACATAAGAAAATGTCGGTTCTGAAGGGAATTCCGACATTAACTCTCTGATGTAATCATACAAAGGGATTAATTCTTCTTTTCTGATGGCATAATCCCCATTGACTTGTTTGATTACCAGATCTGAATCACCTTTCACCTTTAAGTGATTCACTTGTGCTTGAAGCGCTAACTCCAAACCTGCAATGAGAGCTTGGTATTCAGCTTCATTATTGGTACCACCTTCCCACAACAAAAAGGAATAAGGTAACACTGCCTTATCTGGAGAAATGAGCACAATTCCTAAACCAACTTTGTTGAATTTAGGATTTTCCATTTTCTTCCCTGTTGGACTTCTAGAAGCACCATCAAAATACATTACCCATGTTTGAGGACTATCTTGAATAGAAAAAACTTCCTCATCAGGGAGTTCGATATATGAATACGTGTCTTCCACTGAAGGGTGTTCAGCCAGGAAATCAGCCAGAGCTTGGCCCTTAATTTCCTTTTGAAACACATACTGGATGTCGAACTGCTGTAGAATAACCGCCCACCTTGCCAGACGTCCTGTAAGCATTGGACGACTAAGGATGAATTTGAGTGGATTATTACGAGATACCAATTGGACCTCGTGATGTTGCAGGTAGTGTCTCAGTTTCTGAACTGCAAAGATTAATGCTAGGCAGCACTTTTCAATACTCGAATATTGGGTTTCTGCTTCAAGCATAGTTCTACTGAGATAGTAGAGACTATTTTCATTCCCAGCATCATTCTTTTGAGCGAGAAAGGCACCCAATGATCGCTCTAAAGCTGTCACATAGAGGATAAGAGGCCTACCCTCAACAGGTGGTATGAGTACTGGTGGACTCAAGAGGTATTTCTTGAGAACATCAAATGCTTCTTGACATTCCTTAGTCCACTGGTAAGTGACTCCTTTCTTCAATAATTTGGTAAAGGGTAAACTTTTGCCTGCCAAATTGGCGATGAAACGCCGAATATAGGCTAAGTGTCCTTGAAGTCCTCTTAATTCTTTCAAATTATGAGGAGGTGACATACCAAGGATTGATTTGGTCTTCTCAGGATCGACTTCAATACCACGATGGAGTACAACAAAGCCGATGAATTTTCCTGAGGTTACCCCAAAAGCACATTTTAAGGGGTTCATCTTCAAATTATGTTGTCGAAGCTTGTGGAATATGATTTCCAAATCAGCCAAGTGATCAAAAAGTTGTTTGGATTTAACCACCAAATCATCTACATAGCATTCAACAAATTTACCTAGAAAAGGATTGAAGATACGATGCATGGCGCGTTGATATGTTGCACCTGCATTCTTTAAACCAAAGGGCATCACCCGGTAACAAAACACACCTTGAGGAGCTCTGAAGGCTGTATATTCCTCATCTTCTGGGGCCATTCGGATCTGATTATATCCAGAATATCCATCCATGAAAGAAAGTACTTCATATCCAGCCGTCGCATCAATTAAGAGTTCTGTAATCGGAACTGGAAAATCATCTTTGGGACAATACCGATTAAGATCTCTGAAATCGATGCAAACCCTAATTTGTCCGTTCTTTTTCTTTACAGGGACAATATTAGCCAACCACTTGGGATATTGAACTTCTCTGACGAAGTTAGCTTTGATAAGATTATCCACTTCAGCCTCGATTTTGGTAGCATAGGTTGGGTGTGTTCTTCTCGCAGCTTGCTTGAATCCTCGATGTTCTTTTGGAAAACCCAAATGATGGGTGGAAACATTAGGATCAAGGCTAGGCATCTCTGTATAATTCCAAGCAAAAATATCTTTATTTTGCTTTAGAAAAGAAATATACATCTCTTGTTCTTCAAGGGTCATGGCTGCACTAATTAAAGTGGGGCGTGGATCTTTCTCTGTAGCCAGATTTACTTCTCCGAGTTCATCCACAGTGGTAGAGATACCCTCTTCAAATGCTGGAGGAGCATCTCTAAGATCTTCTTCTTCCTCTTCATCATGTGTTATTTATTCCGTTTCTACTTGCAAAGTAGATGAAAAAACGAAATTCTCATGATCATAAGAGATGTCAAAATTTTCACATTTTGAAGAAGAAGCTTCCATTTCCGACCCTATTGATGATAAAGGGTCTTCTTTGGGAAATAAAGAGGAGATGATGGATTGAGAATCGACATCAATATTCACCTCTGGTGTTGCTATAACTTCTTCTGGCCTGATTAGCGAAGTATAGACTTGTTGGATTTCAGCAGACGAAATGAAAACATCACCACTTATGCTTTCATCACTGCTTGGTAAGTTACCAATTTCTCCCATGTTGTCTGGCTCGATTGCCGTAATTGACATTATGGATCTTTCCATAAGAGTATTTTGATTTGGGCCTATTTTGACAATTTGACTGATAGGTAACACATAATCTGTACTCACATGTGAAAATGGATTTATTGGAATTTTTTCCAAACCATATGGAGCATTAACTTTGGTAATTTCCTTCATTGTAGATTTTTCTCTTCCTTTCATGTGATAAAATTCTGCCTCAATGTATTGAGACTCACATGTCTTGAACTGGGCCTTATCACCATACAATGTTCCAACTTGACCATCGAAACAGTATTTGAGACATTGATGGTATGATGACGGAATAGGTGCATGCTGATGTAGCCAGGGTCTTCCAAGCAAGATATTGAAAGCTGAGTCCTGATCAACAATCATAAAATCCGAATTGGAAACAAGATCTCCAAACTGAGTTCTGAGTGTAACTTCTCCCAGTGGTTCTTGTTCATTTTTATCATATCCTTGCAACATCATGGTAGAAGGAGATAAATCAGATTCCGTGAGGCCCAATCGACGAAGTGTACGAATGGGCATGAGGTTGACTCCTGAACCATTGTCAATAAAAGCTCTTCGAACATCTATACCATTGAATTTTCCAGATAAGTACAAAGGTTTTATGTGCCCATGCACAACATCATCTTCATCTTTATCAGTAAAAGATATCACTGCATGACATTCTGCAGGATTATTCTCTATGTGATAAATTTCAGCCGCAGCAATTTCAGCTTCAAACTCCTGAGGGCTTGACAAAGCTTCGATGAGTGCTTCCCGAAGATCTTTTGATAGATTCAAAGCATCCAAAATTGATAATTTGGCTGGTACTTGGGCCAAGTGTTTCAATATATCATACTTTTGATCTAGAGGCCTGCGTTTCCCAATAGGAATATGCGGTTTAGCAGGTACCTTGGAAGCTGATGCTTTGGAAGCTGATGCATCTTGTATTGAGGTTGGCAACATCTTTGGTTTTGGAAAATTAGACTGATTAGATCCATTTACTTGCTGAGATAAAGAAGATGGAACCTTTAATCGGTCTTCCAAAATGACTGTGCCGAAGCTGAGTTGGCCATTTGTAGAAGAACTTTCTTGTTCTTTTTGAGCTCGTTGAAGGGCTCTACCACGAGTTTCTGCTGCATATACGGTGCTAGCAGGGGTAGAATTAGAGTAGTGGCTTCGGAAAGATCCACGTCTTCCCCTATATCCTGAACCTCTAGAACTTCCTCGGGTTCCCTTATTTGATACAGGGAATTCAGGATCATCAAGACTGGAATATGAATCTGTTAATTGAATCATATTAACAGAACCAAAGATTAACTCTTCGTCTGATAAAGACTCTGCCTGGTTAGCCTGTTTAGGCTGTGCCGTTTGGTGGGACGGTGCCCGTGGCTTTGAAGTAGATGGCATGAAATATGCCAGAGTCAAAGACAATTTAGGCTCTGATGCATTCTCATCTTCTCCTGATTCCTCTTTCTTCTTTGAATTGCGCTGCCCTTTTGAGGATTTGTCCTTTGATGGAGGCTTTACTGCAGCTTTTGTAGGAGACACAATTGGATTCTTCAATTGTGTTCGCAAAATGGAATGGGTCCGATTGATTGTCTTTCTGACCATCCAATCATCATATTTTTTCGTAGTTTTGCTTTTCACTTCCTGCCACTCGCCTCCTTCTTCTGGATCTGTAGCGGTAATACACGCTACATGAGCTGAAGAACCCTTCAATTTGACTTGTCCCAAGTCGACCATCTTTTGCAGGAGGTCTTTAAAGACAAAACACTCCTGGATGGGATGCCCCAACATTTGATGAAAGGGACAATAATTGGGACGGTCTTCATCTCCTTCCTTGTTTGGCCTCTTCGGCACTGGTAATTGAACCAAATTATTTTCCAGAGCTGAAATGAAGTAACCAGGAACTTGCTCACTTCGGAAAGAGTATGTTTTACTCTTCATATCCTCAAATTGTTTTCGTCGTTGATCTTTTTGATCATTTGGACGAAATAGCCTTTGTTGTTGGCGTTCAGGAGGTGGAGCTCTTCGAGAAGATGAAGGGTTTGAAGTAGAAATAGGTACAGGTGCCTGTTTAAGCATAACTGTAGCAGTTTCTGCTTTACCCATTCTTCTTCCTGGGGCTGATGGAATTACACGAGATTTAACCTTAGCCTGTATAAGGGAATCTTCAATCTGTTGAGCGATTGAAGTAAGGTCTCGAAACCCTCCTGTGTATTTCACAGGGATCAATGGCGTGCGTAATTCGTCACGCAAATTTGCCACACAGATTGGCAACAATTCCTCCTGAGGGAGTGATAAACTCAAGGAATACGTTAATCCCTTCCAACGAGCAATGAAATCAGAGACTCTTTCATTCTCCCTTTGCTTGCAGTTTGTAAGATCGAAAACTGTCATTTTTTGCAAAGTTGAGCTAAAGTGAAGAAGGAATTTTTGACGAAGATCCTCCCATCCGATGACTGACCGGGATTTCAAGCTTGTATACCAGATAAAAGCTGGTCCTTGCAAGGTTCGCACGAAGCATCTGAGTTTCACTGCTTCTTGCTGCTCTGGAGTTCCCATCATAGGATCACAACAAGATACGTAATGAGTCAAATGTTGTTAAGGTTCGCCTGATCCATTGAAAGTAGGGAAAATAGGGTTTCCAAAACTGGATGGAGGAGAAATTGAATCTACCCATTCAGGGTAAACTTTCTTTTCAGGTTGAACTTGCGCCCGTTTCCCTTCCATAGTTTCTAACCGAGCTGTTAATGACTCAATAGTAGTTATTAACTTTTGAGAAACTTCAGGTTGAACTTGGTTTTGGGTAGGTGCAATGAATGGAGCTTGGACAAACATGGTGGTTGGTGCTGCAACTGATGGTAGTGCTGCCAACCGTTGTTGCGTTTGACCCGTAGGATTAGACCTCTGTGGGTGTACTGATAAAGGAGGATATTCTTGATCCATCTCAGTAGTTACAACAAATTCCTTCAGCTGTCGGACTTCAGCATTCTTAAGAAGAACACTACTCTGAAGTAGTTCTGCATTCAACCTTCTTAATTCTTTCATTTCTTCCTCCTGTTGTGCAAACCTTTGCTCTAATGAGAGCGATTGACCTCCTTCAGAGGAAGGGTGAGAAGTAACCTGATTCTTACCTTTCCCCTTATTGGATCCTTTTCGGAGAGGGGGAAGTGGGTTACTTAAAGGAATACCCAGATTTTGGGTAAGCCTTTGATTACGTGTGCGCACACCTTCTTCATTTAGGTCTGTGTGCGCGACTTCTTGAGCAGGAACCTCTTCGTCTGATCCCTCTGATTGAGCCTCATCTGGTGAATCAGCAGCAACGGCATTGATGACATTAATGGATGCATATTTCCTGGAATCCTTTCTATCAGCATTTCTCTGATATTGTCTCCTTCTATGTCCATGATAAGACATGGCATTCCGTTGACTTGATCCCTCAGGAATTTCTTGGAGAACCGTCACTAGGAGAGAATCTCCTGACAACTTGGCTCTTCGTTCCTCTTGAGGCTTATTCCCTAATCGATAGAATACTGACTTTCTCTGAGGGAGGGATTGAAGATTTGAAAAAGTCCCCAGTCCGGTGGACTGGGGGTGTTCCTGTTGCTTCCGCTCAACTCCTCGAATCCCATTCGTTGATTCTAAGGGTTGGGTTAGAGAAGTCCCCAGTCTGGCAAGCTGGGGTGTCTCTTGACATGCTATGTCTGATATCTTTTTGAAATCTCTCTTGATCTTGCGAATCTTAGTTCGGAAATTAGCTGGATGCATTAACATGTATCCACTTTTATCACCTGGTTCAACAGACCGTTGGATGATTTTCGAAACTTCTGTCATTTGATGACGTGTTTGCTCCAGACGAGAGGCTTGTGCAATATTCTCGCCTGCTTGATGTAGGAGCAATTCAACAACCTGTTCTCTATATACTTGATTTTGAGAGGAACTAGTTGAAGCTTGTTCTCGAGCAATCTTTTGATTATGAACAAAGCCCATTGACTGTGGCCGGCCATGGGCAATAACATTGCATGAGACCATTTTTGGCGGGCTTTGCTGACCGGAAAGCACTGTGAAGTGTAGTGCTCCGTGAACACCCCATCCTCTGATATGAACATTAGATGGAGCATTGGAAATTAACTGACGCAATCTTCTTAGTGCGCCAAGGCATGAACGTTGAAGGGTTCTCTGTTGCTTTTCAGCCTTCGGATACCGAGAGACTGATAGAGATGCCAAATCAATCTGGCGTTGTAACCCTTCTATTATCTTAAGATGATTTTCATATTCATCGTAAGATAATACCTTATTCTTTAATTGACAAAGAGTTTTCCATATGTTGAGACGAATATCATGGATTCCATCATCCGTCAACATCTTTGGAATGTCGTACTGGGAATCAGCCAAAGGCCAAAACATGACTGGTACTTCACCTTTTGCCAGTTTTTTCCTCATGTTCAGCATTTCCTCTTTATCATTAAATGAAGATTCTTCTACCTGTTTGGACCAGAGTTGGTGTTTCCTTGTTGCTTCATCGGATTCAACAAGATTGGTAGAGGAATCACTATTCATGCTGGAAGATGAATGACCCAGGGAAGGTTCGGAGAATAACCTGAACCCCAGGCTATCTTCTGATGGAGAAAGAGTTTCACCTGCCGATAGTAAAGCATCAGACATGACTGGTTTTACGTTTGCAAGTGCCTCGAGATAGGAGGGCTTTCTCGTCACTACATTGCCTTCTGAAGAATTTTCGAGACAACGTGAATCACTACTGCGGAGAGGACTTTCGCAGCGAAGTTCATCACCATGAGGAGGACCGTCATGATGGGTTACAGCAAAAGATGAAATCTCTTGCTCCTTGGCCTTCTGACCACACAGAGGGTTCCTGTGGCTCTCATCTGAAGAAGAAACTTCAAGATTGACCGAATTTTCATGAAGCAAGTCTTCATGAGGAAGTGTCTGTTGAAGACCTTCAAAATTAATGTTCCTGTTATTGGGAACTGAGGGAGTAGAATCTTGAATTCCGACAGATAAATGTCTGAGGGCTTCAAGAACCCCAGCATCGAGCAAGGCTTGGTTGCAGAATGGCCTTTGATCTCCTGACTGTGCTGGGCGGATCTTTTTCTTAGATGCCTTCTTACTCGCTTTAGAAACCACTTGATGACGAAAGTGATTGCTCTGAGCAGGTGTATGTGCCTGATCAGGAAAGATGGTCAGGTTAGGCTGACGATCATCGCTCAAATCAGGCGTATATGCCTGACTTGGTTGTCCGTATGATATGGGGGAGTATGCACCATAACCCTCTTGGACTGGAACAGATGTGTGTGTCTGTTCCGGAGTGAATCGTTGATGTGTCACTCCATTTCTAGGGATAAATTTATGTGTCTGTCCCTGAGATGATGCTGAAGTTGTTATGATATCCTGGCAAGCATCCAGAATATGAGCAGGAATTTGCTTCTGCTCTTTCACCATTGAAAAAATATGTTTGGTGACTTCAGCCGCCGGAACAGGGATATACGTCCATTCCGGGCTTGGAGTAGGTGTATGTGCCTGCTCTTGTCCTCCTTTTCCTGTCAGTGAATCCTGACTGTACTCAAGTGTGGAGGCAGAGAATTTAGTCTGCCCCCTGTTTGTCGTCGGGACTTTCCGACTAACTTCTTCGTGCGCTACCAAGCGAGACTGTTGGTAGACCTGATTAGTATTAGCAGGTGTATGTGCCTGCTGATTACCCTTCGCCAAATGCGGTTGACGAGATCCATCATTTGTAGTCAGACGAGCCTGATAACTAACTGATGATGTATAAGCAGGTGTATGTTCCTGCCTATGGTACTCCGCCGGAATTGCCTGGCGGGATCGGCTTGATGCTGCCAGACGAGTCTGCTGGACAGCTGAATTAAAACGGGCAGGTGTGTGTGCCCGCTCGTTGTTTTCCACCAAGTTAGGTTGGTGGACTTCTCCGGAGATGGCAGGGATGACAACCTGCCTATTGTTAACCGGATTCCGTCTCTGGCGGTTCATCTTGCCAGCTCGGGTTCGAGGAACCTGAGCTGAATGCCTGGAGTCGGTACCCTCATCATGTTGAGGGCGCACTACCGCACGAGTCTAGCGGCGATTGTTGATGGGAGCCCTTGAGAAGGACTCCTGTCTTTTTGAATTAAGGCCCCGAGGGACCTGCTCATTCACTTCCTCAGAATAAGGGAGTGAATGGAAATTGCGTTCCGGGGATAACGACCCGAAACGGTTGGAGACGGTAGTCAGCACCTCCTGCTTCTTGATTGCTGGTCGCCGTTGTCCGGACGACCAGGTAGAGTTGTTAACTTGGAGGGCTTGACGAGCGGCCTCCAGAGTTGGGATAGTACCGTTGCGACGGTACTCCTTAACCAGTGCATTAGAAACACAGCGTTGAAGACGCTGAGTTGGTGATGTCATCCTCAGAGCCGATGACGTTCCAGCAGGAGTAGCAGCATTGGTTTTCACAGCAGCAGACCTCACAGTAGAGGTGTTCACAGAAGCAGTATTCACAGGGGTGAATTTAAGGAAAGCCATTTCTGCAGAAGATCTTGAGAAAAGAGTGCCTATTCCATGTAACAGACATAATCAAGATGAATCCAGCTACTGCATCTTTTGGATGAGCACATGTCAATGATTTCTTTGTTGGCCCAAGGGGCCTAACAAATAAGAAGAACATCAGTTTCACTTGGTTAAGGATTCACGTCGGGTTCACCATTTTTGTTTCACGCGGAATCCGGGGATGACCTCCTGGACGGGAGATTCAAACGTTCTGATCGGTTTCTAACGGGTTTGTTCGTAGAACCGGAAACATCCAATGATTCCACATCCGTCTGGACCTACTTTCCAAAGGTAGGCGCTCATTAGCTTGTGGGATAATGAGGCTTAGGAATTTGCATTGGTCGAGAGGATGGGAGGTCGGACTCATCACACCTTTTTGAGGGGAATTATTGTCTACTCCGGGACTCTCTTTATAGATTTAAGTTATGTTCGTGAATCCTTATTACATTACCAAGTATAAAATGTGCTTTCCTTTTGTTTTAACAATCAATGACTAAATATGCAAGAAATTTAGAGAATCTTTTATATGTATTCGAGGTCCTTCATCAATATAGAATCATCTATATTTGTTTAGAGATTCTTGGTCAATTGTATCCTTCAAAACATTTATATAAAAGTCTTTTGGTCATTTTGATGACCAGGCTGGTTTTAAAGCCACTCAGTGGGGCACTTGAAGTTTATCGTCATTCAGAAGGACAGAGATTATTTCAAAGTTGGGATCGAACCCATAAACGGGCTACCTACGTATCCTTTGTTTTGGAAAAGGAATCAGAACCCACGTAGTTCGAGTTATGGAGTATGATGTTTATGATTGACGGCTCAAAGATGAATGTCATAATTACTTTTACACTCTAAGCTCACGTGAGTCATGCTCGGTGTGAGAAACAAGAGGTATTGGTAAAATTTAGACAATTGTGCCATAAAGGATGCAATCATAAGAATTTGTTTTGGGGCTTATGTATAGATGACTGCCCAGATAGACGAAGGTTTAGGATTTACTTTTAGGGAGAAAATCCATGAACAGGGTCCATAAAGTTATATGTGCTTTATGGAGATTTGAATACTCTAATCTTGGGGCTTACTCCTAAGGAGGATGCCCAAATTAGGAGGGGACTTATGATTGGGTTTTATTCCTGAAAAGGAAACCCAAATCAAAGGTAATTTATGACTGGTTAAGAGAAGTTTAAGGGGACTTGGGGCTTATTCCTGAAAAGGAAGCCCAAGGTTATGACTGAGTCTTATTCCTGAAAAGGAAACCCAGGTTAAGGATTAAGATTTGGGGCTTACTCCTGAGGAGGATGCCCAGATCAAAGGTTTTATAACTGGGGATTATTCCTGAAAAGGAGACCCAGGTTAAGGATTCTCTCATTTTAAAGGATGAGGTTGAATGAATGAACTCTCAATCTTTGGTGACATAAAGATATTTAAATCACTAGAATTTGAGAGATATTTCACAGAATTCCTTTCAGACAAGGATGTCAAATCAAGAAATCATGCCATAAATGGCTTTGAAGAGTATCTTGAAGGCTGAATCATGAATAGGAAAGGTGAAATGGATTAAGAGGGGTAAAATGGGCAAGATTGGCACCCAAAAAGATAGGGGCGCGCAAGTCTTTAAAGTCGCGCAAGTCCTGCGGCGGCGCGCAAGTATTGGTCGCGCAAGTGTACTTGCGCGACATGAGTGGTACTTGCGCGATTTTCAACCAGCATTGAAATGCTTGAGCGACTCTTTAGAAAACCCTTTACAATCCTCTTGAGGTTCTTCCAGAGAAGGGACGCGCAAGTTATATTGAAGGAATTAAGTCGGCGCGCAAGTGTTTGATAAGTTTCAACACTTAGGCCTTCCTTATTCTCTTTAGATCTTCCGTTCTAGGTAAGGAATTACCTTAGAAGTGTTCCGGAAGCTTTGAGAAGAGACTTGGGCGTCGGGAGCTTCAATCCGAGTTTCTGGAAAAAGATCCCCTCGAATGGGGGGCCCACAGGGTCTATTTATAGGCAAAAGAAGACCCAGGGCGGTTACCGGGCAGTTACCAATTAGGTCGCGCAAGTCACTTGCGCGACCAAGGTAGCCGCGCAAGTATACTAGCGCGGCAGTGGTATCACTTGCACGGTGGATTTGCTGTTGATCCTATGTTCATGCCTTTGTCGATTTTTGATGTTTTCTTCAAAGGATGAATCACTTTCAGCTGAGATATTCCCTTTTCCAATCTTTAGATTCTGTGACGAAAAAGGAGCGTCAACAGTCATGGACGAACATGGGAATAGTTTGGTTGATTTGGGGATCCCATGGAGCCACTTGGGTGTGATAATAACACTTTAGATTAATTAATATAATGTTATGGAAAAAATGACATTTTCAAATATCTTTTAGTAAATTAATTTTTATAAGAGTTTATATAAATTATATTTTTGACTATAAATATTCATTAGAAATATAAAAATATTTCTTATGTCATGGTAATTTTTTTATAATATTTATACATCAAAAAAATGAAATTATTTATGACACAATACTAATGCAGTATTTACCCCATTAATAAATGATATAAATAAATATGATTATAATGATTAAAATATTATCCAAAACATGTCCAATTATGATTGGATGAATTTAGTTCGAATATGAGTCATCTTATCTTATACAATAATGATTTTTGGACCATTATAAACCGAATATCATTATATTATAAAATAATACTTCCACACTTTCTTAAAGAGCCCCTCCTCTCCCTTATAAAAGGAGACCACTTCTAACATATTCCTCACACCACTCAAGCAATTTGGCTCGTCCAAACTCTGAAAAATTACACTCACTACATCCCTATCCTCCTCCTAGAAGCCTTACCTTAGGCATAGGGCACTTAAGATGTCCTTTGATTTAAATCAAAGTGAGTTACCCAAAATAAAGGTAACCGTTTCTCTTAAATTGTTTTCTTTTACTTTACTTCTCCAACCAATATTCTATTTTTATTTCCATTATTTTGTAACAAAAATAGTATAATAAATATACTAGTATGTTTTTATGAGAAGTATTCAAACTATACTTACACACAACTCCGTCTAATGGATGAATAACATAATGCTTCTGTGGATGGAAAACTAACACCTCACGAAACGACGATTGTTCAATTACATCTTACCGCCTCTCATGGTGGATATTATGATGGAACTGTATTTATATATGATATATATTATGATTATGATTTCCTTATACTTCTGTACTTCCCAATTATAACAATCCTTTATGGTGTCCATAATGGGTAAATACGATAATCTCATTTGAGGAAGTGCAGACTACCGCCCCCTTAAAGTGATGTGACTCGTTAATGCCTTATGTGGGATGTATAAAGGATATATATAATGATATAATATATGATATTATACTGGAATTATAATATACTTATGTATAACTAATTTTTATTTCCATTAAAATAAGAAATAGAAATGAAAGTAGCGTTCATGCGTACGTACGACATACCGTCTCCATGAACGGTGCATTTTATTTCTTACCTCCAATTGTTATGTACTATTATGAATACATGTATATAATGGATATATATTATATATCTAAATAATGAATATCATTCTGGATATAATGGACTATTTACCTCATGAACAACATGTAATTATAAGAAGTCCATTTTTTACTCAAGTACCAAATATCGATAAAATCAATGTTATTAACTTAAATGATTACATAATGTTTATTACATAGTAATAAGTAATATAAAAGGAATAATAAACTTGAAAAATGTTCTTAAGAAATTAGAAATTAACATTAGTTTATTATTCAGGAGAGTAAATAATGATCGAGTCAAGTCGGACACGAGGTAAGGGACTTTTTCTCAATCACCATTCATTGAGGAATATTTTGTTTTAATACATGACTTTATTTTATAAGCTATATAAAAACCCATGACATTTCAAAGGGAATATTTTTTTATGAAGCGTTTTACTGAATGAAAAATAAGGAATGTTTCTGTTAACGTAAGTTGTGACAACAACCTTTTCTTCCGCCATGAGTATTATTTGATCTTTGGCTTACTCAACAAGCCGTAATGTTTTTAAAAGAAAATAAACACCATATACTCATTTATGTATTTTGGTATTGAAAATGGTTTTGATAATGGATTTGTTATGTCAATATATTTAAGTGATATATTGTGATGTAAATGTGGAAATATTTTCTTTCCTTTATATTTGTTTTATTTCTTATGATTTTACAATGGTACTTGGACATTTGACGGGTGGTTACATGATAAATAAAATGATGGGTGGTGCCGTGAATACTAGGATGGGTGGTTACGTTATAACCTCCAATGCATTGGGTATGGAAGTCGGCTGTATGGCTATTCTATTTAGTGATATGTGTGGAAGTCGACCATATGGTTATTCAATTTCAGTATGTTTATGTCCCCAGTTACCTTTATATGTTATGTGTTCTTTATATGGGTTTTATGGTAATATTTTGGTTACAAAAGTGTAAGTAATGATCTTTTATTCAGTGAAGAGTATTTACTTCTTCAAATAAGGTGAAAATTATTACATTGGATTAAGTATTCATGGTTTATTTTTTTGTTTTGAACAGATAACAGTTTTCCTTCTTTGTGTATCTCTTACTGATCTTTATATGCTATCCCCAGTTTTGAAATGCTTTTCACAGGACATAAAGTGGAATAGGGTCAAGGATGGGATCAAGGAAAAGTCATGCCGTCTAAAACATGGAACTAGACATGACTATATTTTTCAAGAGTACATGTTTTTTAAAAAAAATGGAAACTGAGTAGAAGAGTCTCTTTTGTAATAATTTGAAATGTAATAGTTATGGCCTAACTCTCTAAAACTCTAAACCTGAAAATATACTCTACGTGAATTATTCATTTAATTCAATATTATGTAATGTTTAAGGCCATGTCCTTATAGAAAGTGATAGATATTACTGATCACAAGTCAATGAGTGATCTTGAAAATGTTACTTATCATAACCCCTTAGACCAAATATATGTGAAAAATGTCACTTAAATCATAACAATGATGATAATAAGACAAAATTTTATTTTGAGACCATTTTCATCAAGTTGATTTTTTTTTGAAGATATACTTATTATATTTTCTTCCATTTCATATATACAATCTCACTATTTGTTTGTGCCTTGATATATTTCCACATCATCTCTTACTTCACAAAATGAATGAAAATTTGTTATCCCAAAAGAACTAACATATCATAAGATCCATAGAATTAATGATAAGTAATTGTTTCAATATTCAGTTACCATGAAAACAAAATGATTATAATGGGTTACAAAATATTCCTAAATCTTCATATGGTGAAGTAATACATAATTATCTAAAACCTCATTTAATATTCATCATATCCATTTAATGAATGGTTAGAATTATAACCCTTCCAAAATTAAGAATTTTTAATGGTTACTTAATTGATAAAAGAAACTTATCATTAATCCCACAATACACAATAATATGGATATTTATTATTGTATACAAAACATGTGAAGACCTTCACCAGGAATTTTCTTGAAACTTGGTAATAACCCAGATTAATTTAAAACCATATTGTAAACATATATTTTTCTCTATTGCTCATATAATATCTTGTCTTACACAACATAATATTCTATACATTCATGGGTTTATCCTTATACTAATAGAATGTGAGATTTCATTATTCCCCAATCCATGTAGTCAATCAAATTAAAATTCATTATAATATGAACAAAAATATTTTCATATGACTTATTCCTATAGAATCAAACATAAATTTGAAAATAAGGAGTGAAGGATAAGTATTCCATAATTATAATGGCTCACCTCCTCCATCATAATAGCATAATCTTTCCCTTTTTCCCTTTATCATCAGAGGTTTTTTGTGTCTTTTTATCCACATGAGTTCATGGATTGGGGAACAAGTTATCTTAATGCCCAAATTCCATGGAAATGAAACACTAATGCATGGGAGGTGATATTTGTGGGTATTTATCATTATTTAGATCATTAGATATATTATTCTCATAGCTTAATCATTAAAACCCTAGAAGATATTTCCTTACACACATAAACCTTTTACTTTTCCTTTTAAGACAATTCCCTTCACGTTTCTTCCCACACATTTTACATTAAAAATGATCAGATTCTTCTTTCCATGTTTTTTATATTTTCTTTTGAACTCCATACTTCTATTCTTGTCAAAGACATGATGTTGATGCATAAATACAATATCCATTACCTCCTTGATTTCAGGTAGAACAATATTTTCTTAGCCTCTAAGGTCCCTTATGTATAACCCCATTAGAGATTTCACATTAAGACATTGAATACTCGATCATCCACACTTTTAGGTTATATGGTAACAATCCAAGCATACATTGAATGCCTTGTAAAATTGGCCTCAAAGGTAACAAAAGATTAATCATCTTTACTCTTGAACTCAATTAACTACTTTTCCATATTCATAAGAAGAATATAAGGAAATTACTTATTGAAAAACACTTTCTTGAACTCATCCCAATCCATGGATTCAGTTTCATCACATCTCCTCATATTCTGGATAAGATTCCACCCCAGATCCGATTCCCCTTAAAAACGATAGACATTAAAAATAAAATATTCTTGTTTCAAACAAAAGTTTTAGTAAAATCCATTTTCAATGGTATTGATCGATTTTTAAACAACTAGTGGATCAGGAGAACCACTGATATAAGGGTGAAGTTACTTTTGGAATGACTTAACTAAAATTTGTTCCTTTATTTGCTAATGTGAAAGTCCATCCTGATTCATATAATGATAAATTTGTGTGGGCATAACAAAAATATGCTTATTTCTAAATTCAATATTGTTTGCATTCTCAATAGTACAATCATTGAATTTTTTTAACACTAATACTTAACACAATTGTTTTGGGTTCCAACCATTGATAAAATCCAAAAATGGTGTAAGAAAAAATATTCATATTGGGGACCCATATAATGATGGAAATAACTTATAGGATACCTAAAGTATGAATCCTTATTTAATCCATGACACCTTAGGTTTATCCATGTTCATTTATAGTCAGCATATATTTAAATCTCTTAAAACAGTTCATATAGAGTTTGTGAATTTCAAATGCATATCCCTACGTAGTGTTAAACTAGCTGTGAAGCTAGACCAATTGTCAGGAACATTTTCATGATCTAGTCTAGATAAATTAAGTATTTTTTAGGGTTGTTACCAATAGGTAAATCAATTACCTATATACATCCGCTGGTATTTTCCCATCATGGTCACAATTACTAGAAACCACTCACTTTGTCCTTTACCAAAATTGCAAAACATTTTCATATAAATTTAATCATCCTTAAAAATAACCATAGACATGTCCTTCGGGATCCCACTATGGTTTTCTCATCCTATTTTTCAATTTTTTAAAAAATCTTTACACTGATACCAAATATATAGATCATTGCTTAACATACATAGACATTACATATTTTTTTAGAATATTTATCTAATTAAAAAACACACGCCCAAATAACATATTATTATAGTGAATTTGGAATCATGGAAACATAAAATGAGGACATAGGTGAACTAAAATCTTCCCCTACATTCTTTATAACTAGTACCGTTCTTAGAATCATCATACATAATACATATTTTTAGAACCTTGGGATAGAAAATTTAAGAATATGTGAGCTCAAATTCTCAGTATGGGTAAATAAGTAAGATATATAAGCATGATATGAGGATAAGGGTAAGATAACATGCACGTCATATTGGAAAACCATAACCTGCATATTAAAGATCATAAAAATGGATCATGAGATAAATATTTCCAATTTATAAGACATGAATCATATGGAATTTAATTAACATAATTCCTGAGAGGATAAAATTTGAAAAAAATATATTTAGGGAATACAGACAAGGATTTAAAATGAAATGTCAAGGGTACCCATAAGATATTAATAATAATTTAGGCTTAGGATAACCACCCATGTACCTTGTCTAAGATTGGGATGACCACCTGTTTACCCTCTTTTACTTGCTTGGGCTGAGCACCCATGTACCATACCTAATGGTATTGATATTACCACTCATTTACCCCACATTATAGTCCTGGGATGACCACCTGTGTACCGTCTGAGCTCATATAACATTTATCAGCACCAATTTCATTGGAGGGAGATATATGTCTCACTCATCATATAATGAAAGCTATATTTATGTGTTCTGAAAGATAAAAAAATAAATCACATCATAACTCCTAAAATTAAATGTGTATCATAAAACATTCATCTATCCATAACCTGGGGAAAATAGACTGGTTTTGCAATCAATTCATCATAGCATGGATCGTGGAAAAAGTAGATTTCATAAGCATATTTTATAAAATAACCCAAAGAAGAGAAGTATGTTTTATGAGAAAAATTTCATCAAAAATGCAAACCATTCAAATTAATAATAATAATGTTATCCTTGGATAATATCCCCCATAAATCATAAAATATATCAAAGGATTTCATCTTAGATGGTGAAGGATTTTGAAACACCAGTTGGATCATTCCTTAAAGAAAATAACATTTATTTGAAAAGTAGTTTTTAAAACATAAAACATTTTCCCAAACATATTATTTGAACAAAAACATTGATAACTTATAATGTAATATTTAAAAACCGTATAAAATATTTCTTTAAGAAAATTTAATTTTTACTTTAAAAAATGATTTTTGAATCATAAAACATTTTTGAAAATCATTTTCATTCAAAATAAAAATGAAAAAAATAATAGAATCTTGGAAAAACATTTTAAAAATTCATTAAAACATATTTTTTTAAAATAATAATCCTTGAAAATGAGATTAAAATATCATTTAAAAACACTTTTGAAAACATTTTTATAAAACAGGGTTTTTTGAATAAAATTGATATCTGAATGAAGAGGAAAATAAGGTCATATTTTATTGAAAACACATTATTAATTATCCAAAGAAACAATTAGTGGAAAAATGACACCGTTAATTGAATATATCTTGAATAACAATAGGAAAATAATTTTTTTTGATAATTATTTAAAAATAGATCATAAAATTTCCTCAATGGAGGAATAATACTAAAAAAGCCTGATAAATGATGTGATTGTAGTAATAAACACATACCACTTGTGTAACCTTGAGTAAAATTCCCAATTAAAGAATTCTAGAAACCAAAACTTCTTAAAAATATTACTGCATTATTTTAATACTAATTATACCTCAGATACAAACAAATGGTCCTGAAGTTTAGTGTCTTTGGGAAATTAGGTTTGTAAAATTGAAAAAATATAAATATAATAAAAATACCATTATTAGCCCACTAAAAATATCCTCTGAAGTTTTTTTAGATATTATATCTTCATAGGATAACCTAGAGAATATATAAACAAATGGGACAAGATAAAATCCCAATAATGGAATATGTATGGAAAAAATCATAACACATGGGTTGGAAGGAATAAAATGTTGAGAGAAAAGGAATGAATCATGGATAAACATGTTAAAGAATAATATATAGAGCATGTAATCATATAATCATGAAACCTATTAATGTAGAAGAAACATTAAACCTGACATAAACATGAGTCAGGGCTAACTACCAAGACTATATCACATGGTGGAAAAAAGTACCATAATGGATTAGGTTTACTCCCTAATCCCATACATGACATGTCTTGCAACTAAATATTACCCAATTAATTGACGAAATATAAATTAATTCATATCAAAACACATCTATTCGTATGTGTTCGCCTTGAATAATCAAACGTAAGAGATAAAAATAATGGTTACCCATTGAATGAAATGGGTATCGTCATAATGTCATAAGGTGTAACCAATAGGCATATCATAATATTGACCATGGAGGAATAGATTAAAATAATACATGGACATTAATAATGGAATATATTACCAGATTATGAAAAATTATGCCCAACTAAAGTGAAATCATGTAAAAAGATTATTTAAGAAACTTTAGAAAAGAACCGCATTTGTGGGATTTAAGGAAAAATATTTAAGAGCCTTTAAAGTGAAAGAAGAAAAAATATTTGTATAAAACCAAAAAGAAACATGGAAATATTTTTATTATGAAAATATTTATTTTGGGAAAATATTGGTGGAATAAAATATACTAAGCAGTGTACTCGAAAAGGGGAATGAAATTGGGAAGTTCCCTTTAATTGGTCTTGCTTAACGGGAGAAATTAAAAAAAGAACTTTTAAAACATGTATTTGTACCATAAAATTAGGATGAATTAATCTTGATATATATATTTGGAACATATAAATAAAATTTTGAGTAATTATATATTAATAATGAAGAAATAAATTTGTGTAAAGATAGATAAAGAGCGTAACATAAAGAAAAAATACAGGTTCAAAGAGATCCCTTACCTTATATTCGAAAGTGTTCTTCATATTCATATAATTTCGAAGACAATAAAATTAGAATAACTAAGAATTTAATTCAAAACCTCATATAAATATATTTTATTTATTATAATTTTACTAATTTCATTTATGGTCATTCCAATGAGTTATAATGGATAATTTTGTCATTGAAGGAGAGTTTGTTTCCTGATTTTATGATCTATTCCCATGAATATAATTGTGGGAGTTATATTAAAATGGTATAAAAACACCAAAAGTGGAATTATATGATATGTATTCACATCTAGAATTTTAAATGGTCCCATATATCATTTTTATTTCCGGTAGAGGATGATTCATTTGATAGAACGCTAGTAAAAATGTTTAGTTTAATTTGGTGATTATTTTATCATCACGAACTATTTTTTTCTTATTATTCTAATTTATTTTCATGGGGTGATATAAAAGAAAATAATTCACTAATAATAGGAAATAATTTGATGAGACTCAAACTTGAGACATCCTTGAGACCTCGCAGGGTTTTCTACCACTTGAGCTACAACATGGCGGAATTTATTTTATTATTAATTAATTTCCATATATATATATAAGTTCCAGATCATGAAAAAAATATAATATAAATATTTAATTATAATTTGAAAATAATAATGGTCTTCTGAACAGCCTTGATGGTTGTAATGTGAAACAAAAATTCATCATCCACGAACGTGGTGAATCAACACCTCAAATGTCATGTTTTCATTTTAAGAATAAAAGTAGAAGAGAATATATTTGATGATGGATATTACATTTAAAAATAAAATTATAGTATATATATTATATTGGAGTGATAATGTAACTTTTTATTGTGCAAATAAGGATTAGGTATAAGAAATAAATAATTTAAAAGATAAATGTTGTGAAATTTACCTCTTGAATATATTCTTATTTAGAACCACTTTAATGCACATAGGATTGGAATTTTGTTGATACTAAAATCAACTATATGTAGGGAAGAGTTTTTGAAATAATATCGGGTAGAATTTAGACAATATTAAAGGCTTAGATGGTGTGAGGAGAAGGGGTGGTGAGGTTTGGTATTTATAGAGGGAGGAGTGGGGTGTTTTTTATTATTTTATTCTTTTAATATTTTTTTGACCAAGAATATATATAATGTTAATCCATATGAAAAAATAAAGTAAATGATTCAGGATAGTTCTAAAAAATGTGTTCTGACATCATTTATACATCATTAATGACTCAATAATTCATGTATTTGTTAAATGTCATAAATTATCATATTTCACTATTCACTATAAAATTCAAATACTTCAGAAAATAAAAACAAATGAACATAACCATTTCTTACTTGTATATTTTATTAATTAAATCCATTTTATGATAATTTATTTCTTAATATGAGTTATTTAATTTTTAATTAAAGTCATCATTTATTTATAAAGTACTAATTTTTTTATTATAACCGATTTTATAACACTTTGAAAAAATAATTAAGGTCTCATAAAATTATTTTATAGTTATAATATGACAAAAAATTCATTTATTAATCTATTTTATGAAAATATAGATTGTTTTAAATCATTAAATTATTTATAAAATAGTAAATATTAATTTACATCTTACAAAAATACTAACCCTAAATTTATCATTTTTCAAAAATTTATTTACATAAAAAATGATAAAAATATATCATATTAAAATTTATAAGTTTCTTATATATTATTTACACATTAATATATGAGGTCACTATTCTATTAGATGGTTTTGTATTATTAACGGTCGTATTACGATTCCAATGACTATGTCACAATTCTATAGGTATAGGTTCTTTAATCTTTCTAAATACCACATATTTGATTCTTCATTTTGGATAATAATGTTGTTATTTTGTTTTGTACGTGATGCACTTGTTTTATAATATATAACATAATTATAATAAGTTAAATTCACTTCATATAATTTTAGGTTGCTACATTATTTCTCCATTTGGAAATTTCACCCTCCAAATTTCACCTTACATAATAAGGTGAAAGTAGGTGAGGGTATTTCTCCTTCATCCCTTACTCTAGTTCCCATGAAGCCTATTATTATTTATGTTTCCTCTATAGTACATTAACTAGGTTAGTTGTTTTCATACATATTAATTTGTATCTAAATTATGAGATCTTCACTGGCTTCTCCTCTTACAATAGGTCGTTTTCCTATTGTATCACCTCTAAATTCAATACATGCGAGGGATCAGGTATATACTATATTAGGAGAGATACATAGAAAACATCTGGAACATGAGCCATATTTGGTGGATGTGCATGATCATAGGCCACTGATCCTATGTGATCACAGTTCTCAAAGGGACCAATGTACCTTGGTCTAAGCATTCGTTTCCTTCCAAATAGCATGACTCTCTTCCATAGTGATATTAAATGAAATTTTTTTTCTCCAAAATCAAACCACAATTCCCTTTCGATGGATGTCAGCATAGATTTTTTGTATAAATTTGTGTATTTTTGATATATTTTTGGATGGGTCAAAACTATCTCTTATATCTTTCACAAGATTTGGTCCTTGTAACTGTCTTTCTCAAACTTAATTCCAAGAAGTTGGAATTCTACATCCCTTCCAACACAAATATTCATATTGAGCATTCAGAATACTCAAGCGAATGCCGTTGTTATATGAGAACTCTATCAATGTGATATGATGATACCATAATCCTTTTAATTCCATTGAGAAGTCTCTTAATATGTTCCTAATTGTCTTAATAGTTTTTTAGATGGGATATTCTTCTATGGGTGATTTACCATGATGAAATTCAATTTAGTAATCAAAGAATATTGAAGACTTATCCCGAATATAGATTTGAAACATGGATTATGATCAGATATGATCGGAAGTGCAACCCTATGAAACTTTAAAACTTACTTCACTTATTACTTTGAAGTTTTTTAAGTGAGATATCTTCATAAATAGTGATAATGTATGTAGTCTTGGTGAGATGATCCACAAAAATGCTTGTAGTATAGTTTCCTTTGGATGTTTTTGGGAGAGAAGTGAACAAGTCTATAGTGAGATTATCCCATTTCCAATGGGGTATAGTCAAGGTTTGTATTATAACTTTGGAATTTTTTCTCTCATCTTTAACTTACTGACATAAAAAAAGCTTGAGATATACTCTACACTATCAATCTTCATATTGTCCCTCCTGATGTTTTCTCAAAGATCACTGAACATCATGGTACTTATAGGATGGATGGATAAAGATAAGTTGTGTTAATTATTTAATATCACATTCATTATCTCAGGTGATGAAGGAAAAAAATATTTATTCCAAAACAAATCACACCATCATCATCAATGTGGAACTCTTTTAGCTTACCATTATTTATTTTCCCCCTTTTGAAGCTCTAGATCATCCCAATGCACTTATTTAATCTTCAATTGGATAGTTGGTTGGTAATTAATATGAGAAATATATGATTTATTTCATGGAGTTATTACTTCCAAATTCATCATTTTTTATATCCATGAAGATGAGGTCTTTCTCAATCTGCATCATAGATAAAATAGCAGGTTATTTTCTGTTATGAGCATCGTCTACCTTATTTTCCTTTCAATGAAGGAATTGAATAGATAAATCATGGTATTTGATTAGATATAACCATATTCATTGATTCATGTTGAGTCCCTTCTAGGTAAAAATATAATTTAGAATTTTGTGATTAGTATATATGTTACACTGCTCACCATATAGGTAGTGCCCATAGATTCTCAATGAAAAAACATAGCTACTAGCTCCAGGTCATGCATATTGTAGTTCTTATCATGGATCTTAAAATATATTTAGGTGTAGACGATCACATTACTATTTTACATGAGTAAAAAACACGCTAATTACTTCGAAGCATCACTGTATATGACCAAAACTTCACAAATTATTGGTATTGTGAGTATAGGTGCAGGGAATGACATCTTGTTGATCTCAGTGAACCACTCCTCACATTTCTCTTACTAGAAATACATTGACCATTTACATGATAAATTTTTTATAGGGTTATAAAATAATGATAAATTCTTAAAAAATGGTTGAAATCACACAATTAGAACAAGGAAACTATGGATTTCCATTACTACTGTTTGTCAGGACCACTGTTCAGTTTCCTTTTTCTTGGAAGGGGCTATAGATATTCATTTGATGGGGATAAGATGTCCCAATAATGATAATTCCCCCACCAATAAACTATATTTACTATAATTTTCTTATATTTTATCACTCCCCAAAGTCCTTAGAATAGTTTTCCGATGCTTATCATGTTCTTACTTCCTCTTAGAGTTTACCAGAATATATCAATAAATATAACTACAATTTTTTGAGGTAAAATAAAAAAACATGATTTATTATTTTTATTAAAATTTCATGATAATTAGTGAGTCTGAGGTGAATTATTTTGAACTCATAGTGTCCATACATTGTCGAAATGTATCCATGGGGATATCATCTTTCCGGAACTTCAATCGGTGATATCCTGACCGAAGGTCCACCTTAGAGAAATACATAGCCCCACATAGATGATAAAAAATGTCATATATACATGGTACATGCTAATTTTTATTTATCATTCATTTGTTGAACTCACGATAATCAATACATATGCGCATTGATCGATCCTTATTCTTGATGAAGAGAACTAGCACACCCCATGGGGAATCACTCAGGCAGATAAAACTGTCATCCAGATCCACTTGAAACTACTTATTCAGTTCATACAATTCAATGGTGGCCATTCTATAAGGTTCATTTGATATTGGTAGTGTTCTATAATTACATTCAAATGAGAACTGAACCTCTCAGTCAGGGGGTAGATTAGGGAATTCTTCCGGGAAGAAATCAACATAGTTCTTCACAATGGGCATGTCTTTGAGCATGATCCACCACTTATCTGAATCATTTGAGCTAGATATGCCTACGCATAAAGATATAATATCAACATATGAGATTATAATTCAAAAGGGGATTTATCTTCCTCCTTACACTTGAACAGAATTAGAGGGTACCTTGGGATGTGAAGAGTGACCTCTCTTTCCACAAAGTTCATGTTTTATTTATATAGAGATATCGAATCCATGCCAAACATAACATAAAACTTTACCAAAGGAAGTAAGTGAAAAATTAATGGGAGGTTCATTAGAAAAAATATTAATTAGTGTGGATTTATATACATTGGAATGAATAATTCCCCCCTTAGTTATTCTCAATGATATCTCATCCTTTATATTTTGTGGTGGTGTTTTAATTGATCAACTAAATTTGGAAGATATAAAAGAATGTGTAGATACAATGCCAAAAAGTGTATTCTTTATTATTGAATGAATAAACATCAAACCTATCACCACATAATTGTTAGGATCCACCTTAGTATTAGTGATAAAACATTACCTTCTTTACTATATTAGAGGTTGTTATGTATTTCCTCCAACAATCCTTTTTATTAGGGCACTGGCTTGCATAATTCCCATATTCCTTATAGTGGAAACACATCACTACTGGTCAAGTATTGACCAGAACCTTCCATTATTATTATGAATTTGTGGGATTATTCATATCCATTTGTAAATAATTATCCCGATTCTCCTCTCTTCCATATATGAAGCATCTCTTTGTTCCTTTTAAATAATTTACATGATGCTTCTTCCCAATCTTTTGACACATGATATGTTGGGTTTTCTTTTTATCATGGTATTTATCTATTGATTAAAAAATATTAAAAACTATTTTACACTTTTTATATATGAGTCCATGAGACCACATACAGTCTCGAATCTATATATAAACCTTAAGGCCATAACAAAAAATCTCTTTATTTCTTTCTATGTCTTGAATCAACAACACTATTCATAGACTCACCCATAGTCCAATATTTTTTTTGATCCATATTGCTTTCAGTGTTCATGTAAAATTTGTAGCCATATCATTCATGTCTTGTGAAGTTTTCTTTATACACAATTATAGACTCATCTACCTTTTTCTTAAATCCTCGTAACTCCCTTTCCATATTAATATAAAGAGTTCTAGAAAAATAATTATTGAAAAATATTTTCATTAATTCTTCCCAAACTATGAAATCAATTTTGTCATTAGACTTTTTGTTTTTGATTAGTTTCCACCACTAATCATCTTTCCCATCAAAATGATATAATTTCAACACAACTTTATCTTCTTGTGATAATTTAAGGGTAGAAAATATATTCTCAATGGAGTTAATCAATTATTTTTTAATAAAGGGAACATAAGATCTGCTAAATATAGGAGGCCTTTGTCACATATACTATTAAACCACAAATGTTCATTCTTAGGAGAAGGAGGTTGTTCCAAATAATTCAAGGTCTTATTCATAACTTGAAGAAGTTGTTATTGTAATTTCAGGAAGTTCTGAGATCCTATTCCCACTAGATTTGGCATCTCATTAGGGAAATTGTCACAGTTCATATCATTATTATTGTTAGCATGTGTTATATTATTTACAAAAATGAACAATTTTTATTACAATTTATGGGTTTTAAATACTGAGCTAATAAGAATATAAAATGTAAAAATTGAAAATATAATGATAAACATGTTAATGAAAATTATATCCTAACTTGTGATTACCTATGTTTTAATCTGGGTTATACATGTTGATAAAATTATTCATAGAATTCTTAATAAATTTTTCTTGTAAGAATCATAAAAAAACTATATCATTCTCTAATACCAATTATAGAGACACTCTATTATTACACATATTATTTCATGATTTTATATATAATTATCCATCAAATACAAACCATGGATTATAAAGTCTGGTGTCTTTGGGATGTTAGGTATCTAAAAATAAAAACATGGATCTAGAATAAAAAATATATTTATTAATATTATACAATAATCTTCTAAAATCCTATAATATCCAATATCCGTACTGGACAAACTGGGGAACACATAGACAAAAGGGTTGAGATAAAATCCAAATAAGGGAATACCTATGGAATAGATGCTTAACACACTGGTTAGAAGGCATAAGATGATAAAATAAAAGGAAGGGATCTTGAATAAAAATGTGGAATAATAATATATATAAAATGTAATCATATGATCTTGGAAACATAGGAATGTCACATTGACATACAACATGACACAAACATGATTCAAGGCTAACTGCCAGGACTATATCACATGATAGAAAAAGCCCTATAATGGATTAGGTTTACTCCCTAATACCATAAATGAAATATCATAAGACTAAAAATTAACTAATTCATTGGATAACTACCTATTTGAACCCATCATAACATGTTCATGAATATGTGTTCCACAAGAAGAATCAAATATAAGGGTTTCCATTGGAAGGAAATGGGTATCGTAATCATGTCATAGGGAAGTACAAATGTTTGTATCATAATGGTGACCATGAAATTGGATTTAAATAATCCATGGGAGTAATAAGAGAAAATAGGCATATATTATGAAAAATTATGTCCAAATTAAGTGAAAAAATATAAAAATAGTGTTTACGAATCTTTTTAAACAAGCCATGTTAGTGCGGTTTAAGGGAAAATATTAAAGTGTATTTAATAGGAACAAATGAAAATTATTTGTATAAAAAAAATTACTAAGATATTAAATCATGATTAAATGTGAAATTTTAGGAAATTAATGGTGGATTAAAATTTACTATGTTTTGTACGTGAAAATTGGTATGAAATTGGAAGGTTCCTTTTAACCCGGCTTGCTTATCTGGAGAAATTAGAATAAGAAATTTTTAAAACCTATATTTAACCATTAAAGAAGCATTAATTAAATAGATACATAATTTTGGAATATATAAAAATAAATTTTTTAATTATATATTAATAATTAATAAATTTATTTGTATAAATAGAGAGAAAGCATATCCTTAATGAACAAATGTTGTTTTAGGGATATCCATTACCTTTTGTCCCAATGTTTTATGAGCTTGAAATTAATATCATAGATTATCAAATTAGACTCCTTAATAATTTAATACATAAACCATTCTACATATAATTGGTTTATTATAATTTTATTAAGTTCATTTATGGTCATTTCGATGAGTTTTAATGTTTAATTTTTTCATTCTAGGAGAGTTTGTTAAATGATTTTATGATTGGTTCCCTTGAGTTTAATTAAAGAGGTTATTTACAAATGGAATAAAAACTCCATAATTTGAATTATATGATATTAATAAATAATTTTCTAAATGGTACCATATATTATTTTTATTTCTTGTATTCGAATGATTCATTAAATATAACAATAATGATCAACAATTAGTTTACTTCAACTGTTTCTTAGTAATCATGAACTAGTTTGTTTTAGTATTTAATACTATTAATATATGTATATATATTAGTTTAATGACATTATAAAAGGTATAATACCCATATTTAAATTTTTTTATCCATAATAATAGTTTTATGACCATCCTTTAAGGTGGTAATGGAAAACAAAAACTCATTGTCCATGAAGGCAGTGAATCGACACCCCACTGATGATGTTTTCATTTTTAGAATAAAAGGATATGTGAATAGAGTTGTTTATGTATACTACATTAAAAATATAAAACACTAGTATAAATATATTATAATGGAGTTATCGTGTATCTTTTGACATTGGAGGAAATGATGAGGTTTAAGAAAGAAATAATTTAAAAGAGAAAGATGGGGTATTTTTCATCTTTAATATTGGATAATTGAGTACCAACTTATTGTACTTGGGATTGATATTTTTTTTGAGTCCAAAAGTTCCTGGACATGGGGTCTAGGAATGGGATGTTAATTAATCATAACCCGACCCTACCCAGGCTCGAGCCGCAACTACCCCAAGCCCACCTCCATAGGCCAGGGGCTGGCGACTAGCGCCGAAGGCACAACAACTCGGGGAGGCCTTTGCCTAAGTACCTGTACAAACACACGCAACACACTCAATGCAACAGTGCAGAGTAAAAGAAAAGACAAGAAAAGAAAATGGAAAAACACACTCCCAACCAAAAAGTGCCACAACTCGCCAATAAGTAAACAAAAAGAAACTGCTGACGGGTCTCCCATCTGGAACCCAGCCACGACCACCGCACACAGACCAAAGGATTGATCTGTTCACATGAGGTCTGCCCTTTCCAATGACGTGCATAGGATCGCACACACATCTCCTCAGGTAAACCACGAGGATTCAAGGCTAATAAGGTGTGATGAGAAGGTGTGGAGAGGGGTGGTATTTGTATTGGGAGGAGAGGGGTGTTTTTGAATATTTTAATCATTTGAATATTATTTTAGATCAAGATGATGAATAGTATAGATAAAAATGACTAAATACATTAAATGTTTTATTTTTTTTGAACCAATGTGTGATTAACTCATCCATACATAATCAACTACCCAGTAATTCATGTGTTTGTTAAATACTATAAATTACCATATTTCACTATTAAAAAAATTCAACGATTTTAGAAAAATCCTGAAACTTCACCCCAACTATTTTTTGACGTGTAGATTTAAAAAATGGTATCCATTTTATAGAACTAATATTATAAAATGAGAAATTTAATTTTTAATTAAAATCATCATTTATTAAAATAATATCGATTTGAATATTATAACCTATTTAGTGACACATTAAGTAATTAATTAATAAGTCATAAAATTATATTATAATAATAAAAAAATATCAATTTATGAATCTATTTTAGTAAAAAATATTTTTTTTAAATCATTATATTTATTATAAAATTGTAAATAAATATTTGCATCTTAAAAAAACAACACATAATTTATAATTGTTAAAACATTTATTTACTTTAACAATGATTTTAATATATCATATTTTTATTTATAAGATTCCTATATTGTATTTATACATTCCTAGGTGTAATTATTATTCTCTTGTATGGGTTACTATTATTAATGGTCATATTACTACTTCATGGTCTTGTTACTATTAAATTGGTATTGGTTTATTAATTTATATAAATACCACTTATTTCATTCTTTATTTATGATAATAATGGGTTTTGGGTTTTCAATGTGATGTATGTGTTTTATACTATATAACATAATTATAAAAAGGGAACATCCATTGATATAATTGTTACAAGAATATAATTACATGAATCTTAGAACATCATGAAATGAAGGTGATTAATTAATTATCAGGTAAATGGGTATGAATATACCACTCATTAAAGAATATAGGTGCATAACATAACATGTGTCTCAATGATGGGAAATTGAGACCAAAATTCCCTTTCTGATTTGGTAACTTATGAACCATAAAACACATGAAAGTGAGAATCAAAAATGGATAATTAAATCTCTATAATTATCGGTAGAATAATCATAAAATAAATCCATGGGTATTATACACACCACATACAATAAACATGTGGTGAACATGGCTTGTGTGTCACTGAAAATAAAAGTGAATTGAAGATCTCTTTCCTTATTTCTAGACTTTCATTATACTCGTTCAATATTTCTGTATAAAAAATATATATTTAGTATACATATATTAAGGAACCAATTTATTTTATATAATACCATATATGCTTATCTTATGACTTTTATAAATCTCTTATTAACAATTTAATGTTAAAGATGTTTTTTGGTGATAACCGCTTTGTTTTATATATATATCATTATTTGTTATATATTTGGTATTATTAATTTAATAAATAATTAATAATCTCAAAAATAATAAAAATGATAATATATGATATATATTCCTAATATATATTTATAACAAATTATAAGATGTAGAAATATGTAATGAAATACACCATTAATGGAGAAGGTACGTCATACGTATGCACGAACTTTGTTTCCATTTTCTTATTGGATTGAAAAAAATAAAAGTATATGAAATATTAGGAATTAGAAATAATATCAATGTGACATATATAACATATTTTTATTAAAAACTTATTTAGTACATTCAGTGTAATGCGTGAATGAATCATATCGCTTCGTGTGGTGGTAGTCTGCCGTACACACGAACGACATTATTATATTCACACAAAATGAAAGTATGAAGTCATGTGGGAAATAAAAATTAAATAATAATAATATTAACATCATAAAATAATAAATATCATACATAAATAATATGTATATCATTATTACAAACATTTATAGGTGGTAATTGCAAACCAAACGACATCGGTTGCCGAGGCGATAGTCTACCGTACCCACAGACAGAACTTTTGTAACCCATTTTAATGAAGTGTGTGTGGTTGTAGGTAGTAAAATTAACATAAGAACATATTAGTATATTTATGATACTTTTGTTTTCATATAATCTTGAAATAAATGTAATTAATGTGAATTGAGGAAAAAATAAAACAAAAACTTTCATCGATGAATGTTGCATATTCTTCGGGTATCTCCTTCTGATTTTGCACCAAACGACTACATTGGATGGATTTATGACCAAGTTTTGTCTTCTAGGAAGAATTTAGGTAATTTGGGAAGATATTTGGATAGGTATTTGATGATCCAATGTGTTTGGTATGTGTAAAGAGAGAAGGAGAGTGGGTAGACTTTTATATGGGATGTGAGTGGAAAACATGTACATTTGTGAAAGAGGGAATTCCAACAATGTATTTTTCATTGTAAAGTGGCACAAATAATAAAAAGTTAAAATAATATAATTGAAAATTTAGAAATATTTGAATATAATTGTATTTGTACATGTTTCAATGTAATATTTATCCTTAATTTTAAATCTTAGTCCCTTAGAAAACTCATTTTTCTCTTAATTTTCGTGATTAATTTCAACTATTTTAACTGATGATTTTTCCTAAAATAAGTTAGATTAATGAGAAACGAGAAATTATTATTATTAAAAACATGGAACCCAATTATAAAAATTCAATTCAATAAATATGAATAAATTAATTTAAAATTATTATTGAAAATGTGATGGAACAACATGGTTGTAAATTGAAAATGTTCAAAAGATTGAAATGTTTTTATATAAAATTTCATTGTGAAATTGAATAAAATAAACTAAATTGGGTTTATTGATTTATTATTGAACTATATTTACATTAAATCAAATTTTAAATAAAATTTAACTATATTAATAATTCGAACAAGAAGACATGTTTCAAGTAAAATTTAGTATTTTTCACTATTCATCAAAAAATGAATCTTTTCAGAAATATATATAAAATTAACCCTAATATAATTATGAAATTATAAATACTCAAATAAAAGTTATTTTGTTATATATATTTCATAAAAGTGTAAAAAATAGTTTTAAAATATTTTTTCCATTAAACGGTGGTAAAAACCTCTTAGAAAAATACATATTTTTGTACATAAAATTGGATTAATTCTTATATATTATCTAGAAAAATAAAGTTGAAATTCAAATATTTTATTGAACATATAATATAAAAATTTAATGAAAATAAATCTATAACTATGTTTTGTTTAATTTATTGAGATAAAATGTGTTTGTGCATAGAATAGATAGTTTTTTTTTTCAGAAATGGAATTTATTTAATTTCATATAGTTAGGACAGTCATTTTTAATTATGTGGTTCAAAAATATTTAATTTTATAAAAATTTATAAACCAAATTTTATATATTTATTTATTTCTATTCACACGCACCATTCTGACTACTTGGAGACAACTATCATTTATAATAATATGAATAGTATATTTTAGTTCAACAAGACTCGATCCTGCATGTAAGAAATGATATATAAGTATCTTGATATTTTGTGTAGAAAATAATTTATAAAGGGTTTTATAGCAACCCAGGATTAACATACATGGATATTAAATAATTTTATATGAATATTTAGTACATTAACAAAATACATGCCTTAGGACCATAATATTTTTGTGTCTCTAGAAACGTGGAAAAAATCATCTATCACAGTGAATGATCTCCAACATCTCCCATAATGATCTATACCATTAGCACTTATAATGGAAACATCTCTTCATAACATGGGGAGAGGAATCATAAGAAAGGGGTGAGCACATATTCTCATTATCGGTAAATAAATAAAATTCATAAGCATAACATTAACTAAAGGGTATGGAACATGGGCATGATATTTGAAGTTCATACCCTACCTTGCAGAGGTCATAATAAAGATTGGAAATTTTTAATAGATGAATAATTAGAAAATAATTAACAAAATACATTATAGTATAACATTCGAATAAAACATGGTATTGTTGGAAACACATATAAAAACCCTAAGTCAAGGTAACATACCATGACCTTTATAACATGTCCATCTTTGGTTAATCACCAGCGTACCTGCATTGGTCCCGGGATGCCCAACCATGTACCCTCTTGTTTTGGGATAGGGATTCCCTCCCGTGTACCGTTTTATTTCAGGATTGGGATGTACTCTACTATTTCTTCTTGTTGTGGGATTGGTATGTCACCCTATGTTCCCTCTTGTTTTGGGATTCAGAATTTATTTTTTGTTCCCTATTGTTTTGGGCATGGGATGTTCTCTCGGGTACCCTCTTGTTTTGGTATTTGGATATTATCCCCTATTCCCTCTTATTTGGGATTGGGATGTTAGCCCATGATTCCTCTTATTATGGGATTGGGATGTCCTCCAGTGTACCCTTTGATATCAAAAAATATTTAGTAGTAAAAAATTAATTAGTGGGAGATATAGGTCCCTACAATCAAATAATGAAATAATACATCCATATTCCATGAAACATTTATCATATCATGTCCCATAAAAAGAGATGGGTTCGATAAACATTGAATCATAACCCAAAAAATGAAATGGGAATCAATAACATTTCATCTCATCATGACCTATGAAAAATAGATATGCGTCATAATAATTTAATCGAAGCATAACCCATGAATAGAAGGAGGTTTCCAAAGAATATAACCCGTGAAAAGAAACATATTTCATAAAGACCAAGAAATTAAGAATAACACATACATAGAAAGGATATGAATAGATCATTTAGATAATTTCTTATATAGGTATGAGTAACATAAATATATTTTATGTTATATGGAAAAATCTTTTAATAACGTTCATTAAATAAAATATATTTTATTGTTTGAAAATTATTTTTTAATACATAAAACAATTTGAAAATCACTTTCGTGAAAAATACCATGAAAAAAATATGAAATCATTTTGATTTTTTTTGAAAACTTTAAAAGTAAGATTCAAAACATTTAAAACAATTTTTTATTCGATTTTTTTTGCAAAACATGCAATGAAATATTAAAAATGTTTTGAAAACCATTTTTGAAAACATTTTGGAAAATAGTCTTTTTAATAGAATTGGTTTCTGACCGAAGAGATAGATGGTGAGATTATAAATGAATCATTATCTTAAGTACTAAAGAGTGAAATAATGGTACCAGTACATGGATATATCTTAAATAAAAATAGGATAATAAAAATCACAGTTTTTCTGGAAGGATGGATCATTAGAGTTCCTCAAATGAATCATGAACATAAACAATCTCAAAAAGTGATGAGATTGTCTCAATAAACACTTGTAACATGATAACTTGGTAACATTATATACATGAAAAAAAATGAAATTAAAATAATATGAAAATATCAGAAAAATAATTAGATTCATGATATAACATGAAAAATGGAAGTATATACACATTGAAAAAGAATTTAGGTGCATAACAAAACATGAGTCTCAAAGAAGGCAAGTTGAGAGAAAACTACTTTATAGATTTGGTAAAATTTGAAACATAAACCCCATGAAATAAGGATAAAACAATGGACATGTGAAAATAAATAAATTAATTTATAATATAAATATTATATAACAATGGGGACTATATAACCCACACTAATGGAAGGAGTGGTAAACATATCATGTATGTTATTGAAAATATAAGTGAGATGAAATCCCTTTACCTTGTGTCTTGTCTCTCTCAGTAGTAATAAAATATTCCTGCATAATAAATATATGTTTATTATTTATCTTTTACAGAATAATATTCTTATATGGATTACCATATATGTTTTAATTATGACCTTATATTACCTACTTTTAACAGTCTTATGTTAAGGTTTCACTTCAGGTAATATTTTCTTTTTTTTTCACATGTCTTAATTTGTTATATCGTTGGTCCTTATACCTATATCATGATTATCGAATGAAGAAAATCATATAAATATTATTTATTTACATTATATTTATATTAAAATAATCTATATAATAGTAAATAATGGAATGTAATACACCATTCGTGGAGCCAGTAAGTCGTACGTACACATGAACACTGTTTCCACTTTTATTACCGTATTGAAAGAATGAAAATGAAATATGTGAATATATATATTTTTATTTATGTATATATATATTATTATCCAAGTAAAAATAATATATCATTTATAAAATATAATTTCGTTAAACACATCCTTAATACATTCCTTGTGCTGTGTGAATGAATCATATCGCTACGAGGGGGCGATAGTCCTCACTTCCTCAATTGAGATCATCATAATAAAACCTTATTGAAATTAAAGATATATTTATTATAAAATGAATAAATAATATTAAATAAATAATAAATACAATATTATATATATATATATATTCCACCATAATGTCAAACATGATTGGGGGTAAAGGAGAAATGAATAACCATTGTTTCGTGAGGTAGGAGTTCTCCATGCATAGAAACAATGTGTTCCATATCCATTAGATGTATTTATGTGAAATTTTACATTATATCCTTTGAATAAAAAGAGATCCTAGTATATGGAGGACACCGGTTTTGTCACAAAATAATGAGATAAAGAGAGTGGATAAAGGAATGGAGTTTGAGAGAAGGTGTTACCTTTAAATTGGGTAACTCCTTTTTGTTTGTGCCAAAAGGATTCCTTGAGAAGCATTCATAACCAAGAGAGGATTAGAGGTTTATGGGAGGCTATTTGGGAATATATTGTCTGAAAATAAATGTTTTTATAGGTGTGAGGAGTGTGTAGTGTTAGTGGCCTTTCATAGAAAAGGAAAAGGACTCATTTGGAGTTTCTAGAAAAAGGTTTGGTGTGAAAAGGTTATTTCATAAAACAATTCCTACCAAACCAAAAACACTAAATTATGGAAGTTTTATGGATCACATATGTACAAAAAATGGGTTTTAGAGAAGTTTATAGGTCATTGGGGACCTTCATTTTAAGGTTCAGTCCCAAATTAAGGTTAATTTGGCCTTAACTACTTTGACAAATTTTAATTACTTTTACTATTCTTTTTGTTCAAACATTAATATAGAATTATTAGGCACTAAATATGTGACTAGATATAATGGTGTATTTCATATTTAAGAATATAAATTCATATTAGTGTAAAAATTAATATTAGAGTCAATCTAGGAGATGCAACAAAATAATGGGGTTTTAAAGTAGGAAATAGCTCTAATCCTTGTTAAGATTTTATAATAAATTTCAAAGTGTAATTGATTATAATGAATTAATTTTTTAATGTATGTAATATAAGTCTTAATAGACCTTAAAAAATATTTATAATATCATTTATAATTAATAGTTAATTTGGAAAAGGTAGCTTTTAACTAAAAAGCAGTATTATTTACTATTAAAAAAATGATATTTCTCAGCCAGCCACAATCCATTTTTTATTTTATTGAAGAGCCACTTTAAGGTTATGTGGGGACAAAAAAACATCCAGCATCATGTTACACCATCACAACACCCCTTACAAAATTAAAATTTCAAATAACCATACACCCCGCCAAGACCATAGAATTCAACCTATTTTAAAATTCAAAATATACTGACATCAACGAAAATTGTGCACATCCTCTGAGTCGACCGAGGAGAATTAGAGTCACAACGGTGCCATCCTACACAACACCTCTCCATCATCATTACACCGGCGTCAACCACCAAAGCATCACCGGAAACCATAATCACCGCCAAGAGAAATCAAAACAGAAGACTAATGAAGTAGTAAAAGAAAACCGAATCCACAAAAATGGAAGCCCTACAAATCTGTCAGCACCTTGAATCCCTTCGTACCTTGAACCACAATCCCAAAACCACGTAGTTTCATTGCGCCAGATCCAACTATGAGAGTTGTGTAAGAACATGAGGTCAGAGTCGGTTGAGAGGCCAATGAGATCTTTAGCACATAACCATTATTGGGCCCAAATACTTATTGAAAGAAGTAAAAAACCTTCTCTAAACTCAGAACCTTCACCAATAATGGGACTAGTAGCGCATCTCAGTTGTAAAATTCTTGGACCGCATGAGCAGAAGGAACCATGAGCCATGCCAGAAGAAACATCGTCACACTAGCAAAGTACATCGCATACGAGAAGAACCCACAAACCCGAAAAACCCACCGCACCACCATCGACATCGCCAAAGGAAAAACCGTAAATACCTAGAAACATAAGAAACAAATAGAAGAACAACCACCGAGGGGAGTTCCCCCACAAAAAATGCCTCTTAGAGCACCCTGCTACTCACACAAACACATCCCAGAACCTCCACTGAAACCATTACACCCTACCGACCTGGAGAGGGGTAAGGGATCTGGAAGCCAGAGTAGTGTGGGAGCAGATCGGACCTCCACCGTGAGCCTTGAAGAAGCCAACACCATCATCCCTACAGAAAACCCATTTGTCAAACTAACACGTCTGAAAAAGAGACCCTGACTCCATCTTTAAATGCCGTCAAATGACCAAAGAAAAATTGTCACCATCAGGATAAAATGGCAGATAACTACAATCCCTGACCAACTAATTAAACTGAAAAACAAAACCGTAGTCTTCGCCATCCAACCAAGGATGAAGCCGATGAACCTCACACCAACACAATCCCAAACCTCCGGGGTTCCTTCATGAAGAACCAAGATGGGGTTTGGCATGACGGTGACAGTGATAAGAGCAGAGGTGGGATCGAACGACATCCACAAAACTCCAGCGAAGAAACCACTGAATCAGAACTAGAAAAAATAGAGATGAGGGGAAACACCGTGAACAAGGAGGAAGAAGAAGCCTAAGGAGGGAAAATCAAGGTCACCGAAGAAAAAATCTAGAAGGATGAAATATCCTTAGAGAGTGGAAGGAGAGAAACGTAAATATGAGAAAAAAGATGGGGAGGCGAGCCACTGGAATGCTAGGAAGAGAACCCTAGATGGAGGAGATGCATGCTCTGGAGAGCTCACCGGGAGAAAACAGAGCCATTCCATTAATCTACTACATTGATGATTCTCAGAAAAATCCAAAAATTTCACCCCAGGAAAATTTCGATGTAATGAATTCAAAAATGAAGTTTATTTTTACCCATTCACTTTATAAATTTTTCTAAACTTTATTTTATTAGTAAATGTGCTTCACTCTAAAAATAACAATATTTTTAACATAAAAGGACTTTACGAAAAATATTATATTTTTTATCAATATGTTTTATTTATAAAATGTGGTTATATAATATATTTGAAAAGTAGTTATTACTATTACATGAACTATGTTTAATGGTTATTTTATAATTATCTGATTTAAATTATATATATAGAATGATATTTCAAAGAAACTCAGTGTTGTGTGCATTGTACACCAAGTCAGTGTTGTGTGTAATGTATGCCAAGTCTATGTTTCATATAACATACACCATGTTGGGGTTACTGGTAGCACAATTCTTTTTGGAATTGCATATAGGGAAATCCATGTCAGTATTGGGTGTAGCGCAAGCCAAGTTAGTATTGCATGTGAAAGGAATGTTTGACATAGTGTTTTAATATATATATATATATATATATATATATATGAAGAACTATTTT